>CM053613.1:44936166-45012826 GCA_028646535.1 Procyon lotor
ACTATATGCTGAGACCTCCTTTAGATCCAAAGACAAAGACAGGTTGAAAATGATAGGATACGGGTGCCTGGGTGGCTCAGTGGGTTAAAGCCTCTGCCTTTGGCTCAGGTCATGATCCCAGGGTCCTGGGATCGAGCCCCGCATCTGGCTCTCTGCTCAGCGGGGAGCCTGCTTCTCCCTCTCTTTCTGCCTGCTTCTCTGCCTACTTGTGATCTCTCTCCTCTTTGTCAAATAAATAAGTAACATTTAAAAAAAAAAAAAGAAGAAAGTGATAGGATAGAAAAAGATATTCTATGCAAACAGTGACCGAAAGAGAACTGGCTGGAGTAGCTAAACTAATCTCAGATGGGGTAGACTTTAGGGCAAAAAGTATTACGAGAGACAAGACAGGCATTGCTTATAATATATTATTATTGTTATGTTTGTAATGTTAATAATATAATATAGTATACTATATACTATACTATATTATATTACTGTTGTTATGTTATGTAATGTTAATAATATATAACCATTATATGGGGCACCTGGCTGACTCAGTCAGTAGAGCATGTGAGTTTGAGCCCCCTGTTGGGTGTAGAGAGTACTTAAAAAAAAAAAGACATAATCATTGTAAACACATATACACATAATAATGCACAAAATATATGAAGCAAAAACTGACAGGGTTGAGGGAACAGTAGGCATTTTAATGATAATAGTTGGAGACTTTAATACCCACTTTCTTTTTTTTTTTTTTTTTTTCAAGGAAAATTTTTTTTTTTTTTTTTTATTAACATATAATGTATTATTTGCCCCAGGGTACATGTCTGTGAATCTTCGGGCTTACATATTTCACAGCACTTAATAGCACATACCCTCCCCATTGTCCACAACCCAGCCACCCTATCCCTACCCCACCACCCCCCCCGGCCACCCTTAGTTCATTTCTTGAGTCTAGGAGTCTCTTATGGTTTGTCTCCCTCCCCATCCCTTCGTGTTTCATTTCTCTCCCCCACCCCCCAGACTCCTGCCTTGCCTATCAAGTTCTTCATATCAGAGAGATCATGTGATACTTGTCTTTCTCTGACTGACTTATTTCGCTTAGCATAATACCCTCCAGTTCCATCCATGTCGTTGCAAATGGCCAGATTTCGTTTCTCTTGATGGCTGCATAGTATTCCATTGTAATACCCACTTTCAATTCCAGATGAAAGGTAAGCAAGGATATAGAAGACCTGCACAGTACTGTATACCACACAGATCTACCGTATATAAAGCACTCTACCACACAACAGCAGAACACGCATTTTACCATAGTGCACATGGAACATTCTCCAGAATAGACCATATGTTACACCATAAAACAAATCTCAATAAATTTTAAAAGATTGGAATAATGCAAAATATCATTTTTGACAATAGAATGAAGCTGTGTCAAGAACAGAATGAAAATTGGAAAATTCACACATATGTGGATATTAAACAATACATTTTTTTTTTAAAAGATTTTATTTATTTGACAGAGAGAAACACAGCGAGAGAGGGATCACAAGCAGAGGGAATGGTAGTGGGAGAAGCAGGCTTCCTGCCGAGCAGGGAGCCTGACACGGGGCTCGAGCCCAGGACCCCGGGATCACGACCCGAGCCGAAGGCAGACGCTTAACCACTGAGCCACCCAGGCGCCCCTAAACAATACCTTTTTTAAAAAAACCAATGAATCAAAAGAGAAATCACAAGAGAAATTAGAAAATACCTTGAGAGAAGTGAAAATGAAACCCACCATACTAAAACTATTGGAATGCGGTAAAAGTAGTGCTTAGAGGGCAATTTATAGCTTTAAAGGCCTAGATTTAAAATGAAGAAAAATCTCAAATAAATAACCAGATCTTCGTCTGTGGATCCTCCCACCTGACTCATAGGCACTCCCAGCACTTTGCACACTTTATTCACACCCCACCCTGTGGCCCACTTCCTGTACGTATTCCCAGTGGCAGTGAGAACGAGTATTGGTAGATGACTAGTGAGCATGTGTAGAAAGCCAGTCAGACTCTGTGGAGAAGGGTGAGACCACAAATTTGAGCTCTAGTGCCACCCTTGGAAAAGCAAAAGGGAGGCTGTCAGCACCTGACCTGGTATGTTTCAGGACCAAGAGAAGTCATACAAGCTTAAGAATTCTGCTACAAGAGGGAGCAAGAAGCAAGGAGCAGGTGTATCCATAGAAAGTCTGAGAATTTCTCAATCCCTACCAAGGCTGATGGAAGATATTTCTCTCCCAAAGGCAGTTAATGAAGAGGAATGGAGGAAGTGACTGCTACTTCAAATGTGAAGACAGTCATGCAAAATTTCAAGGAGCATGAAAAATCAAGGAAATATGACACCATCAAAAAAGATCATAATTATTTTCCAGTAATGGATCCCAAAGACATGAAGATCTGTGATATACCTAATAAAGACTTCAAAATAGCTGTTCAGGAAGCTTTGTGAGCTACAAGGAAACACAGAAAAACAGTTCAACTAAATCAGGACAACAGTACAATAAAAAAAAGAAAGAGAAGTTTAACAAAGAGAAATCTTAAGGAAGAACCAAACAAATTCTGGAGCTGAAGAACACAGAGAATGAAGAGAACAACACAATGGAAAGCATCAACAGCAGAATGGATCAAGCAGAAGAAAGAAGGAGAAACAGTGATGAAAGCCAATATGACCTGTGGGATACCAGCAAAAGAAATAATTTGTGAATCATTAGAGTTCCAGAAGGAGAAGAGCAGGAGAAGGGAGTAGAAAAGTTATTTAAAGAAGGAAGAACTAAATTTGGGGAGAGGTTTGGAAATCTATTTTTGGGAAGCTCATTGGTCACCAAACAAACTTAAAGAGATTCTTCACCAAATTAGAAAGCAAGAAGTACAATTGTCTTTGTTTGCAGATGACATGATCTTATATACAGAAAATTCTAAAGACCACCAAAAAACTGTTAGAGCTAATCAATGTATTCAGGAGTGTTGCCGGATACAAAATTAGCATAAATCATCAGTCACTTACGTTTCTAACACTTAACAGTGGAATATCTGAAAAAGAAAGAAAACAGCCCAAGGACACCTGGGTGGCTCAGTTAGACATCTGACTCTTGATTTTGGCTCAGGTCATGGTCTCAGGGTTATAAGATCAAGCTTTGCATCAGGCTGTGCACTCAGCGGGGAGTCTGCTTGAGAATCTCTCTCCCCCTCTCCCAACATACTCTCTCTTATAAATAAATCTTAAAAAAAAAAATAGGGGTACCTGGTGGCTTAGATGCTTAAGTATCTGCCTTTGGCTTGAGTCATGATCTCCAGGTCCTGGGATTGAGCCCTGTGTGTCAGGCTTCCAGCTCAGCAGGAAGTCTCCTACTCTCTTCTCTCTCTCTCTCTCGGTCTCTCCCTCTGCTTGTGCTTTCTGTCTCTCTCTCACCAATGAATAAAAAAAATCTTAAAAAGAAATAAAACAACCCTATTCACCAATAGCATAAAAAAAAATACTTGGGAATAAGTCTCATCAAGAAGATGAAAGATCTGTACATTGAAAACTGTAAGACATTGATGGAAGAAATTGAAGACAAATAAATGGAGACCTAGCCCGTGTTTATGGATCAGAGGAATTAATAATAAAAGCTCTATACTATCCAAAACCATCTATATCAATGCAATTCCTATCAATATTCCAATGACCTTTTTCTTAGAAATAGCAAAAACAACCCTAAAATTTGTGTGGAACCATGAAAGACCCCAAATAGCCTTTGTTCTTGAGAAAGAATAAAGTTGAAGGCATCATACTTCCTGACTTCAGACTGTATTAAAAAGCTATATTAATCAGAACAGTATGGTACTGGCATAAAAATAGGCCAGAGAAATCGAAATGAGAGCCCTGAAATAAACCAGTGCATGTATGGTCAGCTAATATTAGACAAGGGAGCCAAAAATAGTCGGTGAAGAAGGGACAGTCTCTTCAACAAATGGCATTGGGAAGCCTCCATAGTCACATGCAGAAGAATGAAATTGGATGCCTATTTTATACCCCTCACAAAAACTGACTTGTAATAGATTAAAGACTTAAACACGAGACCTGAAAGTGTAAAACTCCTAGAAGAAAACGTAGGGGAAGAGCTCCTTGACATTGGTCTTGGCAATAACTTTTTTGGATATGACACTAGAAGTACAAGCAACAAAAGCAAAAAGAGAAATAAGTGGGGCTACTTCAAGCTAAAAGTCTCCTTCACAGCAAAAGAAACAATCAACAAGATGAAAAGGCAACCTGAGGGATGGGAAAAAATATTTGTTAATCATCTGTCGGATAAGGGGCTAATATCCAAAATATTTAAGGAACTCATACAATTCAACAGCAGACACACAATAATAACAAAACAATAATAATAACAATAACAACAATAATAACAAAAAAACCCCAAACAACCCAATTGAAAAATCATCAGAGGAGCTAAACAGACATTTTTCCAAAGAAGACATATACATGGCCAAGAAGGGGTGCCTGGGTGGCTCAGTTGGTTGAGTGTCTGCTTTCATCTCAGGTCATGATCCTAGGGTCCTGAGATCGAGCCCCACATCGGGCTCCCTGCTCAGAAGGGAGCCTGCTTCTCCCTCTCCCTTTGCTTGTGCTCTCCCGTTCTCTCTCTCAAAGAAATAAAATCTTAAAAAAAATAAATAAGTAAGTGGTCAGCAGGTACATGAAAAGATGTTCAATATCACTAATTATCAGGGAAATGAAAATGAAAACCACAGTGAGTTATTACCTCACCCCTGTTAGAATGGCTATTATCTTCAAGAGAATAAGAGATAAGTGTTGGTGAGGATGGGGAGCAAAGGGAACCCTTGTGCACTCTTGGTGGGAATGCAAACTGGTACAGCTAGTGTGGAAAACAGTATGGAGTTTCCTCAAAAGATGAAAATTGAGCTGCCATATGATCCAGCAAGCCCACTCCTGGATATATATCCAAAGGAACGAAATTGGGATCTCCAAGAGCTATATGCACTCCCATGTCAGTTGTAACATCATTCCCAACAGCTAAGCTATAGAAACACTCCAAGTGTCCATCCATGGATGAATGAAGAAAATATGTCTACACACACACACTCTGTGGAATATTATTCAGCTAGGAGAAAGAAGAAAATTCTGCCATTTGCAACAATACGGATAGACCTTGAGGACATTATGCCAAGTGAAATAAGAGAGATACATGCCCCCTGTAGGATATCACTTATATGTGTAATCTTAAAAAATTCGAATCATTAAAAAAGAAGGTGGAAACACGGTTGCCAGAGGCTAGAGGAAATGGGGAAATGTTGATTGAAGGGTACAAACTTCTAGTTGTGAGTGCTCAGCATCTCATGTGCAGCATGGTAATTACAGTTAACAGTACTGTGTTCTATACTTGGAAGTTGCTTTCAGGTATACTTAGAAGTTAAATGGTATCACCCCAAAAAAGAACTGGTACTTATGCAAGCAATGGAGATGTTGGCCCTACTATGGCAATCATCTCACAATATGTAAGTGTATCAGATCAACACATTGTACACTCTATATGTATACAATATTATATGTCAGTGATATCCCATAAAGCTGGAAAAAAAGGAAAAAGCATCCAGATTACAAAGGAAGAAGTAAAACTATCTCAGTTCCCAGATGACATGATATTATTCCTAGGAAATCCTAAAAATATTAGAATTTTGAAAAAACTACTAAGGCTAATAAATTTAGCCAAGTTGCAGGATATAAGATCACCACCTAAAAATCAGTTGCATTTCTATACTATTAGCAATGAGCAATCTGAAAATGTAATTAGGAAAACAATTCCATTTAAAATAGCATCAAAAAGAACAGAATAGTTTTGAATAAATAAATTTAACCAAGGAGGTGCAAGGCTTATACACTGAAAACTACAAAACATTTTTGAAATAGCTGAAGAAGACTTAAATGAAGGGAAAGACCTTCTGTGTTCATGGATTAGAAGACTTAACATTGTTAAGATGACAGTATTCCCCAACTTGTTTTACAGATTCATTACAATACCTATTAAAATTACAGTCTCCTTGGGGCGCCTGGGTGGTTCAGTGGATTTAAAGCCTCTGCCTTCGGCTCAGGTCATGATCTCAGGGTCCTGGGATTGAGCCCCGCATCGGGCTCTCTGCTCAGCAGGGAGCCTGCTTCTCCCTCTCTCTCTGCCTGCCTCTCTGCCTATTTATGGTCTCTCTCTCTCTCTCTCTCTGTCAAATAAATCTTTAAAAAAAAAATTACAGTCTCCTTTTTTGCAGAAACAAACAAGCTGATGCTAAAATTCACATACAGAATTGCAGAGGATCCCAAATAGCCAAAACAATCTTGAAAAAGTTCAAGGGTAGAGGACTCACACTGCCTGATTTCAGAATTTATGGCAAAGCTACACTAATTAAGAGTGTGGTACTGAAATACGGGTAGATATATCAGTCAGTGGGACAGAATTGGGAGTCCAGAAATAAGCCCATATGTCAGTTGATTGTCAGTAAGGCTACCAAGATTATTCTATGGGGGAAAGAATAGTCTTCATATAGGGTGCTGGGACCACAACTGGATAGCCACATGCTAAATAGGGAATGAAGTTGAAGCCCAGCCTCACACCAAATACAAGAGAGAAGTCAAATTGGATCAGATACCTAAATGTAAGGGCTGTGACTATAAAACTCTCAGCAGGAAACTCTTGAAGAGTCTAGCTGTACAATCACTGCTCTCCGGTAGCACTTCTGTGACATATATGGTGCACTTCAGTGACCGGCTGCTCCCGTGGTCAAGAGGATCTCTCCTCAGTCTGTCTCTCATGCTTGGCACAGAGCTGGTGCTCAGTAAAGTCGGCGGACCAGGCGAATGGAAGAGACCGTGACAGTGTCAGCTATACTGGGGCTTACCAAATAGATTTCAAATTGTCAGAAACTATGTTGGGAGTCCTTGTTGTGCGCTCGACTCTGCAAGTACAGGTTTCCTCTCTGGGCCTTTTCTTTCACCAAAATGGAGTTTAGGAGGCATGTGACGAGGTTCTCCCCAGGTGGGTAGCTGTGATTTGTACATCTGGTAATTGGGGCATGTAGCCAAGAGTCTTTAAATTCGACTCTGCTGCTGCTGACAATATGGATACATAGTCTGTTTTAAAAAATATTAAGCTAATTTTTATTTATTTATTTTTAAAAAGATTTTATTTGTCAGAGAAAGAGGTTGAGAGAGAGCAAGCACCAGCAGGGGGAGCAGCAGGCAGAGGGAGAAGCAAGCTCCCTGCTGAGCAAGGAGCCTGTTGCAGGACTCCATCCCAGGACCCTGGGGTCATGACCTGAGCCGAAGGCAGACGCTTAACCGACTGAGCCACCCAGCTGCCCTAAGCTAATTTTTAATTTTTAATTATGGAGTATTTGGATCTTAAAGTATAGGTCCAGCCTCAGTTTGAACACCTGTAAAGACATGGAGCTCATTATCTCCCAAGGCAGCTGTCGGTGAACTGCTTTAATGAAAGTTACAATGTTCTTTCTTAGGTTGGTCAAAAAATCTTTTTCTCTAAATGTCTACTGTTACTCCAATGGAATGATGCCAAACAAGTCAGGTATTTGAAATAGTAATGCTTTCTCGATCAGCCCTATGTTGATTCCTCCTGACTCAAAGTCCCTGTTGTTCACTCCAGCATTGTAATCTGTTACCCATCTTACTTCTGGGCGGCTTACCCCGCTGACAGTTTCTGTGAGTTCTGGGACTGCAAAAGAATTTCGATACTATTCTAGGTAAAATACAAACCAAGCTGATTTTTAAGCAGCTGCCTTTGTAGGGTGATGTTGAAGTTTCCTACCTGTTCCAAAATATATTTCCCACTAGACAGTACGACGTCACATTGTTCGCTTAGGTTCACTGTTGAATTTTCTTGATGAAGTTCAGACACATGCAGGTTGACCACCATATTCTCCTGCTGCTAGTGCGGTCAAGATGAGTTCAGCGGACTGGAACCGTATAGCAAGGTGAGGTGGCCGTGAGACAGGATGAGAGGGTTTAGAAGGGGAGGACCGGCCGCGGAAATGCTGGAATTGAAGCCCCTGGGGGCAGGCGGGACAGGCCTTTGCTAGAGCTGTGGGGAGAGGAGAGACTCCTGGAATTGTACCTTGTTTCCTCTTTTGTAAGTCTTCTGAGCTAAATCTTTTGCAACAAAAGAGTAGCTATAAAGAGGCAGTTCACTCTAAAGCTAAATAGGATCATTCAAGGAAATAATTTCTGCTTGGGATCCTCCGCATCCACCTTGACTTCTGGCAAATTCTTATTGATCCTTCAAAATACATGTGCCGCAAGGAGGCTTTTCCAGCCCCGCTCTCACTCCATCCTAGGTAATTTATGACTCCCTCCTTCATGCCATTCTGTCTCCTAGACGTGCTTTTGTTGTTGTTGTACAATGTCCCTGTATTATATTGAATTGTTTATTTGCCCCACTGGCCTCTGATTCCTTGAAGACCCTAAACTATGTCTCATTTTTCTCAGTATTCCCAGCGCCCAGATGGTGCTCCTCGGTGACTGGCATATAGGAAATGTGTGATAAATGCTTGTTGAGTAGAGATGCAGCTCAGGTAGTCATAGCTGGGCACACTGGTAAAAGCTTTATTCTCACCACATGTATATGAGGCATAAATTGGAGAGTAGGGAACAAAGGTGAATAAGGATAATCACAAATTCAAAAAAAATTCCTTCACTCCCCTTTTGTCAATGGGGTAGGTAACAGTCATCTGCATATAATTCTTACACAGTAAGATTAATGTTACGATAACATTAACTGTGGGTTTGGATTGGGTTATAAAGTTATGATGTTGCATGCGTAAGACCAAAAAACCATGTGTTCTTGAAATCTCTTAAATCACCAGGGTTTAGGCCTTTGGAAGCCCAAATGTAATGAGGTAAGGAAGAGACTGCATTTGATTTTGACTCCCTACGTAAAAGTTTAGTGCCCTGCCATGTATTTTGGAAGTACTTAAATATTTGTTTCATGGCTAACTTAGATTGCTTGAGGAGACATTTGGGCCTGATAAAAGGAAAAAGGCGATTTTAACACTGGATCCATCCTAATAAAGAAGGTGGAGTATCCCTATGTCTCTCTAAACAGGAGCGAAACAGCCTTTTATCATTTAAGGGGGGTCTAGTTTGGAAACAAAGGCTTAAACCAAATGTCCCCTCTGGAGGGCTGTTCTTTTTTGACAGGATTTGTTCTTAGACCATGTTTGTTAGTAAACTAATTCATCCTCCCCCCCCCCCCATCATAGCTTCCCAAGGGAATCGGCTTTCTTGGCAGTTGGCTTTGAAAGCACAGAAGAGACTGTCCTTCTTTTTCCTTAGTTAGCATCCGGGCTCCTTCTGACTGTCTGTCTTGTGTTTGTTTATTTAGGAACTTAAATTCCAAGGTGGAAAGGAGTCAGAGCTGCAGTGACGCTGCTCAAGATAGAGCGAAGAGCAGACTCCGAGCAGCCCCCACCAGCAAAACCAAGGTAGACCTCAGACACGGGGCTCTGGAGCTCCCCGCTCCCGTCCGGTGGCTTCGCGCACACGGCCACGGAAGGAACTCGCCCAGATGAGCAGAGGCACAGTGTGTCCCGGGCATACTAATGATGTTGGAGAAGTTTGCAAATAGATGTGAAGGAAGAGAGTTTGAATTAGTGGCCAGATGGGTGGAGTGAACACCAGTAAAAGAATTTTTTGAAAGTTCTAGATGAGTTTTTACCCCTACCGGTGTTCTTTTCTTTTCCTTTTCTTCCCCTTCCTTTTCCCTTTTCCTTTCTTTCCACCTTAAATTAATTAACATGTAGTGTATTGTTAGTTTCAGAGCTAGAGTTCAATGGTTCATCAATCTTATTCCCTGCAGGTTTTCAATTTTATTAATTGTTTCAGGTGTGCAGGAATTTCTGCACATGGTGTGCCTTCTAGGTTAGGGATTTTCCCCATTTCTTAGGCTCCCGTCTCTCTTGATCCCTCTTCTTAGCCTTCCCCTGCTGTCCTTCTACCATCGTGAAGGAACTGTGAAGAGAAAAAAATAGGTCTGTATGCACGTCTATAGAATCTTTCTAACCTCTTTTAGGTCACGACTATGACCCCAGCGTCGAACCCCATCATCGGCGTCCTCCTGTCCACTCAGAACAACCGATGCCTCTCAGCCCCGGACTTAACGGTGGAAAAACGCCTCCCCTTCAGCTCCCTCTCATCTTTGGCTTCCCTGCATAAGCCAGAGCGCTCCATCAGTCCTGAGAGCAATGACAGCATCTCCGAGGAGCTAAACCATTTCAAGCCCATAGTCTGCTCACCCTGTACTCCCCCCAAGAGACTCCCCGATGGCCGAGTGCTTAGTCCCCTCATCATCAAATCCACGCCCCGCAACCTCAGCAGAAGCCTGCAGAAGCAGACTTCTTACGAGGCCAGCCCGAGGATCCTCAAAAAGTGGGAGCAGATCTTCCAGGAGCGGCAGATCAAAAAGACCCTTTCGAAAGCCACTCTCACCTCCCTGGCTCCAGAAACAGGGGAAGACTCGGCAGTGTCCGAAGTTACCCCTTCTAGCAAGGAAAAGCCCCCTCTGGCTTCCCAGACAAGACTGGCCTGCGGGCAGGCCCTCTCTGCCTGTGCCGCACCCACCCCCACTGAGCTGGATTCTTGCCCCTCCGGGAGCCAAACAAAAGCAGGAGCGGGCAGCCGGAGTAAAAGGAGCCCCGAGGTCCCAGCGGAAACCCGCTGCTCTTCAGAAGCGCGCGGGGGAGCCCGCGGGCCCGCCTCGGAGAGGGAGCAGGGGGAAGGGCTGGGGCCCACCCCAGAGGCCAAGGCAGACACCACCTGTCTGAGCACCATGCAGAGCCCGGAGGTTCATTCAGCGCTACCCAAAAATAGCCTTCTGGGCGCGGTCCTCAAAACGAAGAAGCAGCCGAAGCCGGCGAATCATTTCGACTTGCCCAATGGTGTGCTGGCGGACAGCCTCGCCGAGGAGCCCCTTCCTTCCTTGCGCCGGGGCCGGAAAAGACACTGTAAGACCAAGCACTTGGAACAGAACGGCTCCCTGAAGAAACTGCGGCCGGGCGGCGGGGAGGCGGGCGCGGCCCTGCGGGACGTGGAGCAGAAGCTGCGGCAGGAGGAGGAGGACCGGCGGCTGGCCCTGCAGCTGCAGCGCATGTTCGACAGCGAGGGCCGGACCGTGAGCCGGCGGAAAGGGAGCGTGGATCAGTATCTCCTGCGGTCCAGCCACGTGGCCGGGGCCAAGTAGCGCCCCGGGAACGTGTGACCTTTTTTTCCGAGGTCTCTGGGCCTGATCATTTATCCTGAAGAGCTGAGCGTTCTCACTTTGGGTTTCTTCTCGTGGCAAAACACTGTCTGCTACGGTTCCGAGCGGTCCCAGGGCCTTTGCGGTCTCTGTCCGAGGGCGCTGTGTCTCTGCCTCCCAGGGACCGGGGCCGGAAGCATGCCTCCCCACTAAGTGACCCCCAGCCCTGAGGGCTTCTGGGCCAACTCTGGCAGCACCCACTTGAAGCGAGATGCAGAGCGCAGAGGCCAGAGTTAGAGATAGTAGAGGAGGCAGGGGATTACCTTCTGAAACGGACAGACCTGACTTCTTTCAACAGGGTGTTATTTTAAATCAGCCTTGCAGATAAAAAGGGGTTCCCTCTCTCAGAAGGGGAACAGTGTCGCTCTTTGGCAGATCCCCAAAGATCATGTTCCCCCTTCCCCTTACCCGTGCCGCAAGTAAATACACCTAATGAAATCAGTTGAGTTTACCCTACTACAAAAGTTAATTGACCTTCCCCGTGTAAAAACTAACATTGGATTAATGCTCTCTAGTCGACAGACCACGTTCACGGTCATGGTTCAGTCTGGTCTTCCCAGGAGCGCTCACATGTAAGTGGGATCAGCGCCATTTTCGATGCTGGAACTGCAGGGCGGACGGTCAGGTCCTGCCCCTCACTAAGTGGTGTAGCCCAGGCTGACTGTGGGGGCTCCTGACAACAGATCCCAGAGATCTTCCACACTGACAGGTTCAGCAGGTTGCCCCAAGGGCCTGCCAGGGGAGCCTAGGGAAAGCTGGCCGAGCATTTGAATACTGATTGTGCAAAATCCATAGGCAGATAATCGAGATCAGTGGGAACTATGAACAAATACTGTGCAGTTATCCACCCTGTCCTCCCTGCCCCCCACTTTACAGCCTTCTGTTTTCTGGGGGGATGGAGGGAGTTCCACCCTGTGAGACGAACTACGGTTGAACTTTGTTATCACTCTCCACAAGGTCAAGGGTTATCTGCAATGTTGATCTAAAATCCCCCCAGATTTGCCCAGAAGTCAGGCAAGAGCAGCGCTGAAACTCCATACTATGGAAACAAGGTATCTAGCTGGATGCAGCTGGTAAATTCAGTCCCATGGACCTTTGGGGTTTATTTCTTTAGGAGCTGACACCATGTGTCTTTTGCATCCCTGGTGGTGCTTGGTGCTTCTGCCCATCTGGGCTCTTTGAGAATAGGGATTAAGAGATGGTTTTAGGGAATCTCAGATGGGCTGGCGTTCCCTGCGCATGTACGAACTGTTACTATAAAGTCACGTGACTGGCATTTTAACAAAGGTTTTAGAGCTTATACATCCCAGTGTACGTTGTCCCCCTTGAGTGGCTCCAGCAGGATGCTGCATAGACTTTCCAATGATGTTGCCATTGGCAAAAACATTTCTGGAACTGTCCTCAGTGTCTAGAAACATCTAGAAATGCAGACTCCTAAGATGTTAGAATTGGAAGGGACCTTAATGGTCATCTTTTCCACCCTCTTCCTCTTACTAAGGCAGAAACAGATCCCAAAGGGTGACCCACCTTATCACTAGGGATTTCCTGCATCGCCTTCTTTGGATTCCTCTGAGGAGATTTTTGCCCCCTCTTCTTGGGGCAGTTTTGTGGTGACAGGAGGGAGAATTTTAAGTCTGAAACTAGTCAGAAGCTGTTCGAAGCCTCTAGAAGAGAAGGTTAGGAGTGTTGGGAGTTACAGATGAGGTCTAGCCGTCAGGCAGTTGGAGCCATTTCCTCCTGCGGCTCATGAAGTTTCCAGAGAGAAGTTCCAGAGATATCATGATCGTTTTGGTCATCACTGAAATATGTGGAACCTCCTCAGTGACTACTTTGGTGGGAGTGTCCCTCACTTGAATGTATGTGTTCCGTGTTCTCTGTGTCTGTGTGTGTGCACACGTGCGGATGTGTGTTTGAAAAACATGCATCCGTCTCCTTCCTCTGAATTCACACCACTTCCATTCCAGGCCCTTCCAGCAACACAGGCCTCCACAGGCTGCTGGACGGTCGGTCCCCAGGACAGCAGAGCCGATGCTGGTCTGCGGAGGAAGGGGGAGGGCGACTCACTAAAGGCCCTTAGAGAAAAAGCCTCAGTTCCTGCCATTTCCTCGAGCTGCTCGTTGGCCTGAGGGAACATCCCCGGGGGCTTGTCCACTCGGTGGTAGCAAAGACACTTCTTTCTCCACTTGCCACCTTTTTTGTGTCTCCAGTCATTTGGAAAACACGTTTCAGTTGGAACTGATTTTCGGTTTGGGAAAAAAAGATAAATATTTTTAATAGAGAAAGATATATATTTTAAATATTTCCCCAAAGTCATACTTTTGTTTGAAGAAGTCGCACGGCGGTGGCGAGGAATTTTAGGTTCAGGTGCCGAATGCAGAAAGCTCCCTCCTATGAAGTGAGTATTCCAAACGCTGGATCCAGCTTCCTGACTTTCCCCCTCGTACCTCCTGTTGTGGCCAGAGGGGCCCTGACAGTTGTTGCGCAGACTTCCGGCTGAGCAGCAGCCCCTGCTGTGGAGGGAAAGCAGTTTAGGTTAAGGAGTGACAAGGCTTAACCTCTCATCTGCTCGGCTTTGGAGGAGGAAGAGAACCACTAAGGTGTTATCTGTATTTTAAGATGCTTCCCCTACTTAACTAAAACCTGAACACTTTCTCCGTATGAAAAATGTCTGTGTCCTGTTGCTTGCCTGTTTGCTTGTGAAGTTGGTCACAAATGGTGGTGTTGACATGAATTATCTGGAGAAAGAGAAAGATAAGGGAAAACAGTGACGAGGAGGGTTGGTGACGGAGAATGGAAGGGATGCTGTTTCCCAAAACAAACATTTTTCTCATGAATCATTGGAATCGGATTCATCATACAAATTTCCCATGTCCCATGAGCTCTGCTTCTTGTGTATATGCCTTCTGTCTGTTTGTTTGTTTGATTAAAGGGAAAGTTAGGAGAGGTTGGAGGATGAAGGTCATTCTGAAGGGAAATCCAAGAAATGCGGTGCCCTGAGAAGGGGGCTCTCAGCCCTTTTCCCTAGAGTGGGGAAGATCTTTGGCAACATATCCGTGACCCATTGATTGTATCTACTGGAAGGAGTCATCTGGGCCTGTTGGATCGGTGTCAAACAGAGGATTAAGCACCCAGCCCTTGGACCCTTTCATATAAATGCCTCTTTTTAAAAGGTTAATTCGTCTTGGCTGAAGCTTCCCAGGAAAACCTTTTGTAAGTGGCTTCATTTCTAATTTTTTTATTTAAATTTTAGGTTATTGTTTGGAGGAAGAACTGGTGATGAATGCCTTCTGATTTTCTTGGTTTTTTTTTTTTTTTTTTTTTGGTTTTGGTTTTGTTTTTGTTCATTTTCCCTAAAAGAAAAATGCCCTTAAGAGATTAAAGCTGCTTAATTAATTGCTGTCTGATTATAAAGTGACGAACTGACTAAGATAGGAAGCTGCCACTGTGCTTCACTGGTGGAGCCGATGACCGAAGGCTCTGCTGTTTGTCCTTCCTGTTCCGTTTTGACATACATTCCTGAGTTTCGAACTTGTGCCAACCCTATACTGGGTCGTAAAGATAGAGGATGGGCAGGACGGTCCCTGCTCCCGAGGAGCTCAGTCTCTAATGGAATGTATTTGAACGTGTGGCTGGAGTTTGTTCCTGGTCATGTGAAAGACCGCGTCTCCACAATGACCATCTTGGATGGCCCCATTTAATATACTGTCCGGCATCCGGCAGGCTGCCTTGAACATTTTAGACCTACCCCCCGCCCCCATCAGTATTTCTGAATTGGATTGCAACACTGCTTTCCATTTCCTAGGTAATTTTACCAGAGGAGAATGAATTTTCTTCTCCAGTGACACAGGACAAGGATCTCTTCAGGAGCTGCTTTTGCGTAAGCGCCCGGAAGTGAGGCAGGTGGGGATCATTGACAGGGTCAGAGGAGGCCCACATCCCAACTCACTGACCTGCTCACCTCTTTCCCAACCAGACCCTCTCACCACAGCTGGCGGCACCTCTGGATTCCTTTTCCTTTTTCCTGCCTGGCTTTTCATTGAGATGGAAAACCAGCGGGAGAGGAAGAAAAGAAAAATTGAAGGCTGGATTATAATCATAAAATGCTATAGCTGGAAAGGGTATGGAAATTATTCAGATCAGACTTGCCCCACCTGTTGCCCCTTTTTCCTAAGAAATAAGGAACGGGAGGGCCACTGTAGTTTTCTAGGATCTAAGTAAATAGTCCATTTAAATTACACACACACACACACACACACACAATTTGCTAATGAGGAGGACACCCAAATGATATAGGAGGCTTTTTGTCTTAATAGTTTTTGCTTCCAAATTTTTTTCGGTCAGAATTAAAATATACCTATATTCCCTGAACACACACCCAGATAGAGAAAACTCCACAATGTGACTAATGTGGATATGGAATCTTGGGAAGTGATATATTTTGATTGGACTAGTCATCATTTTAACCACCAAAGGTTAAAACCCAGCCAACCCTTCATTTTTCTTTGAAAAATCATAGGGACTTAAATCTTCTTCAGCCAGCCTTTTCCCCATCAACCCAGAGTGGTCTTTTGGCCTGGTTTTTAGAAGTAAGCATAGTTGCTTATAAATTCTTGTGAATCAGTGACAAAGCAGGTATTGGGGCGGGGGGGCGAGATTCTAGGGAAAGCTGCTGTGGAATAGTTTTTCCTCCAAAGATGATACAGAAAATGCATCTATACACATGATTGTTATCCACTGTAATTTTCTGAAAAAGATTGTTCTACAGAGAAAGACATAAGCAGAGGTCACGATCAGCTTAGAGATTGGTTAAATTGAAGAAAAAGTGCCAAGACTGAATGTGCACATTGTTCTATGTATCATCAGTATTTTTATTCTTCCTAAGAAAAATATTTACATGCTTTGATTTGTGAGTAAATGCTTCTTCCTTAATGTCTTGTTAATAAGGGTGGCAGTCTTCCTCTCTACCTTTTCTGGGGTCTTCTATCAACTAGTTGGACAAAACCGAGCTAAGGCCAGGCTTACTCATTTTCTCATTTAATAAGTGGTAAAAATAGGCAATGCACTCTTCAGAGATAAGGCTGTTAGAGCTCAAGAGTAGCTTTTGGGCTCTGGGTCCGGAGGTCAGCAGTCAGAGTCTCCCTGGGTG
Organism: Procyon lotor; assembly: GCA_028646535.1. Taxonomy (NCBI): domain Eukaryota; kingdom Metazoa; phylum Chordata; class Mammalia; order Carnivora; family Procyonidae; genus Procyon; species Procyon lotor. Next base: position 44,952,627 of record CM053613.1, read on the forward strand.
GCCCTGTCCCCCCTCCAACTATGCCACCAGTGGGAGCAGGGCCCCTCCATCAGTGAGTCTAGCCCTTTGCCTTAAATTCCTGAGAATGTAGAACTGCCCAAGGGAAAAACTTATCTTCAGTGCCACCTAATGGTTTTGTTTTTGTTTTTTCTCCCAATGTACTGTTTACTCTCAATTGTACACATAAAGTTGTTCTTAGGGCCTTTCTTCTCACCTAGAAACAGAAAATGGGATGTATATTGATTTCCAACCTGCTGTCTACATTAGAATTGGAGACGGGGGCCTAGACCCTTGTGGACTGCCTCCTCTCCAACTTATCGCAAATAGCATCTTGACAAAGAAAGACCCAGAACAGGGCAGGCCCTGTTAGGGGTGCTTCTGCCAACAAAGAAATGACACAGAATCAAACGGGATGATGTGTTGTTTATTTAAACAGTACTGAGGTGCATACTTCAGTGTACGTTTGCCTGCTCGAGGAGAGGCCCACGTTGAGACGCAGTAAAGGAAACTCATGAAAGTGAATATTCTGTTTCTAGTCAGAAGTCTTAACCTCTAGAGCACAATCGCAGGCAAATCTGGGCTAAGCTTAGACTAGGTGTGTTTGATTTTTTGGAGCTGTCTTTGCTCTGGGAGATGCCCCACTTTGGAATGTCTTGCTTTGGCATTCAGAATGACGGGAGAAATTAGGAGGCGAGAAGGGGTTTCCATGCTGTGCTGAGGTCTAGGAAGGGTCTAGTCAACCACTCTTACTCCTAATGAAGGCTGAGTTAAGAACAGATGTACAGGGCGAGATTATTCTTGCATATTGGGGCTGTACTCAATGTCTGATTTTAAAAATGCCGGCTTTGGAAGCACTGCTCAGGAATTTGTCAAAATCCCCTTGCTGTCCATTTCTCATCACAGAACAAGTGTATCGCTGTCCCATCTAAACATGTAAAACCAATTTGAAGGACTACCACAGGACATGCCATACGTGGTGAAGCAGCACTTAAGGGACTTTTGAAATCTGGTGTAAGACTCTTCCAAAAGACGGTTTTTAAAATGACTCGAAAGAAATAAGGCAGCTGCTTGGCAGTATATGAACAGAATGTCTCTTGGCCTCTAAAGTAACAAAATGTTCTCTACAGTTCGCTCATGGATTCCCTGCTGCCTGGTGTGGTGAAGGGTCGGGGGTGGGGGGGAGGGCTCATCTACACATGGGAAACTCTGGCCCTGACATTGACTGGAAGTTGGGTCCTCTGACTCCAAGTCACCGATTGCTCTTCCTGTTGTTGCCTGGGCTGAGTCAACTCAGGATGGTGCCCTCCTGCTCTGCTCTTGGCTAACTCTAGGGGTGCAGCTGCTTTCTGGGTTGGATCTTCTGGACTGGGCCTGCCGGGGGAGAGAGACCAGAATCTTTCCTCTGCACCCATCGTAGGGGTGGACGGTATCCTGAAGCAGCAAGCATCATGAGACACAGTCTGCACTTAAATCAGTTCTCCGTTCCCTCTCCTGTGGCCAACTCCAGCTCCCAGGGAGTTACTGGCATCTTGGATAAGTGTTTAGAATGGGATGGCCCTACCTAGTTTTGGAGAATTAGTGGTGGGAGAAATTCTTTCTTCTGGTTTGCTCTTGTTAGGAGGTTCTAGAAGGCTCAGCGAGCTTATGGAGAACGGTTCGAAGCTTATAGTGCAGATGTGCTGGGGAGAGTAAGTCTCTTACTGCTGGCAGCAGGGAGGGCAGATGCCTCCCAAAAGGCTTCCCTGATTAGTTATGAATTCTTGTTCATTTGACAATTCTAGTCGGAGGCTTTATTCATTGAGATGTGGACTAATCTGTGTCTCTTCAAAAAAGGAATATCCTCAGGAAACCAGAGTTCACTGCTCGTTCAGGAGCCCTCAAAGTACATTTTTAATACCGGCAGGACCCACAGAGATTGCAAACCCCATTGTCACTGTAGGTAAGGTTAAATGACCTGCACTTTATCATATAGCAAATAAGGGGGTTAAACATCAAACCCTGGTTATATGATTAAGTCCAGATCACTCCGGAGAGAGAAAAGAATGGACACAATTGGTAAACGGTAACATGGCTTCCAGAGATGCAGCAATTCGCCTGCATGGGAGGGGGGTGAGTAGACGGAGACCCTGCCTCGCATACTTCAAAGAGGCATTAGGAGAGGCAACCAGTTTATTTAGATGGTGTGGCCTCTCGCTGGCCTGGGCAGTGGGAGCCGGTACACTCTCGAGCCAGCAGCAGCGATAGGTGCACCGAGGGACGTAGGCAGACAGCTCGGCCCGGTGACTGGAACTGTCTGGTAGCTTTACCAACAAAAGACAGGACAGCCTTTGGAAGGAGTGAGTTCCCCGTTACCAGGGGTGCCAGCAGGAGCTGTTACAGGGACTGCAAGAAGCTTCCAGTCTTGAGGCTGGGATAGGATGTTCCCAGAAGCCTTTCAGGCCAGAGAGCCCTTGGATGGTAAGTGTTTCTGGCTGAAAGGAGCAATCCAGTTCAGCTTACAGGGTCACCGTTCGGGTGGATTCTCCTTCCTAGTGTTAGGGGAAAGGTGGTTTGGGGCCCCCAGGAGATCCAAGTGGTGAGTCAGCAACACACCCTGCCTGTGAATGCCACTGCGGGTGAGCCTGAACCACGTGTATCCGTCCGGGTGCCTGTGTCACGGAGTGTGATGGAACTACACGTGTGACTTGTAGGAATGTAGATGCGTGCGTCTGGTATGACCGCAGTTGGCTGTGGTCAGTCCCAGTGGCTTCTCTAGATCCGTCTCTGTAGCAGGTGCTGACTCCTGGGACACTCACAAAAATGGGGCAACCCCATAGGCTGCCTTGGCCACAACCAGTTTACCTGTGAGCCCAGGCTGGCCTTGCACAGCCCTGGGATCTATTCCTGAGCCACAGTGCTCGCATATGGGATTAGAGAACCTTAGGAAACCCTGTGAGAATTCCCCTCAGCCTGTCCCAACTTTGTGGCCATGGCCATCTGATAAGGGTAAAAAAGAGAGCATCGGGAATTCCCTTATCAAGGGCAAAGCTGTCCAACAAAATAAAGCCTTTTCTGGGGTCTGGAGACCTCAGTTTTGCCCCCTGTCCCTGCAGCACATACACTGTTGGTTGTGGATGGGTCAGTGCACTTCTCTGAGCTTTAGAGTCTGTGCTGTTCTTCTGTCCCGTCAACCCCCTTGTTTCCACGCCGGTGCTCATCACAGCTCTGTTCGACAGGCGCGGCATCCTTTCTCAAAGGATGTGCATCAGCCGGGATCCTTCTCTAGCCTGGCAGCTGGGCCCAATCTACAAGAAAACACGCAGGCTATCTTGCTGTATATGCCCCTACTCTTTATTGCTGCTGGACCAGGTGCTGGGTCCTGCCCAGCCTGGGGAGGGGAGGTCCTGACCAGTTCCCCACTTTCTACGGCCAGCAAGCAAGGCCAGGCCGAGGTCTGAGGCCTATACCTGGCGCACCCGGCCCCAAGGCGCGGTCCAGGGCACAGAGCCCTGGGAGGGCGTCTCGGGCACAGGGGGGGGCAGTGCGCGTGGCCCTGTGCACAGCCCTTAGCCTTTTGAGTCGCTGGCCGTGGGCCCCTGGCAAAACTCATCCATGAACTCAAGGAAGCGGCCGAACCTAGGCTGGCTCTCGTTCAGCGCTGGGCGGCCCGGGGGCGCTGTGGCCCTGAACACCGTACGCAGCGAGCAGCGCACCAGCTGCCGGTAGCGGGCCTGGAACTCCTTCAGCAGCCGCTTGGCCTCCAGGTATTGTTTCTGGTTCACCAGCCGCCGCTCAGTCTGCTGGCGCAGGACTGCTCCTGCAGGGAGAGAAGCCCGAGGGGCACCAAACTCGCTCCGGGTCCCCCCTAGCCCAAAGCAGTGGGGTCTGCGTCCAGAGCAGGTTCCTTCCCCCCCCCTCCCAGAAAGTGGGATGGAGTGAAAGAAGGATGGTATGGAGACTGGGATCGGGACTGGGAATGGCCCGCTAGCTCAGGGCAGTAAGAAACCAGTGGTGTCCCCTACTGATTCTACCTCAAGCCTTAGTTCTGGTCTGTAACGTGCTGTGTGACTGTAGGCAACTCCCTGCCTCACTCCAGGCAGGCCTCAGCTTCCCCATCTGCACATGGGGCAGGGATGGAGCAGGGCTGGGGCAGACACCAAGGGCCCTGGGCTTCCTCCCAGCAGGTGAGCAAACTTTTCAATCTCGGGTTCCGGCTGCTGGGGATGGGGGTCGGGGTGGGCAGAGCTGTACCTAGTGGAGCCTCTGTAATGTTCCGGGGATCCCGCATGCGAATGAGGAGGTCATCCAGCAGCTGGGCTCGAGTCTTCCGTGGCGGTGGAATGGGGATCCTCTGGGCCTGACGCAAGGTAAGAGGAGCCGGTCACCCCAGGCCGGTGCTCCGCCTCCAATGGCCTCCACTCCTCACACAGATGCAGCAACAAGCAGGAGAGCACTTGGGGGCACTGGGAAAGCACGGCCCTCAGAAGGTCAGGAGGTGACAGCCACAGTGGGGTGCACCTGCGTACCCGCTTCTCCTTGGGCATGTAGCGTTTCTGAAGCGTGTCCGGCCTGGGCTTGGAAGAGTGGCACAGCAGTGGGCACTTCAGCATGCGCTGCAGGGCCTGCGCGTTCTTCTGGATTCCTAGGGCACAAAGGCGAGGGTTAGGTACTCTTCCTCCACCTGCTGGATGCCTCCCCCAGTTTTGTCATTCCCCAGTGTCACAGCAGCCCTGGGTGCAAGGATTTCAGAGGCCCCCAGGGGAACACACTGCGCCGTCTCTCTCTCTAATCTGCCGCAGTGCCCGAACCTCCATCACTCATTCAGTGAATACTCGTCCTCTGGGTACGCGAGGGGAAAGGGACTAACCCCATTAAACGCAGTGGGTTCCGCTGCAGGGAATGACCCCCACGACAGCACAGCTGACTGCCAGTTCCTTTGAAAGCACAAATACTGTTAACACATCAGTCTGAAATAAGGGGCTCAGAGGGGGCACTGCCTCAAACCACAGAGAGAGGATTGGGGATGTTCAATTTGGGGCTTAGCTGGGCTGGGAAGGAGCTCAAGAATCTGGCCAGTCTAGGTATCTGTTCATCAGACTCCTCCTGGAGACACTTTTCCAACCCGAGCAGCTGGGCCTAGACTGGCTGGAATCTCAGAACAGCTGTGACGCCTCAAAATCCAATGAAGGCCCAGGCCAGGGGTCCTGATATGGGAGGCTCCAAACCAGGACACCTTCAAGAGCCCTTTGACAAAGGACAGCATCCTGGTCTGGAAATGAGGCCTGCCACCGGCCTCAGCTTTGCCCTGACTTGCTCCGGGCTATGGAGAGGGCCCCCCCGTCTTGGAGCCGTTCTCCTCACATACCCTTTGGCTCAATAAAGGCTGGATCAGGCTTGGCCGTCAGCAGCTCCTCGTAGCCATGGTACTTGCTGGATCGGGGGGCAGTTGGGAGCTTCCTCCAAGCCCCTTTTACCTCTCTAGGTGCTGTGTGGGGTGGTCTTTGCTCTTCCTCCTTCATGGCTAAATCATCCCTCTGGAGGATGGAGGATGGCAGCTCACCCACCTGTGCCCAAAAGAAAACCAGCTTCCGTGAACACTTCTAAGCATCAGCTCTGTGCAGGTCCCCATGCCGGGCCCCGTTAAGGGCAAGAACCAAGACCAGGGTGAGAGGACGCAGCCGTGAAAACAGACAGTGATCGTGCATTTGGTAAGAATAAGCGCTGGAGGACAAGGGAGCACAAAGATTCTAGGTGAGCCCAGGAAGCCCTCACCCCACCTGCGAGGCCCAGAAGCTTCCTGGAGGAAGTGAGGCCTTAACCCGCGTGAAGTCCTGAAGCAGCGGGATGGCCGTCCACTGGCAGGCGTGGGGAGAGGGGCCTGCTGCAGCCCAGGAAGAGCAGGGGCCGAGCGACCCACGTAAGCCCCGGCAAGGCGGATTGGGGGAGCTCCAAATTGGTATTTTTGGGGTATATTGTGAAGAAAGGGGCGTCTGGAGCAATAAGCAGGCTATAGATCAGTAAGGACTTTTAAAAGCCAATCTGAGGGTTTTGGTTTGTTTTTGTATCTTTATCCTTGTGAAGACGGCAAAGTCAGTTTTAAGGGGGTGAGTGAGCACTGTCTGCACTCACATTTTTAGCCTACCCTAATGGTTTTATAAGAAACACTGATGAGACCTGTATTTCATGTAGGGATGTTTATACCCTACACGGAAGCTTGTGGCTAAGAAGAAATAGAAAATTTGAACAGATCTGTAACCAGCAGAGGTTTCAACAATTCTCCCAAAGGAAAGCTAAGGGCCAGTTAGCTGCACCAGTGAATTCTACTAAGCATTTAGAGAACTAACACCAATCCTTCACGAATTCTTCCAAAAATTAGAAAAGGGAACAGTCCTAGCTCATTCTCTGAGTCATCCTGAAACCAAAACTAAGAAGACATCACAAAAGGACAATACAAACCAATATCGCTATGAATCTAAGCACAAAAATCCTCAAAAAATACTAGCAAACCAAATCAACAACCTGTAAAAAGGATTATATACCATGATCAAGGGGGACTCACCGCAGGTAGACAAGCTTGGTTAAACATCTGGAAATCAATGAATGTGATACATCATTTCAATAGATACAGGGCAAAAACCACACGGTCATTTCAGTACACACAGAAAAAGCATTTGGGCAAAATCTAACACCTCTCTGTGACAGAAACAAAACCCAAAAAGCAAACAAAAACCCACTCAACAAACTTAAGAATAGAAACTTCCTCAACCTGAAAAAGGACATTTATGAAAAGCCCACAACTAACAACCAGAATTAATGGTGAAAGACTGAGAGCCTTCTCCCTGAGGTCAGGAGGAAAACCTGTCTGCTCGCTCTGCTTCTACCCCGCGCTGCGCTCGAGCTCGTCTGGCAATTTGGCAAGAGGGAAACGGACTGTTTCCATCACAGTGACTCACAGCTGGCTGTTCCTTTGGCTCCTAGGAAGCCCAGCATTGCATTTTGGCAGCATACCTCTGTTCCCAGAGCAGCAGGGCAGAGGAGCAGGTTAGAGTGAACGAGACCTTCTTTCCTTTCCTGTCCATGTTTCCCTTTCATCCAACTTTCTCAAGCTCATTTATTTTTCAAGCTCATTTTTAAATATTCTTATACTCTGCTTTGTTCTAAAAGATTCTGATATAGTTCGTAAAGATAGTTTTATGCCGTATAAATGTGTATGTCACTGTAAGTCACTTGTGGACTAAGGGATGGATGGAGTCAGACGTAAGTGTATGCGTGTGCATCTCGGAAAGATCTGGCAGATTGGAGGAGACCCTACCCTCCCTAGGTAGGGAGCTGAGGAGAGGCAGGGGTATAACAACACTTGAGGGGTCCTGCCAGCTGCTCCAGCCTATTCCCTTTTCCTATGTGTCACCCATCTGCTGCCCAGACACCGAACCATTTGTGGTTCCTGCACTTGCCACTTTAATTTCTGTCCTCTGTAGCCTGCTTCATGGTATTTGCTCTGCCCAGGATGCCCTCCTGCCCACATTTTCACCTTGTCACTGCCTACTCAGCCTGCAAAGCTCAGCTCATCAGAACCTCTCTCAGGAGCCCTCCTGCTCTGGGCAGAGGATCCTTCTTTCCTCCAGGCTCCCAGCGCCTGGGTTTCCCTTAGTCTCGGCCCTGACTGCATGCATTGTTCCTGCACTCCCCCAGCAGGCTGAGGACATCTCCAGGGCAGGACCTTCGTCTCGGCCATCTGTATTTCCAGGATTCAGAGGCAGCATCAGAAGTGATGTGACCGTATACAGACAGGCTGAGGCAGCAACAAACCCTTCCGAAAAACTGCTCAGAACCATGCCCCAGCCAGACCCCACATGCTGTCTGTGCCACAGGACCATGACTTGTCCCCATGGGTATTCCTCCACCAGTACCCTTGGCTCAGTGGAGCTCCAGGAGGGGCTTGCGGGGCCTGCCAGGGGTGCTTCCTTCCGGTTTTCGGACCTGTCTTGGGCTCACTTCCGGCTGCCTACAGCAAGCCAGCTGTGCCAAGGTTGTACAGCAGCCCCTGGGAGCTAAGAACAAGGCAGGGGAAGGGGAACCAGGCACCTGGGTCAAAAATATGGACTCCATGCTCTTGGCGTCCTCCTCTGACAGGTGCTCCGGGCTGAGGCGGCCGGGTTTATCGCTGCGGTGGGACATGGTCTCCTCACTGTGCACGGTGGAATCGGAGCAGATGGGAGGCAGGGGCACGAAGGTCCGGTGGGACAGGGAAAGGCCCTCCACGCCCTCGATGGGTAACTCCAGAGGACTGCTGCTGACAGTGGGCAGCCCTTTAGTCGGCCCTGCCTCAGACTCTGGGATCTCCTTTGAGGGAGACGGGATTGTGGTCACAGGGAGGTGATGGAGAATCAGAGGCTTCTTTGGCACCTTTGGGACTTGGGTTTTCACCTGTCATGGGAGAAAAGCTGGATTGGTTTGGCTCTTAATCTGAATCTCTCTTTCTGGACCTCACCAGACTAAAGGCCACTTGGTACTGTGATCAGCGTACTGGATGGGGGCTCATAGGGGAGGGAGGGAGCCACATCCCACTAACTGGGCATCTACAACGTACCCTGTAGATGCTGCTTGATTTACACCTCAACCCACCCAGGAAGTAATTCTCCTTATTGTATAAAAGTGGAAGCAAGAGCTCAGAGAAGTAAGATGACTTATCCAAGGTCCCAGAATTATTTGGTGGCAGGGCCTGGACTATCCGATTTCTGCCTCGTTCTACATCCCTGATCATATCACTCTGGCTCTCAACGACCTTCTTCTTCTGATCGAGGTTTAACGTGGTGCCCTCGACTTTCCTCAGGGACTCCTAGGAAGACCTGGAGATGGTCCTGTCCCTTCTGAAAGGCAGCAGCACCAGGCCTCTTTCAGGATGCTGGTCCCTATACCTTAAATGAAATTTCATAAGGCAAATCTCTCTCAGGGTTCAGAACCAAGGAAATAACTTCTTTCCTGTTGAAATTCTCAGCTTCCTTAATTAGTGAAAGCTGTCATCCTGGGAGAGAGGATTACGTACTTAGCATCTGGCTCACTCTGATCATGCCCCTCTCAGGCTGGTGGGTGGGAAGAAGACAGTCCAGTCCTTAGAGGAGGCAACAAACAAGGGGATGATGGAAATGTTTTGAACTTCTATTTTTAGCTTTTAATTCTACTCTGGTCCTCCAAGGGCTCCAGACTAGAGTTTAGACAGCAACAGGCTGCAGAGGGGGTAAAAAGGGAATAACTGTACTTAACTTTTAGGATCGGCAATGCCCAGTCCAGCATTTAGTCACGGGAAGGCTAAAGAGGGAGAAGCATTTCACAGATTTCAGCGATTTTTCTAATGAAGGAGAGATGTGACTTATTTCACGGCATCCCCAAAGGCTAAGACCACTGGCTGGGTTTGGTTTGGGGGAGCAGATGGCTCTCAACATAAGGAAATGCTTCTTTATGTGCAAGATATGTGTATTCTAGGCCTGGTGCAGCCATTCAAACTCCCACAGGTGGTTAAAACTTGCACAGGTATGGATTTGGGAGTTTATAACATATTTTTGTATCTGTTGCTTCATCCAGTCCTCTCAGCAGCTCAGGGAGGCTTGGAGCTGAGAAGCTGAAGCTCAGAGAGGGAAACTCTTGCCCAAGTTCAGGCAGCTGTGGAAAGTGATGAGGCCAGGCTCAAACCTGGGTCTTCAGACTGATTTCTCCCCTACTTCTCCACAGCTCCTTCTCAGGGCCTCTGCTGCTCTGTCAAAGTTGGAGGTAGGATTCCATGACCTTCACAGCTACTCTGACATTTGGGTCTCTCTGACTGTCTTGTCTCTTCTGGGTGTATCTGTGTGTAACACACACAAAGGACTTCTCCTACAAAGCCAGTACTATAGACATAACAAAAGGAATCCATAGTGAGTGGGAAAGGTCAGTTCACATGCAGTAAAATGGGCTCCACTTCCTCCCGGCGTGGCAGTCCTGCCTTGGAGGCCTTACCTTCCTCGAGTCCTTCCGAGGCATCAAAATACGATGCTTAGCCTTTACTATCTTCTTGCGAATCAAGTGGATCCCCAGCCGTTCCTGAAGGAAGCTTTTCAGCAGTGGAGGGACCCCTGGAGCCATGATGGGGAAGATTACTATTAGTGGATATTTACTGGGGGCTATGTGTCCAGCACTGTTCGAACTGCCAGACATGTATTAACTTACATCATTCTCACACCCCGGGAGGTAGGTACCTATATTATTCCCATTCAATAGGTGAGGAAACTGAGGCACAGAGCAGTTAAGAAATTTGCCCAAGGCAACAAGGACAGTGCAAAGCAAGGGTGAGAACTCTGCTGGTGTCACTCTAGGACCCAGGATTCTAAGGTGCCTCCAAGGTACAGCGCTGGTGCAGCACTCACTGCGCCCATGATGCAGTACCCATTTCTGGACACGGTCCACTTGAAACCTCCTGTGTGACTCTCTCTGTTTCTCAGCCCCTTCTCGTGCAGGCCCCTCCCCAGCTGGGAATTAGGAAATGAGGTCACAACAGACCTGCTCTACAAAGCTGCGTGTCACTTAAGATCTCATGCAGGATCTAGCTAATTCTGTGTTCCATTCCCAGCTCTGCCTCTTTCTTGCTGTGGGTCCCTGGGTAGATCATGAACCTCCCTGGTCCTTCACTGAGCATGAGGGCAATGATGCCTGCCTCACAGGGCTGCTGTCAGGTGAGCTGGTACAGCGCAGGTGCTCAGCAATGTCTGTGGTTCTCTCCGTCCCCAGATGCACCAAGAACCACGTCCACCCCTGATGCACAGAAGAGCCCAGAGCTCAGCCTCAATGAAGTGGAGCTGAGGGTGCCCAGAATGCCCCTGGACACCGGGATGGGGGCACAGGTTTGCGGGCACTTACCTCGTGTATGGGCCACCAGAGGGTTATTATGAAAGATGAGCTCGCAGAGAGATGGGAAAAGAGCTACTGGCAGGATGGCATCCTCCTTTGCAATCTGTAGGGAAGACAGAGAAGCTTCAGGTTGACGCCAGGCCACCTCTGCCCAAGGGCTGCCGGGCCCCACACCGCGGGGCCACACGCCTGCTCGGGCAGGGCTGGTGCTGGGGGCGGGAGGCTGCCGGGCCGGACTCAGGGCTGGCCAGGGTCTGCTCCTGCGGTTTCACCTGCTCACACCCACAGGATCAGGATCCTGTCTGAAATTCCCCATCACTGTTTCACATTCAAAAGTAGCAATTCTTTTCTCCTCTCCACACTGGAAATGTAGCCCAGACCAATGGAGATTGGTGGCAAAATAGCAACAAGCACAAGGAGTCTGGAAGTTTGGCCGGTCACTGACTTTGACTTCAGGATACAATTTGTCTGACACTTCACCTTCCTCAGTGCAACCTCTGCACACCCCGTCAGCTGTCACCAGCATTCCTGATGGTCTCTTTTGTTAAGGCCTGTCCTGGGCACTGAGCTGGGGCCAGACAGAGGGCAGGCAGTCAGGGGGGAGGGGTGGGGGGGAACCCATTCATCTAAGGGAAAAGCCGAGCCAATGATAAAGAAGACCTCCCAGCTGTCCGGGGCCCAAAGGCTGCTCTACTCCCCTGAGGCCAGCTTCTGAAGGGCGAAAAAGACCTAATCCTTGCTGAGCAGAGTGGCTGGAACACCCTGGGGGAGGGTGTCTATTAGCAACAGAAAGAATAAGAGGGGCCAAGAGTGGGTCAGTGGCCTGTCAGGTGCCTGGGCACCCTGAAAGTTACCGGGTCAGACTCAGGACCCGCGGAAGGCAGTAAGACCTGAGGACCGTGAGAGGGAGGGGCCCTCAGTCTGGCTTCCTCCGGAGCCCCAGTGGGTAGCACTAGCTGTCCACTTACTCCTTTGTGTTCATTCATTCAATAAGCATGAGTGAGTGCCAACATGTGCCAAGCACTAGGTTGGAAAGGAGCAAAACGGTCAGAACTCCTGTCCTCAAGGAGCACTGCCTGGAGGGAAACAGGCACCAAAGTAGTAACAGGAAGGATGGGAGCTCAGCAGCTGCGATTAGTGCCACAAGAGAGGACATGTGCAGTCCTAGCATGATTTGGTCCAGGCAAGGAGACAGGGAAAGCTTCCCTGAGATGTGAAGGCTGAGGAGGAGGCAGGGACAGAGTACACAGCACAGAAACCTCTGTATTAACCAAAACCGTTCCCTCTACTTTCTGAGCACACAGCTAGTACGTGGTGCCTCCCCAGCAACTAGATGTGCTGGTATGACTCAGGTCATAGGCAACCAGGGTGGAAGGGATCATTTCTTGGCACAGCCCATCTGAAACTTCCTGTGTGGCTCTCCACGTTTCTCACCCCCTCCCCTGCTCAGCCATCTATCTGCCAGACTGAGGAGCCGATAAAATCCCCTTCAGGCAGGAAGGATGAGAGAGACACAGCCAGAAGGAATCTGGGTCTCTGGGAGATCATGTGTGAGGCCACCAGCCCACCTGGAATACCCACAGTAGATTCTGTGAAATCAAGAAATAGACTCCTACTGCGGGAGGTCATGGGGAATTTAAGGTGTGCGGCAGCAGCTCCTGGTGTGTGCTCCACCTAATGCAGAGAGGAAGTGCCTCACGCAGAGAACCGTGCGTGAGGGCCCTCACAGCGAGGAGGAGGAAAGCCAGCTGGAGGGGCGGAAGAAAGGCCACTTTGATTAACAGGAGAGAGAAAATGAGGCTAGAGATGCAAGTTGGGGCCAGACCAAAGCTAGACCTTGGTCCCTGGAGACCTGTTACATGAATTTTCAGAAATATGAGGACCTAACTATGACAAGATTTAGTCACAGATTACACACACGTGGTGAGGAGGGATGTAAAGGAGAGAGAAACATTCAGGACAACAGCCAGATTTCGGTGTGAGTAAACTGCACGCATGATGGAGCTCTTTTCTAAGATACGGAGGATCGTTAATTCACTTTGGATACATGTCCTTCAGAGGTACCTCTGAGACCTCCCAGTAGAGATTCAGGTAGGCAGTGGATACACTGGTCTGAAGTACACAGGAGGGTTCTGTGTTCGAATTATAACTGAGCCACCGTTCACGGGCCAGTGGGTATGTGAAGCTATCCCTAGGGCGTCCGTCCAGAGTGAGAGGAGAGGGACCAGGCCCGGTCCCTGAGCAGCACTACATTTGGTCATCGAGACCATGACTTGGCCCACCTTGACAGAAGTCAAGGACCAGAGAGTAAATGTTTGAGGCTTTACTGGCCATACCGTCTGCGCTGCAACTACCCCACTGTGCTGTTGTAGCACAGAAGCCGCTGGAGACAACTCCTATTATTAAGTGTGATGGCTCTTTTCCAACAAAACTTTAGCTATGGACTCTGAAATTTGCATTTCATATAATTTTAAAGTGTCATGAAGTATTATCCTTCTTTTGATTTTTTTCAACCATTTAAAAATCAAAGAATTAGTCTTAGCTTGAAGGCTATACAAAAACCAAGGCCGGCAGCCAATGTCCGTGGGCCAAATCCCTCCCCCCATCTGTTTAAGAAAGGCTCATCAGAACACTGCCACTCTCATCCATTTACCCACTGCCCTTTGTGCTACAAGGCAAAGTTGAGCAGTTGTGACAGAGTAATGTATTTATCTGGCCCTTTATAGAAAATGTTTGCTGACTTCTTATCTAGACTCTAGGGAAGGAGGATGAATCTACAAAGAAGTCTAATATGTGTTGGTAAATAACTATAAAAATGGTGGTTAAAGAGGGTGCAGAGTCTCTTCTATGCAAATCTGGTGGTCAAGAAGCAGCGACAACAGAATGAGGGAGGGAGAATTAAATTTGTCAGGATGCAAAATTCCATCCATCCAAATCAGGCAACTAAAAAGCTGAAGAAAGTTACAATTAAAACTGATAGGAAGTTGAAAGATACCCATGGCATGGATGTCATTTTCTGTGAAATTAAGTCCCAGCTGAAAGGTATGGGCTTAGGATTCTGGGATGTAGTGAGGAAAATGTGGCCATCAGGCTGGCCTATCCCCATAAGGTGAGTTGAATGCCCCTGAAAATAAATTTAGGGTCCAATGACAATTTAATATTTCTGTCCAATTTCATTGAGTTAAGGCAAATACAATTTAACCTGTCAAATTTATGAACTACGTAAATATTAGTTAAAGGTTGAGAGAAAGTGATTACTTGGCCTTTTTTTGTTTTTTACAGAGAGGGAGGGAGAGAGAGGATGTCAGCCAAGGGGGAAGGAGCAGAGGGAGAGGGAGATAATCTTAGTACAGACAGAGAGGGACAGAGAGAGAGAGAGCATGTGCATTTGTACAAGCTTGGGGAGGGAGAGGGAGATGGGGGCGGGGAAAGAATCCTCAAGCAGATTTCCTGCCGAGTATAGATCCCAATGCAGGGCTCGATCCCAGGACTCTGAGAGCATGACCTGGGCTGAAATCCCAAGTCAGACACCTAACTGACTGAGCCACCCAGGTGCCCTGAGATAGAGAATCTTAAGCAAGCTCCACGCCCTGACAAGGGCTCAATCTCAGGACCCTAAGAGCATGACCTGAGCCAAAATCAAAAGTTGGACCCTCAACTAACAGAGCCACCCAGGCACCCCATTTATTTTACCTTTTTTTTTTTTAAAGATTTTATTTATTTGACAGAGAGAAACACAGCGAGAGAGGGGACACAAGCAGAGGGAATGGTAGCGGGAGAAGCAGGCTTCCTACAGAGCAGAGAGCCCGATGTGGGGCTCGATCCCAAGACCCTGGGATCTGACCTGGGCCGAAGGCAGACGCTTAACGACTGAGCCACCCAGGCACCCCTATTTTACTTTTGACACAAAACTTACTAGATTTGAAAGGATATTCTAGACATTTAAGTTCTGTCTGAACACAAAATTGGTTTTAAAATTTGTAACTTTAATAAATTGAATGTTAATTTCAACACAGGTAGAATGAGTATTCCTTGATGTGATCAAAACATCATTCATTCATCAAACTTACTGAGTACCTATCATCTATCAGGTGCTATTCCAGATGATGAGGATATAGTTACAAGCAAAACAAAATCCTATTCTCAAACAAACCTACATCCTGGCAGTAGACAACTGATAATGAAGAAAAAGATACATATGTTAGGTGATAATGGTCATAAAGAAAAATGTAATTTAAAAACTCAAGTAAGCATGTAGAGAAATGGGAGAGTAGGGGTGCCTGGGTGGTTCAGTTGGTTAAGTGTCTGCCTTTGACTCAGGTCACGATGCCGGGGTCCTGGTATCAAGCCCCACATCAGGTTCCCCCCTCAGAGGGAAGTCTGCTCCTCCTTCTCCCTTGGCCTATCTCCCCCACTCATGCTCTCTCTCTCTGAAATAAATAAATAAAATCTTAAAAAAAAAAAAGAAAGAAAATGGGAGTGTATTGCTCCCCTCCTAACAACAAGAAAAAAGACAGAATAACCTATAACGTCATAACTTTTCTTGCATCTATCAGAGAGCTAAGGTCTCAGGGCAATCATGTGGACTGAAATCTAAGGAAAGGTGGGTACCTCCAAGGAGTGATGGGACACAGACACTGGCTCACATGGGGCAGAAGATGAGAGGAAGAGATGGCAAGTGCCATACAAGCAACTAGAAAGAAATGAGCTAACCATTTTAATGAGCTGCTAAAGGTTAAGTGTGGGCTAGAGTAGGAGAAGAGAACTCTCAAGAGCTGCAGAGAGAAGGAGAATTCATGGCCACTTGTACACAAAAGACTGGACCCAGGGAGCAAGACTGAAGAAAGCCATCTGTGGGGCATAGGCCTGGAGGAGAGTCCCTGCCACTGTCAGAAAGGTAGGAAGCCTGGACATCAAAAGAAAGCTGAGGTAGCAATCCTTATATCAGACAAATTAGATTTTAAACTAAAGACTATAATAATAAGAGATGAGGAAGGACCTAACATGGAAGCATGCCCCTAACAAGGGAGCAGCCAATGATATAAGCTGATTAATAACAAAATCAAAGAAACATATTGACAATAATATAATAATAGTAGGGGACTTTAACACCCCCTTCACTGAAATGGACAGACCATCTAATCAAAAGATCAACAAGGAAATAAAGGCTTTAAATGACACACTGAACCACTTGGGACACCACAGATACATTCAGAACATCCCATCCCAAAGCAAAAGAACACACATTCTTCTCTGGTGCACATTAGTGGAACATTTAGTGGAACATTCTCCAGAACAGATCATGTTCTGGGTAAGAAATCAGGTCTCAACCAGTACCAAAAGACTGGGATCATTCCCTGCATATTTACAGACAACAATGGTTTGAAACGTGAACTCAATCACAAGAGAAAATTTGGAAAGAACTCAAATACAAGGAGACTGAAGAGTATCCTACCAAAGAAAGAATGGGTCAACCAGGAAATTAAAGAATTAAAAAATTCATGGAAACAAAGGAAAATGAAAACACAACTGTTTAAAAATCTTTGGGATGGAGCAAAGGCAGTCTTAAGAAGAAACTATATAGCAATACAAGCCTTTCTCAAGGAACAAGAAAGATCTCAAATACACAACCTAACCCTACATTTAAGCTAGAAAAAGAACAGCAAAGAAAGCCTAAACCCAGCAAGAGAAGAGAAATAATAAAGATCACAGCAGAAATCAATGAAACAGAAACCAAAAGAACAGTAGAACAGATCAACGAAACTAGGAGCTAGTTCTTTGAAAGAATTAATAAGATTGATAAACTCTTGGTCAGATTTATCAAAAAGAAAAGAGAAAGGACCCACATTAATAAAATCATGAATGAAAGAGGAGAGATCACAACCAACACCAAAGAAATACAAACAATTACAAAAACATACTATGAGCAACCATATGCCAGCAAATTAGATAGAAATGGATGCATTTCTAGAGACATATAAACTACCAAAACTGAACTAGGAAGGAATAGAAAACCTGAACAGACCCATAACCAGTAAGGAGACTGAAGCAGTCATCAAAAATCTTCCAACAAACAAGAGCCCAGGGCCAGATGGCTTCCCAGGGGAATTCTACCAAACATTTAAAGAGGAATTAATACCTATCCTCCTGAAACTGTTCCAAAAAATAGAAATGGAAGGAAAACTTCCAAACTCATTTTATGAGGCCAGCATTACCTTGATCCCAAAACCAGACAAAGACCCCATCAAAAAAGAGAATTGCAGACCAATAACCCTGATGAACATGGATGCAAAAATTCTCACCAAAATACTAGCTAATAGGATCCAATAGTATGTTAAAAGGATTATTCACCACGACCAAGTGGGATTTATTCCTGGGCTGCAACACTGGTTCAACATCCACAAATCAATGTAATACATTAATAAAAGAAAGAACAAGAACCATATGATACTCTCAATAGATACAGAAAAAGCACTTAACAAAATATAGCATCCTTTTTTGATCAAAACTCTTCACAGTGTAGGAACAGAGCGTACATACCTCAATATCATAAAAGCCATCTATGAAAAAATCCACAGCGAATATCATTCTCAATGGGGAAAAACTGAGAGCTTTTCCCCTAAAGTCAGGAACACAGCAGGGCTGTCCACTATCACCAATACTATTCAACATAGTACTAGAAGTCCTAGCCTCAGCAATCAGACAACAAAAAGAAATAAAAGGCATCGGAATCAGCAAAGAAGAAGTCAAACACTCACTCTTTGCAGATGATATGATACCTTATGTGGAAAACACAAAAGACTCCACTCCAAAACTGCTAGAACTCATACAGGAATTTAATCAAGTGTATATAAGGATATAAAATCACTGCACAGAAATCAGCTGCATTTCTATTCCAATAACAAGACAGAAGAAAGAGAATTAAGGAGTCGATCCCATTTACAATTGCACCCAAAACCATTAAGATACCTAGGAATAAAAATAACCAGAGTCAAAGAATCTGTACTCAGAAAACTATGGAGTACTCATAAAAGAAATTGAGGAAAACACAAAGAAATGGGAAAATACTCCATGATCATGGATTGGAAGAACAAATATTGTGAAAATGTCTATGCTACCTAGAGCAATCTACACATTTAATGCAATCCCTATCAAAATACCATCAACTTTTTTCAAAGAAATGGAACAAATAATCCTAAAATTTATATGGAACCAGAAAAGACCCCAAACAGCCAGAGGAATGTTGAAAGAGAATACCAAAGTTGGCGGCATCACAATTCCAGACTTCAAGCTCTATTAAAAGCTGTAATCATCAAGACAGTATGGTACTGGCACAAAAACAGACACACAGATCAATGCAATCGAGTAGAGAGCCCAGAAATGGACCCTCAACTCTATGGTCAACTAATCTTCAACAAAGCAGGAAAGAATGTCCAGTGGAAAAATGACAGTCTCTTCAATAAATAGCGTTGGGAAACCTGGACAGCCACATGTAAAAGAATGAAACTGGATCATTTCCTTACACCACACAGAAAAATAGACTCAAATAGATGAAAGACCTCAATGTGAGACAGGAATCCATCAAAATCCTTGAGGAGAACACAGGCAGCAACCTCTTTGATCTCAGCCGCAGCAACTTCTTCCTAGAAACATTGCCCAAGGCAAGGGAAGCAAGGGCAAAAATGAACTATTGGGACTTCATCAAGATCAAAAGCTTTTGCACAGCAAAGGAAAGAGACAACAAAACCAAAACAACATAATGGGAGAAGATACTTGCAAATGATGTATCAGATAAAGGGCTAGTATCCAAAATCTATAAAGAACTTCTCAAACTCAACACCCAAAGAACAAATAATCCACACAAGAAATGAGCAGAAGCCATGAACAGAGATTTCTGCAAAGACATCCAAATGGCCAACAGACACACTGAAAAAGTGCTCAACATCACTCAGCATCAGGGAAATAAAAATCAAAACCATAGTGAGATACCACCTCACACCAGTCAGAATGGCTAAAATTAACAAGTCAGGAAACGACAAGTGTTGGCCAGGATGCAGAGAAACAGGAACCCTCTCTCACTGTTAGTGGGAATGCAAGCTGGTGCAGCCACTCTGGAAAAAAGTATGACGGTTCCTCAAAAAATTGAAAATAGAGCTACCCTATGACCCAGCAATTACACTACTGGGTATTTACCCCAAAGAAACAAATTGTAGTGATATGAAGGGGCACGTGCACCCAAATGTTTATAGCAGCAATGTCCACAATAGCCCAACTATGGATAGAGCCTAGATGTGCATCAATAGATGAATGGATATAGAAGATGTGATGTATATATACACAATGGAATATTAAGCAGCCATCAAAAAACCCTAAATCTTGCCATTTGCAACGAAATGGACAGAATTGGAGGGTACTCTGCTAAGTGAAATACGTCAGTCAGAGAGGGACAATTATCACATGATCTCACTGATTTGAGGAATTTGAGAAACAAGACAGAGGATCATAGGGGAAGGGAGGGAAAAATGAACAAGACAAAACCAGAGGGAGACAAACCTTAAGATACTCTTGGTATCAGGAATCAAACTGAGGGTTGCTGGAGTGGAGGGGAGAAGGGATGGGGTAGCAGGGTGATGGGACATTGAGGAGGGTATGTGCTATGGTGAGTGCTGTGAATTGTGTCAGACTGATGTTTGTTTCACAGACGTATGAAACAAATAATATATGTTTCAGACCTCCTGAAACAAATAATATACTATATGTTAATTTAAAAAAAAAAAAGGTAGGAAGCCTTGCCACCCCTCTCCCTAGAGAACAAAAGCCTTAAGTTTCTGAGGAAGGTTAGCAAACCCTGTCAGGCACAAGGCCCTGCATCTGGGGGAGGGAAAAAATTAAAACCTGCTGCTTCTAGAGTAGGGGCAGGAAACCAACCTGGGCCCACTACCTGAGAGGTCTCTGACTGCTTGCTGAGGGGTAGGACCACCTAGAAGGCCCATCCTTGAGACACAGGAACCCAGTGCCTACTTAAAGAGTGGAGTTGGACCCTCCCTTTGGCCCTCTATCACCAGACGAGCAACCGCTAAGTAACAAGCAAAAGCAGTCTCCTGCTGGAAGAGAGGAGCACAAGTGTGGAGATAAACCCTTGTGAAGTGTAGGAGCACGAGGAAGGCTGCATGCCGAGAATAGCAGAACACAGAGAAAAATGCTCTGGTACCCCAGCAAAAACCAACTATATGCTATCCCAAAGAGACGGACTTGAAATACAAAGCTATAAAGAGGTTGAAAGTAAAAGGATAGGAAGAGGCTATGCAAACAGCAAGCATAAGAATCTATATTAAATAAAAGCATAAGAATCTATATTAAAATCAGATTTTAATCAAATTTTTTCAAAGCACAGGGAGACAAATCAAAATAATAAAAGGATCAACACATCAGGTATATATAAAAATTTCAGATGTCTATGTACCTGATAGTAAAATTTCAAAACACATGAAGCAAAAACTGACAGAACTAAAAGGAGAAATAAACAGATCCACAGTCATGACTGGGGATGTTAACATGCTGCTCTCGATAATTGGTAGAACAAAGAGACAATAGTACAAAAATGATCTAAGTTATACTACCAACCACCTTAACTTAATTGGTATTTATAGAACACTATTACTTAAAACTGCAGAATACACATCTTTTTCTAAGTGCACACAGTACATTCACCAAGACAGAATATAGAATGGGACATAAAACAAGTTTCAATAGATATCAGAAGAATGAAATCTTACAGGTTATGTTATCTGACCACAACTGAATTAAAGTAGAAATAGTAAGTATAAGACATCTAGAAGATCTCCATATATTTGGAAATAAAGCATTTCACTTATCTAAACAATGCATGGATAAAAGAAGAAACCACAACAGGAATTTAAAAAGTTTAAAAGAATAAAAATAAAAACACAAATCCTAATTCATAGGATGCAGCTAAAACAGTGCTTACCGGAAAGGTTTATAGCTTTACATGTTTATATTAAAAAAAAAAAAAAAAAGAAAAAGGTCTAAATCAATGATCTAAAATTACACTATTTAGGAAACTAGAAAGAGAGGAACAAATTAAACTCATGTGAGAATGACAGAAATCAAGTTAGAAGCAAAAATCAATGAAATGGGAAAAGAGATGAGTAGAGAAATCCAATGAAACCAGCAGTTAGTTTAGTTTTTTTGATAAAAGACACAAGTGACCAATTTCAAGAATCAAAGAGGGATCCACTAATTATTGACAAGGGTGAGAAGACCACTAAATGGGAAAGAGTAGTCTTTTTGATCAATGGTGTTGAGGAAACTGCATATCCACACATAAAAGAATGAAGTTGAACCCCTATCTCACACCATATATAAAGATAAACTCAAAATGAATCAAAGACCTAAATGTCAAAGCTAAAATGATAAAACTCTTGGGAAGAAAACACTTGAGGAGTTTGGCTGTACCAATTGTTTGCCTTACAAGGAATGTAAACAGAGTACCTTAAAAGTTGCCTATATTTCAGACTTGAGTAGAGCTCAGTTGGTGGGGTTTACAGAAGTCAAACAGTACACGGCTATTGGAAAAATATGTTAACATAAAACATGAAGGAGAAACATGTTAAATTTGTCTCATGGACTTTACACCTGCTGTTCCCAAAGGCTAGAACATTTCTCACTTCACTCTTCCCTAACACTTCACTTGACTAAACTCATGAAACCACTCTCTTGAGAACCTTCCTTGTTCCCAAATATTAGGTTAGACTGCCCCTGTCATATACTTCATAGCACTGTGAATTTCTTCCTAACGCTAAGCATGCTTATACTGAGACCATTTGTCCTCCGTTGTCTTCCCTATGGGTGACAAGCTCCAAAAAGAGGCCCAATCTTTCTTTGCACAGCTGTGTACCTAGTATGTAGCATAGAGTCTGGCACATGGTTGTAAATAAACATCTGTGATTGAATGGATGGACTCTTGCCTTGGTCTGCACTTTCTCCACTTCCCCCACCCTGAGAATTCCTGAGCCCACATATCTGTAATGGGGAATTATAGGGGTGGCCTTCATGCCAGAACAGATTGGATCCCACCCTCCCATCTGTGCCCCTGAGGAAATAGGTAGAGAAGCAGAAGAGTCACCTTGTTGTAGGCCAGGCTAAGGTACCTCAGCTCTGGAAAGGGTGGGGCCAGCGTCTGGTTCCTGGCCTTCAGTGACTTCACGGGAAGAATCTCGAATATGGGAGGAAGTGCACATACCTTGGTTGCCTTAGAAGGAAAAAAGGTCTATTGTCAAAGTGTCCTGATGATAAGAGTGTCCTGAATGCTGCCAAAGGCCAAGAGACCCTTCCTATGGAGGGTGATGGAAAGAATGACCATTCTAGAAAGGCTTGGCCAAAAGAGACATCTAGGGTCATAATGGGAGATGTTACCAAGGGCCCAGAGTCCTGATTCCAAGTTCTCTGAGGTCAATGGTGAGCTAATTCTCTGGCACCCAAAGTTCAGGTTTCAAGTGCTCTGAGGCCAAATGATAATAGAGCAGTGATATAGGCATCAGAAGTTCTTTGCCTCCACCACCCACTTTCTGACCTACAGCAGCTTATCCTGAAATGGCCCTTCTCTACAGTTGGGCTAAAATTTCTCCAAAAGGCAAAAGGACAGTGCTTGTATTTTATTTTACTTATTTTTTTTGAAGATTTTTTTAAAAATTTTAAGTCATTTCCACACTCAATGTGGGGCTTGAACTTACAAACTTGAGATCAAGAGTTGCACACTTTTCCGACTCAGCAGGCACTTGCATTTTAAAGGGGACTTTTCCTAGTGGGGAGATGGAGAGCACGAGGGATCTGAGCCTTGAATACTTGGTCTGATGGGTTAGCTCACACCCTAGAATGGAGGCTCTTCATTTCAGGTTAAATCAATAGCTAAGTCCTGGATGACTTCAAGCAGGCCTCCAGGCCTGAATGGACTTGGTGCACCCGGGTCACTTGCAAGGTCCTGGTTTTTCAGCACAACCCAGCCTGCCTCAGGATCAGCATGTTTCATTAAGCAGAAAATAGAAGGTACTGGGTTAACCATGTCTGGCTCAGTTCACTCACTGATTCCTTGAGTTAGATGGGACCAGAGGAAATCACAGGGTAGATGCTGGGCTAATCACTGGGTTCAAATGAACTAGATTCTGTTGTGTAAGCTCCATTAATTGCTGTGTAATCTTGAGCGAGTCACTTAAATTTCACTTGTTCATTCAGTGAACATTAGCAGAGCACCTACTTGGAGCCAAGTGTTTTGTGCCTACTTGGAGCCAAGTGTTTTGTGCCCTCCCAGGGTCCAACTTGTACACCCACACAAGTGGGACAGGTGAGTCATGGGTGAAAGTAAACAAAAACCAGTGATGCTTGGGAACGTCTAGGACTCTCCCCTCCAGGCAATCCAAATGCAATCTGCCGGATGCCACAGTGGAAAGTGGTGGCAGTCTGGTAAGACAGACTCCTCCACCGTGCAATTCCCTATCCGGAGCAAGGCTGTGTGCCCTGAAGGGGGCAAGTTAGACTGCAGCACTAAAAGAAAGAGCCAGAGAGTGAGGCTGAGGGGAGGAGGTGCGGGGGGGGGGGCGGAGGGGGAATCCAGCACTATCCAGGTGCATGAGTGTCCAGACCTGAGGGCATGAGGGATACAAACCTGACTTTTACAGAGGCTGCTACAAGTCTCAACCATCTAACACACTTGACTACACGCTCAGATGCCAGAGTTGGGATCTGAGCGCTGAACAACTCACTAATTATCTGACTTTTGTGGCAGACTTTTAACGGCGGCCATATGTATGCCCTTCGGCAGTGTGACCTTGGTGCCCCCTCTCATTCAGAGATGGAGTCTGTATCCTATGCCCTTGAAACTAGACTGGCTGTTAAATAATAAAGAATTTGGTCTCTTCCCAGGTTTTTGGCATCGGAGGTTTCAAAACTCTTGGAACTTCCTGAGTGATAGGAATACCTTGGTTATTCATAAACCCTGGGTTCACACTTAAGCTTATGCTAATGAGATGACTCAGATGGGGGCTGGCGGTATCTGAAAGACAATCCCTCAATTACAGAGCTGGGGTTTTGAGCCAGCTTGACCTCTGGGGCTAGAGATTAAGTTCAATCCTGTGGCCAAAGGTTCAATCAGTCATGCCTATGTAATGAAGCTCCAAAGAAAGCTCAACACTGGGGCACCTGGGTGGCTCAGTGGGTTAAAGCCTCTGCCTTCGGCTCAGGTCATGATCTCAGGGTCCTGGGATTGAGCCCCGCATTGGGCTCTCTGCTCAGTAGGGAGCCTGCTTCCCACCCCCCTACCCGCCTGCCTCTCTGCCTACTTGTGATCTCTTTCTGTCAAATAAATAAGTAAATCTTAAAAAAAAAAGAAAGAAAGAAAGAAAGAAAGAAAGAAAGCAAGCAAGCAAGCAAGCTCGACACTGAGGCTTGCATGAGCTTCTTGACTGGTGAACACAGCAGATGTGGGAGGCTGACACACCCAGATTCCACAGAGAGAGGGCACAGAGAGAGGGCTCTGCATTTGGGACCCTCCCAGACCTCACATTATGTATCTTTTCATTTGGCTGGTCCTGATTTGTACCCTTTATAGTAAAACTGTGATCACAAGGATTGTGCTTTCCTGAGTTCTATGAGTTGTTCTAGTGAATTACTGAGCCTGAGAAGGTTGTATGAATTCCAGAATTTATAGTCAGTTTGTCCTAAGTGCAGATAGTTTGGGGACCCCCGAACTTGCAGCTAGCGTCTGAAGTGAGAGCAGTCTTGTTGAGGAGTGTGCCCTTCACTTGTGGATCTGTGCTATCTCCAGGTGGCTAGCGTCAGAATTGTATTGCCCTATCATACTTATGACTTGCTTTGACCAACAGAATGTGGCAGAGTGCCACCATTGGAATTCCAGAGCCTTGCAATTCACTCTTGCCCTCTTGGAACCCTAAGGCCACCATGCTGTAAAGAAGTCCATAATAAAAGGACTCCGTATAGATGCCATGCCATACCAGCTGCCTGTGAACCCAGGCCCCAGCAAACCAGCCAGCTACGTGATGAGCCCTGGCAAAACCAGTGGAACACCTAACCAGCCCAAATAACTGTGAGAAATAATAAACTGCTATTGTTTTAAGTCCATCGTTGTTGGGTTGGTTTGTCATGTGGCAATAGTTAATTGACATAATTTCTCACCCGGCTTTATCCATGGGGAGGGAGTGTACTGAGCTGCCTCTCAAGGATGTAGGTTGGCTAAAGGTGTACCTGTACTTCTTACTGCAAATGAATAAATCAATAGTGCATCAGTCCTCGTGAGCTTGGTTCGTAAGCGTCTAACCCTGAGACAAAAACCAATTGTCTGTCCAGACAAAAATCAAGCATCTAAACCTGTGACAGCAGGGATCAGAGCCTAGAGGGTGGTGTATTTGGCAAGGAAGAGTCTAGCTTTTGGGGGCTCTTACTAGGTCCCTCTTACTAGGGAGCCCCAAGGCCGCATCTTGGTGGCAGCCTCACTTCAGTGCCAGCTCAATCACTTAAGGCAGCAACCATTCCTACTGCACACATCTGAGAAGAGTGAAAGGGAGCTTGTGGGCTGTGTGAGGTCAGGGAGCTGACTGTCCAGTCCACCCCTGTAGGCTGACAGGCCAGTGCAGTGCTGGGTACACGGCAGGGACTTGGTACATAACAATGAACGGGCTTCTTCAGTGTGATATATATAAATGCCTCTAATGGCTTCATTAACTTACTTTTGTTTTTTAAAATTAATGTTCTAACTTAAGGACACAAATATAAAACAGGCAGTTCCTACCTCTGAGGTTGAAAATCCGGGGTAAGATGAGAACACAACCTCTGAAATAAAAGAGAAACATAACAAAGGTTGGTGAGTGTACCGACTGCCCCCAGAGAGGCTGGGGTCTGGGTCTCCCATCCACTGTGTACCGGAGGGGGACCCCGAGCGGTGTTCTCACTGGTCCTCATCTCTAACGCTAACTGGGAAGAGGAGCTGGCTGTGATAAGGGTCAGGTCATGATTTGCACTTAGAATAAAATCAAAACTCCTTGGCCAGGCAGAGGTCCTGCCTTATCTGGCTCCCACCTACTGCCCCAATCTTCTCTCATGCCACGCTGTCCTTCACTTACTACATTTCAGCCACCTTGACCTTCCTTCTGACTTTGCAACATGCAAGCTCTTTTAGCATCAATACTATTGGGCAGGCAGACAGTACTGATCAGAGAAGGCAAACCAACTGTCTTAGGATTTGAAAGTACTCTTGGCTATGCTAGTAGAAATAGAATATGTTAAGACAGTGAATTCAGCAGAGATACTAAGAATAACTAGCAGCAGGGTAGTAAGGAAGAGGCTGTGGGATCATCAGAATGAGATGAGCCAATAAACATCTGAGTTCAACCATACATCAAAGCATTTTCTTGGACTGGATCCTGTGCAGGCACTACTCACCACTGTCCTGGCTAACAGGACCCCTTTCACATATTAGTGATATTATACTGATAAAAGTTACATGAAAATGAAGTAAACAATAATAGGGGTAGAGCATCACATGGCCCAAATAACTTCTATGACAAATGTCTGGAAAGGTTTGGAGGATGGGTTTGTACAAGGAACAAAATAGAAGTTAGCAAGAGGATGGGCCATGGTCGCAAGTGTGGCTGCTAAAGAGTGATCCCCTGGGGAGACAGCCCCCACAACTAGAAAGATGAGCCACTGTATACTCTGCCTGAATGTATATCCTCTCCCTATAATTTCAGGTTAGAAAGGTTATTGGATACAAGTTCAAAATTTCCACGTACAAAGAAGTGGAAATGTAATATAAGAAAGCAGTACCATTGACAATAACATTGAAAAAGACCAAATACTTAAAAACAAATCTAATGAAAAATATGTAAAACCTCACTGCTAAAGACTACAAAGCACTGATGAGAACAATTTTAAAAGACCTAAAACATGGTGGGATATATTATTTTAATGAATTAGAAAACCCAATATTGTAAAGATGTCAATTCTCTCCAAGTTATTATATAGGATCAATATAATTCTTTTATCTTTTATTTTTTATGTTTATTTTTAGAGAGGGGAGAGGAGGGTCAGAGGACAAGGGAGAGACTCCACACCCAGTGTGGACCCCAGTCTCACAACCCTGAGATGATAACCTGACCTAAAATCAAGAGTTGGATGCTTAACTGAGTGAGCCATGATCAATGCTGTTCTAATCAAAATCCCAGCAGGATTTTGTGTGGAAATTGACAAGCTGATTCTAAGATTTATATACAAAAGCAAAGGCTTTCTAAGAGCTATCGCAGTTTTTAACAACAACACAGCTAGAAAACTTCACTATTAGTTCTCAAACTGTGTTACAAAGCTACAGTAATTTTTCTTTCTTTTTTTTTTTTTTTGAGAGAGAGAGTACCCAGCGCAGAGCCCCATGTGGGGCTCGATCTCATGACCCTGAGATCATAACCTGAGCTGAAATCAAGAGTCAGATGCCCAACTGAACCACTCAAGCACCCCTAAAGCTACAATAATTTAGACACATACAGACCCCACCTTACCATAATACCTTTCTTATAACTCAGTGGGGAAAAAGATATAGTCTTTTCAACAAATGGTATTGAGCCAATTAGATATCCATATAAAAAAAGTAAGCTTTGTCTTTACTTCACATCATATACGAAATATATATAGATCAAAATGTAAAAACTAAAATAATCAAGCTTCCAGAAGAAAATATAGGAAAATATTTTCATGGCTTGAAGTAGACAAAAAATTCTTTTTTTTTTTTTTTTAAAGATTTTATTTATTTGACAGAAAGAAACACAGCGAGAGAGGGAACACAAGCAGAGGGAATGGTAGCAGGAGAAGCAGGCTTCCTGCTGAGCAGGGAGCTCGATGTGGGGCTCGATCCCAGGACCCCGGGATCATGACCTGAGCCAAAGGCAGACGCCTAACGACTGAGCCACCCAGGCGCCCCGACAAAAAATTCTTGAACAGGAAATAAAAAGCACTAACCATAAAAGATTAAACTGAACTTCTATTCATCAAAATTCATCAAGAACATGAGAAAGCAAGCTACACACTGTGAAAAGATTTTTGTAATATATAGATCTATAAAGTACATATAAGAACTCAAACAAATCAACAAGAAAAGGACATATAACTCAATTTAATATAGGCAAAAGACTTGAATAGGTACTTCCAAAAGAGGATATCAAAGTGAGTTATGAATAAACATGTGAAAGGCACTTAAGATTAGTCACTTCAGAAATGCAAATTAAAACCACAATAAGAAACCACTTCATTACCCAAAACAGTAGAATTAAAATGACTGACATTACCAAGTGTTTATGAGATTATGGGAGCATCTAGAAATGAAATCTCTTACATAAATATAAGGATGAAAATTCTACAACTGCACTGGAAAAATACGTGGCAATTCTTACTAATGTTAAATATACCTTTATACTCTATGACCCTGCAATTCCTTTCCTGAGTATATACCTAATAGAAACAAGTGCTTATGTCCACCAGAAGATGTAAAAGAATATCCACAGTAGCTTTATCCATAATAGCCTCAAAATAAAAATAACCAAAATGTTTATTAATAGTTAGAAGGGTAAATAACTTGGAATACATAAGAGAAGTGAAAAATAGTGAACTACCAATATATGGAAAACATGAATAAACTGGACAGACATAATGTTGAGTGAAATAAATCAGACACAAAAGAGCACATGCTGCATAATTCCATATTCATAAATTTCAAATCAGGCAAAAACTATTGCTGGTGATAGAAGTCAGAATGGTAATTATTCTTGGAGGAGGGACTGACCAGGAGGATACCACATGGGATGCTGGAAATGTTGTATATTGTAATACGGGTGGTGGTTAAAAGGATGTAAGTTTGACTGTAAAAATTCAAGTTGTACACAGTACTTTTGTATTAAAAATATAAAATGTTGATTATTTCTCAATTTAAAATAAATATTAAGAAAACCCATTATGATACTGTAATACAGTAATAGATAACTAGATCAGTAAAGCAGAAGATATAATCCAGAAATACTCATGTATTAAAGAGATTTTGGCTTATAATAAAGGTGACATTCCTTTCCTTTTCTGCCTCTCATGTTACCATTTGGATACAGTTCTTGGCACCATGGTAGTGATCTTGAGACCTCAATGGGAACCAGCTTACAAGGACAAGCAAGCAGGCCAAGGATGGCAGGAAAGAGAATGGAAAGAACCTGAATCCCTTGAGAAGGTCAATGCACCTCAGAATTAGCCATCTCTGGAAAGCCTCACTTCTGAGTTACTTGTTATTTGAGAGTTTTAAAAATCTACTTTTAATTGGGTTTTAAAAGTATCTTAACAGAGAGTAAGTCAAGAAATCATTGAAATAATTCATGGGAGACCTCCAACTCCCCAGGCAGCAACATCTCAGGGAGCCACAGTCTTTCAGAATGAGCTGTTAGAAGCTTATTCCCACCATGGGGCTTGAGTCTCCGGAACAAGGGGCATCACTCACCTGTCCGGTCAACATCCTTTTTCATGGGCAGTACAGTATAATCTGGTTGCTCATCAGAGGCCTCAAACATCCATGACTTGGGCTGTCGCATGGAATGGAGCTCTTTCTGGGGACTCCCCCTGCCTCCAACCCAGTCCCCTGACCCGTCGCGGAGCTGAAACTGCTGTAGGTACGGGATCCGGAAAATCCTGTTTTGGTCCAGGCTTAATTTCTTCAGTCTTCAATTAAGGAAAATGAATACAGAATCACAGCAATAATGATACTTCAGGGGCATTTACCAACCAACTTTAGGGAAAGAACATGGATTCAGGCTTGGACACTTACTCCTCTGGTGTGACCTTGAGCCAGTGACTTAACCTCTCTGGGCCTCAATATCCCTATCTCTAAAATGGGGATAATATTCATTAACCTTTCAAGGTTCCTGTAAAGATTAATAAAACAATGTAAATAGCTAGGCACAAAGTAGTATTCAGTAAATGGTAGCTAAATCTAAAGTAAATTTCCCAGGGATCTAAAGCTTACCCATTTAAATGCCAGCATTTTCTGTACTTTAATCAAATAGGTAGAATTCAGCAATCTTTTTTTTTTTTTTTTTTAAAGATTTTATTTATTTATTTGACAGAGAAAGACACAGTGAGAGAGGGAACAGAAGCAGAGGGAGTGGGAGAGGGAGAAGCAGGCTTCCCACCAAGCAGAGACCCCAATGCAGGGCTCAATCCCAGGACCCTGGGATCATGACCTGAGCCTAAGGCAGATGCCCAACAACTGAGCCACCGAGGCGTCCCTAACCTTATCTGATTCCGATTTTTTTTTTCCTGTCCCCTCTCTCAGGGGTCAGGAGCCTATCTCTGGTAATATCTCCTTTTACCCTCGTTTCTCTTTGACACTTCTAATCCAGTCACTTGATCAGAAATGTCCTACTGATGCCCCACTTTTATGGCTGAGCTAAAGCTCAGAGCGAAGCAGTGAATCACCCATGGACACACAGGAGAGATAAGTGGTGGAGCTGGGATTTAAACCCAAGCCTTTTGGATTCCAGAGCATCACTCAAGGTGTGGGCCAGGCTGAGGGTGGCAGGTGGCCCTGCAGAGAGGGTACTGTGGCTTACCTTCTGAGCCCAGCCAGGCTGGCAAAGCAATTGGGGCTGGTGAGCTTGTTGTCATCCAGCATCAGTGTCTCCAGCGCTGGGAACCTCAGGATGTACCTCCTGCTTGTCAATGATGTTACAGATGCTTCCCTGTGAGTGCAAGGATCCTGGGTAATGAGCAAGGGCAGGGGACAAATTCCACCATCCCCTGGAAGTAGGAATGGGGACATGAACAGAGACGGAGGACAGGGAATCAAGAGGCATAACCAGCTTGGGAACTTCTCTAGTGCCCCTGAGACGTCCCTGCAGAGAAGGACCAGAAGGTGTAATTTCCTCCCCAACTGACCCCCTTCCCCAAATCCCACTCATACATCGGTCTTCTATATGGAGAAAGGTTACACACATTCACAGATGGACTCAGTGAGACTGGGGTGGGGCAGGATGGGGTCACTAGTAACGCTCATGGAAAATAACAGAGTGCACAAGGCATGACCAAGTTGAGGGAAAACATTCTGTAGAAAGAATACTGAACAATTTTGGGTCAGGTCCAACTCCTGGGTATGCTGCATCACCCCAAGTATTGGTAACCATGGAAGCATCAGGAGATAGAGCCCTTGGCATGGACCACAGCTTTGGTTCATGTGGGGTAAGGTAGGCTGGCCACAGTGAGGCTCTCCTCTAAAGCAACTTAATAAAATGCATACATTAGTAAGGAGTTGAGAAGTCTCTTTTAAAACTCAAACTCTCCAAGGAGTCTCAGAAACATCTGAGAGTGGAATTCAATGGGCTGAGAACCTGAATCGCACAGGTGGGGGAGGAAGTTCTGGCATTTTAGGTACTACCATTAATGTGGCCTTATTTATGTCCCCAGGTGGATGAGACCTAGGTAATAATTTTTTTCAACTTTTTTTTTAAGATTTTGTTTTTTTAGGTAATCTCTACATCCAACATGGGGCTTGAACCTACAACCCTAAGATCAAAAGTCATGCTCTACCAACTGAGCCAGTCACTTGCCCCTAGGTAATTCTGATTAAGTACACAAAGGCAGATGACTCAAATCGTGTTTTCATCCCTCCCTCCAACTCTCTCCTCCTCCATTACCCAAATGAACTTTCAACATACTCAACCGAGAAGGAAAGAAGCCCTTAGTTTATGGTATCTGAAGGTCACAGAAGGCTCTTTTCCTCTCCTGAAAGGACCAACTTTCATGCACTAAATTTTTAATTTCTACCTGACAGCAATTACAGGAGGGTGCACAGCAGCTGTTTATTTATAATTAATTGGCCCATCTCTTTTTCACTCCAGTAAGACGTGAAAGAGCTAAAAAAATAAGCCTTTAAAAAAAATTCCTCTTATACCCCATAATGGAGAAGCTGGCTCTGCCTGTCTCTTGTGACATTACAGTGTTTTGCCTTTTACACAAGTTTCGCCCCAATGATAACATATAAAAGCTTCATTTTGTCTCCAAAACAGATGTCTTAGACTAGGGGGGCAGTCAACAGGTAGATAAGGAGGACAAGATGCAAGGCTTCAGAGGAAAGCGTCAGGCTCTTCCACTGGGTCCTTCCCATGGCAGTTTTGGGAGAAGAGCTCTCTGATGTGGCAGGAGTCTATCAGTATGGAGAGGCCGAGGTTTCTGGCTGTTCAGAGTGGTGCTATTTTTATTATACCCTCTCTTGGCAAAAGGAATTAATATCATTTAAAATATGACAGCTCTGACTTTTTTAGAAGCTAAGAGTATGCCTCAGTGACTGGACTCAGGGATGGGAATTGGTGTACCGGATGAGAAGCAGCTTGGGAATGGGGGTCAGCAGCCCTGGGCTCTCATTCTGGTGTTGCTGCTGTGTGATTTGCTGGGTGACTTCTAGCTGGTGCTGAGCATCTCCGGATGCTCAATAAAAGGATTTCTTTTATTTTACATTGTAAGACTTTGCATGAGGCTAAAAATATTGCTGAACAGACTGGACAAAAAGCTGCAGTAAAACAGATGAAACTGAGCAAGCGCTAATGTCCATGAAAATGTCAGGTCAGCTTCTGTGATAAGATATAGAAAACGCACCGTGCAAACACAGGATGCAGGAGATGTAGCTTCCCAACTCACTTGTGTAAAAGAGGACTTACGATGTGGCTGCTAAAAAAGCTGGCACTCCTTTAGGTGGCATTTTGAGAAAATTTTTTTCTTTTAGAAAAAAAGAAGGGAACCACCCCCCTCCACTCCTTGCCGGTCAAACCTGAGAGGGCAGACTTGCACAGTCCAAGGAGGGGCAGGGAATGGGCATCATGGGAGACCCAAAGTCTCAGATGCAGGTAGGCTGATGATGTAGGTCAGATACAATCCCCCTAACTCACCCAGACACAGTCATATGATCGATCCAGAAATGGAGACACAAATAGTTCAGAATAGATGAGATACGTGGTGAAATGGAAAAAAGTGCAGAGAGAGGAGAATGCAGATGCAGGCAGTCAGGTCATGAAAAGCTTTGTGATCAATGTTAATGGTGTTTATCTTTAGAACGCTGAGAAGCTGCTGAAGGACTTTAAGCAGGGCAGTGATAGAATCAGAGGTGCCTTTTAGAAACATCCCTCTGGCTGATGATGAAGAGGGTGGATTGGAGGTGATAAAGAGAAAGAAAAATGTGACAGGCCCTTAGCTGTATCCCAGGTAGTAGGGGCTGTGTTGATGGGCTATAGCCAGACTAAACAGGAGGGAAGAGAAAGGGCCAAATTTGAGCAACATTGAGGAAGCACAATTCACAGCCTCCAGTGACTGAAGGGATGTGCAGGGTGAGGGAGGGAAGAATGCAGACTGATGCCCACATTTCTCACTTGGACAACTGCACAGTTGATGGAGAGCAGCTCCTGTCACTGAGGCCAAGGACACAGGAGGGAGAGATCTGGGCATGGCCATGTGTGTGATGACTTTGGTATGATTAAGTAAAATATATGGTACTCATAGCTCAGAAGATGGATGTGAGGCAGAGATATAAAGATGACTTGGGAAAGGATGAAACCGCAAAGAAAGATTATAAAAATTAAGAAAAACAGTGGGTTGAGAGTAGACAACTGAGGACCATCAACATTCAAGATTGGCAGAAGAAGAGGAATCCACAGAACGTTTTGAGTGTGGACAGACAAGTCGGAAGAAAATAACAGTAATACTTGTTTGGAGCCTCATGGCTTTCAAAAACACAACCATTTCAATTGATACTCTAATGTAAATAGGAATACATCTATTCTCCCCATCTTTTATATAAGGAAAGAGAAATACCTAGTGGTGAAGACTTGCCTTACTTTATGCAACAAGGCTTTCCACTGAAAACAACTAAAATGATGAATAAAATCTAAAAAGAAAAAAATCATTTTTTCTAAAAAGAAAAATCATTTAAAAACACGTAAGAGATGTGAAGACAGTAAAGCAGTTATACGCCATATGTCTCTCAAAATCCAGAGACAGAAACCAAGCACAAGAAGCCTTTTTAGAAACTTGCTGATCTTGTTGAAATAGCATATAATTGGAGATCTCCTTAACGAACGTAGGATACTAAACAGATATACACTCATGAGAGTGAGAACTAGCCCTAAACACATACTCCTCATCCCACAGCTAAGGTAAAATTGCCTTGGAATGAAAGGAAGGGAAGGGGGAGGGCAGACTGGTCTTTGTGCAAAACTGTAGCCCAAATCCGTATTATCGGAGTGGCTCAGAGAATATCCAGCTAGTTCAGTTTTTTTTAAGATTTTATTTATTTGACAGAGAGACAGAGATCACAAGTAGGCAGAGAGGCAGGCAGAGAAAGAGGGGGAAGCAGAAAGCCCGATGTGGGGCTCGATCCCAGGACCCTGAGATCATGACCTGAGCCGAAGGCAGAGGCTTTAACTCACTGAGCCACCCAGGCACCCCCAGCTAGTTTAGTTTGAAATGGTTCCTTACTGAGTGCCCCTAGGCACCTGGCCAAAATCAATGGAAAGGTTTATGGTATTGCAGACCAAATAATGTGGGCCAACTCTCCCTTAAGTATAAACTAGAAAATCCAAATAATATATACATATTTTATATATATTTCATATATATATATGTGTATATATATATATATATATATATATATATATATATATGAAAAACAATTTTCTTTAAGGCATCTGGGAACTAACAAGCTGTGAAAAATTAGGGGGCTAAGATTTGGAAAAAGGAGGAAATCAAAGGGGATTCTGCAACATCTGGGGTCTCTTTTCTCCTAGGACTACCTGCTGACTCCAGAAGTGGCAGAGAGGCTGAGATGCTGAGCAGAGATTCTGACAACCTTGCTAGTCTAGGGACCAAGAGTCCAGGGTGCACCAGAGAAGGGGATTCCTGATAAACTGCCCCTACTTTAAGTTAAGGCACTGAAGGACTGAATCCTACAGGAAGGTGTGAACTAGAAAGTGTGGTCCTTGCAGAGACTGAAGACTAGCTTCAAATAATTATGCATGAACTATATAATAAAAAAAAAAAAATCTAGAGCTGGTGAGAATAAAAATGATTTGAGTTTGAGTTCCCAAAGGGAGAGTCACAGCCTCTTATTCAGTTTCCTATTTCCATTTAAATTAAAAATAATTAAGCTTAAATAAAAGTAAAAATTCAGTTCTTCAGACACACTGATCATATTTCAAGTGCTTAATATGACTGGTGGCTACCATATTGGACAATGCAGATATAGAACATTGCCAACATTGTGGAAAATTCTATCAGACAGTCCTAAACTAGGCCTTTCAAGGATTACTAGACAATATCTGCAAATCAGTGCTAATGTCTGGGGATACCAAGGGTATGGTGGTGGTCTATCACTCAAAGTAGGGGATTAAGGAAGAATGGAAATTTAGCCTATGAATGAATGAAATTCAGCCTACTTTGTGGTTATCTCCCCAGTTCCTGAATGTATAATTAGAATAGACATACTAAGCAACTGACAGAATAACCACATTTGTTACTGACCAACAAAGTGAGGACTATTACAGATTGCCAAATTGAAGCCCCAGTTAATCTGCTTCTAGAACAGTAAGCCTAAAGTTATTTTGCACCCCTGAGGTAACTACAGAGACTACTGTCCATCACTGAAGACAAGAAAGGTAAAAGGATATTAAGTCTTGTCTTATCCTGTTATCTTAAACAGGAGATTCTCGCTTAACTTGTTTATTGGCTTGTATAGAAGACAGATCTTGAAGAATGACTGTAGATTACTACAGACTTAATCAAGTGGTGACTCCAATTTCAGCTGCTGCCTCCCTCACATGTGGACTCAATACAGCCTCTGGCACTTGCAATACAGCTAAGAACCCATCAAATGTTTCTTTCTCTTTATTGGTGAATAAGAACTGCCAAGAGCAGTCTGCTTTTGCCTGACAGGGACAAGAGTACATTTTGCCCTCTTCTCTCAGGGCCACATCAACATCAACTCTTCCAATCTATCATAATCTATTCTACATCTATTGCCAATCTGCTTTGGTATTCCACAGAACCTCATGTTGACTGGATCTGATGGGCAGGAAGTTGCAAAAACTCTAGATGATTTAGTAAGATGCATGTGTGCCAGTGGATGGAGGGAAACCCCACAAAAATTCAAGGAACTACCACCTCGATTAATTTTCTTGAAGTCCAGGTATCTAGGAGCATGCTGGGATATATCTCCAATGGGAAAGACATAATACTTCACCTTGCACCACCTCTTACTTAAGAAAAAGGCATAAAGCTTTGTTGGTCTTTTTGGATTTAGGAAGCGATGCATAAAATATCTGTGCTGTTCTGATCCATTTACTGAGGATCCCAGGGGATGCCAGTTTTGTGTGGGGCCCAGAGCAAGATAAGGTTTTGTAACGGGTCCAACTGCAGTTGCAGTTGCAGTGCAAGTTGCTCTCTGGGCATTATGTCAGTGGCCAATGGCATTCGGCAATATGATTCAGCAGGTCCAACCATGTTGTAAATGTCTAAGGCAAATGGGTGTACTGTATAGTACAGGGTTACCATACATCCTGGTTATCAAGGACACTCTGGGTTTTCACCTGTTATCCTAACATAATTAAGTGTTCCTCTTCCCTCTCAAGTTTGTCCTGGTTAGACGGATAGGTTACATCATCTCTATGAATAGAGCCTTTTATAAGGCCCCAATTACAGAATTATTTTTTGGTTTTTTTCTTAAGTAATCTCTGCACCCCCACATGGGGCTCAAACTCACGACCCCAGATCTAGAGTCAAACACTCTTCCAACTGAGCCAGCCAGACACCACCACAGAATAGTTTTTGAGCAAAGTTATGCCCTATTCTTTTTTATATTTGAGAGAGAGAGAACACGAGCAAGGAGAGAAGCAGAGAGAGAGAGGAGGAGGGACAAGCAGACTCCCTGCCGAGTGGGGAGCCTGATGCAGGGCTTGGGCTTCATCCCAGGACCCCAAGATCATGACTTGGGCTGAAGTCAGATGCTTAAACCAACTGAGCCACTCAGGCACTCCAAAATTATGCCCTATTCTGTGGATAACTATTTTCCTTTTGAAAAATAGTTTCTGGCTTAGTTCCCCATGTTGGTGAGGACTGAACAACTAATCCTAGGAACACGAAGTGACCATGTAACCTGAGTGGCTCATTATGAACTAAATATGCATCAGAACTCCCTCAGCAAGTGAAAGCGGTATGTGAGATCCAGCTCAAGCAAGTCTGGAAAAATTGCGTGAATAGTAGGAGGATGACTATAATGAGCACCATCCTTCATAAGAGGAACAGTGTTTTTTTTGTTTTGTTTTTTTTTTTTTGCTTACCAGAATAAACATGTATTTTGGATATAGATTTACATCCCCTGATATTCTCCTGGGATCAGAGGATCCCAGTCCTCTGATCATCATCAGAGGACTTACAGAATATCATATTCTTTATCCTAATACCTCACATAACATTGTTTCTAACCACGGAACACATTTGATAGCACATAAGGGCAATGATGTGCCCATAAACATGGAACTCACTTTTTTACCATGTACTTCATCAGAAGTAGCTGATCTAATAGAAAGGTAAAGTAGTTTTTTAAACAACTTATTTATTGCACCAGTTAGGAGACTACTCCCTATGAAGATGGGGCTCTGACTACTTAAAAGATAAGGTTTCACATAAACCAAGCAACCAGTACTGATGCCGTTTTTCTCATAACCAGAACATAGAATCTAGGAATTAATGGAAGGAAATGAGAACAGATCCTCTTACAATCATCCACTTGCAGAATTTTTGCCTCCATTCCTGCAAGTAGAGATCTTAGTTGCCTAGGGAGGAATATTTTTACAGGGGACACAAAGAATAATTTCTCTTAACTAGATGTTGAGATTGCTACTGGCCACTTGGGTTCCTCAATCCACCAAACCAAGAGAAAAAAAGGAGCTTACTCTATCGGCTGGGTGACTGATACTGATTATCAAAAGCAGGTATGATTCCTGTTATACCTTGAGGACAAAGAGAAATATGACTGGAATCCAGGGAATTATAAGGTGTTCCTCTTAGAAGTGTCATGTCCATTAGTCAAAGTTAATGGAATTTCTGCAAGATGAAAAGAGTTCTGAAGACGGATGGTGGCGATGGTAGGACAATAATGTGAAGGTACATATTAAATGCCACTGTACATTTAAAAATGGTTAAGACAGGAGGTGCCTAGCTGGTTCAGTCAGTAGAACACCTGACTCTTGATCTCAGGGTCATGAGTTTGAGTCCCATGTTGGGTATAGAGATTATTAAAAAAAAATTTTTTTCTTAATGGTTAAGATGGTAAATTTTATGTTATGTGTATGTTACCACAACTTAAAAAAGCTTTAATAGAAGACTACCACAACCTAATAAAAAAGGATTCATAACTCTGATCCTTCAAGAATGATCTTTTAGTATACCATGCCAGTTAAAGAGCCCAAACTGCGAAGGTGCTAGATAAGGGAGAAGGAAACATTAAATAGGTGATGAAAGAAGGATTCATAAATATGTACTATGGCCTCCTGGCCAGTTAAGAAAAGATTACTGTAGCAAATATGTATATTTTCTTCCCTGCTTGCTGTGTGTAAATTGCTAATGGTAAATGACTTTGCAACTTAGTTTTTAGGTTATAAAATATCTACTTGGCACTGTGACTGCTTTAGAAGAGAATATAATATCATTCAGAAATGGATACAGTGACCTATGGAATGGTGTCTCATATCCCTTTATAGAAGAGAGTGAAAGTATCTTCATGGAAGAGGAAGTTCCTTCATGTAAGATGAAAGCATATTGTGGTTGCTAGTGTTGTAAGGAAATCAAATATGGAGAGAAGGAGAGTGGATGTCGGGCTTCCAAGGGCTGGGTGGCACCAGTCATCTGCCTATTTGCTCTTGAACTTTATTCCTTTCCTCTGTGTTCTGCTACGTATTATATAAGGGGCCTGGGCCAACCCAACCACATTTCCCAGACCACCTTTCCAATTGGCTTCCAATGAGATACTGCCAAGGGAGGGACTGATAAGACTGGAAGGCCATAACAGGGGGAGAAGCAACTCTCTCATTTGTTTCTGACAGCTTGCTGGTGGCAGCAATGCCGCACCGGCATCCGTGCTGGTGGAGGTTTCAGCCCCGAGGCAGCACATCTGCAGCAGATCTAGAACTGCAGCAAAATCCTCTCTAAAAGCCTAGCAGCAGGGACAGGCTTATGGGCCCCAGTCCAGGAATGGGAGGGCATTTGATCTCTGGGCATCAACCCTCTTCCTTCTTGTTCTTCCAGCCCTTCCACCGCCTATGTAACCAATTCCCTCTATTTATTGTTGCTAATATTTAGGTAGAATAAAGGTACTCTGATTACAGTTTTTTTCAAGAGTCCTTATCTTTAAAAAAGAAAAAAAGAGTCCTTATCTTTTAGAGGTATACACTGGATTATTTACAGATGAAACTACATGAATCTGCAATATTCATTTATGGCTGGATACGTCTGAGATTTTTCTCAAGAATAATTTAAGGGTTCTATGCATGTGCCTGAGAAAGCGAGTGAGAGAAAGATGAGAGAGAGGTTACACACATGCTCAAGAAAGACACTGAGAGGCATGTGGAGTCCTAACAACATCATTTGCACCTGTATCCAGCCGTATGTGAATCCAGGGTTCACCTTAGAACTTTACAGGAACATGAGTCAAAAATTCCCTTTTGGTTTCATTGGGGTTAAAAAAAAAAAAAAAGATTTATTTATTTATTTCAGAGAGAGAGAGAGTGCACATGCGAGTTGGGGGAGAGGGGGAGGGAGTGAATCCTCCAGCAGACTCCCCACTGAGTGCAGACCCCAATATGGGCTTGATCCCATGACCCCAAAACAATGACCTGAGCCTAAACCAAGAGCTGGATGCTCAACTGACTGAGCCACCCAGGTGCCCCTTAAATTCCCTTTTTGGTTGAGCTAGTTTGAGTTCTGTCATTTGCAAACAAAATGAGCCTAATGAAATCCCTAACATAATGATCATTACTATTATCCAAACTCCTTGGGTAACTAACAAACCACTATCATCACTATAAACTCCATCACATCTGCCATCATCACAACAAACATTATCACCATGACTTTTGCCTTCACCATCTCTAAACTGGCTAACATCCACTGAATACCTACTTGTGCAAAAGTACTGGCTCCTCATCCAGGTGCTTCAGATAAAAGATGACTAAGAGCCTCTACCCTCATAGTGCTCACAATCCTTTTGGGAGACTATATGTATTTTGTCCATTTGTCTATTATTTACATATATATACATACTTGTGAGACATAAGTCACAGTAGAATATAAAAACTTCTAAAGTAAGAGGGAAAACATTAAATTCAACAGATGCTTAGAGAAGGGAGGAAGAAGTATATATGGCCTAAAGCAGTCAGGGAAGGCTTCTGATAGGGAAAGGAGGAGGGCCTGAGTAGGCCCTTAGAATACATGCAGAATCCACATAAGAGAACATAATGGTCATAAGCATGATCTTTGGAATCAG
The DNA here is from genome assembly GCA_028646535.1 of Procyon lotor. NCBI lineage: Eukaryota > Metazoa > Chordata > Mammalia > Carnivora > Procyonidae > Procyon > Procyon lotor. The sequence continues at coordinate 44,993,116 of CM053613.1, forward strand.
ATGGACTTCATTAGATCCTGGCTCAGTCACTTATCAGCAATTATTTAACATATCTGTGCCTCAATTTCCTCATCTATAAAACACAGAAAATTAATAGGACACCTACTTCATAGGGCTGTTTTGAGGATTAAATGAGGTAATATGTTTAATGTGCTGAGAACAGCACTATGTCTGTTCTATGTCTGGCACATAGTAAGCACTATGATTATGGCATTAGCATTAGTATACTTTCTGGTCAGAAACCACAGCCTGAACCAAGGCACAGAATGGGAATATACAAACCTCAGTAAGTCTGTGAAGGGATAGAGTCTGACAGGAGCATATCCACAATTTACCAATAATCAATCAGAGACAGGGAAAGTGACTTGCTAGATACCTGAGGGTCTCCTAATAGCATAGGAGAGTCTGAGGCCTAATCATTCTTTGGGGCCCCGCTCCCATGACTGCCTTTCCTTGGAGCTTCAGTAGGCAGCATTTTCCCCTGCTTTGAGCACTCATAGCCTTCTCTATAGCACTTTTGAGCTGCTCTGGGCTATTTCCTTGTATACTTGCACCCAAATGTTCATGAGGGAACATATGGGACGGACCCTAGGATGTAGAACTTACTGTTCTGTAACAGCCAAATTGGGTGGCAAGGAGGTGAGCCCATTGCCTGTGAGGAGCAGGACGCGGAGGTGCGGCAGAATCCCCAGATCACAAATGGCCCCTGCAGTCAGGCTGTTGAAGGAAAGGTCCAGGAACTATTACAAAGATAAAAGATGGGAGAACAGAAGTATTACACATGACAGTGATGCTCATACATGAGGTGGGAGCTTTTTTTTTTTTTTAACCTTCTAGGTAACCCCATTACTCATAAGCCTAAAACCTTCTTGACTCTGGATTAACATCCAAGGCCTACTATAGTCAGTTCCCGGCCTATTTGCTAGCCCTAGCTCCTACTGCAAATCTTGACTTATCCTGTGGTGCTGATCAAACTGACTCCTTCCCCATTTCCTGCACCACCCCACCTAGAGGTGCTTGCTTGAACTTTTCACTTAACCAGAAGAACTTTTCATTTTCCATGTTTTTGCATTTAAGCCCCAGAAGGCCAACTCAAAAGTTGCCTCCTTATAAAACTTTTCCTAATTTACCAGCCAGTTGGAATCTATCTCTCCCCTGAATTTGAGTGTTTTATCTAAGGATACTTCTCATGGTCAACCAGGTACCTGATAAGAGAGATACACGACTGAGGAATAGGGATGTTGGTACATGGATGTACCTAGCATAGTCCTGAACACAATGATAGGCTAGACCATAAACTCTCTGGTCAAGGGCCATGTTACTATATCACTATCTCCTTGTAACCTAGCATAGGACCTGGTACATAGTCGGTGCATAAAAAAATCAGATGAAATGAACTGGCTTATGAAGGCAATGACCCAAACTGTCACTATCAACCACTTTCTAACTGGCCACCTAGATCCATGAAATAGTTGACTGGGTCAGGGCCCAGACAGGAAATAGTTTCTGTCTACAAAGACAAAGACAATTGGGATAAATGATATCAACCCAATCTTTGTTCTTTCTCTTTTGGGCCTCTCTACACACTCACTTTAGCTCTCATGTATAAGTCTGCTTCCTTTCCTCCCCCTCTCTCCACACACACTCATTGAAGCCTGCTGAATTGGGGCATTTCAGCATCTTACCCAGCCGGTTGACCACATCAGTATTACACAGTCAGACACATAAACAAGTGGCTATAGGTCACTGCCAGAAGAGGACTGGATTTGGTCTGACTCCACTGTAGTAATCAATTCATGGATCCTGTAGGTCTGAGTTTAAATACTGGCCAAATTTGTGATTTGGGCAAATTACCCAACCTGAGCTTCTATAAAATAGAAATAATAATGAATTCTTATGAGAAATTGTATAGATAAAATCTTTAGCATGAGTCTGCTCCATAGTAAGTGCTTAATGTTGGCTGTCATCATTACAACCATCTCTTCATTCAAGGACCATATGCTGAAGGCTTACTCTGTACCAGTCTGTCCTCTGCTAGCTCACAAGCTAGCTGGTCAGGTAGATAAAGTAGCAACGCTGCTGGGATAGAGGTCTGAACACAGACCAATGGAAGCACATAGAAAGGAACACTCAGCTCTACCAGAGGATCCAGCAGGCTTCAAAGAGCAGGTGATGCCTGAGCTGTCCTCAGAGACTAGTTGGTATTCACCAAATTGTTAAAGGCATAAAGACAGGCAGTGCAGCAGAGAGACAGGAGGTGGCGTCCCTTGTTCTAAGAACTGCAAATAATTTGGGTATGACTAGAGTCCATGGTATAAGAAGGGTTTAAGAAGACTGGTCAGACCGTGACAGGTGCTAAGCACCAAAGGAGTTCATGCTGCCATCAGCAAATTCCAAGTTTTGAGAGTTCACACAAAGGGGTGATTCTATTTGGCAGGGGCAAAGAGAGAAGCCTTTAAGGAGGAAGACCTGGAAAGCTGGCTCAGATAATCATAGGTTAAAGGTGGGAAAATCCTCTCCCTCATACCCATATGTGAGCAGTCAATAAGACCTATGGATTCTGCCTCCTTAATATCTCTCATACTGTTCCCTCCAACTCATGCTTCGTGCAGCAGCCATACCTATCATCCACTGGATACTTCAAACTCCTTAGTGAGGCATCCAAGGCTTCCCACAGTCTCTCTTCTGCTACCTCTCCAGGCTCACCAATCATTACTCTGCTGTGTTTCACTTTCCATTCCAACCACACTGAGCTGTTTCATCAGTGTGCTAGCTCAGGAGTGGGTAAACTAATACCGCTCAGCCATTTTCATCCCGCTGCCTCTTTTATATGGCCTGTGGGCTAAGAATAACTTTTACACTTTTAAATGATTGAAAAAGATTAAATGAAGACTACTGTGTGAAAATTATGTGAATTCAAATTTTAGCATCATAAAGTTTTATTGGAACACAGCCACACTCATTTTTTTAATGCGTATCTATGGCTGCTTTCTTTCTTTAACAGCAAAATCGTCTAGTTATGCCGGTTGTGACTAGTTATGACCATACAGACCACAAAGATTAAAATATTCACTTTCCAGAATGAGTTTGCTGACCCTTGTCCTAGCTGATTTGGCTACTTAATGTTGGGGCCAGATCTTGCTCTCCACAGAATCAAGGGCAGCTCAAAGAAATGAGTAGTCTTAGAATCACAGGTCACAGAACTTCACAGCTGACCAAGAATTTGCAGAGGTGGATACTTAAAGTCCCAGAGAAGGAAAGTGATTTGGGCAAGGAGCTATGTCAAAATAGTGGCAGAACCAAGACAAGAAACAAGATCTCCTGACTCTCGGGGCAGGGCTCCAGCCCAGCCTTTTTCAGACCGGTATGCAGAAAATCAAATCATGACAAAGGTAAGTTTTTCTAAATTGACTGCTGAAGAATTCCACTCCTCGGGTGGCAGCCTTTCTGGCAAACAAGAACAGAAGATTCCTAAGCTACTGTATCTGCTGAGTCATATCAAGTTATATTATATATCAAAGTATTCATTACTGTGAACTGCAAATTCAGGACTTTTGACAGTTTTATGTTTTTTCTTAGAGAGACCTTGTAAATCACAGAGATAGAAATAAATGATTAGCCCAGAGATTTCCTCTTCTCATTTGTATTCAGTATCTTGACTTTGGTCTGCTCTCTTATGCAAATAAATTCCCTTGGGTAAGGCTGGGTCTGCTGGATAAATAATCTTTATCAGAAGCTATCAAACTAAGACTAAGTCAATCATGATCAATCAGTAGATCCAAGCTAGTCAGCTGTGAGATCAGAGCCTATAGTCATGTACCCTCCCCACGGCCCATGGGCACTTGAAATAGGGATGTGAAATAGTAGGGGTGAGGAAAACAAGATGCCTGGCACAATGTATGACACACACCATAACTACTTTTTAAAAAAGTAAAATAACAAAAAAATGGAAGTTCATAAGAAGCTCCTAAGCCTATAGGTAAAGGAAATGGCTACCTGTATCTCTAGCACCTGGAATCTGTTTCCCACTGTTTATACTAAAATCTAGTATACAATTATTTTTTTTAACATAGCAAAAAATTACCAGTTGTTGTCAATTTACACTCTGTTTTATTGGACTTTTAAGAGCTCTGCGTCCCGGACAAATCTGAGGACAATTCCTGTTCCAAATCATAGTAAATCACCCCATCCTCAATATGATTTGAAACCATGGAGAGAAGGTACCATGACATCCAGTATAGCATGTTTTAAGAACAAAAGGACAAATAATCCATTTTAGAAGACTGCCATCCCAAGTAAAGCTTTTAATAACTTTGGTATACAAAGGCCATCAAGTCTGAAATATTCACTCTTGTGGAAGAACTCTCTCTCTCTCTCCCCCCCTCTGGCAAGTAAGTTAAGTGAGGCTTTGTGAACAGTGGGTGACCCTTGATGCTGGCAGATTAAATAATTTAAGTTATCAACTCTTTGGGGTCAACCCCAAGGCTTATGATGCACAGTCTGCTGAGACCTGAATATAAAACACTTGTACTATAAGGTCAACATGCAGGGAAGAACAGCTTTGGATGTACAAATGTCACGAGTGTGCTACAGAACTTCACAGGAGTCCTGCTTTATCTCACAGTCACCTCTTGGCCTATAGACTAGGCCTTTAGCCTCCCTTACCTGAGCCCACTGGAGCCAATCTGGCTCATTTGGACCACGGTGGGTCTCTGGCATCAGTCCATAATGCCTCCAGTTCAGATGGTCTGATCTGCTGTGCCTGACACTTAACCTCCAAGGCTCCATAATGCGCACTGGATCCAGATCTCCCCTCAAACTCTCCTTCCTGAAGTACCGTTTAAACTCAATTTTCTACACAGACTCCTCTGGCGTGATGTTTGGCATTTATTTTCTAGGATCACACAAAATGGCCATAGGTATGATATAGTCTCACCTATCTGCCACTGCTGCCACTACCGCTGCCCTCATCATCACCACCAACCCCAACACCCTCTGCAGAGGACTACTCTGAAGCAAGAGTCTGGCTATAAAGGCCCAGAGAGCTCCTCCCCAACAGTTATAATCAGTAGGGACCTTCATACTCATTCTTTATAGGGAAACAGGCGGGCACCAAAAACTCCCTACCTCCAACTTACTTCCAAGAACTTAAAGTCTCCATATTTCACATAGACTGTTTTGATTCCATTAAATGCGAGCTCCAGTTCCTTTAAGGTTGGAAATGTATGGAATGCCTCTACAGGGAGAGGAGAAAGAGAGTCAGCTACTTGTGAAGGACATAAGAGAAACCTGTTAACAGTGGTCATTTACGGGGTTCCCACTGACCAAGCTTATGGTCAAATGGTTTGTACACATGGCCTCTAAATCTGTAACACCCTTGAAATAGGGGTTACTACTCTCATTCTACTGCTGAGGAAACTGAAGCTTGGCTAGGCTAAGTGATTTGCTTCATATAAATGGAATTGCTGGGAAGTGAAAGGGCCAAGAAGTGAGTCTATGTCTAACTCCAAGGCCCATTTAAAAATTATCTGTTATTTCTTATTATAAAAGTAAAACGTGCCTACCAAAAAGGTTAAAAAATACAGAAAAAGTTCCCTTTAATCTCAACCCCCAGAGATAATCATTGAAAGTTTCATATATAATACTCCAGAATTTTTCTCATGTGGACAGTGAAACACACACACACACACCTTTTTACACAAATGGAATCACATCATACACATCGTACTGTGATTTGCCTTTTTCCCTTAATAGTATGACTTAAAGATTGTTCCATGTCAGGGTGCATAGGTGGCACAGTTGACTAAGCGTCCAACTCTTGGTTTCAGCTCAGGTTGTGATCTTAGGGTTGTGAGACTGAGCCCCATGTTGAGCCTCACTTTGAGCCCTGTGCCAAGCCCTGCATCAGGTTCCACATTCAGTGCAGAGTTTGCCTGAGTTTCTTTCTCCCTCTGTCCCTCCCCACCTCCGCCTTGTGCATTCTCTCTCTCAAATAAATAAATCTAAAAAAAAAACTTGTTCCATGTCAAAACATATAGATCTGCATAATGTCTGAGTTATGTCCTATACTATAAATGTACCCTAATTTATCTAACCATTCCCCTATTGATAGCCTTTGGGCTATCTGGATAGAAGTAAGAACACTTTTCCCCGTCTGCATGACAACTGGGCTTTGGGTTAACTTTCTAGCCCTTTTCCCTGGTAATCTGAAACAGATGGTATGATAACATAGTTATGCAATATTATTACGGTAAAAATGATGCCAGATTGGTAAGTCACATCTGGACTAGAAGATACTATAAATGAACTATAAACATCTGAAGGGGCACCATAACTTTGGACTTCCCTGTGTGTGGTGACTCCCATTATTAGTCATGTCCTTTGCCAAAACTCTAGAAGCTATGTCTATGGAGTGTTACAATAGCTATTTGCTCCTGTGAGGAATGAGGTTTCTAAGCCAGAATGGCTCCTATATCTACCGAATGAGAGTCTTACTGTCTTGGACATGAGCAGGGGGCTGCAGAGAATGGCCCACAGATGGCTGCATGGACTGCTACAGGCACTGCTGTGAGACCCCACTGAAGAGGAATTGCAGCTGCTGTGCTGCAGGTATACTGTGTGGAATACTTAGAGCTTCCTGGTGTCCAGTGGGGCTAGGGTGGTCTTGGGAGTCAGAATGTTCAGTAGAGCCCAAGAAAAAGACTGCTTGGTAGATATTTCAGAATGTTTCTAATGAACGTCCTTGTACAAGTGTGTTTCTATAGAACAAATTCCTGAAGGGGAAACTACTAGATTAAAGGCAATGACTCTTTTTTTTTTTTTTTTTTTAAATTTTTATTAACATATAATGTATTATTTGCCCCAGGGTACATGTCTGTGAATCTTCGGGCTTACACATTTCACAGCACTTAACAGCACATACCCTCCCCAATGTCCACAACCCAGCCTCCCTATCCCTACCCCCCCACACACACCTCCCCCCCCGCTGCCACCCTTAGTTCATTTCTTGAGTCTAGGAGTCTCTTATGGTTTGTCTCCCTCCCCATCCCTTCCCGTTTCATTTCTCTCCCCCACCCCCACAAACTCTTGTAAAGGCAATGACTCTTTTAAGAGACATTGCGAAACTGTCTTCCAAAGATGTTGCATCAATTTATTATACTTCTGCCAGTTGAATGCAAGAGTATCCATTTCCCCATCAATGCTGGCTGTCATCAATCAGTTCTTCTTACATTTGCCAATTTTTGATAGGCAAAAAATGGGATTTTGATGCTGTTTTAATTATTAGTGAGGTTGAGCATCTTTTTATACGCCTATTGGCCTTTGTATTTCTGTTTTTTAAATTTTTTTTTTTTTAATATTTTTAATTTATTTGACGGAGAGAAACACAGCAAGAGAGGGGACACGAGCAGAGGGAATGGTAGCGGGAGAAGCAGGCTTCCTGCCGAGCAGAGAGCCCGATGTGGGGCTCGATCCCAGAACCCTGGGATCATGACCTGGGCCGAAGGCAGACGCTTAACGACTGAGCCACCCAGGCGCCCCATGTTTTTTAAATTTTTAAAAAATATTTTTAATTATTATTTTTTTTTAATTTAAAAAAAATTTTATTTAAATTTAAAAAATTTTATTTAAATTAAAAAAAAAATTTTAAATTATTTATTTGAGAGACAGAATGAGAGAGGGAGAGAGAGGGCATGAGAAGGAGGAGAGTCAGAGGGAGAAGCAGACTTCCTGCTGAGCAGGAAGCCTGATGCGGGACTCAATCCTAGGACTCCAGGATCATGACCTGAGCCTAAGGCAGTCGCTTAACCAACTGAGCCACCCAGGTGCCCGGGCCTTTGTATTTCAAGCCCACCTTCCTGACAGATTGAACTGTTTCCTCAAGGGCAGGGACCGTGTCATAAGCTTCTTTAAAAATGCCCCTTAACCTCAACCATTAAAAACTGAACTCATCCTATTTCTCCCCAAACTTGCCTCTCTAGTGTTCTCTATTCTCAGTGAACCCCTTTGGCTCCTTCTTCTTTCCATGTGCCCATTAGCTACCACGTCCTGTTATTTCTACCTCCTCCTGAATCTCTCTTGCAATCGCTCTTATCCCTACTGCCTGGCTTGGGCTTCCCTACCCTGCCCCTGAGAAAAACAAAATCATCTCCCAGGTTTCCTGGTCCCCATCTTCGCTTAACATTCACCCTCCTCACACCCCCCACTGAACTTCTCTATTTAAAAGCCTTCCAAGCCTTCCTTCTGCCTGCAGGATTAGTGACAACTCAGGGCCTTTGATACTTTAGTCCCTGTCAGCCTTTCTGGTCTCCCATTTTCCCCTACTCACATGCCATGCAAACACACAGAGCCTCCTCAGTGTCCTGATCAGGCACTGCTGTCCCACATGTGCTCCATTGGACTGAAATACCTGCTCATTCTTGTTCATTTTATAGGTCTCATCTAGGTGCCCTTCTCCTCAAGTTTTCCCTGACACTCTGGTCTGGATTGTCCCGCTTATATGCTTGCATAGCATTTTCTGATTTCCTCTATCACTGCACTTACCGTATCCTGCTATAATTATCTGTGTCTGAACTCATCTTTCCCACCAAACTATGAGCTCACCAGAACAGGAACTGGATGTATTCATTTCTAAAAGCCAAGCACTGACACAGTCCTGACACCCAGCAGAGGTCGCTGTGGACTTGCTCAATAAACTGAGAAGCCTCTATGCTCCCACAGGAACTCTTACAGGCTTAAAAACAATTTCATGTACCTATCTCATCTCAGCCTACAAAGCATCCTGCCTTAGGGAGGAAGAAAGGAAGAGAACCGTCTCCATTTACAGACAGAGAAGCAGCAGTTCAGACAGAAACACTCTAAGGAGGTAGTGCCAGCTCTGGGCTGAAATCCGGTCTGGGCGATATCCAGCATCTAGCCTATGGCACTCCGAAAAAGGGATGAGCAGCCAGTCATGAATGGACAGGCAAGTTCTAACAGGAGTGACTGGGCGTGCTGGCTAAGATGCAGAAAGTAGTTTTCAGGAAGAAAAGCTTACCTAGAGGAAGCAGGTTTTCTGAGGCATTGATGTAAATCACTGAATTAAAATGCTTGAAGTCCTTTTCCTTAGCCTGCGGGAAAGCATTTCAAAAGAACATAAGATGAGTCCCCTATCTGGGGGCCTTGCCAAAGCTCCAGAACTGCTGTCAGAATAAGCTATATTCTTAGCAAACAGCACCCACTTGCTGAGGGCCAGAATGGCTCTTCTGCTTCTTTTTCTCTATTATGAAATAGTTCAAATGTACAGAAAAGTTTAGTGAATGATAACTCTGAAGACCCATGTAACCCCTATCTACCTTAATAAATATGAAGATTTTGCTGTCTTCCCTTCAATTTATTAATGAAATAAAATACTAAAGAGCTGACCACGCCCCCCATCCCCACAATCTTCCCCAACTGTATTCTCTTCCTTCTCACAGATAACAGCTATCTAGAACTGGTTGAGTATCATTCTCGTACTTGTTTTATACTTGTATTCTACATATGTGTATCTATAAACTATATGTAATATTATTTAAAAGTTTTAAAACTGTATATTAGATGCAATTATACCGTGTCATTCTGCAACCCACCTTTTTCAGTCAACACTATCTTTTTGAGATTTACTTGTGTTGATATACCTAGATCTTTTGAGATTTACTTATGGTATTGATTTATCTATTTTAATTGCTGTATATTTTATGCCACCAATCTCTCTTCATACGCCATGGAAGGCCTATAAACCAAAAACATATGCCATAATATCCTGCATATACATTGGCTAAGGGGGAGCCACAAATGTGGCTCAAGCTACCAATTAGCCAATATAAGAAAGAAACATGACTCATTACATGAGTCACAGTGTATATAAGAACAAGCCAGCATCTTGACAGAACCATTACCACTCGTGGCACTGAAACTTGAGAGAAATTTCTCCTACAGGCTCTTCTAAGGGGAACTTAGTGTCACCCCAACAGAAGTCTATGACAAATTCAAACCAACTCCCATAATGCTACTTCTTTTAATTCAACTCACATGGGCCAAAGGTAACAGCAAACTTACAGCAAAAGACTGTCTGAATGTTGTTTCTACCCAGAGAGGCTTTATCTGATGCCCCCCACCCCAATCCCCCAGTCCCCAGGGACTCTGGAGGCACAAGGGACAAACAGCCAGGAGCCAGCTCAGGTCTGACTCATTGCAATCACACCTCTGCTGGCTGGCCCTACCTTGGAGAACTTCAGGCCGCTCACATTAATGTTGACCAGGTCTGATGGCTTCCTCACACAATGGTGCTTCAGCTGGAACACAGTGCAGAGAGTCAGCTCTCAAGGCCCCAACAAAGTTTATATCATTGGCCAAGACAACAATATGACTCCTTGATAAGAAAGGGGCCTCGTACAGTGCAAAGAGCATGGGCTTTGGGAGTTGCTTAGAACAGAGCTGCCACTTCAGCTCCTCCACCTCTCAGCTTCCCATCTGCAAGATGGAGATAGTAACACTGACTTGACAGGGTTCTTGGGAGGATTCCTTCCTCTCTGTTTCTTCTGTCTTTTCTGAGCCCCACTTCTACCTCTTTAAAAAAAAATCTTTGTTTCTGGGGCCTTACCAATCTCTTCATGTATATAATAATTGGCTTGTTCATTTGTTCGTTCTTTCATTCACTAAATACTTACTAAGTATTGCTTTGGGCCATGTATTGTGCTAAATGCATCAAAACATTTTTCTTTAATCCCAGCTAAACCCTTTAACATAAGTATGATCATTTTCCTTTTTAAATAAGAAAAATAAGGTTAAAGAGAGATAAAGTGCCTTGCCGAAGGTCCCACAGCTAGTTAAGAGATAGATGATTTGAATCCAAATGTGTAATTACTAACCTCTGCTGTTTTGACTACCGTATGTTGCCCCCATAAGTAAAAAGAGGAAAATCTCAGTGTTGGAGCTTTTATTTCTGTTTAACCAAACTTCATTTTTTTTTCTGTTAAACATCATTTATTTATGGTATCATGCTTAGGCATGGAATTAGGCATTTGTAATATTCTACACAGAACTCACAACATGGAAGTCAAGCAGCAAGCAATTTTTTACAGATTTATTTTATTTTTAAGTAATCTCAGTGGAAAACTAACAGACTTTTTTTCTGGCAAGAACTGATAGCAATTTTATAAAAATTGCTTTGTCTGATACACATAGAAAGGATGAGACCAATATACCAGACTTTGTTAACTACCTTCCCTAGGGCAACTTCTCTTCTTCCTTGTTAAAGAATCCCAGTGTTGGGTGCCTGGGTGACTCAGTCGGTTAAGTGTCTGCCTTTGGCTCAGGTCATGATTCCAGGGTCCTGGAATCGAGCCCCATGTTGGGCATCCTGCTCCGCGGGGGGCCTGCTTCTCCCTCTGCCCCTCCTCGTATTCATTCTCTCAATCTCCCTCTCTCTCAAATAATAAATAAAAAAAATATTTTTTAAACTAATTTTTTTTTTTTTAAGATTTTTTTATTTATTTGACAGAGAGAAACACAGCGAGAGAGGGAACACAAGCAGAGGGAATGGTAGTGGGAGAAGCAGGCTTCCCACCGAGCAGGGAGCCCGATGCCGGGCTCGATCCCAGGACTCCGGGATCATGACCTAGGCTGAAGGCAGACGCCTAACGACTGGGCCACCCAGGCGCCCCTTTTTTAAACTAATTTTTAAAAAGATTTTATTTATTTATTTGACAGAGAAAGACACAGGGAGAGAGGGAACACAAGCAGGGGAAGTGGGAGAGGGAGAAGCAGGCTTTCCTGGTGGACAGGGTTATGGAAACCAGGGCAGTGGCTATGGTGGGAGTGGCAGCTATGACAGCTATAACCACGGAGGAGGCGGAGGCGGCTATGGTGGTGGTAGTGGAAGCAACTTTGGAGGTGGTGGAAGCTATAATGCAACAATCAATCCTCAAATTTTGGATCCATGAAAGGAGGAAATTTTGGAGGCAGAAGGTCTGGCCCCTATGGTGGTGGAGGCCAATACTTTGCCAAACCACGAAACCAAGGTGGCTATGGTGGTTCCAGCAGCAGCAGTAGCTACGGCAGTGGCAGAAGGTCTTAATTACTGCCAGGAAACAAAGCTTAGCAGGAAAGGAGAGCCAGAGAAGTGACAGGGAAGCTACAGGTTACAAAAGATTTGTGAACTCAGCCAAGCACAGTGGTGGCAGGGCCTAGCTGCTACAAAGAAGACATGTTTTAGACAATACTCATGTGCATGGACAAAAAATTCCAGGACTGTATTTGTAACTAATTGTGTAACAGGTTATTTTAGTTTCTGTTCTGTAGAAAGTGTAAAGCATTCCAACAAAGGGTTTTAATGTAGATTTTTTTTTTGCACCCATGCTGTTGATTGCTAAATGTAATAGTCTGATCATGACGCTGAATAAATGTGTCTTTTTTAAAATGTGCCGTGTAAAGTTAGTCTACTCTGAAGCCATCTTGGTATACTACCCCAACAGTGTGAAGTTAGAATTCCTTCAGGGTGATGCCAGGTTCCATTTGAAATTTATTTGTAAACTGCTTGGGCACAGAAGCCATTGTTTCCACAAACCTTGGTGTAGTTGAACTGACCATTAATGTGTTGTGACCCGGAGTTCACCATTAAAAGGTCACCCAAGCAAAGTCCTGGAGTTTATTTGGTTATTAATATGATTGTTGGCACATCCTATGCAATATATCTAAATTGAATTATGGTATCAGGTAAAATTAGAGATGGGATTAAAGCTTGTGTATCATCCATTATCACATGTAATCAATATACGATTTAATATTCTCTTGAGAAGCAGGCTTCCCGCCAAGCAGGGAGCCTGACACAGGGCTCAATCCCAGGACCCTGGGATCATGACCTGAGCCGAAGGCAGACACTTAACAGCTAAGCCACCCAGGTGCCCCATAAATAAATCTTAAAAAAAAAAAAAGAGAACCCCAACATTATTCCATTTTTCTGAGTGGATGTGTCCTTGGGCCCCAGCTCCAAGTGATAAGTCCTGACTGTCTAAACCAATCTTGGAGGTCATGGTCCCCTAACTAATGACTGTTGGAACATATGATATAGGTCTGGCCAATCAGACAGACACTGGCTGCTGGGGGTATGAGGCCAGTTCTAGGGAGCTCTTTCTTTTTTTTTTAAGATTTTATTTATTTATTTGACACAGAGAGAGAGAGATCACGAGTAAGCAGAGAGGCAGGCAGAGACAGAGGGGGAAGCAGGCCCCCTGCCGAGCAGAGAGCCCGATGCGGGGCTCGATCCCAGGACCCTGAGATCATGACCTGAGCTGAAGGCAGAGGCTTTAACCCACTGAGCCACCCAGGTGCCCCACTCTTTCTTACTTTTAAAAATAGACGTAGTGACAACAATTCCTTTTGCACCTCTGGATGTTATTCTTTATATATGATGACTGGAGTTGCTGTAGCCACCTTGAGATTGTAAAGTCAATTAGCCCAAGAGAACAAGTTAACATGCTAAGCACATTAGAGCAGAAAGATGAAGGAACTTGGGCCTTTAATAGTAAATTAAAGGCTGGAATAACAATGCCTCTGGCTTCTTTTTATATGAAATAAAAGCATCCTACTTGGTTAAGACTAGTCAGGAAGTTATTGAATTATTCTAATACAAGGTGATGGTGGTCCAGATTAGGGTAGAGGTAGTTGAGATGAGAAGAATACAAATTTCACAACTATTTAATAGAAGTGCCAGGGTTTGGTAGTGGTGGTAGTGAGGTGGTGAGGGAGAAGCAAATGTCAAGGATAACCCCAGATTACTGGCTTGACTGGATATAGCACCATCACCAAGGCAGTATAGTAAACACTAGAAAAGCAGTATGTCTTGGGATTTGGAGTAAGGGGATTGGTGCAGTAGTTCAAAAGGAGGTGCCAATGAAACATTAAAGTGGAACTATCCAGCAGGTAAGTAGGTAACCCATTACTGTAAGAAACCTTGTTGCTTCTGCTATACAAAGCTGCAACATGGTTAACAAGCCATCTCCATTAATGTGGGAATGTATATGTTGTAGAAAACAAAAGGGAAAGACTACTATGGTACATGTTTTCTGCCCTTCCTCAATACTGTTGTTTCAGTCCTCCACACCCCAAGTGAGAAGTGGACATTACAACAAAGGACACACCATGGGACTCTGCAAAAAGCTTACACTACCCACTTGAAGTGAGTTGCAACCTCAAAGCTATCTTCTCAAAGCTCTCTTTCAACATCTGATCCGTGTAGAAAGCCACCTCTTGGGAACCATAAACAGAATCTGGGAACAAAGCAGGATGCCAGAGAGTTCTTCATAGGGAGCTATGAGAACTAGACTGGACATTAATATTAGTTTACAAAATATGTCTTTCTTTGCCAAGCCACTGAGGCATTGCAAAGAGATGTGAAATTATCTGCTGGTCTCCAATACAGCCACTCCAGTCTTCTTCATAACGCCTGCTCCAGACACTGGGTACTATCTTATTGGTTCCCTCAGACTTCAGCCAGATACTAAAACCAAAGGACAAAGGTTGTGGAGTGTGGACTTTCCCCGGTTCCCCCATCCCTGAAAAAGCCTCCCCTGAGAAGAGGAATCTCTACCCCCTACCAGGTGCAGGAATGGAATTTTCACTTTACTGTTCCCTGGACCTACTCCTTTGCCTCTCCAACTCAATTGAAAGTTTTTTCATCTGATATACTAAAAGGCACAGGCTTTGGAGACAGTAGACCAGAGTTCTCATCCTGAGTAGTTCTAATCCTGAATAGACAAAGTTCTAATTATTAGCTGTAAGACCATGGCCAAGGCAAATTACCTCTCTGGGGCCTCAGTTTTCCCATCTTCACAATGGCAACAACATAATAGGGACAATAATACCTATCCCACAAGGTGGATGTAAAGAAAGCTTTACATGTAAAGAAAGCTTTGGGTTTCTTCATCAATCTGACTATGCTCAGTTAGCCAAGATCACTCTAATAGTCTGGGGTGGGTTGGGGGTCATGGTACCAGAGTGGAACAGAGCAAGTCCTTGTCTCCCACCAAGACAGTCATCAGCTGATGCTGCCAGCAATTCCAGGATACATTTACTCTCACCAAAAAAGCCTGGTCCAGCACATGTCCAAGAATGTCCTCTTGGTTTTCTTGTTGAAACCCTTTCTTTCCCCTGACCTCAGAATAAAACTTCTTCTGGCTTTCCTGACCTTCAGTTGGTGCCTCAAGCACACTCTTGGGCTTCTTCTTGAGGTTACATTTCCGAGCCACTAACCAGTGTCCTCGGCCTGTTGAGAAGATCAGAACAGTGAGGAGGAGCAAACTCCTCTAAAGCTACAATTAGTGTGCTTACAGAATATTTACCCATAATACCAATACCAAAAATAGCTCATGACCTGATATACTCCAGATACTGTTCTACTGCTACTGCTGGAAGGGGTGGTGGTAGCTGGGGATGGGGGTGTCTGCATAGCTACCTCATTTAACTGGCCCCAAACTCCAGTGAAGGACATGTTACTGTCCCCATTTTACAGATGAAAAGGCTAAAACTCAAAGAGGTGGAAAGACCTACCCAATTCTCTCCTCCACACTTGTCTCCAAAAGTTAATTTTCCTTCAAGACCCTTGATCATTTCCTATTTTTTTTTAACTTTTTAAAAAAGATTTTATTTATTTGACAGAGAGAAAGAGAGTACAAGTAGGTAGAGAGGCAGGCAGAGGGAGAGGGAGAAGCAGGCTCCCTGCTGAGCAGAGAACCCGATGCGGAGCTTGATCCCAGGACCCCAAGACCATGACCTGAGCTGAAGGCAGAGGCCCAACCCACTGAGCCACCCAGGCGCCCCAAGTATTTCCTATTCTGCAAAACCTTCTCTGACTCTCCTAAGCAGAGCTGATTACTCTTTCCTATTCTAGCTCATTACTTTCTCATTTGTCATCTCTTGAGTAAAACTAAATGAGTGGCATCAATTCAATGGATTCCATCTTGAGAAACCTTACCCTGGATCCCATCACTATAGCGTAAAGATTATATTAGGAACTCAATAAGAAAATGATAGGACAGTTAGAACTTTTAAAAAAAATCCAATACATGTTCACTGTAGAAAGAACTTGAAAATTTATGTAAACAAAAAAGAATATGAGGTTCACTAGTAAGCTAACAAAAATCATGACATCCTAGAATCTGTTTGCTCCTATATCAGTTTATTTACTCCAAAGCATTAATTGCAATCTAATTTTTTTTTGTTCACTTGTTTACTGTCTGCCTTGCCCTCCAGAGCAGACTTTGTCTGACTGATCCATCTCAGTATTCCCAAGAATATTCACAGCACTTACCATATAGTAAGCATGACTGAACAAACAGCTGAATAAATGCTGATCCACAGCCCTTATCCACAATCACCCAAACAGGAGCTTTTCTGAGCATCTACATTGTGCTAGGAACTAGGGCTGTGGAGATGAATTAAGAGGAGGCTCTGACTCAAAGAAGACTAACAGAAGAGATGCTATGAAAGCACAGAAAGGGGAGCTACCAGCCTACGTCATGAGCTAGATCCAGTAAGTTAAAGATCGACTAGATGGAGATGAAGAAAACAGGCAGCCTGGGCAGAGGAAGGGCCCAAAAAGTATCCAGAAGCATAAAAGATCAGAACGATACAGAACAGGGGCGTCTGGGTGGCTCAGTGGGTTAAAACCCCTGCCTTCAGCTCAGGTCATGATCTCAGGGTCCTGGGATCAAGCCCCTCATCGAGCTCTCTCCTCAGCAGGGAGCTTGCTTCCTTCTCTCTTTCTGCCTGCCTTTCTGCCTACTTGTGATCTGTCTTTGTCAAATAAATAAATAAAATATTTATTTTTTTAAAATTTTTATTTATTTGTCAGAGAGAGAGAGAGAGACAGAGAGACAGCATAAGCAAGCAGAGTAGCAGGCAGAGGGAGAAGCAGGCTCTCTGCCAAGCAAAGAGCCCAATGTGGGGCTTGATCCCAGAACTCTGGAATCATGACCTGAGCAGAAAAGGCAGATGCTTAACCAACTGAGCCACCCAGGTGTCCCAATAAATAAAATATTAAAAAAAAAAAAAAAAAAGAATGATACAGAACAGCACAGAGTTGCGGGAACCAGCTCGGTGCTTCTGATCACTGGCTCCTTGCCCTCACAGTCCACTACCTCTGCCTTGGGGGCTTGCCCTGGCTCACCTGACCACAGCTGCCAATCCTGACTCTTGGATGCAACTCCTGCCCTATGTCTGCCATGAGTCATTTCCCATTCCCCCTCTGGGCCTGACATTCCAGAACATTCCAAGGTTGCCCCCAACTGGGTCATGGACCTTTGTTCTATTCTAATAGCCCTGACTCCTAGAGACTCCAGTGTGAGTTGGTGCCCAAATTCCCAACAAGGTGAGCAAGTAAGGCCCAGACTGTGTCCAGAGATGAACATGAGGAAAAAGAGCAGAGCCTGGGGAGATCAGCAGAGTCAGATCAGAAAAAGTCTAGAGGACCAGAACAAGGAAAGGAAAAAGAGCTGGGCTTTGTGGGATGGAAAAGAGTTTGGATAACTGGAATGATAGCTGGAATATTCTGGCAAATAAAACAAGCTATGTGAAAACAGAGTACTAGGGAATCGGGCATACATAAAGGAATAGGGATGTAGGAAAGGATAAAGGGAGGTTAGACTGTGGACACAGAATATCACATAAAGAAGCCAGCAATGAGAAGTCACAGAACAGAATGGAACACTGTGGTTCGATGTGCACTTTAGAAAGCTCCCTGAGGCTGCTGAGGGAGGATAGATGGGAAGCGATGGGGTTGGGTAGTGCAGGGAACAGTAATAAATGGGTTGCAGAGGAAAAAAATGGATGTAGGAGCTGAGTGTGAAGCAAAGGTATCAATATGAGAAGTTACCTGACCTTCATCTGGCATCCGAAGGAGATTCTTGGCCGGAAAGCAGTTGTTCAGGTGAGGCTTCCCATTATCCAGCTTGTATATTCCTGAAGAGGCCATCTCCCTGAGTCAAGCAGGGAAAGTGAGGAAGTAGAAGCATTGAGAAGGGGTAGCATAGTTCTCTCACCCAATGTGGCTTATGAGCCCACCAGGACCACCATACCCTACATCCATCCTATCTCTGGGGCCCAGGAGGCCCACCCATTTCAGAAATGGGCTGGCCCTTTGAATGAAGAGGGAAATCAAGGCCCTGGGTTTTTTGGTTCAAATCAGCCCTAACTCAGTGGAATACTATACAGAACACCTTGGATCCAGACAGACCTGGTTTGAATCCTCACTCTTTTCCTTTTCCAATCCTGGTCTTTCCTTACTCTATGACTGGGAATGTTCCTCTACCCCTCTGAACCACAGTTTCCTCACCTGCAAACTGGGAGTAATAACACCTACCTTAATAGACAGATGAGAGGATCAAGTTAGAAAGCTAGTGCCTAGTACATATTAAGTACTTACTAGAAATGTTCTTTAACAGACTTCAGGGAAGAGGGGACTCACATTTTAGGCGAGATGCTGTGAAAACAATATTGGAACTGCATAAATAGGATTTGAGAGATGAACTGAGTTTGCTAATAGAGAAAAGGATAAACATTCTAAACAAAAAGGGACACGGGACTTAGGGCATAGTTGTAGGCATATCTGGTGCAGTAAAGAGACAACCAGATCCAGGAAGGAGAAGGATGTGTGTTTGGGGTTTTGGGATAATGATGTGGGATAGAAAGGATGGTGCCTGCTCTTGAAGGCTTTCAGTGCCAGGCTAGGAGCTCAGTCTTCCCCTTGTAGGTAACTGAGAGCCATGAACTATATCTGAGCTGGTGAAAGCCATGACCCAAACTGTGCTTTAGAAAGAGAGGTCTGACAAAAATAATGCTATTTTATTGAGATCACCAGTTGATGGAATTCCATCAACTGGTCACTGAGTCAAGACAATTCCAGCTCAGGAAAACTGTTCCAATGTAATTATCTGTTTCTCACTATTTTCATTAAATCTGTTACCATCTCCCACCTAGAATACTGCAACATTCTGCAATCAGTCTTCTGATCAGATTCCCACTAAGCAAATCTGAGATTACTTTTGAAGGCTCCTGGAGTCCCATGTCCTAACCTTTCTAGCTCCAATCACCCTTTCCCATTGAGTCTTACACAATATTTTATTTATTTATTTGACAGAGAGATAGAGATAGAGCACAAGCAAGCAGAGTGGCAGGCAAAGGGAGAGAGAGAAGCAGGCTCTCCTCTGAACAGGGAGCCCAACTCGGGGCTTGATTCTAGGACCCTGGAATCATGACCTGAGCCGAAGGCAGCTGCTTAACAAACTGAGCCACCCAGGTGCCCCACACAATCATTTTCTTTTTTTTTTTTTTTTTTTAAAGATTTTATTTATTTGACAGAGAGAAACACAGCGAGAGAGGGAACACAAGCAGAGGGAATGGTAGCGGGAGAAGCAGGCTTCCCGCCGAGCAGGGAGCCCGATGCGGGGCTCGATCCCAGGACCCTGGGATCTGACCTGGGCCGAAGGCAGACACTCAACGACTGAGCCACCCAGGCGCCCCCACAATCATTTTCTATTCTCCAAACATATTCAGTTTTCCCTGCCTTTGTTCCTTTGGCCTAAAATAGTTTTCTCCATCATTACCTGGTTAATCTCATGCTTTAAGATTCAGTTCAGGGGCACCTGGGTGGCTCTGCTGATTAAGCATCCAACCCTTTGATTTTGGCTCAGGTCAT
>CM053613.1:45013326-45077053 GCA_028646535.1 Procyon lotor
GAGATCAAGCCCTGTGTGAAATCAAGCCCCCAGTCAGGTTCCGCTCTGGGTGTGGAGCCCGCTTAAGTTTTCTCCTTGGGGAGCCTGGGTGGCTCTGCTGTTAAGCGTCTGCCTTCGGCTCAGGTTATGATCCCAGCGTTCTGGGATGGAGCCCCACATCGGGTTCCTTGCTCCGTAGGAAGCCTGCCTCTCCCGCTCCCGCTCCCACTCCCCCGGCTTGTGTTCCTTCTGTGTTCAATAAATAAATAAACTTAAAAAAAAAAAAAAAGATTTCTCTCCCTTTCCCTCTTCTCTGCCCCTCACCCCGCTCCCCAGGGTACTAAGAAAAAAAAAAAGAAAAAGAAAAAAAATGAATTAATAAAAACCTAGAATACAAGGGAACATACCAGGGGGCTAAAACCCCCTGGCTTCTAAACCAGGTTCTGAGACTTGCTATCCGGCCTTGGGTAAGTTTCTTAGTTTCCTCATCTGACTGGGCTGTTAAGGGACTACCTGAGAGGATGAATACAAACCCCCAAGGCACGCAGCTTCCAGACGGTAGACACTCAGCAAATGTGAGTTCTCTATATCACGAAAACATGACTAACACCTTAGCTGACAGTCACTAGAGAGAATAATCGGTAAATGCTGTAAAAGGGTGAAGAATGGGCTCCTGCCGCCCCTTTGGAAACTCTTCTAGGGCAACGGAGACTAAGCCCTCACGCAAACTAAGTTTCCAGCCTCACCTGCCTCCGTCGTCGCTTCCGCCTCCGAGGCGTCCTCAGGGGCTGCGTCCCGGCAACGCGGGAGGCGCGCCTGCGAGACTCCCGGGGATCTCGGAGCCGCTCCACGGTGGCGCCTACCACAACCTTCTCCACTCCTTGGTAACCGCGGCGCGGCGGCTGGCCGTGTAGGCGGCAACCGGTGGACGCAGCTTCTAACTACTGTAAGTCCCGGCAAGCCCCGCGGCCACTTCCGCTGGCCACCTCACGTCAGCCAGCCCGGGACTACGGATCCCGACGGACTCCGGGCGGCGCGTCACGCCGTCAGCTTCAGCCAATCGGCTTCCGACAAGTAGGAGGGGAGGGAGACGCAGAGGCAGACAAGATGGCGGCGGCATCTGCACAGGGCGGGAGGACTGGTGGTGGCGGAGGCTTTAGTGGGGCCGGCGGTGGTTCCAACTGCGGGACAGGCAGTGGCCGCAGCGGTTTGTTGGACAAGGTGAGGAGTCGGTTCTTGGGGACAGACGAGAACTCGGGAGGCCCGGGAGGCGGCGAGCCCGCCTTCCTATCCCCGCCCCCTTTCCTTCTGTGGCTTCCCAGCGGGTAGTCTTCATCTGGCCCACCCTCGGAACCCTACCGGCGCTTGTAGCCAGGTCTTTCCACACCTTGCATCCTACCTCTCTCCTCTTCAGGCCTCCTTTTTTTCTCGGTAGTGTGCATGGTCCTTAACGCTGGCCACCACAGCGTCTTAGGATAATTTGATGATTTTTACATTACAGTGCAGTCGACACTTTTCCTCGGAGGTGCTGAGGGGTGGGAGGGTACAGTTGACGTGCCCATTTCACTGACGGGGAAAACAAGCCCGAAGGCATGAACGCAGCTATTTGAAGTCAGTAGTCCCCAAACTCTCCACCTTTTACCTAAAAGGTAAAACTCATCCTTTTACCACCACACTGGGTGCTGCTGCAGATTCCAGGTGCTCCTTGACCTTTTGCTTATGGAAGTTTCTAGGCCTTTTATCATGATAGTCCGAATACTAAATTTACTTGAGTGTTACTTACCCTATTGAGCTGACAGGATCCCTCTTAAGATTTTTTTTTCCCTCTCCTCCTTCACCCTCCCCTCTCTTTTTACTCCTCTGCCTGCCACCAAGTGCAGTAAGTGACTCGGATTCTGAGCTTGCTGCCTGCTCTAGGTAGCCTCTTTCCTTCTCTGCCCATTCATTCTTTTTTGTTTGTTTAAACTGCGGCCCAAGCAACAGGACTTAAAGGGAAAAAAAAAAAAAAGGGAAAACTGTGCCCCTCAGTTGGCCCTTCTTACCTTTTGCAGAGCATCTTGAAAGAAACAATTGCATGGAGATATAGGTCCTAGTACTGGTTCTGTCTCTAATTAGCTGTGTGACCTTGAAATATGCTTGTTCTCCCCATGTCTATTGCCTCATCTATAAAATGAGGGACTTAGCCTAAAGTACAGTTAGTCCCTTCCAGTTCTCACTGTAGGGTCCTGGGCCAGTGTCATGAGTAATGGTAAGCATGGGGCTATTAATATAGTAAGTAGGGTTTTTTGGTGTAATGAAAAAGCAGCTTTCAGACTTCCTTGTGCCTAACGCATGATAGGTGTCTTAAGAAACAAATACGTGATCGAAAGGTTCAGATCCAGGTCTTTGTGCTTCTATTTTTGGGTGTCATTGGTTTTGAATCACATAGTTCTCACACTCTTTAACCATTTTTAAGAGAGGGGAACAAGTTCTGGGAATTGGAATGGTTAAATTGCTCCAAGATGTGTGAGAGTTTTGGGAATTGATGTTTATCTCCATACATAAATCCTGCCTTTCTGCTGGTGAGCATCTCACTGGCTTTGCTCTTCCTGTCCCATGGAC
This sequence comes from Procyon lotor, assembly GCA_028646535.1. Lineage (NCBI taxonomy): Eukaryota > Metazoa > Chordata > Mammalia > Carnivora > Procyonidae > Procyon > Procyon lotor. The sequence continues at coordinate 45,015,907 of CM053613.1, forward strand.
TGTTCTTGCAGTTCCTCCATTTGGATAATCGCCAGCAAACATTAAGCATTTACATTAAACATTTTTTACTGAAGAGTATATGGCATCATTGCATTGCAATCTTGCATTACTGCAAGAACCTGGATTTGAGGATCATAAGATACAGGCTTTGCTACTTCCAAACTCTATGAAGACTGGCAACTCATTTAGCCTCACTAAGCTTACCTTCATCTGAAATAGTATGGTTTTGGGGAGAATCAAACACGGTCATATACATGAATGATCTCTGTAACACATGTTATATACACACGTGTAATGGCAGAGGAAAAAAATCAAGAATCCTGTCTGAAAGTACGCAGTATAGCTCATTATAGGCATAGAGGTACCCCAAATATTAAAAGTATTTGGTGTATTCAGATGTGTGCTTTTTACAGAAATTGAAATGAGAAAGAGAATGATCCCTCAGATCTCATTGATAAGGGGATGAGGGCCCCAAGGAAAGACCTCTCGTCTGAGGGTGGAGCTGGGACCTTATTTTGGGAGAGAAGGATGGCATAGTAGATAAGAATGTCCTTGAGCAGATGGTGCCTGATGTTTCAGATAATGAGTTGACTAGATTGCTCTTTAAAAGACCTGTAGTGACATGAAGGTAGAATCAGATTGAAGAGGGCATGGATTGATTGGAGTAGGAAACTGTTGAAAGTTTTTGAGGCTATATAAAGTGGTTTTCAGAAAATTATTTTGGAGAGGAAGAAATCAAAAGCTTTCAGGGCGCCTGGGTGGCTCAGTGGGTTAAAGCCTATGCCTTCGGCTCAGGACATGATCTCAGGGTCCTGGGATCAAGCCCCACGTTGGGCTTTCTGCTCAGCAAAGAGCCTGCTTCCCCTTCTCTCTCCACCTGCCTCTGCCTACTTGTGATCTCTCTGTCTCTCAAATTAAAAAAAATATATATTTTTAAAAAGAGAGAGATTAAAAGCTTTCAAACAAGACCTTATACCATACTAGTGTGTAGCGTTTATAATGAAAAAGACAAGTTTGAGTTCTAGTATGGCTCATTAAAATCCATATGGCCTTGGATAGGTTACATGATATTAATGAACTTAAATTTCCTTATGTGAATAATGTGGGTTCCCACATGTATTATGGGATTGTTGTAAATATTAAATTGTACAATTTACAAATTGTACAATATTGGTTAAATATACTTTGTGAACAGCTATAAAATTAGAATGACCAGGTGATGAGAACCCCAACTTCAGTAGCAGCAATAGATCAAAGGCCTTAAAAAAGAGCACTTGACAGGGTTAACCAAGAAGTGATGGTCATAGAGGATAGAAAATAAGGGCTTGTTAGGTGTTTTTTCTCGGAAAACTTCATTTCAGCTTTACATCAAGTTGTTCCTCCTCTGAATTCTCTAGCACTTATTGCACATGGGAATGAAGCTGTTACTAATATGACATATTGTCTTATATTTTTCTACCAATTTGTATTTGTCCAGTTTCCCATGAGAGGTCCTTATAGTTCCCTGAAGCAGTTAACACAGAATAAGTACTTGCCTCATTAAATTTAGCAGACAGAAAACCCTCAGATCTGCCCCCTCAGTCTTCAGAAACTGCCTTAGAGAATGGTGTCTTTAATTGTCTGAAAACTGAAGGAAGGTGCTGTGGAAGAGAAGACGGGGAAAATGTTATTCTCAGGGGAGCAGGATCTGAATGAGTAGAGAAGCTTTTGCTCTGCAGGACTGAGAGGCTGTTACCTTACAATCTCTAATTTTATTTGTCTTGATTTTTTGGGAGGGTTTATATTTCCTACAGCTGTATTTTCACTTGCCATGAAGAAATGTAATAAAGAGATGTAAATATGCTTCATTGTACTTCTAGCTTTCCCTAAGCAGATGTGAATTTCTGCTCCTATGAAACTGACCTTGAGAACAAAGCAATTCTAGTTTCCTGATCTTAAAAATAGGTATGCAAATGTAATCTTCCAACCTCCATCACGGAATAATTTAGATCATTGCTGTAAGTTATGCCCAAATACATCAACGCATTTCTTCTACATAGCAGGCTGTAAAGAAAATTGCTTGCTTAATTGTTTTAGCTATTAAAATTGACATGTGGTATTAAACCATGCTTTCCAGAACTGTATCCAAGTCCTTTTAACCTTGTACATGGATTTCTGTCTCCTGGCTGGATTCATTTAGGCTATTAAAACTGTTTGGCTATGAAAATACGATATTAAACTGTGTTTTTAGAAGCTGTATTCCGACTCTTTTAACTTAATACCCGTTTAACTTCATTTCTGTCTCCTGGCTGGAATGCCATCCTGACGGTAAAACAGAGCTTTTGTATTTTAGTAGTTGAGAACACAGGCTCTGGAGTCAGCCTATCTGCCTGGCTTTGAATCCTGGCTGTGCCGCTTAGCAGATATGTAATCTTAGGCAAGTTAATAAATTTTTTATATCTCGATTTCCTCATCTGTAAGTGGGAATAATAATATTTCCCTTAACAGGTGGCTGGCACTATGTGTAGCACATAGTAAGCACTTAACAAAATATATGTAGCTACTACTAACTAACTGGTTTCTCTGGGCTTCAGCTTCCTTAGGTACTTATTTTTTCCTAACATATAAAGATATCAGACTCCGTTGGTGTTTTAGTTAAAAAATACAGATTTCTGGACCTCATCCCATACTTGAATCAGATTCTCTGGAGGTGGGGCCTGGACAGCTGTATGTGTTTACACATAGCTATTTATTTATTTATTTATCTATCTATCTATCTATCTATCTATCTATTTATTTATTTATTTATTTCCTCTACATTTTAACAGTTACTTCCAGGTTGAGAATTATCTTAGATTACTTTTTTAATCTCTTCTGGTTCTAATGTATTAAGGGGTTTTTGTTTGTTTTTGTTGGGTTTGTAACTGTTCTGTTTAATCAATAGTGTTTTCTCTAAAATGCTTATGAGATTTTGAAATTCGCCTGTTATAGGATCCTCATTTTCTAGACACGTACACAGTTGAAGAGGAGAAGATGAAGCAACTTGTTCAGGATGAGACATTGAGTTAGATACAGTTCCAGAACCTGGGTTCTCGGTTCTTAATTCAGTGCTCTTAGCTTATTCAGTACATTGCCTCTCATGCTGGAGCAGGCCCGGTACTAAATACTGCAGTAGTGGAAAGGGCATCTGTTTGGAGTTGGAAAGACCTAAATTCAAGCCTTGGATTTATCACCCATCAACCTGTGTCCTTAGGTCGTGTATCTCCTTTTGGCCTCTTCAGTGGTAACTTAGCTTGCCAGATTTCTCATACAGTATGCCTGAACCGTAACCCACCCCTGACAAAGAAGAACAGTTTTATGGCATTGCTGCAGAGTGTGTGTGTGTGTTTAAGGAAACAAGGTGCTGGCTTTTAAACATTGTTTTGCAAACTAAACTTTACTAACATCTCAAAACTCATTTTTTACTTCATCAAAATTAAAATAATTTTCTTTTGCGGTATTTCTTGGTCATTTTTATAAAAAAAATAGATAGGAAATTAAGTATGTTGCCAAGAACTAGAATCTCTCTTTGAGATATCATGATATTTCTGAGTTGGGATCTAAATTTGGTGATAGTGCCCATTCTTTTTTCTTTTTTTTTTTTTTAAAGATTTTGTTTGTTTATTTGACAGAGAGGAGAGAAATCACAAGTAGGCAGAGAGGCAGGCAGAGAGAGAGGGGGGAAGCAGGCTCCCCGCTGAGCAGAGAGCCCGATGTGGGGCTCGATCCCAGGACCCTGAGATCATGACCTGAGCCGAAGGCAGCGGCTTTAACCCACAGAGCCACTCAGGCACCCCAATAGTGCCCATTCTTAAGACAGACATTATTTTCTCCCCAGATCGAACTTTTTTTCTTGATTTTGAATGTGTTCATATGGGTCCATATTTCCAACTCAAATAGTAATCTCACCTTTTGAGTCTAACATCAGTTTTTATAATCTCCTTATTTTGGTTTAGAAAGTTCTGAAAAATATTGATATAACTGTAGAGTGTAAACATCTCGGATTCAGCATATTCAAATGGGTATTTCTCCTTTTTGCATCTGTGTGCCCTTTTTGGAAAATGACACGATAGCTCAGCTATCTAAGCCTGAATTTTTTTATCCCTTTGCTGCTGCTCTTATTCAGGCCCTGCATCTAAATCAGTCCCCATCTGATATATTTATCTCCATTGTTCCTTCCCTCTGGACCATCTACCGGGTTGCCACTAAAAATGTCTTTAAAAAACAAAACAAAATGTAAATTTGATTGGGTTGTTCCTCTGTCTGCTTAAAATATTCTCTATTGCTTGCCTCAGAATAAAGTCCAAGCCCCTTAGTATAGTAAATAAGACTATCTAGGATATATTCCCTCTGTCAAGTGTCTCATCTCCTATTACTTTCCTCTTTTGCAGTTTATATCCCCTTTCTAAACTGGGAGAGACCTTTCAAAGAAGGGAGAGAGAAACTGTATTAGTTTTTCTTACAGCCATACTCAGCTCTTTCTAAATCAGTAGGGTCCTATTGGCACTGCTCATCTCTGGTAGCCTTCATCTCTTCAGTGCAAATTGAATCTTACGGGTCTCACTGCCCTTTGTCAGCAAAGGAACTTTATGAAGCAATTCATTGAGGTCTTTATCACTGCATAACACCTGTTTTCACTTCCATTAAAATAAGAAAATACAAGTGTTCATCCTGTTATTTCATACTCGAGACAATTTTGTATTACTGGACATGTCCTTAATGACCAAGGATTTTGTCCTTTTTTGGCATTAAGGCCAGAAGATGCATGGGGAACAGGAAAAGCCTGTAATCCTCAAATTAATTCAGTCAAAAAATGCCTTCCTGCACTATTTACATATGCTCAAGACCTGGATTGTGTTTAATATTCTTCCAAAGTCCTTAGAAGGTAAAGTTCTTACTGCCATATCTGCAGGGAAATGTCTTTGTAGAACTTATTATTCAGATTTGCAGCAGAGACTCGTAACTGAAATGAGTCTTTACCTGAAAGGAGTCTTTGTAATATTCTGTCAAAGCTGTCGAATGTGTATGTTCTGTGAATTGGTCAGCCATCTAGGTCTGACAGCACGTATGCTGGTCCGATAAAGTGTTTTTCTCCCTTATGTTGGTACTGACAGGGAAGTGATCTCTAAACTAGGACTTTCTGAGCTCTATTTTCAGTTAAATTGCAGTTGGTTTTAAATGGAGGGAAATGGAAAATTCAAATATATTCTGTGGGTTTCGTTTGCATATTCAAGATTAAAATCTTTTTAAGATTTTTTTTTATGTTATAGCTTATTAAATAGGAATCAGAATACTTTGTATGGCTCTCACTTCAGGGATTTGTGTCTTTTTCTTTTGTTTTTGGTGACAAATAATCCCTTTTCTTATACTTTGTGGGAAACAATGTGGAATAGTGAGAAAGAATGGGTTTTGAAATCATGAAAACTTGGTTGAGTTCTGGCTTTACCACTTCCTTGCTGTCACTTTGTGCAAATTTCTTAAACCCTTAGTGTCATCTGTAAAAGGATATTAGTCAGTTTGAGCTGCTTTATCAAAAGTACCATAGACTGGGTAGCTTAAACAACAGAAAGTTATTTCTCATGGTTCTGGAGCCTAGGAAGTCTGAGATCAGGGCGCCAGCACGGTTGGGTTCTGGTAACAGCCCTTCTACTGTTTCTGGACACCCTTCTTATATCCTCACGTGGTGGGAAGCGGAGTGGAAGCAAACTCTCCTCCCTTTTTTTTAAGGGCACTGATCCCTCTCATGAAGGCTCCATCCTCGTGACCCAGTTCCTTCCCAAAGGCCCACCTCCTAATGATATCTACAGTGGAATTACAATTTGAACATCTGAACTTTAGGGGAGTCATAAAGTTTAAACGGGATGGTGTATATAAAACATCTAGCTCAATCCATAGGACCCATTATGCACTCAGTAAGTGATAGCTATGGTTATACCTCCCTTAAGTTCTGTGGACAAGAATTGAGTGAGATTATTTCAGCCGTGTATATGTTTGTTAAGTTTAAACTGAAAGTTAACATTTTAGAGATCTTTTCCTTCTCTTTTTTTCTTTGTAAGAGTTCAGGCATCTTTTTAGTAAGTAGCTTTTGATGCAGTATTACATCCCTGATTCAAAGAACATAAAAATGTGTACTCCCTGTTACTGAGGGAGATGTAAAATAAATCCAGCTAATCAGATGCAGTATATTAGTTTTACATAATTAATAGCAACAACAGTAGCTTATTTTTAATAAGTACTTGTTGCATACTAGGCATTTTGCTGTGTCTTAAAATTACCGTAATTAATCCTCATACTAAAATGTGAAATAGATATCTTTATCATCTTCATTTTACAATCGAGCAAACTGGCTGTAGACAGATCAAATTGTTTGCTTTATATTATCCATTAAATGGAAAAGTGAGAGTTAAAACACAAGTAGTTGGACTCCACAGCTGTAACTTATAACCGCTATATTGTGCTCCTTTGCATAATAAGGGCCCACCTTAATGGGTGAAGAAAGAGTGCATTTGCCTACGTTTATTTATAGTCAGTCGGAATTCAGTTAGCTTCTGGCTTGAATTATAGTACATCTTTGAGAATAAGGGACAAGCAGAATCTTCCTTGGGGTTGAGTTCAGAGATTAAAACAAGTTAAAAATAAATTTCTGTCACCGAAGAAGGGACAGTTTTATGGTGAGCCATGTATTTGTAACTTAGCCCTAAGTAATTCAGTTGCCTTCACTTACTGGCTGTGTGACACTTAATATCCCTGAATGCTAGTTTTCTAATTTGAAGGACATTGGTTTCCAGATTGAGGATCTGCTTAGGCCCTAGCAGTAGTACTAGCAATTTAACAGTGGATGAGAATTGACCTGCAGAAGGGACATCATCTTGAAATTTTAGATATACAACATAGAACTTTGTGTAAGTTCTTCCAGAAGGGAAAAAGCATCAAATGAAGGATCAGGAGTCAAAATGGCTTTAGGAATCCCACAAACTGTTGAGACAATGGAATAAAACTTTAAAATTTTTGAAGAGAACTTATTTCTCTTACTTCAGCGTGAGAGTAGAAAAAAGGACATTCTCAGATGTGTAGTCTCAAAATTTATTTCCCATGTGCATTTCTTCAAGGAAGCCCCTAGAGGATGTGCTCACTAGATCAGGGGAATAGTAAACCAAGGAAAGAGGACATGGTGTCTAACAAAAGGAGGTTCAGCTCGCAAGAAGGTTAAGGGAAATAGTAAAGGGAAATTCCAGGGAGACAGCTATACAGCAGGCCTGAAAAGCAGTCCACCCAGGTCAAAGCAGGTCAGGAGACTCCAAGACCAATTTCTCTAAAAAGATGAAAATCACAGAATACTGAATACTTTTGCACATATTGAGAGGAGATTACAATTGCGAGACAATTCAAAACTACACTGGTGATAAATACATTGATTCAAAACAACAACCAAAACAACAATAGCTCCAAGGAAAACAAAAGCTATCAGGAATGAAAAAATAATCCTAGTATACTACGTGATTCATCTGTGAATAGCATTTATAGTCATAATGTACAGTTTGAATAATGATCTAGCCAACAGTAAGCTATTATAGAAGACCAAATCACTAGTGATCTGCTCTGACTGATGGTGGGGGAGGAGCAGGAAAAATTAATATGAGTGTGGCAGGGGATGAAATGGCTACACTTCCTCTTTTATGGTGAGAAGTCAATGGATTTAATGCCAAAAACTGAAAAATTAAGAAATAACAATGTAAACATTTTTTATACAGATGATTATATTTTTAAAAAATCAAAAGGAGATAAAAGTAGTCTCTTCTGGGGAATGGGACTGACAATAGCAATGGTCTTAAAGTCAGTATCTGTGTTGATTGGGCCCAGTATATATAATCCGTAAGATGCAGGCGGGAATGTAGGAAAGAGGAACTGTGTGAAGTTACAGCATCTGCTATATCTTAATTGGCAGTACTGCCTGTATTAGGGATCCCCAAGACTACTTTGTTCAGTGATTCACTAGAAGGACTCAACAGGACTCAGTGTGTAGTTGTACTCACGGGCAACGTTTATTTTAGCAAAGGAAGAAGATGCATAGTGTGGAAGTCTGGAGGAAACCAAGTGCAAGATTCCATGAGTCTTCTCCTAGTGGAGTCCATAAGTTGTGCTTAATTCCTCTGGCAACAGTGATCTGACAGTACATGTGGAGTGTTGTCTGCCAAGGAAGCTCATTAGAAACCCAGTGCCCAGATTTTTTACTGGGGGTTGGTTTAGTATGCACCTTCTGCCTAGCCTGTGCCCAAATGCCAGACTCCTAGAAAGAAAACTGGTATTTAGCATAAACCACGTTATTTATACAAATAGTGTAAGCACAATGAGCCACGCTTATCACTTAGGGAAAGTTTTATATCAGTGTAGGAGACTGTTCACCAGCCAGCTTTCCAATACCAACCCTTTCTAACAGGCCTTTCTAGGGATGACAGTCTCACACCTAAATTACCTCTTTTCTGCACAGAGCCTTACTTCGTAATTTATCCTGTGAGGTCCCACGTGAAAGAAGCCAACTTTTGCTGTGCCTTTTTATTACAAAAGGAAAGCAGTTTGCACTTACGGTTGAGGAAGGTAAGGGTGGGAGAAAAAAGTTTCTAAAATGCCCTGAATAGTAGTGGAGAGAAAATAGAAGAGTAGCATACATTTTAGTTGATGAGCAGATTTGAGAATGACAGAAAATAAATCAGAAAAATAAGCACCTAATATCCGCCCTCCTGCCTTTTTTCCAGAAGTCTCTGTACTACAGCAGAGATGCTGTTTCCTCTAAAATAGGCTAAAGGTTTTTTCATGCACCCAAAATGGATGATGCTCCCATCTCTTCAGAAATCCTATTATAAATTTTCTTTGGGATTCAGTAGAAATGTTCCTGTGCCACTTACTGAAGATTGCTTCTAGGTACCAGGCTGTGGAGGTAGAGCTAGGGCTATTTCAGCACCTGCCGTACTGACTGCTTCTGTGTTTAATCCCCTGAAGTTGCCAATAAATTTTTCTCTGAATTGTAAAGGCAAGTTTCTTTTCTGTAATACCCTGCAGGTGGTAATGTACAGCTTGAGTGTCTATGCGAATATGATTTTTCTCTTTGGAATGACTCCAAAATTTTTTAATGATTTTGTTTCACTAATAATTTGAATTGTGGATTCTGGCTATAGAAGTTTTTTGGGTTTTTTTTTTGTTTTGTTTAAGATTTATTTTTTATTTATTTGAGACAGAGAGCATGAGAGGGGAGAGGTCAGAGGGAGAAGCAGGCTCCCCGTGGAGCAGGGAGCCCCATGTGGGACTCGATCCAGGGACTCCAGGATCATGACCTGAGCTGAAGGCAGTTGCTTAACCAACTGAGCCACCCAGGCGCCCTGTAGAAGTTCTTTTGCTTGCTGTTATCAAAATGGAATTAACTAAGTGAGCTATTTAGTAGAAAGCCTATTAATTTCTTCTTGGTTCAATCTGTATTTTTAAAATAAGGTGTCAAGTTTGATTTGTAGGAGAAATCAGTATTATAGCATGCTGCCAAGGGTACTTTTCTCAAAGAAAATTCTTATTTTTATGATACACAAAAGGGAAAAAAACCTTGATTGACTTTTAATTGCCTAAAATATGACTGTTGTAATTCATGTTTTTTTGTTCAACAGACTTAACAGTTTTTCTTCTTTGCGTAATAGTATATAGGATCACAATTTTTAAAAAAGCAAGTTTGATGAATTCTATTTCTACATTCCTTTAGTATTTCTCAGTTACTTTTTACAGGTATTTATCCTGTCTCATTTGTTGTATACAGTATCTCTGATCTTGCACTCAATCAGAAAGATAAATATGAAGTTCTCTGTCTTTTTTAAAAAAGATTTTATTTATTTATTTGACAGAGAGAGAGAGAGAGAGAGATCACAAGTAGGCAGAGAGAGAGGGGGAAACAGGCTCCCTGCTGAGCAGAAAACAGAAAGCCCAATGCCATCCCAGGACCCTGAGATCCTGACCCGAACAGAAGGCAGAGGCTTTAACCCACTGAGCCACCCAGGCCCCCCAAAGTTCTCTGTCTTTAGGTAAAATCCATTCTAAAGCCAAGTGAATTTTGCATTGCCTGCTGGTTTGTAATTTTTATGAAATATGGTATTTGTTTACTTGATATAAAAATTAACAGTTAAGGGGCACCTGAGTGGCTCAGTGGGTTAAAGCCTCTGCCTTCAGCTCAGGTCATGATCTCAGGGTCCTGGGATCAAGCCTCGCATCGCATCTGGCTCTCTGCTCAGCGGGGTGCCTGCTTCCCTCTCTGTGTTTCTCTGTCTACTTAGGATCTCTCTGTCAAATAAATAAATAAAATCTTTAAAATAAAATAAAATAAAAGTAAAAACACTGCTGCAGTGAGTAGCCTTATATATCAGTTCATGTGTATGCAGATGCAGAAAAATTCCCAGAAGTGGAATCCAAGGTGCTAAATTGTCTTAGTATGTGTTGTACTGTTTTGAATTCCTACCAACAATGTGTGAGACAATTACTTGATTCTGACAAGCACAGTATTGGGGAACCCTTCTGTATACCTCTGTAGATGATGGAAATTGAAAAGGGGTTTGTCCCAAAGTCATATAACTAACTAATAAAAGGACTTGATTTTTAATTCAAAATGTTCTTTCCAACAGACTACACTGAATTTGCTGTTTTCCGACAGTTAAGACATGCTGGTTAAATACAAAAGTTGTTAGCTGACATTTTATTAGTGTCTGAAAGTTCATGGATGTAAATTGTCTTAAGTTCTGTGGTCATAGAATAAAAGGATGAAAGAGTGGGGCTTTTTTCCTTGTTCCCACATTTGGGTAAAATGAGGATGGAATATGTGAGTTCACACTGTAGTCTGTAGCCCAGGTAAATGTTCTGGTTTGGGGCTTGTAGATTCAGCTTTCCAGCATGAAGAATGGCAAGATCATACGAGTACCACCTGCTTCTAGTAACCTAGTCTCCTTCAACTTCATTTTTAAGTGTTTGTCTTTTAGCTCTCCAACATTAGAAGACAAGGAATAAATGTATCTATACCTGAAGATAATCTTGTTGAGTAAAAATTCAACCAAGTAAAATTTAAAGATCTAATTAGCTTTAATAATAGATTCATAAATCGGGCAGCATCCCATCTAGCAAGTAGAGGGAAGCTCCAAAAGGCTGCAGAAATGGACAGATTTTTAAAGCTAGGGAGGGAGTGGAGAAAAGGAAATAATTAGCGAAGAAGCCACTGCTTTAAGGAATGGAGGGGTCTATCAGTAAGTTTCCTAGTGCTGACCAGGAATTTCCTCTGTTGACTGGTTAAAGGGTATATTTCTTGGGGGGTTTAAAACTGCCTTTAGGTTAGGTACTCGGTCTTAGTTTACTGACTTGAGGTCTTAACCTAAGTGATGCGATTTTGTGCCTGGGTTGGGGGGGGGTGTGGGCATTTAAACACTCTTAAGGAAGTAGTTCGTTTTACTTTCAGTAAGATCCTGTGCCTCTTGATGCACAACTTTTCTATTTTACAGTGGAAGATTGATGATAAGCCTGTAAAAATTGACAAGTGGGATGGATCAGCTGTGAAGAATTCTTTGGATGATTCTGCCAAAAAGGTATTTTATTGAGACGGGAGTCTGTGAGTGTATATATAACTTACGACAGGTCTGCAGGATCTTTTTCTTCCGAGACTTGGAATGACTGTAAATGTTAGTTTAAGGAATTGAGCTACAAAGCAATTTCTGAAATCCTTCAAGTAAATGTGGGGAATATGTGTTAAAATGTTAGCTACCTCAAGCTTCTGTCAAATTCTCTAAATTTTGAATTCGAGAAAGCTGTTTATCTGTTGTTTTTGAGATTAATTGGCCTAGAGGCCAATCCTCAAGAGAATTGAGGAACTATAGGACATTCATTCATGATTGGACATCTCTCTATTTAAAAAGGGAAGAGGGGCACCTGGGTGGCTCACTCGGTTAAGCATCTGTCTCTTCATTTTGGCTCAGGTTGTGATCTCAGGATTGTGAGATCCAGCCTCACATTAGGCCTCTCCGGGCTCTGCACTGGGCGTCGAGCCTGCTTAAGATTCTCTCTTCCTCTCTGCCCTTCCTCCCCTTCTCTCTTTAAAAGAAAAACGCAGGGAGAACTTTTAGCTTCATCCCAGAGGAAAAGTTGAGGATTAAAGAGATGATGAGAAGTTGATGAACTTTTTCTTTGGGATCGTTGTGAATGGTATGAGTCTTTTTGCTTGAAGTGGTAAAATCCTGATTGGAGAGAGCTATTGGTAATTTATATGATAATATAACTTTTATCATGGAAGTTAAGAATAAAAGCACATACTAGGAAGGAAGCAATCCTGTAAACTTGATTCCTTGTTCTTTTTACTAGGTACTTCTGGAAAAGTACAAGTATGTGGAGAATTTTGGTCTGATTGATGGTCGCCTCACCATCTGTACCATCTCCTGTTTCTTTGCCATCGTGGCTTTGATTTGGGATTATATGCACCCCTTTCCAGAATCTAAGCCTGTTTTGGCTTTGTGTGTCATATCATATCCTTTATTTATGCTCAGGTTTGTTTTCTAGTGACTGTTTATTAAAGTCTCTACTGATAATTCTCCCTGTTCCCTACAAAAAAACAAACTGATTCCAGGGCCCGCTGGTGTTAGAATTTAACTTTATGAGCTATGAGCGTCTGTCACTTTAGTTAGTTATTATCACTGATAGTTGAGATTTAATGTGGTTATTTTATCTTTAATTCTGTTTAGTTATTGTAGAGATCATTATAATCCGAGTATGAGTGCCTAAGAGCAAAACACACATTATAGCGAGATCCAGTTCTCATTTCTAGCCTACCACATTCCCATTAGACCTACTGCTTCAAGAAACTCATTCCAGGATATTAGGGATGGGTCAGATTTCGGAGGTTCAGGGTTCCCTGAAGCTGAAGGGCTAGACTGGGCGTTACTGAGTATGAATGCGATAGAGCTGTGACTTGTATAACGTGGAATTAAATCCTATTCTGGAGCTCAAGAACCTGGGTTTGAAATCCAAGCTGTTTTGTGATCTTGTGATAATAAGAACTTATTGGAGAGTGTGTGATTGCTGCTGTGTTACAAATATGGGCAATACACATTCAGTTAAAAACATTAAATAAGACATTTTATAATGTTTGGTTATGTAATCTGCTCTCAGATTCTTTCCTTTCCCCTCTCCTTTTATGATAAAAGTAGAATCGTGGTTGTTACCTATCCACTTTGATTATTTCTCAAAAAGCTAAATACAAAGAACTTTTATTATAGTTTCACTGTAATTATAAAAATTCTACTTGTTCATAGTAACAGTTTTCTTGTGGTTCCCACCACCTCCTCCCTAAGTCAATCTGGACATACTGAATTTTTCTTTGCAACTTAAAAAAATACATTGGATGTCTTTTCATGTCGGAATATATAGGACTGCCTTATTCTTAATATCCACATAGTATTTTTGAGTGTCTGCTATGTGCCAGCACTGTACTAATTTAAAACAAATCATTTTGGTAGGCAGTTTTCTTAACAATGCTGCCACTACCTGAAATATTTCTAAAAAATGTGCTTTAGGGGTTTTTCTTCTAGCAAGCTATTTAATAAACCAGACCCTGAATAAAAATGTTATGCAAATTGATCCCAAATCATAGTCCCAGAATTGGCACTTTGACTCCTTTTGGTAATAGGATAAATCATCCTAATATGAATTTTTTCACTATTAAGGCAGTTCCAGAGACTATGCTGTAGGTTCTGGAGGCAGTTCCCAAAGGAGTTTCATAGAAGTTTAAACTATGAGGGCCTCATTATTACAAATATATGGCCTCCCAAGAGAACTACCATGATGAAATTTTGTTTGGTGTTTAAAGCAAAACATGTGTGATCTTGATATTTTTGTAATCATGTTAGTTTTACATATAATGGTAATGATTCTTCTGTGCTAGACATTAAAGATATACACACACACATAAGGATGAAAAATAAAATAGCTAAATTTTCAGTGTTTTTGCAGCAGGATGAAACGATCTTCTCCAGGATTATCAATATGAAAGTTTTCATAGCCCTTGCTTGTCAGTTTGTGTTGTTTCTTTTGTGTGTGTATGTGTGTTTTCTCCTTAACTTTATCTGAACCTATTTTGTGATGATGGGGATCCTGACGATTTATACCTCATATAAGGAGAAGAGCATCTTTCTTGTGGCCCACAGGAAAGATCCTACAGGAATGGATCCTGATGATATTTGGCAACTGTCCTCCAGTCTCAAAAGGTATGACTATTTTCAAGATCCTTAAATCCTGCTGTTGGATTTTCTCTCGGAGTTGAGTCATTTTCAACAACAGACAATTTTATTGTATGCTTACTCCATGCAGATCACAGTGCCAGTCATGTAAAACTAAGTAAGGGATATGAATGGTCTAGAAGGTTTTTCCTAGCATTGTACTTCTGAGATTGTATTACCAAAGAAGTACTCTGAGGGTAAACTGTGGGAGAAAGAACTTTGGTGAAAGGATGAAGAATGCGTGTCTTGCCCTCTGGCCAATAAACGGAGCCAATTAGAATACAGAACTATGAAGGCCGAAGGTGTGAAGTGAGTCGTCATTGAAGAACCCCATTAGCTTCTATGTCTTCTGTGATCTTGACTGCAGTCTCTGCAATCAGGAATATTTGCAGCAATGCACTTGGCAACTCAGAGAGAAGCACCTTTCAGTGTTTCTGACCGACTGTGGGTATAACTTCATGCAGGTGACACCTGAAGTCTTTTTAGGTATTGAGAGATGGGTTTAAATTCCAGCTTATCTCTATCTAGCAGTATGACTTCCTTTATGTCACGTAAACTGTTTGAGCTTTAGTCAGAACTGGATCAAGAATGACTCAGAGAGTTGTTGGGAAGATGCCAGCTTTTATATATACCAAGTATAAAAATAGCAAACATCTGTGGAGCATTAACCATATATTGGGTATCGTGCCAAGTGCATTATCTCATTCAAACCTTAGAACAACCCATTTTATAGGTAAGAACACGGACCCAAAGGGTTTAAATAATTCTTCCAGGGTCCCAGAGCCCAAAAATGAATTTTAGCAGGTATTCCAGCCCACATCTGAGTCCAGACCTCATGCTCTTTTATTAGTATCCTGAAAACACATGGGATAGGTCCTAGCGCATAGTAGGCTCTTAAATTATAAGTATAGTTATGCACATATACAAAGGTGAGTTTAGCATCAACACCAAACAGCCTCTCTCCTTACCAGCTTGTGGAGATGCCTATGAGGAGGAGCAGAACGTCCTTCTGGGGTTCCAGCTAAGTTCTGGCGGGGCTACCAGCTGCCTTTTGACCTCAGCAGTCATAAATCTATACCTTGATTTATGGCCAGACTCCTAAAAGAGTTGCAGAATTCCAGACCCTAGCAACATCTTGATTTCTTTATTTTCATTCATACATTCCATTTCATTCATATATACTTTCAAACACACAGTGTATTTTTTTTAAAGATTTTATTTATTCATTTGAAAGAACAGAGAGAGAGAGAGAGCATGAGCTAGGAGGAGGGGCAGAGGGAGAAGCTCCCCACTGAGCAGGGAACCCTACATGGGGCTCAGTCCCAGGACCCTGGGATCGTGACCTTAACCCCAGGAAGGCAGACACTTAACCAGCTGAGCCATCTAGGCGCCTCTACACACTGTATTATTTTTTTAACAGCCGTACTGAGAAACAGGTCACATATACCATACAGTTCACACACTTAAAGTATACTGGTCAGTAGTTTCTAGTGTGTTTACAGATACTTTGCAGCCATCACCACAGCCAACTTTAGAACATTTTCATCATCTCAGAAAGAAACCTTGTACCCTTTAGCTTTCCTCTCCCTGTCCACCATTCCCCACCCCATTCCTTCAGTCTTAAGTCACCATTGATCTGCTTTCCATCTCTATAGATTTTTCTGTCCTGGACATTTCATGTAAATGGAATCCTAGACTATATGGTCTTTTGTGACTGGCTTCTCTGATTTAATATAATGTTTCCAAGGTTCGTTCATGGTGTGGCATGTATCAATATTTCATTATTTTTATGCCATGTAGTCCATTACATGGCTATACCACATTTTGTTTATCCATTTATTAGTTGATGGACATTTGAGTCATTTCCACTTTTTCGCTACTGTGAATAATGTTGCTATAAATAATCACATACAAGTTTTTGTGTGGACAGACGTTTCCATTTCTCAGGTAATGTCCTAGGAGAGGAATTGCTGGGTCATATGGTAACTTTTTTTTTTTTTTTTTTAGATTTATTTGCGAGAGAGAGAGAGCACTCACGCACACAAGCAGGGGGAAAGGGGGTGAAACAGAGGGAGAGAGAATGTCAAGCAGTCTCTGAGCCAGGTGTGGAGCCTGATGCAGGGTTCCATCTCACGACCCTGAGATCATGACCTGAGCCGAAATCAGGAGTCGGCTGCTTAAGTGACTCAGCCTTCTAGGCCCCCCATATGGTAACTCTTTTTAATTGCTTGAGGAATTGCCAGACTGTTTTCCAAAACAGCTGCACCATTTTCAGTCCCCCTAGCAGTGTATGAGGATTCTTATTTTTCCTCATTCTTGCTGATTTTTACCAGCTGCCACATCATTGTTTCCTGTGAGGAAATATGCCGCCCCTGTTCCTTCTCATTGCAGTTAAATACGGATTCACTTCTCTTTCCTTGAAGGTAGCTCCTGGCTCATTGGCACTCTCTCTAGCATAATTCCTTTTGGAAGTCTTAGTGACTTCATTATCCAAATAGATGATGGATTCCGGTTCTCTGGCTTCTCTGATCGTTTTGTTTTCTACCGTGTCTTAAAACTTAGTTCCTGGACATATCCTAGACTTTGCTGATAACTAATTACCTTCAATAATTTCAGTTTTGAGTATCCCATTCTCTGATCATTGCTTCTTCTTTTTTTGGTTCTCTTTCCCAGTGGTTCTTCAGCCCCAGTGGCATCTTTGATTCATGGAACCTCCCAGCTTTTTCATCGTCCCTTTTTTCTCCTTATTGTCTCACTTCTTCCTTACCCAATTTAGATTCCATAGCATCTCTGTAGTCTAGTTACTCTCGTTGTCCTAGAGCATCTTTCATACCTTCTCCTCTGTCCTCAAACCTACCTTCCTCTCCCATCTTTACTCTCAGCTTCTTTTTGTTGCTGAGATCGAAGCAGTCAAAATCTCCCATCATTACCTGCTTGCAGTGCTCTTCAGAGTCTGTTTCTTCCGAGTTTTGATCTGCTGCCTTCTGTCCATTTGTCCACTAGATTCTCTCCCTTCTCATTTACTTGATGTCCCCCTCTCTGCTGGATCATTCCTTGAGGCACACAAACATGCTGTCATTTCTCCCAACTAAAAAAAATTGGGTTTTGTTCCTCTTATTTTCTTCACATGGTCTTATTTCTCTGTCCCCTTTTCTTCTCTCATTATCTCTTGGATCTGCTTGTCTTTATTTCTCTCTTCTCATCTTATTCAACCAGCATTCGATAGCAGATCACTCTCTCTTTGTTATACTTGTCTTTTTTTAAATTAGGTTTCTAGGATACCGTAATCTTCTAATTTTCTTCTTAATGTCTGCTTTTTCAGTCTCTTTTGTGATGCCTCTAAATTTGAAATGCCACTAGTGCTTGTTCCTAGCACCTTTTCTCTATCTATATTCACTTGCTAGGTGTAATCTTACCTAGACTTTCAAGACTTTACCCTTTTTATGATGAAAGTCTCTGAATCTGTACTTTCATCCTACACCTCTGTCCTGAACTCCCAGCTATATTCCAGTTTCCTGTTTGACCTCAGATCCTGATAAGCATTTCAAAATCCAAATATTCAAAACCTAACTCTGTCATCTGTCATCCAAACCTGCATTTCCCCCCAGGTTTCCCCATCTCAATAAAGGGCACTTCCATCCTTTTAGTTACTCAGGCCAGAACTCAGTTATTTTGACTGCTCTCTCTCTCTCAGTCTTTCCAGTAGTCTGTCAGCAAATCCCATCAGCTAGCTCTGCCTTCTAAATATATCAATCTGACCACTTTCATCTCTTCTGCTACCTCTTCTCTCAATTAGGTTACTGTAATAATGTCCTTATGGACCTCTACAGCTGCTCTCCCTGCTCATAGTCTATTTCCAGCACAGCAGGCAGAGTGATCTTTTTAGAATGCAAGGCAGATCAACTCAATCATCCTCTCTAAACCCTGTCATTCTGAGAAAAATCTAAATCCTAAGCCTAGCTTAGAAGTTCATACTCATCTGTTCCTCTGCACCCCCTACACATAATGCACACACACCCCTTTTCTCCCGTGGCTCCCTCCTCTCTAATATATCATTCTGTTCTTTAGACATTCCAAGCATGTTCTTGCCCTAGGGCCATTGGATTTGCTCTGAATTCTGCTTGGATTATTCTTTTTCCAGATAGCTTGTTCTTTTCTACTTTAGGGCTCTAAATTCCAGTAGTGGAATTACTGGTTCTTTCATATACACTAAAGTAAAAGTCCCAAAAGGCAGAGTTTTGTCTCTTATGTTCACTGCTGTATATCCTTAGCATCTATAACTGCCTGACATGTAAAGTTAGGACTGAATATTATATAATTATTCTATAATAATATATTGTTAGATTTTCCTGAAGATATTTTAGATGTAATAATTATATGTTATGTAATTATATAATTTGTATACTGCATAATATGAAATAAATACTAATTAAAGTGCATCAGATCACAACTCATCAGATCATGTCCTACCATCAGAGCCATGGAATTGCCAGTGGAACTGGGCCTGAAAGTTCTGAGATTACTGTAAAATCAATTAACAGCAGCTGGCTGGAGTTTGAGAAAAATTTTGAGGTGTTGAAAATAGTTTAAGGACTTTCACTCATAGCTCTCCCAGTTGGGAATAACTGGCTAGACAACAGTTTTTTTGTTTGTTTGTTTTTGGTTTTTTTTAGTGTGGTTGATGAAATGTTACATTAATTTCAGGTGTACAACTTAGTGATTTAGCAGCTCTGTAGTTAGCTCAGTGCTGTTACAGTACACTGCCTATACTCCCCATGCCATGCCTTTTATCATTGTGACTTACTCATTCCATACCTGGAAGCCTATATCTCCCACTCCCCCTCACCCATTTTGCCCATCCCCCCAGCCGCCTCCCCCCTGGCAACAATCAGTTTGTTCTGTGTATTTACGATCTGATTCTGCTTTTAGTTTGTTTAATTCGTTTTGTTTTTTGGACTCCACATGTAAGTGAAATGTGATATTTATCTTTTTCTGGCTTATTTAATTTAGCATAATACTCTGTAGGTCCATCCATGTTGTCTGTCACAAATGACAAGAATGTGTCCTTTTTTGTGACTGTGTAATATTCCATTGTGCATATATACCACACCTTTTTTATTCATTTATTGATGGACACAGTATCTGAGTTGACACTGCTTCCATATCTTGGCTATTATAAATAATGCTTCATTAAATATGGGGGGAATATGTACCTTTTCAAATTAGTGTTTTTGTTTTCCTTGGGTAAATACCCAGTAGTGGAATTACTAGATCATATGGTAATTCTATTTTTAATTTTTTGAGCACCTTCCATAATGTTTTCCATTGTAATTGGCTACCAATTTACATTCCTACCAACAGTCCAGTGTTCTTTTTCTCCACATCCTTACCAACTGTTGTTATTTTTTAGACAATAATTTATTGAGCTATGATTTTTTGAGCACTGGTTAATAATAGGCACTGTTTTAACCATAACAGTGATCCTGAAAACTAGGTGGTAGTTTTCCGGTTATAATCATGCAGAAACAGAGGCTCCAGCAGTTGCTTCCTCTAAAGGTAGTAACAGCTTGACAGTTCACTGGATGTGCCCTAATTAAATGGAGATAGAAACAAACAGGTCGGGGCGCCTGGGTGGCTCAGTCGTTAAGCGTCTGCTTTCAGCTCAGGTCATGATCCCAGGGTCCTGGGATCAAGCCCCGGATTGGGCTCCCTGTTCGGCAGGAAGCCTGCTTCTCCCGCTACCATTCCCTCTGCTTGTCCCTCTCTCGCTGTGTTTCTCTCTGTCAAATAATAAAATCTTTAAAAAAAGAAAAAAAAGAAACAGGTCACAGTCAGGGGGAGGAACATCAGCCTGCCAGAGGTTGATTTGTATAAACCCTCTTTAACGGGTGGAGATAGTGAAGGCCTTCAAAGTACCTTAAGGTGTAGGTAAGGAATCTCTGGAATTCATATAGTAGAAGTTATCCCTGGCCTGGAATACGGGTGGAACCTGGACCTAAACTGATTACAGGGAACAGGACTGAGCAGCCTAACATTGGTGAACATCTCTGGAAAACAAAGGTTCTTCGTTATTCATAAGACTTGGTGCCAAGTGCCAAGCTGGGAATAGAAAACAAATAAGACAGAATTCTTATCCTCAAGAATCTCTGAGCTTAGTGAAGAACACAGATACATAAACATCACTTCAGTAGATACTTTGATTTGACAGAATGGGAGCCTAGCATTAGACCTGGCATATGCTAGGTGTTCAGTATCTGAGTTGACAGTGGATGGTGCGGTGTAGGACAAAGGAGAGACATCTGACCTATTTTGGGAAGGGTATCCCAGAAAAGTTTATGCCTTAATATTAACAAATGGGAACTAGTCAGATGAGATTAGAGCGAAGTGTCTACTAGGAAGACCCTTCTAGCATAACAGGTTTAAGAAGGTTCAGAGGTAGGAGGTGGTCCATATAACTTAACGGCCTATGACAAGGTAAAGAGGTACACAGTAAGTAAGGCAGACATGGCAATACCTATGAATCGGAACTCGTGTCTTGAAGGCACTTAGGAACCCCTGGATTTTTTTCTTTTCTTTTTTTTTTTTTTTTTTAAGGATAGCTCTGTGTGTTACCTCTATCACCAGTAGCCAGCTCAGCTCTATTCTTCAAAAACATTTGATGCTCTAGTGTTACTTGTTGAATCTTTATGCTTGGTTTTTGATTTATTATCTTTGCTTAGGTTCGATGACAAATACACTTTGAAGTTGACCTTCATCAGTGGAAGAACAAAGCAGCAGCGAGAGGCCGAGTTCACCAAGTCCATTGCTAAGTTTTTTGACCACAGTGGGACACTGGTCATGGATGCATACGAGCCTGAAATATCCAGGCTCCATGACAGTCTTGCCACAGAAAGAAAAATAAAATAGCCAGGTCTAAAAGCAGCCATCTTTGCTGGATCATGCTGAATTTCAGGGTGAGGGAGAAGGAAACAGAACTTAAAATGGATAAAGTAAGATATGTTAAAAATGTCCCTGTTTTGTCCTGAAATTTTAGTCCATTCCGGATAAATAGGATTTTCTAGTCCAGATATGAGAAGTTGTAGCTCTGATATCTAGCTTTAGCCTTGGTCTGCTGATTGCGTTGTTTTGATTTGCTTTTCTGGAAAAGCATTTTTGCTAGCAGCCATATAGACTTTGTCCTTCATACCTAGCAGTACTTTATATCGTATAGCTTTGTGCCATGCAGCATTTGAAGACTCAGTTTTTAAAATTGTTAACCTGTTGCTGACTTTATTGTGTTAATTCCTGTTTCAACAGCTGTTTCCCTTAATTCAGGATACAACTTCTTGTGTATGACAGTTTTCCTTCTCACACCATTTTTGTGGGTGTGTATATATCTGACCTGGGGAGAATTGGAAAAAAAACACAGCTTTTTAATTTGTTTAAAACAGTCCTTCTGCCTGTTACATTTTGTGCTCTTAACCAATTAAAGAAGCCAACGGCATTTTTAATTTTATATCCTCTATGTTTTCCACTAGTATATCCCTGTTGATTTGTTTGTGCCCTTTATTAACTGCCATTTTCTAAAATTTTTTTCAATAAAAGGAAAGGAGATATGAAAAAATGGAGTCATAGTCTTGATGGAAGAAGCGGAGCGGCAGGTGTTAATGGTCTTACTGTGATAGGTTCCTTTTGTTTTTTAAGCTGTTTTACTGGTCAGGAACCTACGCAAACCTGTAGGTGAGGAACTGCTAGCTTTCCAGGGTTAACACGTGTCTCTCAGTACTTGGTGCCAGCCAGTGTTCCAAGTGCTTGCTGTGTCTTAACTCACTGATGCACATAATGGTCCTAAGAAGCAGGTGTTGTTATTAGTCCCATATTATAGATGAGGAAAGTGAGGCAAAAAAGTTGAATAATTTGCCACATAGCTGATGTTGGAATTGGGATTTAAACCTGCTTTGTCTGGCTCGAGAGTTGTAAGTTGGCATCTTTTTTAGTATTTTCCCCCTGTAGGCAGAGGAGGACTGGGCACCTGCCCAAATCCTGTAACCTTTGGGAATATTGTCCTTCTAGCTTATAAAAGTACAATTCCAGCTGAGCCTAGTACCTAAAACTATATTCAGTTTATAAGAAATTAACGCTTATCGCATTTTCCTATGGGAATGTTGCCCTATCTAGTGCCACATGGGGGGGGATTATCACTGGATGGGGAGTTGAAGCTTTGAATTCTGTACTCTTTACTCTTACAAATCCTGAGTAAGTCACGTAATTCTCTGAGCTCCTAGTCGCCTTTTTTTTTTTTTAAGGTGATAATCCTATTCTGTCAGCTACTCTGAATTTCGAAAGTGTATAGTTGGATAATTGTATTTTTTTTACAATGAAGGAATTACTGTTAGGCGGTGGGGGAGGGGGTCCCAAAACTTATGGGTGTAGGGAATAACCCTCTCCACGATGATTCCTTTGAGTTCTGTCATACCAGGTGTGTCTTTTTCTTTACGTCACGAGTCTGTGTCCTTTTTTTGTCCTTTTTAACAAAACTGAATTATGTTGAAATATGCTCTGTAGTATAGTTTTTGTTTATTTTTCTCACTCCTTTTCCCTATCTGTAATTTGTTTCTTTAACTTAATATTTCTGTATTTTTTTTTAAATATTTATTTGAGAGGGAGAGAGAGTTGAGTGAGAGCACAAGAGCAGGGGGAAGGCGAAATAGGCTCCCCGCTGAGCAGGGAACCCAACGCGGGGCTCAGGTCAGGATTTTGGGATCATGACCTGAGCTAAAGGCAGATGCTTAATCAACTGAGCCACCCAGGCACCCATAACTTAATATTTCTTAGGTACTTTCTCTGTCAGTATATAGGGCAAACTCATTTTTAATAGCTGCATAATACACCATACCAGTATAAACATTTTAAATTTAACTATTTCCCTATTAGAAGACATATTTGCTTTCTAGTTTTTCACTATCCCAAGAGAGGAGTGGGTTTGGGAAAGAGAGCGAAAAAATAGGTCCTCAAATGAGAGAGACAAGAGACCTGGGTTGTTTCCAACTTTATTCTAACTTGTGACCTTTGGTAAATCTCATTCCTTCTCAGAAATGTGTCTGAACCTGTCCCAGAGGTTTTAGATCATGTATCTTTTGAGATGATTAAAGCTCTTTACCTATCAGAAATGCCCGCATAGAAGATATTTCTTAGGGACATGAAGATATGAGTGCTGTAATCCTTTCAGTCTGCCCATAAACTCCCCTTTGAGATTTCATAGGCTGCATGGATCTCTTAAGGTTTTTCCCTGACTCCAGAAACCATTTGAGGCAGTATGATTTTCTAAATAAAGAAGTGGGTTAGCAGCCCAGCCATATGTTGCACTTGGTCACCCACCTCCCTGCAACATTTGTGGTATTTTGGGACAGTTTCCTCTCACTTGAGTGGGCTCAAGCTTCAGCATGGGTTTGTGGGCTTGTGGGTTTGTGGAGCTGCAGACCCCTGCTGCCTGGGTCTCAGCACCTCCATTGGCCAGTGGTCACTGCAGGCCCTTTGAGTGCCTCTGGCTGCTCCTCTCTCTTTGGTAGGTCTGAGCACCCCTCCCAGTAGCACACCCTGACATCCATCACATTCTCCTGGTTCCCAAGTCTTCACACCTGCCTAGAATGGATTTGGGTCTTCCAAAATAGATCAGACTGTGAGGAGAGTGGGGAAAGATGTCTAATGTTCATTATTTGCAAATTTCAGCTGCTAATATGTATTTGGTGTCTGGTGCTTTTATATATTTTTAGAAACCGTCTTTTTGCTTCAAAACAACCTGAGGGAATGGCAGAAAATGCAAAGTTCCTTTGAACACACACCAGTTATATTTTTCTCTGGGTCCAGGTTTCTCCTCTGTTGAGAGCCCTTTCTCTCTGTTTACCTCTTCTCCATCCCTGGCCAGACACCCCTTTCCCTGCCCCAACTTTGTCTCCCTGATGGAAACCATCTGCGAAAACTGCTAAGTCACAATATTTTTTTTAGAATGTATCAGTGTCCTCACTGACCGCCTCTTATTAAGTAGAATATTCTTAACAACCCAGCCTGAAAGTACACATGCTCAGATGACTTTTGATATCCACAACTATGAGAAGGATTGCAAGGATTCACAGCCTTTTTTTTGCACCCTGGATATTTTGACATTCTGGTGTTGTCTATGGCCCTCTACTCAGGATGGTGTTTTAAATACATAAATACATTATTGCCTGTTATAATGAGGAGGACTGAGGAGAACTGGGGAAGTAGGTTCAAAGACAGTTGCTCAGAAGGTGCTTTGGTTGTTGCTTACTTTCCTCTGGGCAGGAGGACTTCCTACTAATCTGGCAGCCTTGGCTCCGCCCTATTGTAACTACTGACATTAATATTCATCATGAGTGGGCAGCAGGTTTCTCATTTCAGACAGCAGTTATAGAGACATACACCTACATGAACATGAAAAGAGGTAAATTCCCTATTTCTGCGGGCAGAAACCAGGTGAATTGTTAGAACTTTAGCTGGTTTGCTTGGGTGAGAAGGGATTTGGGTACAAAATGCTGTTAAGGAAGAATGGCAACTGTTTTGTTGTCTTGCAGCCAAATCCCTCCTGCAGTCTATCAGGCCAAACCTTAGATCTGTTTGGAGACTACAGTAAAGAACTCAAAATTTTTTGTCATGAGTCTTGTCTCTTGTAAGGGAGCTTGGGCCCTTTGGGGGAGATTTCCCTGTGACAAACAAACCTTGTGACAATGGGAAACCGTTGATGAGTATTGAATAGTATTTAGGCCCTTCATTGTCTTGATTTGGTTTGTAATGCTGTAGAAGGTGACCCACTGGAGAATGAGAAACTGTTAGGAGAGGCAGTCTACCATAAGCCCTGAGCACCCCTGCGTGTTCTTGCTTTGTATGAATGTAAGACCCTGACCCCTTCCTGGGGCATATCTCAGTGTTCTGTTGACAATGAGCAATCTTGAGAGATGAAAAAATATCTCTTTCCAAGGAGCAGGTTTCTCTACTGTGCATTCTAAAATGTTGAATCCCCCAAGCTCAGGGTGACACATCCCCCTACATGTATAGGCATCTGTATAGGCCTACCCCAAGTCAGTTTTCTTGGGGGAGCATGGAGAACTGGCACAAACATCATGCTCATGTCGCTTCTTGTAAGCGTAAAATTCTTTGTCTCTGATCTGGGAGTCTCATGTCTTCTGCCAGTATCCATGACTGACTTGTTAGTTGCAAGTAGGATAAAATTCCAGACCTTTCATAGGTTACCCTTTTAAAAAGTTGGACAGCCAGAGGCACCTGGGTGGCTAAGCGTCCAACTCTTGGTTTCGGCTCAGGTCATGATCTTGGGGTCATGAGATAGAGCCTCATGTCAGGCTCTGCACTGGGCATAGAACCTGCTTAAGATTCTCTCCCTCTCAAAAAAACCAAAAATTGGACAGCCCGGAGGCTACTACTGAGCTATTGCTGAAACAATACTGACCCATGGAAGCCTGGTAAGTGGTCTAACACCCCCATTTTGTGTTACGTGAATTTAGACATGAAACTAACAAAAAAGTGCAACAGTCTTCCCTAGTCAGATGGAAATGATGTGTTCTGGGGGTGCAGCCAGCCATCCATCTTAGTTTTACATGGAGAAGTGATAGCCACTCCTTTGAAAGAATTATGTTCCCCACTCAGCTGCCTGAAGCAAAGCCACAGGCTCAATATATTGGATGCTTGATTCACAGAGACTTCCCTAATCAAATGCTTGGGCCTGAGTTACTGATGGTCCAGCTAAGAGCTGATGGTGTCAAGTGATGATTCTGGAAACTGACTACAGTGAAGGCTCATCAACACAATGGGCTGAATTGGAGACTATTACCCATGTCCTAGACAATCCCTAGGGACCAGACATGTTACATTTTTACTAACTCAGGCTATTGCCAATGGCCTAGTCTTCTGGTCTGTCACTTGGAAGACAGATTAAAGACACTCTTCTTGGGGGCCACAAACTAAAAATGAATTGCAGCTGTTGAACTGTCTGGGTCACAAGTAGATACCATGGGGGTTGGTTCTTCATGAGACCAGCTGGGAATCAAGCTGCTGATGGAGCCTGTAACCACTCAGATTGCCACCATCAGTGCTTGGGTTCGTCATCATACCAGATATGGACTCACATGCGCCATCATGGCCTGGGCACAGAGTAAAAGATTGATGCTTCTGATGCAGAGGCTACCTCTACAGACCAGGCTTGTGACTCCTGTTAAAAGTCTTCATCTAGCCATGAGTGAAACCACATAGCACAGGGCCTTCATCCACTCCTGACTGATAGACTCTATCAGACCTTTGGTTCCCGCTTGGGGTTATCAGTAGTACCTCAACACTGTTGACCCTTTTTCAGGTTACAGTTTACAGTGTTGCTGTTCTAGTCAGTTGGCCAATTCCAACCACACTGTTGATTTTGAAACTAATCTGTCTCGGGGTGCCTGGGTGGCTCAGTGGGTTAAAGCCTCTGCCTTCTGTTCGGGTCATGATCTCAGGGTCCTGGGATCGAGCCCCACATCGGGCTCTTTGCTCGGCAGGGAGCCTGCTTCCCCCTCTCTCTGTGCCTGCCTCTCTGCCTACTTGTGATCTCTCTCTCTGTCAAATAAATAAATATAATCTTAAAAAAAAAAAACTAATCTGTCTCGTGTTTCTGTTTTTCTTGACCACATACATTCTGACAATGGTGAATCTTTTATTGCAAAAACCACTCAACAGAGGACCAATAGTTAAAGTCTTTGATGGACCTTCCTCTTCTCCATCCACAGGCATTAACTGTCGTATGTTGGAACTCCCTACTTAAAAAACGTACTCAAAAGATTTAAAAAGATTTCTACTTCCACCTCATTCTTTTTAAGGCAGTTTGGCCACTGAATATGGCTGTCCCCAGAAAGCAGTCACTTCCCCTTTACATACTAGAATTCTCCAGAAAAGAAGGACCAATAGTTTGTGTGTATATAAGCAGATAATATTATAAGAAAATGGCTCACATAAATATGGAGGCTGAAAGGTCCCATAATCTGCCATTTGCAAACTGGAGACCCAGGAGAGCCAGTGGTGTAATTCCAGCCTAAATCCAGCCTAAGAACCAAGAGAACTGATGGTATGAGTTTCTGTCCAGAAACAAGACGCATGTCCTAGCTTGAAGACAGGCAGACAGAATGAATTCTCCCTTACCCCAACTTTGATCTATTCGGGTCTCTCAACAGATTGGACAGGGCAGTGTGCTTAGATGAGTCTACTGAGTCAAATAGTAATCTCATCAAGGAACACCCTCAGATGTACCCAAAATAATATTTAACCAAGTATCTGGGGATCTTATGTCCCAGTCAAATTGACATGTAAAATTAACAACCACAGCTGCTAATGGTGCAGTGATCAGAATGAGAGGGGCCAGAGAGTGTTGTATGGATTTATTATGAAAATTCAGTAGTCTTCCCTGATCGTAGCTAGGTGTGATGTTACCTTTGCCCTAACAGCATCCACTGGCCTGCCTTGTTGCTACAATTTCCAGGTGGCAGTCTAGCCAAAAAGAGGCTAAAATATTCTCATTCAATTCTGGTTTAGGCTCCTGAATTCTCTTGTTGGTTTGACACGATCCTATATCATGACATTTGGAAAAAGAATCACCCTTGGAGCCTTCGTCTCAAAGGAAAATTGACAAGTACAACTCTCCCAAACTATCTCAAACTCCTTAAACTTGACTGACTGCTGGCTTTGACATCCGCTCCTAGATAGCTCCCACCGCAATTTAGTATTTAACCTACTGAGAAGTCTATCAGAAGCATCAGGTGCAGTTTCAGCTCCCATACCTCTTTTGCAAAGCACGTCACACCCTGCAGATGTCTCCCTAATCCCCATTCTAATAGCTATTGCTCTGTTTTCCTATGGGGTGGACTAATGCCACCTGGCGGGTGGTGTAGACCTGTGGGACAGTTTAGGCCAACTGCCATCAGGCAATCTTTCCAAAAATAAGAACTGATTTCAATTATTCTAAATTAAGGGGAACTCTGAAGCCTTTCAGGTGCCCAGGAGGCCTCATTAGTGACACTGTCAACCTGTTCCCTTAATGATGTAGGTCCGACTTGGGAGGCCCCAACAGTTGTAAACAGGTATGACATATGTCCTCAGGACCGTACCTTTTATGTGGAAGCCGGGCATTAGCTTGCCCCCACCCCGAAAACATGGTGCCTTGCATCATAGGGAGGATCATAAGCAACCTTTAAATGTTTAAGGAAGCACTACCATTAGATCATGTAGAGATGACTGTGGAGATTGGTCCAAAATGAGGCTACCTTTAGTTATATGGAGGAGCTTTAGAGGGGTAGCTTATTTATGCACATTCTGCAAGAAGTTATCCCTATCTTGAGAGTCATCTTATATGAAATGTTCACATAGTCCTTGACTTCTCTGTGGGCCAAGGTAGGTCTCTAATCATGCGTATATCCTACTGTACCTGGATTAATCCCTCAGGCTGGGTGTAGAGCCAGTACAGAAATTAGAGAATGCCACTGACTTTCCAAGGCAGACATTGATGGCTTATGGTTGGGGATTTTTTTGGATGTCGTTTTTCCAGCTAGTGAGTCCTGGGTCTTGATTGAGTCCTGACCAGTTCTACAGATTGGTCTCATCCTGTTGCATGAAGTTCTGTTGATAGTATGCCAATTAAATGCTGTATGAAACCATTAGAATGGATTTGGTCCCATTTCTGTCAGATTAATCAGTGGCCAATAGAAAATTCATCAGAAGTCATGTGTACAAGTTGCTGTGACGGCTGGAAGAGGAGTAACTGTTAAAGCATGGAAGCCTGAGAAGTTCTCATATAGGAAGTGAAACCTATTTGATCTGAGCCATGAATGAGAATTAGTGCCAAGTATATCCATTTTACAGATGAGGAATCTAAGGCACAGAAGTTAAATAATTTGCCAAGGTCACTGAGTTCAGGAGTGGGAAGTCAGGATTTAAATCTCTTCCCCTCCAAATACAGTGATTGCTACTCACTGTTTCAGGCATAAGACTGAGACCACCAAAGAAGAATTGAGAAAAAATTTGGCATTAGCTTTAGATATTTTTCTAAAATTGACTAGTTGATTGATCTACAGAGTTGGTGATTATGAGTTTGAAGTCTGGGTGAAGGACCCTAGGACTTTGTACGAGCCAATCTTTGAAAACGAAGATATTTAGAAAAAAAATTTTTAATAAAACAAATATTTTCAACAATAAGATTTAAAGAGAAATAAAACGAACTACCATAAGATAAATTACCAATACAATTGAAGTCCCTTGGGTATCCTTAATCGGGTCCTACTCCCCACACTCCCAGAAGTAACTACTACCCTGAATTTAGTATTTATTATTTCTAAGCATTTTCTTCATGTCTGTCCATTAATATATGTTATTGTTTTGTATGTTTTAAAACTATACATGGTATTTGGTTAAGGGTTCCCAAGAGTAGCCCTAGGTTGATAGACCTGTTAGAAGGACTCACAGGACTCGGCATTATAGTTGCACTCACAGCTAAGATTTATTATGGTAATGTAGTAAGGACACACTGGACCATAAGAGAAAAAGACACAGGTGGAGTCTGAAAGCATAGTATTTCTTATGCTCCTCCCTCTCATTGAGGGGTTGCACTAGGCACACTTTTCCCCCAGCAAGGAAAATGCAGCTTGTGTACCATCTTTCTGCCTAGGGAACCCGTTAGAAGCAACACTCACAGTTTTTTGAGGGCTGGTATGTGGGCACCCTCTGCCTAGCACGTACCAAAATTCCAGACTCCCAGAAGAAAATGTGTTCAGAATAAACCGTATTGTGTTCAGTCTCTGCACAGTCTACATTGATTAATCGAAATTCTAGTGTAGAAAGAGCTGTCTTCTCTCCTCCATTTATTTATTCAATTACATCAGTTTGAACTCATGGGTTTTTATTCAGTGGCTTGTAATACTATTATTTTCGCACTCAATATATAATCATGCGCACGCATTTAAAATTATGTATATAATTTTTATTTTTTTAAGGGCGGGTGTCCATTGCTTTGGATCTCCCGTCCTTTTTTGCGGAGTCCTCTCTTGCCGGCCGGAACCTTTTTTTTTTTGACTCTCAGACTGTACGGGGAAATTTTAGGCCGTGATACCTATCAACTGACCAGCGACCCAATAGATAAGAGCGTGGGGCTAAGGGACTGAGGGGAGGGAGGGGGAGGAAATAGAAGGATGCGGGGCGGAGCCAGGGAGCTGCGTGGCCGGCGAGACCCGCGACAGGCCCAGGGTTTGAACCCAACTCAGGGCTGCGCAGGAGCGGGTGGTGGCGGGAGAGGAAGGCGCTGGTCACCTGCCGCTTCTGGGATGCTGCTAGAGGCTAGAGACCAAAAGCGCGCCCGCGGCTGGGCAGCGAGGGCGGGGCGGGACGGGGCGGGACGGGGCGGGGGCGGGGCCTCGGCTGCGTCCGTCTCACGAGGCGGGGCTGAGTCTGGGGAGGAGCCAACGGCAGGTCCAACGGCCCGGCGGCCGCGGCCTCCGCGCGTCCCCGCCCCCGCTTTCCGGCCTGCTAGTCTGGGCGTCGGGGTCTGTCGGCCTCCCAGCCTTCCCGTGGGTTTTGTCGCCCTGTTTCTTTAGTTTTCGTGGCTTCCTTCCGAGTCCTCCGCAGTCTCGCTCTCTCTCTCCACCACCCTCCCGCCTCCGTCTCCCCAGCCTGGGTCGTTCTCCCGCGCTTCGGTGTCCGAGACCTGAGGGCTGCCCGGTGCCCAGCTCTGCCCGGAGAGATGGAGGAGCTGGGGTCCCGCGAAGGTGAGCGGGGCTGCGACACTGCAGATTCCCCAGAAGTGGGGCACTGTGAGTGTGGGGACAGGTTCGGCGGCACCGTCTTGGCTTAGGAAATCCAGTCTGGGGGAGAATATTGAGTCAGGGCCGCTGAGTCGGCTAGGATCTCAGATGTGGCCAGAGAGTATTCTTGACCAGTCTATTTTTGTTTTCCTTCCAGTAAAGCCAAACCTAAACCTTAGAGTTACCATTTTAGAGCTGAAAGGGGACTGAGGGCCTGGGGCAACCCTTCTTTCTAGAGAGGGGTATGGGGGTCGTAGAGAGTTCCCAGCTGGAACTCAGGGGACCCGGATCTTGGTCCAGGTTTGCTACTGACCTACTGAGTGGCCTTCTGTAAGCTGTTCCCTCTGTAGGCTGGAGTTTTCCCTTGTGTACAGTGAGAGGGGTTTGGAGTACTGGATCTCCAAAGGCCCGACAAAGGATGGGGTGCTGTTTAAATATTAGTTGTTAGGAGTAAATAAATGAGGCCTCCTTCTGGGGTTCACTGGAAGTTGCCTGGTGCACTGAATTAACTGGAGTCTTTGGAATTACATTGTTCATTACAGTGCTGAGAAATAGGTGGCATTATCCCCTTTACAAGTGAGGAAACAGAGGTACAGAAATAAGTCAGACTTCAAAGTCCAGGCCACACTATGCTCTCTGCCAATAAGAGAGCAGGAAGGACTTGATTGAAAGGTGATCATATGGGGCAGCAATTAAAAACTTGAGTTCTCCGCTAAACTCCAAAGCAGAACTCTGATTCTTCTCTATCCTTGGTTCCCGGTTATATAGTTTGTGTGAAATAGTTTGGGTTTCAGTGCCAGAGTCATCGTCTATGTTACATAACCCCTGTCATCAACGTGATCAGCATAATCATAATTCATAAAAATTAATAAATGATAAAAAGTAATGATAGTGACTCCAGTTTTTATAGTGATAGCAAAGCCATAAGTGAAATTGGGAAGACCTCAAAATTTATAATACTTTTACTTATATAGTGCTTTAAAGTTTATAAGGCACTTTTGAGTGGTTCTTCATATTGGTCATCTTGGGTAGGTATTATCCACATTTTACAAGCAAGGAGTCCAAGACCAAGAGAGATTAAGTGACTAGCGCAAGGTCACACAAAAGTGTAGCTGGGACGCAAATGAAGTCCCCTTTGCCAAGCTGTGCTTCTGCTTTGGTGCTCTCCCCCTTCCTCTCCCTTTCCTTTTTCCTAGTCCTACCTCCCCAGTCCATGCCCATTCATGCTCCATCCTTATCACCCAGAGAATTCCTGTTTCCATGTTCATTAGTAATCATGTATTGACTGATAATTAATAATGTTGGTAGTAACTCATAATTAGAGTGTTGGCTCATAAGAATTTAAAATACGATCTTTCCCAGAGACATAGAGGGTTTTAAATGCTCTTAAGAAGGAGAGTTGTTAACTGTTATCATCACCCATGGATTTCAGGGAATAAAACTACAGTTGACCCTTGAACAACACAGGTTTGAACTTCACGGTTTCACTTATATGAGCATTTCTTTCCGTAGATATAGTACTAGAAATGCATTTTCTTTGACTTGTGATTTTCTTAACATTTTCTTTTCTCTAACATTATGATAAGAATACAGTATATAATACATATAACATACAAAATATGTGTTAATTGACTTTCTGTTATTGGTAAGGCTTCTAGTCAACAGTAGTCTATTCATAGTTAAGTTTTGGGGGAGTCAAAAGTTATACATGAATTTATGACTGGGGTGGGGGCGGTCAGCCCCCCTGGTCGCTATGTTGTTGAAGGGTCAAGTGTAGAATGTGTAATGATTGACAGTCTGAAAAAAATAACCGCCATATATTGAGCTCATACTATGTCATGGGCTGTGTAACAGCTACTTTAACTTTTTTAATTTAATTCTCTTAGCAGCTCTACTGAATTTTATACATGAAAATCCTGAAGCTTTAGGAAAGTTAAATAACACGGCCAAGGTCATGTAGTCCCCAGTGTGGCCCGAATCCTGTGTTCTTAACCATTAAACCAGCTTGGCTCCAGGACAGATGTTTACTTAGAAAAAGCCGGAACCTCCCTGGCAGGAGAATTGAGGAGAGAGAGGTATGCTCTAGCACTGTGTGAAGAACACAGTTCACACTTGCTTTTCAATTCTGCTACTGAGCGCCTAGAATTGGAGTGAGGAAAGACTTTTCTTCTGGACTCTGGAGGCCACTTCCCTGCCCAGTCCCCCTCATGATAATGAGTCATGGTTCTTCTTTCTTTTAAGTTAGAAACAAGTGACCAAATGAATCATTCCTATGCTGTTGGATAAGTTTGTCTTGATTGACCCAAGGCAGCTATAGCCAAAAGCAGTACAAGTTTTTCTTTCCGTTTTTTACCCACAGGCTACCTTGGAGATTGGTCTAAAAGGCATACTTGATCATGCCATTCCTCTGCCAGAAATTCTCAAGTGGCCCCCTCTCTGTGGGATAAACACCTTAACAAGATATCCAAGCCTCCCGGGACCTGGACTCTGCTGGTCCCTCAGTCCTACCTTTGCACTCTAGTATAGTCACACCACATGACTGATAGTCCCCACAGTTCACTGTATTTTCTGTCCTTTACAGGCTTTTCACATCCATTCCCTCTGCCCTTTTTAGCCCTCCTACTGGCTGATCACCCTTTAGGATCCAGCTTGCCCATTCATTCAGTCATTCAACAGGTGCCTATCAATTACCAGGCATGGTTCTGGGTATAAAGATGTGGTGGTGAATAGAACAGACCCATCCCTGCCGTTTATGGAGCTTGTATTCTGTAGTTTGTATTAAACAAGCATGATCTGGATGGTAAGTGGCTTCTCTTCCTGGGGAAGTGCTCTCTTCCTGGGGAAGAGAGCAGAGAGAGGGGAGAGGGAGGAGCCGGGCACTTGTCAGGAGGGCCGCCTCAATTAGACGACATTTGAACAAAGCTGGAGGAGTTGAGGGAGTGAGCTCTTGGTTATCTGAAAGGAGAATGTACCAGAAAGGCACAGAGCGTAGGATATGAGACAGAAGCTCACTTCGTTGCCCTGATCTGGACAGATGCTCTTCGGTTTTCCTCCACTTACCACATGACCTTGTAATTGCCTGTGTATGTCTGTTTCCCTCACTTGGATGTGAGTTCCTTGAAAGCAGAGACTTCTGATTCCTTTCTGTCCCCTCAGCACCGACTTTGTGGCCTGACTCGGAGTGGGCACCAGAAATATTTATTAAATAAATGAATGAGACCTCGTTGTTATAGCCTGACCATTTTTGCAAGTGATTTATTTATTTATTTTTACCAGTGATTTATAAAAGAAGGCTTGGATGACAGATGGTGAGAGAAGGGGAAAGAAAAAAAAAAGAAAAAGAATTCTAAGCCTGGTTTTGTCTGGCTTAACTGCCTATCTGGGCCTCTTGAAAAGTAGAATACCTGATTTTCTTCGAGAAGCACACATGGAAACTTCCACTTTCAGCATTAATGGCAGGCTAGCTAACCCGTAACATGGTGGATAAAATATAAAAGGTCCCTTGTTATATTATAACAATGTTATATAAACCAGAGTAGTTAACCTTAACCCAAGCTCAGCTGCCCTGGGGGGTTGCTAGTCTCCCTTACCTAGAAGTTTGGGCTTTAACAGACTTGCTGTTGCAGTGACTGCAGCGTTGGGCCCACATGGGTTAGACTCGCATTGGAACTGAGATCCCTGCATGAGGCTAGATCCCTTGAAAGTCCACACCCTTTGATGGGGTGGACTAGGCAAAAAGAATTCTCACTGCTGACACGGAGAGATGACAAAGAAGATTGCCTCTTATCCTAGGCTCTGGTAGAGGGAAGAGGTTTCCCCAGAGAATCCTTAACCACAGGCATTTCCACCTGTGGATTTGGATATGTATTTACATTACCCAAATGGCCTAAGGACTCCAAAGAAATTGACATTAGAAACTGTCCAGGCTGGTGATACCCCTGGCTGCTTGGCAGAAGTACATGCACGAATCTCTGGAGAGACATACTGGGCAAAGGCTGTGTAGGATTTCCATAGAGTCTGGAGGATGGATTTGTTCCGTGAGCATGCGTATTGCTTGCTTTATGCTTTTGAGACCATGAATGTTACTTTTGGATTAAAAAAATAAACATTTGAGTAAATCTCTGCCTCCCTGTGTATGATCTCCAGAAATGGGGCGATAGAGCAGAATTTGTACGCAGGGCAGCACTGGGGGGACGGACATACATTTAGCTGCCTCCTGTCCTTGCAGAGGTCATGGAAGAAGTGACATCGTGCTCCTCCAACAGCCCTCTGTTCCAGCAGGAAGACAAGAAAGGGGTCACCTACCGGATCCCAG
Organism: Procyon lotor; assembly: GCA_028646535.1. Lineage (NCBI taxonomy): Eukaryota > Metazoa > Chordata > Mammalia > Carnivora > Procyonidae > Procyon > Procyon lotor. The sequence continues at coordinate 45,051,342 of CM053613.1, forward strand.
CCCTGCTCTACATCCCCCCCACCCACACCTTCCTGGCCTTTGCAGAGAAGCGCTCCACGAGCAGGGACGAGGACGCCCTCCACCTGGTGCTGAGGCGAGGGTTGAGGACTGGGCACTCGGTTCAGGTGACTCCTCATCCCAGATCTGGCTCTGAGTCTCAGTCTGTCTCCACGCTGCTTAGACTGCTTGAGGGTGCCCTTTCCTGTCCGCACTGGAAAAGCCCTGTGTGGAAGGAAGGGAAAAAAAAAAACCAAACAGCAAAAGCCATGGGTTTGACTTGCTGAGTACTTCTGTGTACTGGGCCCGCAGTGGATCCTCAACAGCCTCTCTGTGACATAGGTTGTCAGTCCCATTTTACAGATGAGGAAGCGGAGGCACAGAGATGTTGCCACTTGTTCAAGGTCACACAGCTATAATGAGGATCAAATGAGAATAGATTTGAGAGTCTTTTGTAAACAAACAAACATAGATGTCTTTATAATAGGCCCTCTAGTCCCCTTAACCTGCCCTGGTTTTCTACCCACAGAAATATGACCACTTCTTACCAGACCATGCCTGTCCCGTCACCTCACTGCCCAGCTGTGACAAGCCTTCACAGATGCATCCATTTTAGCTCCTCCCTTCTCTGTATTTTATCCCTTCATTCTCTGACTTACCTGAGTGTAGAATCTTGAAGTTAGAAGAATCATCAGCCTAACTTCTTGCCCAGTGCAGAGATCTTTTTGTATTCTCTTGGTAGCTACTGAGAGCTTAGTTAGGGGTTAAGACCATGGCTTTGGAGTCAGGCAAGACCTACCATTTATTGGCTGTGTGACCTTGGATTTGACTCTTCCCTGTTTCATCATCTGTAAAATGTAATTAATAATAGCAGTTACAATAGCAGTTGAGTAGGAACTCAACATTAGTCATCCTCCATAAAGGGTCTGCTTACACAACTCCTCGAGTGAGGAACTTGATCCTGTGGCAACTGTTAACTTTTGTTTTGGGAGTGAGACAATCTGTACTTCTCTAGAATCACACATTGGTCTTCTGGGACATCTCATGTACACATAACCTAAAGCCCCTTTTCCAGAGAATGCTCTTTGATGTTCATACCCTCTGAGTCTTCTGATTCGGGGGCTCACCAGCTTCGGTCCTTTTAGTGGCTCGTAGGGCCACAGTCTTGATTTGGTTTCTGGTCCCAGAAAGCTATGATTACTGCCTTTGGGATTGGATCTGGGATGTCAGTGTCCTTTTTCAAAGAATGATGCTCTGAATTTAGGGCTCCAAGGATTGACTGACCAGCTCAGCAATGAGGCGGCTGTCCCATTTTTTATCCCTTTAAAGCAGTCTTAACATAAGGTAGCATCTGCTTTAGTCAACATAGGGCGACTATCATTAAGTAGACTGTCAGCTAAAACCTCTGAATCCTTTTCACATTTGCTGTTTTAAAAAAAAATTTTTTTAATTATAGTAAAATATACCTAACATAAAAATTTCCAGCTTAACCATTTTAAGTGTTCATTGTAGTATTATTAACTAGAGGCACATTGTTGTGCACCAGATCTCTAGAACTTTTCCATCGTGCATGACCGCTACTTTATACCCTTTGGACAACTCCTCATTTCCCCATTTAAATGTTTCCCCCAGCCCCTAAACACCCCCTTTCTTCTTTGCTATTATGAGTTTTTAGGTAACATATGTAAGTGGACTCGTCCAGTATTTGTCTTTTTGTGATTGGCTTATTTCACTTAGCATAATGTCCTGAAAGTTTATTTGTGTAGTAACGTGTGACAGGATTTCCTTCTTTTTTAAGGTGAATAATATTCCATTGTGTGTGTATACCACAGTTTATCCACCCGTCGGTGGGCACTTGGGTTCTCCCACCTTTTAACTATTGTGAGTAATGCTGCTGTAAACGTGGGAGTGCACATACCTCCTCAGCACCTTGCTTTTAATTCTTTTGGGTATATATCTAGAAGAGGAATTACTGGGTCATGCAGTAATTCTATTTTTAATTTTTTGAGGACCCTCCATACTGTTTGCCCCAATGACTTGACCGTCTTTTATTCCCACCAGAAGTGTACGGGGTGCCAATTTCTCCATACCCTTGCCAACACTTATTATTATTTATTTTTGATACTAGTCATCCTAGTGGATCTGGGGTGATACCTCATTGTAAGTTTTGATTTCCATTTCCCTAATCATTAGTGATATTATCTTTTCATTATGCTTGTTGTCCATTATGTTTGCTGTTCTTTTTTTTTTTTTTTTTTTAAGATTTTATTTATTTGAGAGAGAGAGCAAGCGTGGGGGTGGGGCAGGGGCAGAGGGAGAGGGAGATGCAGACTCCCCTTTGAGCAGGGAGCCCGACACAGGGCTTGATCCCAGGACCCTGGGATCCTGACCCTGGGACCATGAGAGCCCAAGGCAGATGCTTAACTGAGCCACCCAGGTGCCCCTGTTTGCTGTTCTTTAATCATGCTTCTCCCTCAGATTTTTAAGCCCAAGACTTGTTCTATCTCTGTCAAGCCTCAGCATGTTTCTGTTCCGTTGCTCCAGCCGGTTGAGATCATTTCGATTCTAATGCTTTCCTGTTTCAGTTACTGTTTCTTCCGGCTTTGTGTTAACTTTATCTTAGACATATCTGGCCCAAATCATTTTTTTCTCTTAGCCAGTAAGAATGGCTGCGCTTCTGACTTCACACTGACTAGACTGGCCAATAACGGAGTTGAACTTGGCACTTATATTTGAAGCGTTTACAGTGCACAAGGCACTCTGGTACAGAATGGGCTGCCCCAGAGATATTGAGCTCCCTGTCCCTCGACCAGTTCAAGGAGAGACTGGATGGCCTTGATCCAGAAGGCTCAGAGAAGAATCTTCTGTGGGATGGGAGCTAGTGCTAGGCCCTCACGACTCAGGTTCTCTGATGTGAGCTTTGCTTAATAATATGTTTTGCCCATTTGTGCAGGAATTAAATGTTTTGTTTCACATAGTTAATACATTCATGTGGCATATACGATATAAAACGCTATAAAAAGGTATATATCCCATTCTTTTTTTTTAAATTTTTTTTTTTTTTTAGATTTTTATTTATTTGTCAGAGAGGAGAGAGATCACAAGTAGGCAGAGAGAGGGGGGAAGCAGGCTCCCCGCCGAGCAGAGAGCCCTATGCGGGGCTCGATCCCAGGACCCCGAGATCATGACCCGAGCCAGAGGCAGAGGCTTTAACCCACTGAGCCACCCAGGTGCCCCTATATCCCATTCTTGGTGCCCTGCTTCCTATAGGTTGTCACCATTGTTTCTTATCTACCCTTCTAGTGCTGCTTATAGAAACAAAGAAACATAATTATATATTCTTAATACTCCCCTTTAAAACTTTTTAACATGAAGTGATAACACCTTATATAGAAAACATAAAACATAACATAAATGTCCATGCATAAAACATGAATGTCATCCTGTGAATTGACAAAGCTGACACTTGTGGACTCATCACTTAAGCTCAAGACATAGAATATTACCAGCCCCTCAGAAACTTCTCTTATCCTCCCTCTCTTTCTCAAAGGAAATTACTATCCTGATTTATAGCTCCAGAGTTTAGATTGTTGTTGTTGTTGTTGTTGTTTTAAAGTAGAGTCTACACCAAACTTGGGACTTGAACTCATGACCCTGAGATCAACAGTCATTTGCTCTACTGACTGACCCAGCCAGGTGCCCCTAGTTGTGCCTGTTTTTCATCTTTATTCTTTATATTTGTCTTCTTTTGTTCAGCGTTTTTGAGGTTTACGTGAACTATTGTGTATAGGCTGCTATGAATATTCTTGTACATGTTTTTGCTACGGCATGTGTGCATTTTTGTTGGGTTTCTATCTAGGAATGGCGTTCTTGGATTGTAGGGTAGTAGGTTTATGTTCCTCTTCAGTAGGTAATGCCATCCAGTTTTCTAGAGTGGTGGTTCATGAGAGCTGGTCTACGTCAGTGTCACCCTTACTCTGTGCATTTAGCTCTTTAAAGTTCCATCTTAAAGAATGGAGGTTTACCAGGGCCCCCAAATTTTTGTTCTCCTAGCCCCATAAGGCTGTCAAACAAATTGTTCAGATTCTCAGCTTTTCAGTTCTCTCTTTGAGAATTAGCAGAGATACCCTCAAAGGAAAAGGGACTTGAGGGGCACCTGAGTGGTTCAGTGGGTTAAAGCCTCTGCCTCAGCTCAGGTCATGATCTCAGGGTCCTGGGATCGAGCCCCACGCTGGGCTCTCTGCTCAGCAGAGAGCCTGCTTCCCCCTCTCTCTCTGCCTGCCTCTCTGCCTGCTTGTGATCTCTCTCTGTCAAATAAATAAATACAATCTTAAAAAATTAAAAAAAAAAAAAGGGACTTGAAATACCAGGCCATTTCTCTCTGAATGAACTCCTCTTTGTTCTTGGTCTATAATTCTTTATTGTCTTATTTCCTCTCTGGTGCTTTTAACCAGATTTTTTTTTTTTAATGTTTTATCTGTCCTCTCTAGTCTCAGTGGACTAAGCTTGGTTCAAATTACCTAGTTTACCGTTAATGGATTTTTCTTCTTATTTCTTATGCAGAAAGTAGCATTCTACATACATTGGCCTGTACTTTGTTCATTTACCAATATATTATGGAGATCTTTCTATCTCGATGTGTAGAAGCCTTACTTTTTTTCTTTTTTCATCTCTTGCATTGTATGTGCATTTAACCAGTCTCCTATTGATGAATATTTGGACTCACAATATTTTGATGTTCCAAACAATGCCCCAGTGAGTAATCTTATATATACTTAATCTGATGAGCAGAGATATTCTAGGATAAATTCCCAGAATTGGGCATGCTGGAAAAGGATAAATGCACCTGGAATTTTGATATACCCTGTATAAATATTGAACCATTTTGCACTTTGATCCATATAAGAGGATGCCTATTTCTTCACATTTTTGCCAACAGAATAGTGTCAAAGTTCAGGACGTTGCCAGTTTGTTAGATGAAAAGTATGACATCAATTTAATTTGCTTTTCTCTTTTATATGTGAGGTTTTTCTGTGAGTTGCCTGATCTTGCTCTTGGCCCATTTCAATTGGGTTTCTGGAAATTTTCTTACCAATTTCTATTAAAGTTTTTAAAATAAATTAAGGAGATCTGGCCTTTCTTGTGATATCTCTGTTATTACTGTGTGAGCATCTTACTACATTTTCCATTTAACTGATGAAGAAATTGAGGTAAAGTTTAAGTAACTTGCCCAAGGTCACACAAGAAGTGATGAAGGCTGTTTCGACCCAGGTATCTCTGACTCCATGCCTGAGTTTTTAATGACAGTGTTACGAATTGCCTCCCCAGGATAGTAGAAGAAGGAAGAAAATCTTTGTTTTAAATTTCCCTTTATTTGCCTACATTCCATATTTGTCTGCCTTGTTTTGCTTTTCTTCATTTTCTTTTCTTTTTGTGTTTTTCCCCCCACTTCCTTCCTTTTTTCTTATTTTAAAAAATATTTATGTAGCTCCTATCATGTGCTAGGCAATGGAGATACACAATTAGAATAATTTGATTTCTATCCTCAAAACACTCATAATCTAGGAAGGAAGCCAGTCACATAAAAAATTACGATTATTATATAGTAAGTGCTTTAACTTTTCTGTATTCTGTACAAAGAGGAAGCCACCAATTGCTTTTGAGAGGGGATGGAGGGGAGAAAGTTTCATAGAAAGCTTTACAAAGGAGGTGACTTGTGAGTTTGGATGGTGAATTGGGCATCTGGACAAAGTGAAGAAGAATGTTCTTTTTTTTTTTCTTAAAGATTTTATTTATATATTTATTTGACAGAGAGATCACAAGTAGGCAGAGAGGCAGGCAGAGAGAGTGGGGGAAGCAGGCTCCCCGCTGAGCAGAGAGCCCAATGTGGGGCTCGATCCCAGGACCCTGAGATCATGACCTGAACCGAAGGCAGAGGCTTTAACCCACTGAGCCACCCAGGCGCCCCAAAGAAGAATGTTCTAAAAGAGGACAGCACGTACAATATCTAGTATTGCCTCTTCCCAGCTTTATAAATCGTCCTGTAATATTTGAGAATTAGTGACTATTAGTGAATATTTCATGATTTTGTAGATTTTAATACCATTTATTTTTTATCACTGAAAAATGAGGCTTTCAATGAGCCTCGTGTCTTCCTGCTCGTCTCTCACTCCTGCTGTCTCGCCCTTCCCCTCGTCTAGTGGGGACCCGTGCAGCCGCTGATGGAAGCCGCACTACCCGGGCACCGGACCATGAACCCCTGTCCTGTGTGGGAGCAGAAGAGTGGCTGCGTGTACCTGTTCTTCATCTGCGTGCGGGGCCACGTCACCGAGCGTCAGCAGGTCATGTCAGGCAGGAATGCGGCCCGCCTCTGTCTCGTCTGCAGCTGGGACGCTGGCTGTACGTGGAGCGAGGTGAGGGACCTGACCGAAGAAGTCATTGGCGCCGAGGTGAAGCGCTGGGCCACATTTGCTGTGGGCCCGGGTCACGGCATCCAGCTGCAGTCGGGGAGGCTGGTCATCCCCGCGTATGCCTACTACATCCCTTACTGGTTGTTTTGCTTCCGGCTGCCGTGTAAAGCCAAGCCTCATTCCCTGATGATCTACAGTGATGACCTGGGGGCCACCTGGCACCACGGCAGGCTCATTAAGCCCATGGCAACCGTGGAGTGTGAAGTGGCAGAAGTGACGGGGAGGGCGGGCGACCCCGTGCTGTACTGCAGCGCTCGGACGCCAGACAGGTGCCGGGCAGAGGCTTTCAGCATTAACCGTGGTGAATGCTTCCAGAGACCAGCCCTGAGCCCTCAGCTCTGCGAGCCCCCGCATGGCTGCCAAGGCAGTGTGGTGAGTTTCCGGCCCGTGGAGATCCTTCAAGGGTGCCAGGACCCTCATGGCAAAGACGCTCCTAATGGTCAGCAGAGCCCCCTGCTGGACAGTTCACCGAGGCTGGAGCTGGACGCTGGCCCAAGGTCTGAATCTTGGCTCTTGTACTCACACCCAACCAATAAGAAGCGGAGGATCAACTTGGGCATCTACCTCAACCAGACCCCCTTGGGGGCTGCCTGCTGGTCCCGCCCGTGGATCTTGCACTGCGGGCCCTGTGGCTACTCCGATTTGGCTGCTTTGGAAGAGGAGGGCTTGTTTGGGTGTTTGTTTGAGTGTGGGACCAAGCGAGAGTGTGAGCAGATTGCCTTCCGCCTGTTCACCAACCGAGAGATCCTGAGCCACGTGCTTGAGGGCTGCAGCAGCCCTGGTAGGAGCTCGGAGCCAACCGAACACTAAAACTGGCTTAGGACCCAATTTTCCAGAGAGAGGAAACCGCAGAAGGCAACCCCAGCCAGGATAAGGGAGGCCAGGCTAACGGAGGTTGTCGAAGCCTGCAGAGAATCCAAAAATGTCATATTCTGCTCTCCACCTTTTTTTCTCTTCTCCTCCAAAGAGCAAAAGGAAAATTATGCCGGAGCTCCTGCAGTGGGAAGGACCGAAACCGTGATGGGGTCCTGGTTGTGCCCCCTGGCTTGCTTTGGGACCTTGGACGTGTCCCCTGAACTCTCCGGGCCTCAGGTCTCCATCTGTAAAATGAGAGGATTGACACTGTGATTTTTCTTCCCGTTCTTAGGAAAGGCAGAGTGCCCACAAGCTCCTCAATCGACAGGTCCTAGCTGCGTGGGGCTCCAATAGGACTCTGATCTCCAAGTGGGTGTCAGAGGACTCATCTTTTCCTGTGACTCCCCACTCATCCTGGTGTGAGGCCACGAGCAGGTGTCCTGGCACAAAGGAGGATCTGAGTGGTTGGTTCTGTGTTTAATAACAAACACACCCTCACCCTTCTAATCATGCCCAGAACTCTACAGGCTCTCCGTCCTAGAGGAATTGGGGAGAACAGTAAAATCATGAGATCACCTACCTTCTCCAGCTTTGCAGCTCTGCTCAATCTTCCCCTCCTCCTCCAGGACCCTTATTTCCTAGGGAGAAAATGAGAAACTCAAAGCCAGTCGCCCCTGATAATGGTACTTACTGCTTCTGAGGACATTACTCCTATGAAAGATGAAGCTGAAGTTCATGCACTAGAATAGTTCCTGATGAGAAAAGGACATGGATTAGGACTTTAAAGCATTGGCCAGAACTTCCCGTGGTCTCTGCCCTCAAAGAGCTCACAGTTTACGGGGCTAGAAGTGGGAGAGAATTTGAGAAAATCAATGCAACTGGTTTGTAGATGTTGGGCTTTAAGTTGGGGTTGTGGTAGCTCCTGATGTCATTGTCTTAGTTGCATCTTCATTGTGCTTGGAGTCAGCCGTCCCAGCCTTGGCCGGCCTCTGGGTTCCCCCCAGGTCTGTTTTCTCAGAATATTGTTCCGGCCTAGCCACTCCTTTACTCACGGAGAACTCTTCACCTTTAGGAAGGTCTCCGGACCCCAGACCTCTGCATCAGGCCCATTTTTTTGTACCTACTACAATCACTCTTTGTGAAGTAGGGGGCGCCCCTTTGATAGGTTTGGGGCTGACATTTGCCAGTGTTGGGTGTCTCAGATGATACCGGATCAGTTGCTTTTATTTTAGAATCTCTCCCCCATAGCCTGTTACTGTAACAGATCCAATCACAAAAGACGTGGGTTTTTCTCCCTATTTTAGGAGAAGAAATACCTTCGACTTGTTTCAGATAACTGCCGAGTAATGGCCCGGAAAGCGAGTCTCGATTGCGGGAATATAGCCGGGAAGGCTGGGGGCTGCGGTTGCACCTGTCATATGGGGAAGAGTCCTCCAGGGATGAAAGTAGAGCTTAACCTCCCCTGCTTCTGCACGTGGCTTAAGTCCATGGCTGAGAGTGACTTTTTAAAATTCCGCCAGCCTCTCACCCATTTGTCAAAGTTACCTGCCCGGTCTGCTCACTCATTCACTCATTTATACGGTTATCTAAATATTCTCAAGAGCCTGTGCGTAACGTATGGTGCTTTCTCTATTGCCATTCCCTGGTTGAAAAGCATCTGTGGCTCTTCGCTGCCTGCCAGAGGGTGTTTACATTTAGTCTGGCGTGTAGGGCCTTCAGTTGTTGGGGGGGATAATGCATACTGACCTCCGCTGCTTCGTATGAAGCCCACTGTCGGAGAAGATCCCTGTCAGCTTGGCAGTGGAGGGGGTGGCAGAGTTGGTGGTACAGGGAGGAACCGGGAAAGGGCAGCCCTCTGCTGAGTCGCAGAAGCTTCATGTTCTGCAAAGCTTTCCTGAGCACCATACCCCCAGATAGATAGGACTAGAGGGATGGCTTCCTTCTCCAGCAAGGTCTAAAGGAGGAAGAGAATGAAAATAGCGAGACACCCTTGGGACCAGCCAAGAAGGGCGTCGGGGAAGGGCCTTCAGTCACGTGCCAGCGCAGACCACAGATATCCAGGACCAGCACGCGAAAGATGTCTTACCCTCCTGGGAGTTGCCCCTTCCCTTTCTCCTTCCCCTTTGCTTTATGTTTGCTTCTCCTTAGCGATTAGCAGTGAAACTTCCAATAGGCAGGGGGCCCGTGTGCATCGTCCAGGACTGGCAAGAAAAGAGGGCTGGGGACAGAGGTAATCCAGAATGAGGCTAAACGCGGGTAGAGCCCAGGGGTAGAGTGTTTGACTACAGGACGCGGATTAGGGAGAGGACCAGAGTGGGCGGCGGCGGCAGCTATGAAGAAAGCAGCAGGGCCAGCACCTTTAGGAAGAGAGAGAACAAGGCCCGGATGAGAGCCCTAGGCTGGAGGGGCAGCATAGGTGGCTGGCGGTCGCTGTGAAGAAGAAATGACAACAGGCCGGGGGTGTGTTTCCTGACGTGGGGGAGGGGCCCCGGGCAGCTGACTCCAAGCCACGCTGTCCGCTGTCCGCACAGGCCAGCACTTGAGGCTACAGACACATTCCTCCCCGGCCCAGTCACCGGAAGCTGGCTTAACTTGTTCACCTTCCAGGTGACCAACAGAGACAGCTGTAGGCACTCCTGACTGGTTTGTGCCCATTCCACAGGGCCTTAAGGGCCCTGGGGCCTGTCCCGTGACCCTGGTATCCTAACCGAGCCTCTCGCAGGCCCTCTCAGCCTGGGAGAGTGGAAAAGACGGGGCAGGTGACGGCAGCTGTGAAGAAAAGAGGAAAGCAGACGAGGCCTCCAATCTAGAGGCTGTGGCCCCTTTGCCCCCGCGCGCTCCCACCCTGTCTCTGGGCCCTTAGAATGGACCCATCCGGCACACGCAGCGCACCCCTGGGAAAGCGAGAAAGCCTAGGTAGGGGCTCCCGCTGCTGGTATGTATCCAGACCCAATCCCCACCCCTTCAGGCTGCTTTGCCTGCTCAGGCTCCCGACCTCCAACTGCCCTCACTCCTAGGCCCCTACTCTTCACTTCAGGCCCTTTATTTGGGCACTTTACTTGGATCTGTCTCTCCTGGTCACCAGTCTCCCCTCCTGTCCTTGGGATATCATGCAAATGTAGCCATAGATAAGAGACATCGTGCCCCGTCGGGTAACCCCGGGGCACCCACAGAGGTCAACCTGAGGCTGCCCCTCCTCCCCTCCAGGACAGCGGGCTTCAGGACTTCCACTTCGGCTAACTCAGGCTTCTGCAATAGGCTGTGCATTTCCCCCACTGCATTATTCAGTATGTGTCAAGTCCTCCCTTTCTGTGCTCCCACAGTGCCCAGTTGGGGCCCCCTTACTCATTACCACGGGGTGTGGGGTATTATTATCTGTCTTGTGCCCTCGAGGCCTCTGCTAGGCTATGAATTCCTTGGGGGCCAAGTCTGTATGAATCCTCTATCCTTTTTACCTGGAATTACAATGATTTCTTTATAAATATAGGCTTTTTCTGTTGTGTTCTGAATTCCCTGAAGGTAAGGACTGTGCCTGATTCCTCTGTCTGCCCTCTGCCCCAGGCACAGGGCTGGCACAGAACGGACAGCAGTAAGGCTCTGCTGAATGACTCAAGGAACCAAAGACCCTTGGCCTTCTGGACCTAAGTGAGAAGGCCAGGGCGAGCCCCCCGACGGGGAGGAGCAGGTTGCCTCCCTCTGTGGGTTGGATAGCGTTCTAAACCTAGGGAACACACACCCGAAATGGGTCTTCTCCCTGCTGGCCTGCTTCCAGAAAGAGCTTTTCTCTTGCTTCAGCCGAGTCCTGCCTGGGCGTCTCAGGATCACAGCCCAAGCCCAAAGCCCAGACTCCATTTGGGTTCCAATGTCAGTGGTATTTCCCCTCTGCCCCTCCTCCGGGACTCTGGGCCGACGCCGTGGTTCAGTGTGTTCTGTGCATGTCTTCCTCTGTGATCCCAAGTTCTGGAAGTGCCCTCTGTTCTATGGAAACTACCAGGACTCTTGGGGGAACAAGGGAGTTGAATAAAGAGCTTAATTCTGGTGACTGCTGTTTGTGTGTTTTGTGGTCAAACCCGTGAGGTGATTATCAAACTAATACTAGTTTGTTGTTGTAAACTAATATATCTAGTTGGTACCCAGCTTCTTTGGAAAAGTGGATTTGAGGCCTTTTCTTGCATTTCCTAAGAATTTTTTTTTTTAAGATTTATTTATTTATTTGACAGAGAAAGTGAGCACAAGCAGAGGAAGCAGCAGGCAAAGGGAGAGGGAGAAGCAGGATCCTCGCGGAGCAAGGAGCCCAATGCAGGGCTCGATCCCAGGACCCTGGGATGATGACCTTAGCTGAAGGCAGATGCTTAACTGACTGAGCCACCCAAGTACCCCTTTTCATAAGAACTTTTACTTTTAGAAAGCTTTATTAATAGTAATCCTTTGTACTTTTACACATTGTCATTGGAACACGGTTGCCTATTGAGGAAAGCCGGGCAGAGCTTACCATGACTGGTTAGACTGAGTATTACTGGTTTGATTTTGTATTACACACGTGGTAGTTAAGTGATTAAGCAGGGCAGCTGGGGTACCCAGAATCACCTGTGTGGTACCAGCCCTGGGGCTTGTCACCGCACGTCTTATTTCTTTTTGTGGAACACCCTGAAATTGATCCCAAATGATAGCTGGCAAGGCCACGAATACTTCCCTCAGTGACGTGGGTTGATAGCTTTTACTCATGACTTTCACTTGACTTTGTACTCTGCTTTCAAAAACAAATTGATGAAAGTTTTAAATGGGCATCTCTGGTCGTAACACTAGGAGTCCTATAATGATGAATCAGTGTACAGAACTGCTAATTTACCTCCTAAAATAGTTTTATAGTAATTATTGATACGATCATTTTTAAAAAATCCAATGGTCTAGTTTATTTTTGTGTGTTTTGTTGGATTGCTTAATGTCTGGGGACTTTTGGGCTTCAGAGGAATAGGCACTACGGCATAAACTTCAGTGCTCAATTTTTTTTTTTAAAGATTTTATTTATTTATTTGAGAGGGAGAGAGAGTACAAGAGAGCATAAGCAGGGGAAGTGGCAGAGGGAGAGGGAGAAACAGACTCCCTGCTGAGCAGGGAGCCTGAAGCAGGACTCGATCCCAGGACCCTAAGTTCATGACCTGAGCCGAAGGCAGAGGCTCAACCAGGCGCCCCTGGTGTTCAATTTCTTAGACTCCTTCTCAGTAAAACATGGAAAACCTCTTGAATATTTAAATAATAACAAATTTGATTAAACTGCCTTCAGCAGAAATACCAGTTACAAATTTAGTATAGCTGATCCTTTTGAAATTTCAAACACCATAAATAGTAGATAAAACATAAATAAGTCTAATGACTATAATAGATACCCTTATACCAAAATGGAGTACAGAAAAGCTGATGCCGCAGATTTAACTGTGTTAGTTACTGTTATTACACGTTTTGGGGGTTCTGACTTTTAAACCTCTCCAGAGTTTGGCTTGATCAGCCTGTCCCCACTGCCAGACCTTCCTAGCTCTTTAGTAATAGCAGATCCAAAGGAAAAGTACCATTTCAGACAAACACCGTTTCCACTGGGGGAGGGTTAACATGGGAGGTTGGAGGCCTGGAACCACAGCTGTCTTCTCCATGGGTGGAAAATACCTGAATGCAGGAGAAGCCTGAAGGAACGCAGCCGGGCAGAAACAGTCCTAATGATCTCTGCTAGGCTTCTCCTGTTAAGGGACCTTAGAACCCTCCAGACTTTTTTTTTAATTTTTATTTATCTCTTAAGCTAGTTTGAGTTGGGTGTATATGCTTGCCGGCAAAAGAATATGAATACCCATTCAGGAAATTTGATTACTTGGTACCCCCACCTGTGAGTCACCATCTGAAACAACCACATTAACTTTCGGTGCAGTCTACTGAAGTTAACAGCATTACCTAAATGATACACTACCAGGAGAGTCCTTGGGAGGAAATGGAGGAAGGACTAGACTAAGAGTCCAGGGTCTTGTCCTAGAGCTTGTCACTGACCTGATGGGCAACTTTGTGCCCGCCCTTGGCCCTCTCTGGGAACCCATTTATTCAGCTATCGTAGGGGGATAATCCTTGCGCTGCCAATAACCGGGAGTTTTGCGGCTCTGAGGAGCTAGTGAATCCTCAAGAGGGCTCAGGAACTGGTGCAATGTCATGTAGACAGAGGACGAACTACCATTCACTCCTCGATCTCCGTTATCCATCAGCATTGGTGACAGTCAAGTGCTGAAAATGAAGGTGATGGATGGAGGAAAGGGAAGAGAAGGCAGGGCCCACGGAGGAGGTCACTGTAAGGCTAGTCGGTGATCTCGCCTCACTTCTGTCCTGTCCTTAGCAAACTACGGGCTTCGTGGTTTTGCCCAACCTTCCGCTTTTGCCCCGGAACTTTTGCTCCCTTTCTATGGGGATGACCCAGCCTGGGTATAAAAGAGGGAAATCTCAGCCTCAAGTATGAAGGGACTTGGACTGAGTCATCTGTGTCTTCAGTGCCCACCATAAGGCCAGACGTAGCACATACAGGAAAGAAGGATGCAAGAGGAATAGCATTTGTAAAGTGCCTAGTGTGGGTTGAGTTATCCAGTCATTATCTCATTTAATTCAACAATCCATTTTAGAGATGGAAAAGTTGAGGCTCGACAGTTACATGCTGTGGTCCGATGTCACACACCTGTAAGTGATGAAGTCAGTTCCGATTCCAAACCTATATTTTTGTTATATGGCAGATAAGAGCCAGAGCTGTGGGTGACATGAGGCAGAGATAGTGCCTCTTAATTCCTTGGAACATGGTGGGCACCAGTCACCAGTACGAGGCTTGTGATGCTGACCCCTGTAGTAATAACATCTCACAGTTGTACTAAAATGGCCTCTCAGACCAAGAGTCTTCCCCTTTTATTTCACTCAAGAGAAATGCATTCGGGGTGCCTGGGTGGCTCGGTCAGCTAAGCGTCTGCCTTTGGCTCAGGTCATGATCCCAAGACCCTGGGATCGAGTCCCGCCTTGGGCTCCCCACTCAGTGGGGGGAACTACTTCTCTCTCTGCCCCTCCCCCTTCCCTCCTACCCGTGCGCTTACTCTTTCTCTTAAAAATAAAATAACTTTTGGGGCACCTGGGTGGCTCAGTTGGTTAAGCAGCTGCCTTCGGCCCAGGTCATGATCCTGGAGTCCCGGGATCGAGTCCCACATCGGGCTCCCAGCTCCATGGGGAGTCTGCTTCTCTCTCTCACCTTCGCTCCTCTCATCCTATCACTTTCTCTCTCTCAAATAAATAAATAAAATCTTTAAAAAATAAAATAAAAATAACTTTTTAAAAAAATCTTTAAAAAAAAAAGACATAGTTTCTTTCCCTTGGAAGCCCAGACCTAGCTGGAGATTATTTTCCAGGAGCTCCAATCTTTAGAACAGCTGCCTCCCACAACCCAGAGGCATCCTAAACATAGATTGTGTTGTCATCAACCAGGAATAGAATTAGGGTGAGAGCATGGGTTCTCTTGAGGGGTAAACATAGAACTTGGCGGACAGGTGAAGCTGCCTTAGTGCTGAGTGCGAAGGTCAGGGCCAGCAGGCGCTGGGCAGGACTCGGACTGAGCCACAGGTTGGAGAGAGCAACCCTACCTCCGCCTTTCCCCTCTGAGGGCAGGTCCTTGGAGCCGTACCTCGTGGCCAGGCCTGAGCCCGTCATGCAATGGAGGTGGTCCCCCCACATGATCTCTAATCCTCACAACAACCAGGGGAACGAGGTATTATCGTCCTCAGCCTACAGACGAGGGGAAACTGAGCCTTGGAAAAGTGAAATGATTGGGCAAATATTTTAACCATAATTTCATCCGTAAAAACTAGGATACTAAAAGGACCTCATAGGGTTGTTGTGAGGGTTAAGTATAAATACTCTAATGTGTATTTAAGTTTAGATAAAAATTGAAAAGTGCCTGGTGCATAGTAGATCATCAAAGAGTGGGATCTGCTGTGATTACGATTTTTCCCATCAGATGAGCCCATCAAGTGTGCATAGTGTGGTCACAGTGCTTTTCAGCTTACGTGTGCACATGAATCACCCGGAGAAGTTAAAAAAGATAGATTCCTGCCCCCACCCCTACCCCAACCCCAAGAATCTACTTGGTAGATTCTGGTAGATCTGGGTGGGGCTTGAGAATCTGCAGTTCTAAGAGGGCCCCAAGTTATCCCTGATGCTGCAGGTCCGTGGACTACTCTTGGAATAGAATAGCGCTATGTTTCAAGGCTCCCCTCTCCACCCATTGCCCCAAATGCCTCTTACTCACACCCTTACCAGCTCCAGGTGTAGGAGGAACATAGCCTGCTGTTACTGATGTCTGTGTGAAGCCCAGTTTATTTCCCAAATAGGTGTCTTAGCTTCAGTCTCCAGGCGGCCAGTGAGCAGCCTCTTGCCTGGGTCAGAAATTCAGCTGGTAATTGCCTGGGATTCCTATTGATTTTCTTGTCCAATCTCGTGGGACTTAAAGGAGACACCACAACTTGGGCACAGACCTGGGGCTGTGGGCACAGGGTGATTTTCCAACTGGAAAGCAGAATTACAAGACTCCTATACTCAGTGAGTACTGAGGAAGGAGCAGAAAAAGAGGCCTTGGGTTAGCTGAGCTACTGAGGACCCAGCTCCGTGAAGAGGGGCTTTTTTTTTTTTTTTTTTTAAAGATTTTATTTATTTATTTGACAGAGAGAGAGAGAGATCACAATAGGCAGAGGCAGGCAGAGAGAGAGGGGGAAGGAGGCTCCCTGCTGAGCAGAGAGCTGGATGTGAGGCTCCATCCCAAGACCCTGAGATCATGACCTGAGCCGAAGGCAGAGGCTTTAACCCACTGAGCCACCCAGGCGCCCCGAAGAGGGGCTTTTCATACCTGCCCAGGGGAGAGTGAGGATCAGCACAGGCCATGAGCTAAGCCTGGAGGGTTGCCAACCTAAGAGATTGGTGAATTCTATTAGTTCAGTCTATTATCTCTGGTCTAGACTGTCATTTTCTGCCCTTGGTGGCCATATAGTGTGTACCATAGGCAAAGGCTCTCCTTGCTGTCTCATGATAACCCTCTCCTTAGCTCCTTCCCCTCAGGGGCCCCAGGCCCAGATCTCTTTGGACTGACACGTTGGAAATGGTCAGGAATGTGTGGTGCCCTTTTTGCTACTCTATGTGCCCAATTTGAAAGCTGAGGTTTCTGTCCTGAAATTGAAAGACGGTTATAGGCCAGGGAGTTTGGGCTAAGGTCAAGTCCTTTGGGCAGGTATGAGCTTTGAGGGGAGGGCCCATTTGTTCTCCATATTAATCCATCCCCTGGCATAGTAGATACTCCACAAAAATTTGTTGAATAAATGAATGAATGAATGGCCATTCCACATTCAGTCCTCCAAAACTGGGAGCTCAAAGGTGGATATCGGGCAGGATAAGACACGCTTGCCTTTCCTGACCTCACTCTTTTGGTTTGAGACTTGATGGCATCTAAATGACCCAGAAGATGATCCCTTGGTAGCCTGAGTTAAAGTGAACCCCAGACTCAGGCAGGTACTATTGAGAAGGCTCCCAGGCCGGAGCTGAGGAACCCCTTCTTTGTTGTTCCAGTAATCCGGGTCTGCACTACAGTCTGTGTTGTTACTGGAAAACCTTTCCTAATCCCTGGTCTGAACACTGTAGCTTGGCAGATGTGCGTTGTCAAGCACCGAGGGAAGCTTGGGTGAGCGCCCTTGGCCTGGATCCTGAAAAGCTGAGAGCGAGGCTCCCAAGGTCAGCATGGCGGCGGAAGCGGGAATCAGCGAGAGAAGACCTAAAGGAGAAGCTGAATCATGAGGCCAGAGTCCGGTGTGTCAGCTGCCTTCCACCCCTCATGGGAAGGGTCCCCCTCGCTGGAAAGTAACAGCTTCCTCGGGACACTCAGGAGGGCGGCATGGAGCTGGGGGTAGGGTGGGGCTGAGAGTAGGGTGCCATGTTTGTTTTCCAGGCCAATGAGCATCCCAGTGCTTCAGAATTGAAAACAGAGGGCACGGGCCTCCTATTATACCCAGAGTTGGGAGGTAGGGCGGATCCCCCCTCATCAACCCTCCCCGAGCCCAGTGGAGCCTGATAAGGATCCATCCACAGCTGCAAACACTTAGGCTTGCTCAGGAGCTGACGCTGATCCCACCCGCTGGGGACAGTTGGGTTCACAGATTCAGGAGCTCAGGTAGGTGATGTGTCTGGGCAAGGCTGGAGCTTTTGGTGTATCCTACAAAAGGGCCCGGCTGAAATCCAGCCATTGTGAAGCTCCCCAAGTGATGGACCTGTAAGGCAGCAATGTTTTCCCATTGATACTGGGTAGACCACAGAAAAGCCCCGGATTTGGGTGTCTCAGGTGAAGCTAAGCATGACTTCCTGAGGGGTCTGGACTGAGGAACGTATGCGTGGCTTCTCTGAGAGGTGCTGGGACCAAGAGCTCCTCCTTGTCGTGTCTGAGGTTGACCTGGGCCTGGGATAGGGCTGCCCTGGATCCAGACCATGCACGCAAGAGGCCTGTGTACTTGACAGTGGGGCCTCTGGCCCATGGGTAGGAATTAGTAACAGACTGTGGAAGGATGTGGCAGTAGAGAGGGTAACACGGAAATAACATTTAGGAGAATGTACTTCACTGAATAGAATCTTATGGAAAAGAGCAAGATGATAGGAAATTAGGGTTATGCCGGGAATCCAGAGGAAGCTCGGAACAGCAGTAAAGGCTCTGAGTCCTCTTTCTTTTTTTAGCTCTCACTCCTTCCCCCTTACTTTCTTCCGTTTTAAAACAAACAAAAAACAGCCGAGTGAGACCTTGGGCAATTTATCAAACTCGTTGAGCCTGCTTTTCCTCCCTGTAAAGTGGGCACAATCGCGTGAACCCCAGGTTGTCGAGAGGATTCAGAGTGTGTCTATGTGACACAATGGGGCAGGGAAGGGCCAGCTCGTCCTCTCCTACTCTGTCTGGTGCCCATCTCGTTTGCATCTCCAAGCAGTGCCAGGGGGGCCTGAGGCAGTTTGTCAGACTAGAGCCATGGAGGGGACCACAGTGACCCACGGAGGAGGCCGGGATCCCGGCACCGGGAGGGGCTGTGCTAGCGAAGGCAGCCCCACTGTGTTCTGTCAGGCTGCGCAGTCAGTCCTCACTGCTCCTTTGGGGCAGGAGTGAGTACCTGCTTTGTATTTAAGAAGAAACAGAAGCACAGACTTGCCCAAGCACTGAAGGTCACACAGCAAGTGATGGAACTGAGGCTGGAACCAAGTTTCCAGGTCCGGAGGCTCTGTGGAGTCAGCACCCCACTTTTCTGCACTTCTGTAACCCCAGGAACGGTCCAAGTTTGGGCTGAAAACGGCTCCCCACACAGGGAATGAGTCCTGGGTGAGGGCTGTGAGAGAAAGACGAGGAGCAAGGTTCTCTGTGCGTTTGCCTCACCACCCCCTTCCCCTCCTACCCCCCAATCTCCTGGGGCTCAGAGTCCTGCTGGAACAAGATCGGGGGGCGGGGGGTCAAACCTTTACAGAAGCCCTGCCCAAGACGGGTACATCAGGACGATTGTTTAGTTTAATGCTCACCATGGCCCCGTGAGGCTGGCTTCGCTATCTCACATTTTAGATGACAAAAGTGAGGCTCAGAGAGTGGCAGGATTTGCCCAAGGTCACGCAAAGTCAGGAGCCCAAGCTCTCCCAGACCAGGGCTCCACCTGTAGCCCTGAGGCACTGCCAACATTGTCCACCAGGTGGCAATCTCCCCCAACTTGCTGCGGGCGGCGGGGGATGGGGTCGAGCCGTGGTTGGTGGTGATCCCAGCCCTCTCTGCCTGGTCTTTCAAAGCAGGCCTGAAGCATCACTTAGTAACCGTTGTTCCCAACGGGGAAACGGATGCCCTGAGAGGGGCTGTGGCTTTCCAGAGGAGGAGGTTCTGTGTGCGTGCCTGGGCACGGGATCCCCTTCAGTCCAGTTCCATTTGTGACTGGTGAACCTGCTTAGCCCCGTCACCAGCTGGGACAGGCTGGGCCCGATTCCCTGGGCACCCCTCTGCCCCCTCTGTTGTCAGGACTCGCTCTGTGGTGGCAGCTGAGTCGTCCTGTGACTCTGGCAGAGGTGCGAGGCCCAGCCTCCTCTGTAGGTGGGGTCATTATGACCTGGTTTGAGGCTGTCTGGACAGCCTGATGGACCCAGGCCCTGCTCTAACCAGTGATCTTCTTCCACACCCGCCTATAGCCAGGAGGAACTAGGAGGGGGTCCTCTGCACCCTTCCGGGAACAGCTCTCACATTCCTTTCATGGCTGCTGACTGGAACAGCACCCCCTCTCCGTGGATTCCTGCCACTGGATGGCTCTGCTAGAAACTTCGTCCCAGTCTCCGTGCTGCTCAGGGTGGGCCTGTGGGTTCCGAGCTCAGCCGGCTTCCTGCCTGGGTAGGAGAGCGAGGTTCGGCTTCTGATGGGCATGCCCGGTTTCTCTGAGGAGCTCTGGAATAGTTCCCATTCTCCACAGGAGCAGAGCGCTCCTCACAGGGCTAAGCTGACGTCCCCCGGTTTTCCCTCCTAAGGCCTCCATGTGTCTCTTCATAGAGTGTCTCAATAGAGTGTGGTCTTAGAGCCTCCTGTCCTCGGCTGGGGGCCTTCACTGCGGTTCCACAAGCCTGCCTCTTCAGGGGAAGTCCTTCTCTACATCCTGTCAAGTAAAGGTGGCAGCTACATTTACGGACACGGAAAGGGTTTCGTTTTGAAGTGAGGGAGACTTGGAGCTCCACGAAGGCAGGGACCTGCCATCTGAGTTCTGCGTTGCCAGCCCCCATCACAGGGCCTGCATGGACTAGGCCTGGGCAGATCCCTCACGTGAGTGAGGGGCCCCAAGGTGACCTCCCCCCACACCCTGGATTAGGTTGGGTCACCTCTCAGAGCAGGATAGCTCTCCTCCTTCTGGAGCCTCTGCAGGCAGTGGGAGGATGGAAAACAACAAATATTTATGAAGGCAAGCACCGCACCGCTATGACTTCCGGGTTTCCATGCTTCCCTCCTTCTCATGCCTCTTCCATGATTTTTGCTAAATCTATGTATTCTTAATATTTTTCTTTAGCAGATTTTATGTATATTCCTAATCTCACTATCTCCTAAGCAATAATATTCATGAAATCGTAGGCTTGATATAATAGTTTTATTTTTTCCTAATACACACTCCAATAAATACGTAACTATTACAAATATTAGCAGAGGCCCCTGATAAACATTCCACGTTTGCCACCAGCGAGGCGTGCACCACACTTGGGGTGTTTCTTTTTCACCAAACCCTATGAGATCAGTGATGTTATTTTCTGTTTCACCGGTGACGATACAGACGCTCAGAGAGGTGAACTGCCTTGGCAAGGTCACAGAGAGTCTTCTGACCTTGACCCCACCGCCTCCAGAGAGGAGAAGAGAAGGGAAGCTGTGCGCCGAGGGGGATACGAGGTGGAAGGGGATAGGGGCAGCTTCCAAAGAGAAATGATGGCGGCGGAGAAGACAGGCGGTGGGGGCAGGACTCCGAGTCAGAAAAGCAAATGACTGGAGTCCCAACGTCCTGTGCACAGTAATGGCCGCGCAGATAGCAGCAGACATGCCTGCCTTTGTGTGACCAAGATTGATTGTGCCAGCAGCCCCGGTAATTGGATGATGAAAGCGCTGCAGCTGGGACTGCTGGCTGGAGATTAATTATTAGGGAGGAGGGGGCGGCTGGAATGACGCCTGCCGGTGGTTTCTGTGACCCCCTCTACAAGAGCAGGCAGCCAGACCTCGGCAAGCCGGTGGACCCCTTCCCATCCAGCTGCTACCCAGAGAGGGAGGCCGCTGGCCCAGAGCCCCAGCCCTTCCATGTTTCCTGGCAGAGCTGGGGTGCGGGGTGGGGCAGCTCCCCGGGAGGAAGGTCGTTCCTGGGAACGCGCAGCAGCTCCAGCGGCAGGAGGAGCCTGGGCTTGGAGTCCGGAGGCCTGAGAGGAAATCCCAACTTTGTCGCTTTACTGGCTTTGTAGCCTTGGGAAGGTGGCAATATCTTTGAGCCTCAGTTTCCCCAGCTGTAAAATGGGGAGGATGGTGTTGACTTCAGTAGGAAGTTGCGAGGATCCCAAGACACTAGTGGGCCCTCTGGGGACCTGGGCCCCACTCTGGGGAAGCTTTTATCTTCACCTCCACTGCTCAGGTCTGGCCCCTGTCCCCCACCTGGGGCCTGCATGCCCTTCCTTACCCTCCCCAGGGCCCTAAAACTTGATGCCCAGCTGCTGTGGGCACTTTCTGCATGAATGTCAAGGTCCCCAACAGGATGGGGAAACCTGGCCAGAGGGAATCTGACCCTGATCAGGGGTCACAAGTGCCCCCACAGATCTGTGGGAGGGACAGGCCCCTGGACTGCCATGCCTCTTAGCAGACAAGGGTTGAGGCTGGACGGGCTCACACATGTAAAGGGCGCACAGGGTGCCTGGCACAGGGTAAGTACCCACCCCCTCTTCCCACCCCCTCAAACCTCCTCCCACTTAAAGTTCCAGACCCCGGCTCTGCTGTCTTTCACAGACGTCTTGCCAAGGTCTCCGTCCCTGGGAAGGGAGTAGGTGACAAGTGTGAATATTCACTGAGCACCTCTAAGTGCCTGGCCCGGTGCTCAGTGCGTTACCCATTAATGTTACCAACGCTTTGCAGTCCTGGAGATGAGGCTTTGCCCCGATGAGCTCACGGCGGTCTGGCCCGGGGAGAGGAAGTGAAGCCAGCTCCCACTACAGATCCCTGGCTCACGAGGCAAGCTGTTGGTGTGAGTGCCAGCATCGTTAACCCCGTCCCGGCGGGGCTTCCACGGGGCATACTGGCACTTCCTGCCTTCTCTCTGGTAGCTACAGCTAACTTTCATCAAGCCCTTTATGCACACCAGGCACCGTTGTAAGCACTTTGTACCAGTTCACTGGGTCTTGGTTGCAACTCTGGACGATAGGCTCTGTCAGTATCCCCGTTTTGGAAACAACTGACAGCTCTGCCTCCAGTTCAGTAAGTTGGCCGCAGTCACGCCATCCTGATGGCACCAGGTTTCTACGGCTCTCTCGCCGTAGACCCCGGCTCCTGACCACTGTGCCACAGCATAGCGGCCCAAGAGCTGCCCTCATTGTAGTTCAAGGCCCCGGAGCCCATGTTCTGCCCACTTCCTCCAGGAAGGTTCCATCAGTCACCCCCTCCCCAACGCGCACGCGCACGCGCACCTTTAAGGTCTCTCTCTCCGTGGGCTCCTCAGCACCCAGCCTGCCTTCCTCTGCAGTGACTTCTCTTCCTTTCCCCCCTCCCCACAGCCCATGTCCCAGAGAGAGTGTCTCCAGGTGTTGTCTACACTTCCTCGCCCCTCTTCTAAACTGACTTCCACTCCTCCGGCTCTGCGCCAAGCAGATGGAGACGGTGCCCTCCCCTTTCCGGAGGGAAAACTGCGAGCCCATCCACAGCCGGAAAAATCCCGTCAACCAAGCACGGGATCAGCGCCGTAAGTTCTAAGACACGTTCCAGATCTAGCAGTTCCGCGGCTCATGTAATCAAGATTAAAGAGAAGCTTCAAAAGACGTCCCTGGGCCTAACGCAGAGAAAGAATTCAGGGTCATGGGTCCGCTGTGCATAGACCCTTCGGTAACACTGGGTCCAGGAAGGCTCCATTGCCAAGGTTTCCAAGGACTGCCCCACGGAGTTCCTCTGCCGCCCTGCGGCCTGCCGGACCCCCAGCCCAGGTCACCCGGCACCCTCGGGGCCCACCTGCTCCTTGACGTTCAGGGAGCAATTCCATTCCCCGTGGGCCAACATCACATTGTACCACTTAATTCCTTAGCTGTCCTCCTGCTGCTCATCCTCGAAGGGCTGGAATTCTAAGTTCCACCCTTGATCTTCCATTTGCTGTATACATTCCCTCTAATGATCAAATCCACTCTCACAACTGTGGCTAAACTTTGGTCAGCCATTCCCGAATCTCTGTCTCCAGGCTGGATCTGGGCTCCACACCCACATACTGAACTGCCCTCTAATTCCATGGCCAAGACCAAGCCCATCTGCTTCTCCCAAACCTGCACCTCCTCTTGGGGTCCCTCTTCTCACCCCCCCACCCTGGCCAGAAGCCCGAATAGTCCCTGGAAGTCCTCTGCCCTCTGCTTTCCACACCCAAACCACCGCAGGAATCAGAAGGATCTATGCCCTCACAGACCCTCCGGAAACTGTAGAAGACTGTTGAAAGAGTGTGGGCTTTAGGGTTGGACAGACCTGGGTTGCAATCCTGCCTCTGCCACTTACTGGCTATGTGACTTTGGACAACTCTCTTAATTTACCCAAGGATTAATTTCCTAAAATACAAAATGGGGATGATAAACTACTTTGAAGACTTGTTTTGAGGATTAGAAACACTGATGTAAATACCTACCCATTGCCCCTCCTCTTGTAACACTTACTGGTAGCATTCATCATAATGACGATAGTGATTATTATTTCTGGATTCATGTTATTGCTCTAATCCAGGGCCTCATCTTCTCTCTTATGGGCCACTGATGGCATCAGCCTCCTCCCAGAGCTCCCTGCCTTCATTCTCCATCACCACCCCCAAATCTGCTTTTCTGGCAGTAGGTGGAGAGATTTTTCTACAATGCAGATCTGGGGGCTCCTGGGTGGCTCAGTCGGTTAAGCATCTGCCTTCGGTCCTGGGATCGAGCTCCACATCGGGCTCCCTGCTCAGCTGGGAGTCTGCTTCTCCCTCTCCCTCTGCCTCTCCTCCTTTTTGTGCTCTCTCTCTCCCTCTCTGTCAAATAAATAAAATCTTTGGAAATATAAAATAAAATAAAATAAAATAAATAAAATAAAATAAAATGCAGATCTGATCGTGTCAGTTACTTGCTTAAAACTCTTCTCTCCCCCATTCTGTCCGAACTGTGTCCCGGCCACACTCACAGGTCTCTGATCACACGTTACTCACTCACAGTTCCCCGGCCTCTGCCTGAATGTCCCCTTCCCCACCATTCTGTCATTCCCTGCCTGACATGTCCTCCCTCTTCACGTCCAAAGCCCCTCCATGGGGGATTCTATGTACTTGAAGTTGACCGGAGGGCAGAGTCAGGTCTGATTCTGCTCTGGGGCCCCTGCTTGCCTGCAGAGGGCTTCGCATAAAGAAGGGCCCCACAGAATATCTTCAGAGACTTGCCCAGGCTCGCCCAGGCTTGGACCCCAGTCCCTTGTCTTCCTGCCCAGGACTCTTGCCATCACACAGGTCACTCTGCTCCAGCAGAAAGCAGGAGCCCAGAGCTGATGGCTTGGGTGGGGGATCTCCCCTCTGTGATGGCAGCAGTCGACCTGAGGACATCACACACCCCCATCTCAGTGCTGCACTCGATAAGTGGGAGGAGGATAAAATTATCTACTGTCCATGTCCTATATTTCCCCATCCGACATGGAGGAGAGATAAAAAATGAACGGTACAAAATCCAATCTTCCTTGGCTCAGAGGCTGGGAGAGGTTGGGGGTGGGGGGGATGCGGCAGCTCCTCGCACAGGGCATCTCATATTTATTGGCTCATAATTGAAGGCAGCCTGGAGATGTCCCAGCACTGGTCCCCGGCAAGACAGATGGGGGCACAATGCCGGCTGAGGGAGAGCAGCGGGCTGCAGACAGGCTCACAGGACTGCAGCCGTGGAGGGGGGCCAGGGAAGGGGAGACAGCCAGCGGGCTGCTGCACTGGCCCCAGGGGTCTCCCCTGGGCACAAGGTTCTGCTTCTACCATCTATTTGTGGTGACCTTGGGTCAGACTCTTCCTCCTCCAGGCCCATCATTTCGGCCTTCTGCCTCTCGTTAGCAGGGGATAGAGAGCTGCCCTGGGATTTGGGGGAAATCCAGGCTACCAACTCGCTGTGTGGCTTTAGGTGACCTTGACCTCCTGAGCTTTGTGCCTTCTCTTAGTAAAGATGAGAGGACGCCTCTATCTTCCGTGTGAAGACTCAGGGCATTGGGGTGTCTACAAGCAACCGAGTGGTGCGTTTTAGCAACAGCGCTGGAAGGCAATGAAACAGGAAATGTTGCCAAATAGTAAGAATCTGTGTTGGCTCCCATTTGCCCATGGGAATGATCCAGATTCCCAGGCTTGGCATTCAAGACTCTAACTCTGTTTTTTTGGGCCATTGTGGGGAAAGGGTTTGGGGCTGGGGGCCGGGAGGCCTGGGACCAGTCTCACCACTATCTTCTTTTTTTTTTTTTTTTAAATATTTTATTTATTTATTCGACAGAGAGGAGAGAGATCACAAGTAGGCAGAGAGGCAGGCAGAGACAGAGGGGGAAGCAGGCTCCCCGCTGAGCAGAGAGCCCCATGTGGGGCTCGATCCCAGGACCCTGAGATCAAGACC
>CM053613.1:45077553-45094345 GCA_028646535.1 Procyon lotor
GGCGCCTGGGTGGCTCTGTCAGTTAAGCATCTGCCTTGGGCTCGGGTCATGATCCAGGGTCCTGGGATTGAGCTCCATATTGAGCTTTTCCTTCTCCCTCAGCCTGCTGCTTCACCTGTTTGTGCTCTCTCTCTCTCTCACTCTCAAACAAATAAATAAAATCTTTAAAAATAAAATAAAATAAAATAACTTCCCTCCAACTGGACTGAGTACCAGTGAATTGCTATCTATGTCGGAATTTTCCAGAGTAATTCAATAGCGTTCTTGTCCCATAACATGCTCAGGAGTCAAAAGGTCTGTAGTGAGAAAGTCTAGGACTGCTGCACCCTCAATAATCTTCTCAGAGATTCCCTGTGGATACGGACCTAGTAAAGGCTCTGAGAAGTCCTGCACCTAAAGAAACCTTTAAGTCTTCTTTCATAATTTTCTTTGACTGCAAAAGCCATTTTTAAGTTACAGTTACAAACACAATGCAGAGCATCAGACACTTTGGAGTAAAGATGATAATAGAGCAGAACGAAGACTGAGGTCTCCTCTGCCTCAGATGCAGCTTCTACTTGCTTATGGATCTGAGTTCGTAGCCAGAAGATATGCACACAACCAGCTCTGCTCTAGGCCCTCAGCACTAAGAGCTCTGCCAGAAGCCACACACCATGGGTGCCTCACAGAAGGTGAAGTGGCCTGTCTGGCACTGGGCTAAGACTTCACTGAGGAGAATTTGCTCTGGGCCTTGCAGGGTGAGTAGGAGTGTGTGATGGAAATAGATGTGATGAGGGCAGGACTTCCTGGGTCTGGCAGAGACCCGGACCCTGTCTCCAGAACCATGGGACAGAAAGAGCTGTATGAGCAGAGATGCTTGTGGGGAGCCAGGTGAGATCGCCAATGCCTATGACATGGGGCACAGTGGGTGTGGACATGCAGCCAGAATGGGGGCTGGGAAGGGGCCTTAGCGTTCACCTTCCAAGTTCAGGGTCCGCTTTGATGAGGCAGGATCTCCTGGGCCCTCATTATGATAGTTGACACAGACCGCACATGTGATCCCCTCCCAGGCCTCTCTTTCCTTGGAGAGTCTACAAAGTTCCTTTCCTGTCTGGAACAAGTAGCTGGGGAGTTGGAGTGGAGTGAGAGGAGAATGTGGGGAACTGAATTCTTAGGGATTAATTAGGGCCCTTCAATGAGAGCTGTTTCCCCTCTGGAGGCCAATTAGGGCATCTGGAAACTTGGAAGAGGAAAGGGAGGTACGTGTATCCTGTGCTGGGCTGGGTCCCACTCGGGGAGAGCAGGTCTCAGGGGCACCCTGTCCACTTACAGGAAAAGTACAAGTACAAAGATAACCACAGAACAGTTTTCATCTTCTAATTCTATGTGAGGACTTTATAGTCATCATAGGACTCACCCTCCCCTGGGTAGCACTGTCCTACACCCAGCCCTCGCTAGGGGCCAGACCCCAGGCCAAGTCTTTGCATTCAGTAGCCACCAGCAATGCAAAAGCATTCCAATTTTTCCACATCCCCACAGACAATTGCTATTTTCCGTGTGTGTGTGTATTTTTCTTAACAACACTCATCCTAATTTGTGTGAAGTAGTCTCTCATTTTGGTTCTGATTTGCATTTTCCTGATAACTAGTGTTGTTGTCTTTCCGTGTGCTTATTTGCTATTTGTATATCTTTTTGGAGAAATGTCTATCTAATTCCTTTGCCCTCCTCTGAATTGTGTTGTTAATTTTTCTGTTGTGAGTTGTAGGAGTTCTTTATATATTCTGGATATTAATCCCTTGTCAGGTGTATGCTTTGCAAATATTTTCTCCCCTTCTGGGGATTGGCTTTTCCCTTTCTTGATAGTGTCTTGTGACACACAGAAGTTGAAGCTATTGTTTTAACTAGGAGATACGCAGAGACAGTGCCTTGTGGTGGGTGAGGCTGCAGGCGGGAAACATTATTATCATTATCATTGTTACTGCTATTATTTCATGTCCACTCCTGAAAAATATTTAGGAGGAGCCACAGGGACACAGTGAGTGGGGTGGAACCAGCCTGGGATTCCATAACATCATAATCCACCGTGATTCAGTCAATGTTCCTTCTAGAAGGGGAACTGAAGACAAAAAGATATCATGAGGCTCTGCCAGGCACACAGGAAATCACAGCCCTGAACTAAAACTGAAACTGATAGCAGAAAAGAAGTCACACAAGACAGAACATCAGAGTAACTCAGCGATACTCACGGAGTTGATTATTGGGTGGTAGTGGAGTAAAGAGCAAAAAAAAAACACAAAAAACAAAACAAAAAAAAATTCCCTTCCACGTCCCCAGGTTAAATTCTAATAGCTTATGGAGCTCAGAAGCAAGGTAACTTACTAAGTTGTCTTTTTTAGACCTTGAGGATTGTGGTCTCATAGAGGTCTAGACACGGATTTCAAGGACTAAGGCAAGGGCTGCCAAGTGCATGCGATTTAGAGAGAAGAACATGCATCCCGATTTCAGTTGCTCAGGGCCAGTCAATGACGAGACCGAAAGCCTTGCCATCATTCTGCTTCTGGAAACCCTTCCTGAGCACAGCACGATCGGCGAGACTGCAGAACGCAAAGTCCGGGGGACAAGTCCTCCCCTTGGCTGAACTGCATCACCGGCTGAATTCCCAGCTACCTTGGGTTTTATGCAACAGGAAAAACGGTTAAAGGTAGTGCCACGAATGGCAGAAACTTGAACCCTGGAGACTGGAATGAGAGCATCTGTGATGAGCCAGAGATGAGGTTATCTGTCACCGGGGTCCCCCAGATGCTTTCACTGTATGGTCTGTCTGTCCCTGGCTGGACAAGCTGGAAGTCTTCGAGAGGCAACCTGGCATGGGGGGAAGGGAATAAGGAGCCTGGCCGGGCTGCTAGGGCCGGAAAGAGGAATACGTGGAAAGAGTAGAGGTCGTGGACACAGCATACTAACCCTAAAGGGACACTTCTGTACTTAGCTCCCCGTGGGAAGGAACGCCCCTTGCCTAAGCAGAAGCTAGAAGAAGGGTCTGCTCTACTTTTATGACACGAGTGTCTAGAAACCAGAGGAAAATTTCCCCTGTGGCTGGTGTTACAATATTTGTCACAGCCGTGAGTGTTCAGGCAATGAGGACTGAGAAGGTGGCAGTGTCAGACTTTTTCTTTGGGGGGGATTTTTGAGTTGCTACGGCAGCAGAAAAGGGCAAGGCTGATTTACACTATCCGTTGGCAATCCTGAGGACATCTAGAAATACGGGAAGTAGAGACACAAGGGGAAAGACTGAACTTCTTGCTAGCCAAAGACTTGAAGTCTCTCAGATTCAAAATTCTTTGAGCTGTGATCACAACTATCTTCATAGTGTTGTGAAATTTGGGATTCACAAGTTACAAATTGAATAGAAAAATCCTATACATTTTATCTGTGAATTAAGGAAAGAAAAATCATTATTTTATTACAATGGAGGAGAAACGCCTAGGACTGTATTTTGAGATTTGCTGTTCCATCTGGCTCTCTGAATTTTCTACTTTTCCTTCTATTGTTACTGGCATTTGTGAGTAGACCAAGTTACACCTGTGAATCGGGGTTCCTCAGCATTCTTTGGGTCCCGGGGACATGCCACTCTGGTGATGGCTGCCTTGACATCCTTGTTCCTCAGGGTGTAGATGAGAGGGTTGAGGACAGCAGCGAGAAGAGCATACACCACATTGCCCATGATGTGGGAGCTGAGGGACAGCTCGGTCCTATAGGCCACATTGGCTATGGTGATGCATGAGTAGTTAAGGGCCAACCACCGGGAGGTGGGAGCTGCAAGTGGAGAAGGCTTTCGAAAGTCCTTCTTGGGAGCTGATGCGAAGCACCAAAGCCAGGATGTGGGCATAGGAGAAAAGCACCAGGAGAAGGGGCAGGAAGGATACCTGCATGGCGATGCAGAAGCCCATGAGGGTCTGGGGCGTGGTGTCAGAGCGGGAGGCCTGGACCACAGCCACATGGTCACAGAAGCAGTGAGAGATGCGAGCAGTGTTGTCAAAGGCCAAGCAGGAAGTCTGCACCTGTGGGGATGGGCAGGAGAAGGGCAGTGAGCCAGGCACAGGCTGCCAGGGTGGCATCGGTGTGCGGGGTCGTGAGGATGGGGTGGTGCAGGGGCGGCAGATAGCCACCTAGCGGTCATGGGCCACGGCCACCAGGATGAAGGCTTCTGAGCAGGAGAAGCTATGGAAGAGGTATATTTGCAGGAAGCAGGTGGGGCAACTGAGGAAGCGGTCCCCAAGCAAGAGGAGGGACAGCATCTTGGGGACAGCGGTCATGGTGACGACGATGTCCAGGGCTGAGAGATGGATCAGGAAGATCAGATAGATCAGAAGAAGGCTGGAATCTGCCACCACAGCCACCAGGATCAGGATGTTCCCCACCAGAAGGAGCAGGTAAAGGAGGAGAAAGACAAAGAAGACAGGAAGAAAGAGGGGTGTGGGCAGAGAGGGAATGCCCACCAGGGAGAAGATGACTGAGGAGTCCTCTGATCTATTACCAGCTATGGTGTCCATGATGCCCAGGAAGTAGGTAGTGGAAACATCTGGGGACAAATCACAGCTGGAAATCAGAACGATCAATGATTCTGGAATGATAGTTATGTGACTGCCACCATATAATTAAGGTAATCCTCTTTTCTTTTATAATCAAGTATGGAAAAAGTATCTACAATATGCAGCTGTGTGTTATATGCTGAGTATAGAGTAGACACTTGAACAAGACAGAGACGGTCTCTAACTTCGTGGAGCTGTTTCTAGTGGAAGAAAGAGACATTAAGCAATGAATCACATAGTTTTTAAATTATATTTGTGTTAAGTGTTATGGAAGAATTCTGCTGTCTCTGGGTGTGGGGCTCTTTGCTAGTTTACAGCTTAAGGGAGTGACACTGAAAATGCTCTTGATGGGAAGAATCAGTCCTGATTGGAGTCAGAGCAGATGGTGGCCTCTCCCACAATTGGCAGCAACTAAGAATCCAAGACTGTACCTGTGTGACTCCATTGGGCGTAGCTTCTGCTGGCTGCCACAGCTCAGCCGGGGCTTCTGTTTAACCACTGCATGCCCGCTACCCAGCAGGCCCCTGGCGTCTTAGCAGAAGTTGTCACGTGACCTGGGAGGCATTGACTATAGAGAGAAACTGGCTTGCAGTACTGCTCTAAGGTGAAAGAACCCCTCCCAAAGGAACCAGAAGGGATTCTGGGTTTTCAACCCACAGATCTCAGGGGTTTGAGCTGAGGGAAATACTGATTTGCCCTCCATTCTGGATTTGTCCCTTGGACGAAGGGCCCCGAGAAATCCGTGTTGGTATTGGTATTCCTGTCTCACTGATCCCGGTGACTCTATGAGTAGTGTCCCCATGATTTTCCCAGAGTCACCTCCAATTTGTCTCTCTTCTCACAACCCCTCTGCGTGGAAGACCAGCAATGTAAAAACTGGAAAAAAACGTTTTTATTTTCAAGTGCAACAACTTTCTCCCCAAAGGCCAGAGAGTGAGCATAGAAAGGGCAGAGGCTTGGGGCCCCTGGGTGACTCAGTGGGTTAAGTGTCTGATTCTTGGTGGTGATCTCAGGGTCATGGGATTGAGCCCCTTGTCGGGCTCCACGCTCAGGGAGGGGTCGGCTTGAAGAGTCTCTCCCTCTTCTCCTCCCCCCAGTCTCTCTGTCTCCCCCCTCAAATACATAAACAAATATTAAAAAAAAAGAGAAAAGAAAGAAAGAAAGGGCAGGGGCTTTCCCAAGTGCCACAGGCAAGATGTAGGGCCCCCACCAGAGCTCAGGTCTTCGTTTCCCAAAACAGCCTCTTTCTTCTACATCATGTTTCCTGGAGGATCCCAGAAGTTCAAGTTTCCAGGGGAGAAACTTGAGGAGAAAATAGTAGGACCAAGGTTTTCTGTTTCCCTTTCTGATTTTTTTTTCCCCATTGATAGCATCAGACAAGCTATATTTCATATTTCTATCTGAGTCTCTCTCTGGTGAGCGCTGAAACAAGATGTGGTTTCTGACAATTCAAAAGTTCCTTTGAAATGTTCCAGAAGTCCGACCCAAGGACTAGCTGAAGAGTGAAAGTTCGCTGTCCCAAATTGAGAGGCTTATCCCTTACTCTCTGAACCCCATCCTGAGACGTTGGGCCGCTGGGATTTTCTCATACCTGAAGGGATGCCAACTGCGCTTCACGGGCATTTCTGTGCTCAGAGAGGGAGTTGTGGCCGACAGTCCCAGGTGTGGCAGAGGAAGACGTCCTCGAGGCAGAAACGCCAGGGTCAAGGCCAGAGGGGTCCTCGGGGTCTGCTGAGTCCAGTTGTCTTCTCTTCCTTCCTCTGCTCTGCTGCTTCGCAATCCTACCCAGAGGTGCACCTTGTCTAGATCTGCCAGGATAGGTGGGTCCAAGGTCCCACAGTCTGTGCTTCCACAGCCAACCTGGATTCTGGTTGCCTCCATCTTATGCACTCAATCTCTCTTCCTCATCCCTGGTCCTGGTTTATAAGTCCTGGCCTCTCTGCCCTGTTTTCCCATCCCTGCATTCTCTGCCTGTGGCGGGACCCATTATCCCTAGCTCTACTCACCTGCTAAACCTGGTCCACACTGATACCTCCTGTGGTATCTCCATGCAAGGCATTTTTGCTGCTGACCCATGACCCATTAGACCCTAAGTCCTCTCCTTCCAGGCAGGTCTCTTGGGGGTACTTTCTTTCAAGATGGTACTCCTACGGGAACTGCACCCACCATCCCTCAGAGATCAACTCCCTGGCATCTCTTAGGGCATATACGGGGGAGGGTAGGAATTTTCCCTAGACTTCGCTGATAATGAGAAGAGATCATTAACAGCCCTCGAGGGCTCAGCCCTTTATGCCAATAGTGTAGACTTTATTTTGATGGGAAGTCTGACTGAAATGCACGGATGTGTCATCTTGTCTACCTGACTTTGCCTGTAGGAACTGCCTGCTCAGTTGAATTCTCTTTTACCATTCTATACTCATTAATTTATTAATTCAACAATATTTACTGAGCTCCTAATCTGTCCCGGGCACTGTTATTTGGTGTCCTGAGTGCAGAATTAGCCACATCTAAAGCTCAGAGGCTCTTATCCAAGACTGGGTCTTGAGATAGGTGATTTTGGTGATGGCTGCCTTGACGTCCTTGTTCCTCAGCGTGTAGATGAGAGGGTTGAGGATTGGTGTGAGAATGGCATATGCCACATTGCCCATGATGTGGAAGTCGAGCGGCAGGTCAGCCCTGTAGGCCACATAGGCTATGGCGATGGATGAGTAATAGGTGCCAACCACCAGAAGGTGGGAGCTGCAGGTGGAGAAGGCTTTTGAACGTCCTTCTCGGGAGCTGATGCGAAGCACCGAAGTCAGGATGTGGGCATAGGAGAGAAGCACCAGGAGAAGGGGCAGGAAGGATACCACCATGGCGATGCAGAAGCCCATGAGGGTCTGGGGTGTGGTGTCAGAACAGGAGGCCTGGACCAGAGCCAGGTGATCACAGAAACAATGATAGATGTGAGCAATGTTGTTATAGGCCATCTGGGAGGTCTTGACCACTGCTGGGATGGGCAGGAGGAGAGCGATAAACCAGGCACAGGCTGCCAGGGCAGCATTGGTCTGTGGGGTCATGTGGACAGGGTAGTGCAGGGGGCGGCAGATAGCCACATAGCGGTCATAGGCCATGACCACCAGGATGAAGGCTTCTGAACATGTGAAGCTTTGGAAGAGGTACATTTGCAGTAAGCAGGCAGGGAAGCTGAGGAAGTGGTCTCCAAGCAGGAACAGGGACAGCATCTTGGGGACAGTGGTCGTGGTGAAGAGAATGTCCAGGGTTGAGAGGTTGATCAGGAAGAAGTACATGGGCTTGTGGAGGCTGGGCTCTGCCACCACAGCCACCAGGATCAGTGCATTTCCCATAAGGATGAGAAGATAGAAGAGGAGGAAAATAAAAAACACAGGGAGGAAGAAGGTCTCTGGCAGAGAGGGGATTCCCACCAGGTAGAAGACTGGTGACCCATCCGTTGACCCATTGCAGGTTGTGGCCTCCATAGTGAAGCAGAGATTGATTTCTGGGAGATAGGCAGCTGGAACATCTGGATGCTGGGGATATCTGAAAACCATAGAAACAAAGAATTCTGGAATGACAGTTTATAATGTTTATAGTTAACATAAGCACAATCACTCACAGCCAAATTCTAGACGACTGTATGTCATCGTATTTATTGATTTCTACCATGTGAACCTCAAGTTCCTCCCTTTTTTCTTTGGTCAAATATCAATTACTAGTTCATAATAACTGACCTACCAGATGGAAGTCATTATGTGGTGTTCACGTGATACAGCGATCAAAGTGAATAGGCGGGCAAAATTCCTATCTGAGAGTTCACATCTTACTGAACAACTCAAGAGTCGATTACGGAATTATAATTGTGAAAAGTGCTTGGAAAGATTTCTTCTGGTCTTCATCTTAGGTCCCATGTTGTCTGGCTTGGATCATCTATTCTCTCCGATCAAGTCCTTAAGGTTGTATTTCTAGTTTTGCACTCACTCAAAGTTCTACCATCTCGCTACCATCTTGTAAGGGCTGCTTTCTCCAAGGCTCTCTGCAACATGCTACTGCTCACATACTTGTTAAGCTATTTCTTGCTCGTACCCTTGAGTAGCGTTTTTTCCATATACCTCTTAAACTACGTGTCTGGACTTCTACTCCTATGTATGATGTAATAGGTCATGGTAGCCCAACTCTTGCACGGCAACAACTAGGGAAACCTGGAGAAATTACACAAATCACATTTTTTTAATAAATTGGAGACACATGGTTGCCATGAGGATGAAATGCATCAGAACTCCAGAGAGGAGGGGCTCTCCAAAGTGAACCGCCAATCACCAGCTCTTATCTTTTCTGGGAATATTTGATTGGGGACCATTGCGTGGCTGGGACTTGGCCCAGGCAAAGGAACACAGATGAGGAAAGGAAAAGCAGCAGTGTTTTTTGGCAGTCAAAAAGGGTTTGTAAAACATACTGGAAATTTAAGGCTATCTATATGCGTAACAAGTTTTCCCCATGGGACAGCTCCTGAATCTGGGGGCTTTGCAAAAGAGTTTGGGAAGCTGGGCTTAAGGCTTCTAAAATAATAAAAAGACTTCTGAAAGGTAGATCCCATGATGCTTAAGAGATTAGAGGGAAAGAGCCTGCCTCCAATACATAATGGTCTTACCCTCAAAACATTGTCAAAATTTCTGAAGCTGTAAAAAAAAAAAAAGAAAGAATTCTGAAGCTGTGTGTGTGTGTGTGTGTGTGTGTGTGTCTGTGTGTGTGTCTGTGTGTCTGTGTGTGTGTTGAGGGGGTAGGTGGCAAGATTGCTAAAGCTTAGGTTCAAAACTTCCAAAGGGTAGAAGCAAATCCAGTCTTTCAGGGCTGAGGAGACGGAGATCAGCCACACAAACAACCAACAGCCCAGCAGGCCATACCTTAAGAACGAGAACAAGTCCAAGTTAGAATGAATCTTATGAAAACTGAAACTGAACCTGACTCAAGCCTTTATTAGCTAAATTTTGTGGGGGAATTTGACCAGGCTGGGTTCAAGGGAAACTTCTGGGTTGCTGGAAATGTGCTATATCTTTAGATGATCTATTTACATCTATATATAACTATATTTAAAAAAAAGATTTTATTTAT
Organism: Procyon lotor; assembly: GCA_028646535.1. Lineage (NCBI taxonomy): Eukaryota > Metazoa > Chordata > Mammalia > Carnivora > Procyonidae > Procyon > Procyon lotor. The sequence continues at coordinate 45,087,231 of CM053613.1, forward strand.
TTGAGAGAGAGAGAAGAGGAGCAGGGGTGAGGCGGGGTAGAAGAAGCAGGCTCCCTGCTGAGCAGAGAGCCCGATGTGGGGCTTGATCCCAGGACCCTGAGATCATGACCTGAGCTGAAGGAAGACACTTAACTGACTGAGCCACCCAGGCGCCCCTATACATATTTGTATGTATATCAGTATCTGTTTCTGTGTCTAGGATGCATGACTCTAGAGCTATAGCTATATTTACGGCTAGATCTATATCTATACCTAATATTGTAGGCTTTATTATGCCTGAGTTATGCCTTAATTAAACAAGCAAGCAAACAAACAAAAACAACGGATATTTTAAATCTTGCCTCTGTGCATATGGCTTTTTGTCCTACTACAGTAAAAGGAATGGCAGAGGAAGACTTTTGTCGAAGTCACTTGCTGATAAGGGTCAAAGTTAAAGGTATACTCTATCCAGTGGCAGAAAGATTGGAAGGCATTCCTGTGTGATATAATTGGTTCCCTCCTTCCCAGTCGCTGCTGCAGGAGAGTAGGATTTCCTGACAAACACTAACCTGTAGACTTCCCTACAGCTTCTTCCCCCAGCTAAGAAGCTACTATAGTAAACTGGAAACTTGGGGGCCACTGTTGCAGAGATGAACTCAGTATTCTTGTGACAGTGCCTAAGGCACAAGCCCCTACCCCAGGGGCTCCCCTTATCAGGGAAGGGGAGATGTGTGCTTCTGAGCACCCACAGACCTGGAGGCCTTCAACTGACTGGGCGTATTGATTCCTTTCATACACAGGAGCAAGTCCATGGTCACATTTATATCATTGCCTCTTCAACCCCGATGATTTCTTTTTCTTTTTCTTTTTTAAGATTTTATTTATTTTACAGAGAGATCACAAGTAGGCAGAGAGGCAGGCAGAGAGGGGGGGAAGCAGGCTCCCCACTGAGCAGAGAGCCCGATGTGGGGCTCGATCCCAGGACCCTGAGATCATGACCTGAGCTGAAGGCAGAGACTTTAACCCACTGAGCCATCCAGGCACCGCCAACCCTGATGATTTCTAAAACGACTCCCTCGTTGATTTTTCCAGAATTGTCCTGTTTCTCTGACTCATGCTAAAACCCCTCTCATGTCCTTGATCGTAAGAATACCAAACCTGAAAATGCCCAGCCAGCTTTTTTCTTCTTAGACTGAAAGCCCAAGGGCTTGCCCAAGATCACACGGGGCCAGTCAGTCGCAGAGCGAGGACCAGAACCTGGGCGTCGGACTCCCAGACTGGGCTTCTCTCTCTAGATCGTGTTCCCTGGACAATCTGGAAGCTTTCATACAGGAAGACATTGGGGCAGAGTTTTTTCTCTTTTCTTCTCCGTTTTGAAACTGATATTGGCAGCCACAATCAGAAATTCCAATTTAAAAAAAAAAAGTAATTTCAATCTGTTCTTTAGTCTCTTTAGTGGGGCGGGTGTTTTCTCCTTAGGGAGTGAAGGCTGGTAAAGTATCTTTTCCAAAAGACACATGGAACAGACCACTCCATTGTGAATGCTTCCTTGAAAGAAAAAAAAAAATATCATGTTCTGAAGGTCAGGCCCCAGTACCCAGGCAGGAGAGCAAAGCTGCTGCACCCCAGCTGAAAAAAGTTAATTCTCAGGGCACCTGGGTGGCTCAGTGGGTTAAAGCCTCTGCCTTTGGCTCAGGTCATGATCTCAGGGTCCTGGGATCGAGCCCCGCATCAGGCTCTCTGCTCAGCGGGGAGCCTGCTTCCCCCTCTCTGCCTGCCTCTCTGCCTACTTGTGATCTCTCTCTCTCTCTCTCTCTGTCAAATAAATAAATAAAATCTTTAAAAAAAAAAAAAGTTAATTCTCAGCTACCTAGACCTCCAGACCCAACCTGCCTCGGCCAGCCACCAGGTTTTCCTCATACCCCCAAACGGTGCCAGCTCCATTTGCCTACATGTCATGATAGCTCAGGAGGAGCTGACTTGGGGCCGATGGTCACTGAGTTAAGCCGAGCTGGGGTGTGAGGTGCAAAAATTCAGAGCCAGCGAGTCCACGTGTGGCCCCTCTCCTCGCTCCTCTGTCCTGCTTCTATTCAACAACAGTGGTAGAGAGGGCAAATGCTGTCTGAAGTCCGGAAACAGAGTGTCTTCTCAAGGTCAACCAACAAGTTCACAGCCAAGGTGGGTCTTGAGCCCAGTTTTCTGGCTCCCCATGCGGTGTTCGTGAGGATATTTCATGAGAGAAGTTGACCCCCCCGCCTGCCGACCAAGATCAATCTCCTGGCAGCCTTATTTCTTCTTACCCTGGTCACACGGCAACTCCTTACTCTTGCCTTCTTCTTCTGCCTGCCTCAACCTAAATGCTCTCTCTCCCAAGAGGCTTCACTGGTCTTGGCTGGCTCGGGGCCCTCTTTTTGGCTTTCAGGGTTCCTGTGCTTTCCTTCGTCATCACTACGATCCTACCGGGCGGGGGGGGGGGGGGGGTCTCTGTCTCTGTGTCCGTGGATCCACCAGACCCGAGCACCTGCAGGGCCGTCATGGAGCCCGATTATTTCTATTGAAAAGTGAGCCACCACTCCCACCAGGAGCCTGAACGCAGCTCTCCCAATAGGCCTTGAGTGGCTGCTGAATCATGCAGTCGGCATGAAGGGGTCATTAGCAAGTAGACAGTTTTAGTTTGACCATTTCTCATACAGCTGGGGCACACAAACGGGGGTGGGGAGGGAGGGCTCAGAAATGAGTCCTCGCTGCCCTTCCTCCTGGGGCCACAGGACAGACCCACCATTAAGATTGATTTGCTCCCTCCGAAAGCACTCCCTTCCCTAAACTCCCGTTTTGTCAGAATGTGTCTAGGCAACAGATAAAGTACCTGCTTAGGCACTAGCCAGATAGGAACACTGAAAAATGTTTTTGCAAAAATTTGGTATCTGATATTCTGGAAAAGCCCCGTGTAGCATCGTGCTCATAATCAGAAACTTTCTAGACTTCCTTACATTTAGTTTGTGGTTTAGATGAAGGGAGTTCACGTCGAATATGTATTACAGGGCTATTTTCAGTGTTTAAGGGCACCAAAGGTATTGTTCGGGAAACTTCCTCAGTCAGGATTCTCTGTGTGCCATGAGTTACAGCACTGGTGGGGGACAGAGGACAGAAAAACCAATCCCTGGAAGGTTCGGCCCGATGCTGCACATACATCCTTTCCTCTCAGCCTCCCAGCCTGCCAGAGAGTCGTCATGCCCCTTGAACAAAGGAGAAACGGAGGGTCCATCCACAAGGCCACACAGCTCAGGGTGAGAGCAGAGGGTGCTCTTGGGCCAGCCTGAGGCAGAGACCTGAGCCCCGCCCGGCAACCAAGAGTGCTGGTTCCTATTTTAGTATATGTGCTGCCAAAGCGAGCACAAGAGTGCTGGTTCCTGGATCAGCTGTGCCTCTCGCCAGCTGTGACTTTGGGTCCCTGAGCCCTAGTTTTCCCACCTGTAAAAGAGGACTTTGGAAGAGATGGTCTTTTCCGGCTCAGCTAGTGTCTCAGAGCACACCCTCTGTGACTGGCCCCATGAGGGGTCAAAATGGCGGCCTCATGGCCCCCGCCTCTAAAGAGGGAGAGGGAGGTCCCTGTGACGTGCTTGACCCTTATGGTCACGGCGTCATCATGCTTCACCACAACTCCCAAATCTGCGCCATCCTCCCACAATATTTCCACTATCCTGTGCCGTTCCCATAGCCAAAGAGCAGGATATATGTGCGTGATAGTCTGGGCTCAGTAACTGAGTTACAGCGACCTGGGTTTCCATTCTGGCCTCACTGCTTTCCACTTTCCCTCTGAATTGCAGTTCCCTCATCCGTGACTCACCGTGTTACAGATGCCTCGCTAAATATCTCCCTTTCTTTCGCTGTCATCAACTTTGCCTCTCTGTGAGAAACTCGCTCACAAAAGCATTGGCCTCTTGCCTATGACTGCCCATCCCTGTCCCTGCTGTCGGGGTGTGTGTCCCAGGGCCACACAGATTGGAGGTGCACGCTGGGACCCTGACTATGGCTGTACACATCCCCGGCCTTTCTGAACCTGTCTGCTTCTGGAAAACTCCAGCGCCGGCCCAGCTCACCTGCAGGACTGATCCACATTGGTGTCTTCTGTAGAGTCACCCAACTTGGCCCTGGGGGAAGAGCCAGGAAGGAGCTGGGCCACAGCCCATTAAACCCTGGAGTCAGGGCCTGCTGGGGCCCTCTACCTCAAGTTGGTTCCCCTAAGGGACCCCACGCCCGCCAGCTGGGAACACCTTCCCAGGGTGGAGTGGGGGACGCAGCCCTGGGCTTTGCAGGTAATGGAAATAGCGTCATTAACAACCCTCATGGGTCCCAGAACTTCACCACTAAGGTAAGAGTTCGATTCTTTTTTCCCAGCTGGCCCCACAACAGCCAGGGAGGAGAGGCAGAGCCAGGATTGTCCCCATTATTTGACAGCTGAGGAAAAATCTAGTCAAGGGAAGTGACTTGCCCAGGGTCACATGAGTGGCTACTTGGGCCCACGGGATTTGGGCCGAAGATTCCCATTCAGCGGTTCTGCAGCACAATGGCGGAGATTTTAGTTCTTTCTAGTGATGTCACCTTGGACAAATCCTTTAGCCTCCCTGGGCCTTTATTTCTTTGCCTGTGAAAAGCGTATAACAGCGTTGCCTATCCCACAGGCTCCCGGGAAGGTTTAGGTGCTGAGCTCGTGTCTAGCACACGGTAAACATTCAGGAAGTGAGAGCTGTTATTTGGACAAGCCACAATAGGAAAATCCGGTTGCACCACCGGGACACACTTCCAGAGCCGTTCCATGAGGGACTTGCGAAGGTTCTGTGGGTAGAACGTGAGGCAGGGGTGGGCTGTGCCTCAGCCCCAGGCAGGGCCCTTCGTACCTCGGTCTGTCAGAGTCCTTCCTTTGGCTCCATAACTCTCAATTTCTGACCCTGTCACTCTTCCACTAATCTGTATAAAATTTAAACAATTTTTAAAATTTCACTAGTAATAAACAGATCCCATTGTGCAATAGCTTAAGCAACATATTTACAGAGTAAAAGGTGAATGCTTTCTTCACACCAGCCCTTCGTCGTATTTCCCGTCCCCAAAGGTAACGATTTGGTGTGTTCCTTCCAGACCTTCACTAAGAACACATGTGTGGCAGGGGTGGGGGAAGTGTTTTGTTTTTCTTCTAGCATAGAGTCATTTTGTTCTTATGGCATCACGTATATTCCAACTTACTAAGTCTTGGAAGCTTTCTGTCTGACATACTTCATTCTTTTAATCTGTTATTTGGTATTTCAGAGTACGGATATGACACCAATTATTTCATGTATTTTCAAATTTCAAAATATTTCATCATTTCCCTGCCAATGAACGTCTACGTTGTACACAATTATTGCTACTATGAACAATATTATAATTAATGTCCTTTTAACATGCATTTTGGGATGGGGACCCAGATATTTCTCTCAGATAGATCCTTAGAACTCCTGGGCCAAGCAGTAAGCATATTTTATTTTATTTTAAATCAATTAATTAATATAGAGTGCATTATTAGGGTCAGAGGTAGAGTTTAGGGATTCATCCATTGCAGCAAGCACATTTTAAAATGGAATAGGGTATGCATGCGCAGGGACATCCCAGCTTCAAACCCAGAGACTCTGAGAACATTATTGAGATGACCTTGCTGCCCCTTAATTTGCTGTGGCTGCCCGGACCCAGGGGAAAATCACTGCATGCACGAGTGATTCATTTCAGTCCACAGTAGAGACTTCCAGAAGCAATGTCTGCCGGCTGTAGATTTACAACTGCAGGATGCAAGACTACTAAGCCATTGACAGCTTCTTGGAAACCAAAAGAATAGTATGGCAGAGGCTGTAGCCCCTTGTGATCAAAGGAACTTCATGATGGGACGACGATGGTTTGGGAAATTTCCCTGAAGAACAAACCAGAACTTTCTGTGCTCTCTCCTCTTCTCCAGATCTATTCCTTCCAACTGAAGAAAGGAATTTTGGTTTGGGATAAATTTGTATATGCGGATCTTTGCTTCGGGACCACCAAGGTAAAAGCTGAGGGTTTTTCTTGGGGAGAAGATCTAACCTCTCGCAAGTTAAAGGCAAAGAATTCCCACAGAATCACTGGACTGTTAGGTGGATTTTTTTTTTTGTCCCGTTTTCTGTTCCTCAGACACGACAGAGCTTTTTTTTTTTTTTTTTTTTTTGTGAGTAAAGCGATAGAAGTTTATTAAGGGAAGATACAGAAAAAGCTCTCAAGAGTGAGAGGGGCCCTGTGAGTTGCCCATGATGGAGCTCCTTGATAAACACCTGTTGCCATGACAGTGTTGTGTGACGGCAGCCGGCGGCTGCGTGTGAGGAGCGCAGCGGAACCTCTAGACTTTGCCGAATCACTAAGTTGTAACATTGTGCATCAACCATACTTCAGTAAAAAAATAAAATAAAATAAAAATAAAGAAATTAAAAACCAGGTTTGTACATAAAAACAAAAACAGGTGCGCCTGGGTGGCTCGGTCAGTTAAGTGTCAGACTCTTGCTTCTGGGTGGGGTTGTGATCTCAGGGTCAAGAGATCAAGTCCCACGTTGGACTCTGCGCACAGCGGGGAGTCCGCTTGGGATTCTGTCTCTCCCTCTCCCTCTGCCCCTTTCCCCCTGCTCTCTCTCTCCCTCTCTCTAAAAAAATAAATACAGGGGCGCCTGGGTGGCTCAGTCCTTAAGCGTCTGCCTTAGGCTCAGGTCATGATCCCAGGGTCCTGGGATCAGCCCCGCATTGGGCTCCCTGCTCGGCAGGAAGCCTGCTTCTCCTGCTACCATTCTCTCTGCTTGTGTTCCCTCTCTCGCTGTGTTTCTCTCTGTCAAATAAATAAAATCTTTAAAATAAATAAATAAATAAATAAATAAATAAATAAATAAATAAATACATCTTTTAAAAAAAAAAAAAACAACAACAAAGAAAAACCTCCCAAGCCAGCTTTTGGTAGCATGAGAAGGGCTAAAGGCTTTTTGGGGTGTGACGGATAAAACTAACAAGACTCGGTTATTGGCAGGAAGGGCTCACACAGAACACAGCCGTCATGTGAACTACGGTAGGTCAGAGAAAGCGAACAGAAACCAAGGTTT
>CM053613.1:45103377-45147571 GCA_028646535.1 Procyon lotor
AGGATGGGGTGGTGCAGGGGGCGGCAGATAGCCACCTAGCGGTCATGGGCCACGGCCACCAGGATGAAGGCTTCTGAGCAGGAGAAGCTATGGAAGAGGTATATTTGCAGGAAGCAGGTGGGGTAACTGAGGAAGCGATCCCCAAGCAAGAGGAGGGACAGCATCTTGGGGACAGTGGTCATGGTGCAGAAGATGTCCAGGGCTGGGAGATGGATCAGGAAGAAGTGCATGGGCTTGTGGAGGCTGGGATCTCGTGGGGTAGCCTAGTCCCTGCCACCCCGGTTAATGGAACATCTGAGTATGGTGATGTTGATGGGACCCTCCCAAGACTTTGCCCACTGTTAGCACTGGAATCTTGTCATTTGACACAAGCCCATCCGGTTCAGGGATGTCTACGCAGCAGTTCCTGGATGGAGTTCTTTGACCTGAGACCTCGGGAAGATAACAAGCTCACTGGCTGAGGATGATGAAGCTCAAGCCTGCAGTGAAAACTTGACAAAATTTGCAGTAAGTTTCCCTTGATTCTACCTTCCTCCCTCTGAGCCCAAGATTGTCACTGGTTTCTCATAGAGGCTTCCAGTTCATGAGCTCTACAGGACTGGTGGGAACCCTTCTTTAGGGCCACTCAGAGAACCATTTCTGGATTCAATTCCTCTTCTCCACCCCACTCATTCTTTTCTTACTCACTGTCTTTGTATCCTGGCTATTTGCCATATCCAGGGAGCCACCAGAACTGATTTTCCCAATTGTCCCAGAACTGCCTGGTTTTTAGTCCCAAAATTTCCATGTCCCAGGAAATCGCTCTGTCCCCAGCAAACCCAAATGCTGGTTAGCCTAGAAGGGTAGAATGACTGTATGCATGACTTTGGGGGAAGGAGTCATTTCCTGAATGGGATCCAAATTGAAGGTGAATTCTCCCTATTGGGGGGAAAATGGCCTCCAGGGACCTTCCATATGTCTTCCTCCTTCCCAGCTGCAGGAGCTTGGCAGGTATTAGTCATCAGCCATTTTACGCCCAGCACCCCGGAGCCTTCCTTTCTTGGCCCCAGTTCAGAGGGCACTGCAGAGAACCGGGAAGACTCGGAATCAGTGTGGGGAGAGCTGGCAGATCGCTCCGCAGGGAGGCACTCTGCTCCCCGGAGGAGGCAGCTGAAGAAGGTCATCACTCAACCCTGGCCGCCGGCCCGATTCCTGAAGGGACTTTCTGCAACCCCCGGAACTGAGCTGCGGGAGGCGTGGGCTCCCCCTTGACCTTGACTCAGCGATCTGGGGCCAGAGTATGCTGACATTCAGATCACTGCCTCTCTGTCCCAACCATGGCGCGAGCAGTACCACATGGTTTTCCAAGACCACCTCCTGCTTCTCTCTCTCTTAACACAACCCTTCTCGTGTCACAGGATGTGTAAGAGCGGAAGAGGACCTGCAGAGAAGGTCCCAGGTCCTTTCTTCACAAAGAATTTGCGGGGCTGGGGCTGGAGAGCAGGGCCAGGTCAAAAGCAGCTCGCTGCCAGACTTGGTCCTGGAAAGCAGGCCTCCAGGCTCTGGCCTTGGCCTTGGTCCATCAAGCCGGGACACCTGGAGAACTGGGAAGCCCTGCTTTCCACCTAGGGAAAAATTAGGCCAAAGGTTTTATTTTCCTCTCTCCATTTCTTAGGCTGATGTCAGAGACAGCTATAAATTTCTATTTTCTTCTGAGGGTGATTTCCAACAGTTTCAGATGGGCTGGTTACCAAACGGAGGCTCTACGTGGCTAGAAAAATGCTCTTTTCGAGAAATGCCTTAAGGAAGAGATGGACCGGGCCCAGCTGTGAGGAGAAGGTCACGGCAGACAGGCCCCGTGTCCTGAGCAGGAACATGTGCCCCACGCCTGGTAAAACTGGCTCATCGGAAAGCTTCAACAAACATTTTTTTTTTTTAAAGATTTTATTTATTTGACAGCGAGAAACACAGCGAGAGAGGGAACACAAGCAGAGGGAATGGTAGCGGGAGAAGCAGGCCTCCCGCCAAGTAAGGAGCCGGATGCGGGGCTTGATCCCAGGACCGGGGTCCTGGGATCATGACCTGAGCCGAAGGCAGACGCTTAACGACTGAGCCACCCAGGCGCCCAACAAATATTTTTTTAATAAATGAACTTACGACTGAAATGGTTCAGCTGAGGGAAACTCAACTTTTTCCCCTGATGGACGCGTCGGCAGGGTTTTCTGTTTTCTTCTAGCATTGAAATTGATCCAAACCACGTTCCTTGCAAGTCGCTGCGAGGCCAAGCGGCTATGCCCTCCGCAGACTGACCCGTGGGAGCGGCACGTGCTGGGTTTGCTGGGCAGTCACGGAGCACCAGAGCCTCCTGAGACCCCAGCAGGGTTGTCCGATCCTCATTTCTCCCCGTCTTTCAAATTAAAAAAGCCCACAGAAGGGAGTGACTTGCTCAAGGTCACACGGGGGTTGGTGGCAAAGCTGTGCTAGCAGCCACATTCCTGGCTCCTCGCCCAGGCCCCCAAAGGGGCCACCTTTGGGGAGGCACCAAAGCTTCCCCATCTGGAGGCCCAGATCATTCTGGGAGTTGCCATCCACATCTCCTTCATTGACCTATGGGTTCCTTGGGGCTGGAGATGGGCTCTGACTCCTCTCCTAGAAAACCAGCTTCTCAGTGGAACCTATCTTGCTTCTTGGTGATTCCACAGATAGACACTGGAGGGAGGCTGTCCCCACAACCTCAGGGAATCCTCTCCAGCATTCCTGCAGAATCAGACAACACTTGACTTTATGGAGACCTTCGGGTCCTACTCCTTTATTGATGCTGATAGCAAGGGAGAGGCCCAGAGAGGGGCTATGACCTGGCTAAAGTCACACAGCAAATCAGCAGCAGAACCAGCCTGCCCACGATGCTATAAATTGAGGCAGAAAGATTTTAGCCCATCTCCTTTCTCTTAGAGCCTTTCTCATACTGAGGTGAGAGTCTCTACCTGCTTGCCCCCCTAAAGCCTGCTCTCCCAGAACCTTGTCCTTCCTTGGGCTCTGACCAGCTCCGGGTACTGCTTTTGTACCCAAGACCTCTGCAGGGTGCCCAGCTCACCTGCAACCCAGGCTACTTCAGCTGCCTCCTCCTCTCCCAAGGCCAGCACTGCCTCAACCAGAGAACCAGGTTGGGACTGAGCCCGGTCCCATTAAAACTAGGCGCTGCCCATCACTAGCCATCTGGGGCTCTCCCCCTCGAGATCCCATTCTCCCAAGGCCCTGAGTAATGTTTTCCTGGGGACTCCCGAGTGGCTGATTAACAGCTACCGCTGGGCTTTGCTGAGATGGAACAGGAACAGTCCTCACTAGGGCTCAGAACTCTGTGGTCTGTGCACGTTTTCCCAGCTGCGGAGTGACAACTGGGAGCCCCGTGTGACGGATGAGGAAACGGGGACTCGGATGCGGACGGAGTTGCCCATCTCATGGCAAGCCAAGGGCCAGGACAGATCTGAGGTCTCACATTTTCTCGGGCTAGCCTCTGAGCCAAGCAGGCACACACAGAGGGAAAAGTTGGTGAAAACTCTCTGTGTAAGTGTGAAGTCCATCCTGTGCTATCGGCCAGGGAGGGAATGGGGGCGGGACTTCGAGTGTTTTGAAACTAGAGGAGCAAGTGTGACAGAGCAGGGAGTCACTCAGTTTGCCAGGTCTTCACTCTCTCACACTCTCCTGCCCTTCTCTTGCTCACGCTTGCTCTTTTATGTTAGACACCTTATAACTCAGTCTGACCTCCTCCAGGAAGCCCTCTGTGATTTCATCTTCCTCTAGCCCCCAGCGCTCTTGCTGCTGTCCTCTGAATTAACCAGGCCTGGCTGCCTATGCTGCTCATTTTTAAAATTAGGAGAACTGAGTCTCACTATTCATTCGCTATTGAATGAAGCTGGCTGTGTGCCGGCTGCCCGCTCGCAGTGAATCAACATAGTCTAGTGGGGAGAGCCGCTGATAACACTGGCCGACGGTCATATCCAGTGTGACGTGTGCTACTAGAGAGTTGAAGGGCTCGGAGGTGGGAACAAAGCAGGTTTGCATCATGGAAGACATCTTGTGGGCTGACTGTGGATTATAGGCAGATGAGGAGAGCCCTCCAGGCCAATAAGGCAGGGACAAAGTCAGGAAGGGCTGAAAAAGCAAGCGTGTTCAAGGGGTGGATAGAGGCGTATCTGGGATGCAGAACAGAGGGAGAGCCTGGGAGTCCCCAAAAAGGGAAGCTACAGAGGTTGGCAGGGGCCAGAGAGAGAAGGGGCTCGAATTCCAGACCGCGGAATAAAAACTCGGCACCAGATATGGGAGAGCCAGGGCCGGCCTTCAAGGCAGGGGACTAAGAGTCAGCTGCCTGTTCCAGAAAGATCACCCCCACTGCCACGTGGAGAACAGATTCTCACGGGAGAGGCTAAAGGCAGGGAGGCCAGTGGGGAGTTGGGTAGTGAGAAGACAAATAGGGGGAAATAACCGTATTCCCAACGATGGAAAGCGCTGCCTTTCCTGAGGGCTTACTTGTGCTAACGATGGGCCCAGGTGATCATCTGCTTCATCTCAGCTCATCTGGGCGGTGGTTTTCATTGCCTTTGCTGTATAGACGATGAAGCTCAGAAAGGTTAAGTTGCTAAGCCTCTTTGGTCCCTCCTCTGGGCCCACAGGGAGCCACTGTTAGAATTCTACCCATCTCCAAGGCCCACGCCTTTTTACCTCCCAGGATCAGAGAAATCTCCAAGGGGGCACACTGGCCAAAATGTGGTAACTGCCTCTAGAAGAGTCCAAGGGTCCCGGCTTGGGGGACAAGGCAGATGGAGGTGGGTGGTGGGCAGTGCAGGTGGGAAGACATTTCCAGAGGAAGATAAGGAGCTCCGTTTTGGATGTGTTGTATCTGAGGAGACATCCAAGTGGGCATGTCCAGCAGATATTTGAGGGTTTAAGTCTGGAGCCCGGGAGAGAGAGCTGAGTTGCCAAGACTCGGGGTGGAGGCGGGAGCCTTTGTTTTCACGGAGCTAGGGAGAGTGTGTGGTGTGAAAAAGACAGAACCTTGGAGGAAACCAGCCTCCAAGGGGCAGAACAAGGGTCTGCAAAAGATGCCGAGGGAAAAAATGCCCAGAGAGGAGGCAGCCACGATGATATCAGAGAGGAGCTCCAAAGGGCACGCGCGGCCAGCAGCAGTGACCCATGGAGGGGACCGAAGGTGGAGAAGCAGGGAGTGTCTGGGGGAAGAGGCCATTGGTGACGCTGGGGTGAACGGGTCCAGAGGAGCAGCAGATGTGGGAGACTAGGGGCTGAGTAAATGGAGGGGGGGGTAGACAGCATTTTCAGGATGCTTGGCTGTGAGGAGAAGTGTGTGGTTGGAGGGCAATGAGGGGTCAGGGAGGATTTTGTTGTATTTTTAAACCGGAGATATCTGAGATTTCCCGGCATTCATTGGTGGAAATAAGCCAGCAGAGAGGGACAGGAGGAAGGAGGGTCGACAGAGGAGAAGAGGAGCTTCTGAGCCCGGAGTCTAGACTCATGGTGAGTCAGTGGGGGAGGGGGCTATAAAAAGGAGGGTGTAAAAGCAGGTTTGCAGATTTAGTGGTGTGGTGGGGGTGAGGGGAGGGCAAGTCTCATTTCAGACCAGAATGGTGGGCAAATTCTGTGAAGACGTGGAGCTCGTGGGGAGTCTGTCCTCTCCACCCAGTGGGACCTGGAGCGTGTATAGCGGGGCGGGCTCGGATCCCAGTGCCAGACCGGTTGGCTTCAAGCCTGGCGTTTAGCTTCCTGTGACTGAGTTCCCTCTTCTGTACAATGGGGGTTCGTCCACTGAGCGAGTAGCTCTTGAGTACGAGGTCTGTGCTGGTGCGGGGCAGATTGAGAAGAGGTGAAGGGTGCGAGCTGGTGTCAGAAGCGTTTTCCACCAGATTGCCCAGGCCCTGTCCCTCTGTCCTGGGGCCACGGGGACGCCCGTAACACTCACAGGCCAGGTGTCTCCCTCCTTATGAGGTGGGGAGGTCCAGTCGTGTCTCCGGGAGGAGCCTGTGCATCTCAGGAAACTTTCTGAGCTCCGAAGAGAAAACAACCCTCCCCCTCTGAAGTTCCCCCCCTTGCAGAGGCCGGCAGCCGCGTGCTCTGCCCTGGAAAGTCGGTGACGCTCAGTCTCCCTGTCTCGCCCCTACCGCTCCTCACCCTCACCGGCGCGCAACGCTCCGGCAGACTCGAGAGGCTGGAAAAGGAAAGTGCCAAGAAGGAAAGGGAAGTTATAAATACATGCAGGGAGAGCCTAGGCTGCCTTCTCAGCTGTGGGCAGGAGGCCGTGGAGCTGGGGGAGGCGAGTCCAGAATCAGGGGCCGGGGCCTCCAGCCTTCTTCTCATCCCTGTCACCATCCTTCCCGCCACCAGGAGGCGATGATGCATCAGCTTTGGGGGCCAAATGCACTCGGGTTCAAATCCTAGCTCCTCCACCCACCACTAGCTCACTAGCTCCACTTGGGCAAAGGACTCCCCTTCTCTCTGCCTCTGTCTCCCCTGAGTGAATGGGAGTGACAGCAGGAGCAACAGTGGCCGGAGTGAAGCTTTAGTGAGAGACTCTAGGTGAGAGTACTTTGCAAAATGTGAAGGGCTGTGAAGAAGTTTTCTATCGCTGTCCCCACCCAGTCACAGAGAGCCCACCACCTGGATGTCTTCACCTCTGAGGTTTTTCACCCTGGAAGGCTGGACGCAGAGGAACCAGTTGATGGAAAGTTCCCTGAGGGTACAGCCAGCCTGTTCAATGCTCACCGACCAAGGTCACATAGAGAACCAGCATATGATCCTGACCTCGTCCATTTTCTTCCCGGAAGAGTCAGGAAACACTTGGTTGGGCGGGGGAGGCGGCCATTGGCAGTGGTCCTTGCAGAGTGAGCGCTAATCCCGTGACAAGGGGAGGACGGGCATTGGAGCAGGGGGACACTGGGTGTGTACCAAGACATGAGTGTGTGTGGTATTGTCTGGGCGGAGGACTAGGGTAGGCGGCAAGGCCCGTAAGGTAGGTCGTAGGGATGTGATGACAAATATCAATTTTTAGCTAAAAAATAAGCTTTGCTCTGAGGAGGGGGCCATGAGATTGGGGTTTCGAAAGATGACTCTGGGAGAATGGGAGAGATGAATTAGAGTAGGGAAACTGGGGTCACAGAAGAATAAGGGGACTGCAAGAGTCTGGAAGAAGGAGGAATGGATTCTGAGCTAAGGGGGAGGAGGAGACAGGAATGTGAAGGACAGAGAGCTGCCGGGGGCTGTGGGGAAGCAGGAAGGTGGGTCAGGGATGGACTCGACTCCTGTCAGACTGGGCTCAGCAGGGACCTAGGAGGGGCCTAAGGGGGGCAGGTCTCCAAGCCGACAGTGAGCTCTTGCTGAGCCAGAGGTGCCTGGGGGCCCCCCAGGAACAGGTGGACATCAGGAGGGAGCCTGGGCTGGAGCAGGACCTAGGAATCACCTATTGAGGCTCAAGCCCTTTCTGTGGTGGGAGGGAAACCTGAGATTTGAGAGGAAAGTGACACACCCAAGGTCATTTGGATGGTGATGGGTAGAACAGGCCTGGGCCCCTCAAAAGTGCTGAGCTCTGTACTCAACTCTATTCAAGCCATGGTTTAGGGGCCGGTGGACAGATGACCGAGTCCTCAAACTAGCCCTCCAAGACAGTTAAGTGCCACGATTCTGGGCACAAGTTCTAGAGTCAGACTGTCCAGGCTAGATCCTGGTTCTGCCTCTTAACGGCTCTGTGACCTTGGGCAAGTCTCCTCACTTCTCTGTAGCTCAGCTTCCTCATCTGTAAACTGGGAGCTCTACTGGGTAGTTGGGAACATTCACTGAGTCCTTGCACCAGTAAAGTACTTAGAACAATGTTTGGCATGTGATCCATGAATGCCAGTCATATTTATTGCATTGATTTTATAGCTGCTGAAACTGAGGCTTGGTAGAATGAAGTGGTTGGGGCACCCGGGTGACGCAGTCGGTTAAGCCTCCAGCTCTTGCTTTCAGCTCAGGTCATGATCTCGAGGTCATGAGATCAAGCCCCGTGTCGGGCTCTGTGCTTAGAGCAGAGTCTGTTTGGGACTCTCTATCCCTCTCCCTCTGCTCCTCCCCCGTGCTCTCTCACTCTCTCTCTCTTTCTAAAATAAATAAATAAAATTTTCAAAAATAAAAGAAGAAGAATGAAGTGGATGACCAAGGTCACATAGCTGGTGGTTGGCAGAGCTCAGACCTACGTCACTCTGAAGACTGGACTGGTTTGCTTACGCTGAACTCCCTTCCCTTGTGGCTATTCCTGGAAGATGGTTGGATGTTTTCAACTCAAGAGATGGGAGTCTGCAACCTAAGGTCCCCTAGGAAGGGATTCCGTAGGCCTGGGCTCAGTTTTGCTGGAAAGATCCACCCCTGCTCTGGCCGGAGACCAGGTCTGCTCCATCTGGGACGGCTCAGGCCTGGGCTCTCCCTTCCCCCAGGAAGACGCATCTGTGTTTCACCCAGAGGACAAAAAAGGGCAAGCCTTTAAATAAGGGCAGCGGCACTTTGATAATGAGGGTGTTTTAGGCATGAGCGCCAGAACAGTTGGAGCGAGCGAAGCTGGGAAGAGTGTGTGCGGAGTGCGGGGGTAGGTGTGTTCGGCTGGAACGTGAGAAGGAGAGAACCAAACATAATGTAAACTGACGATGCTCTGGAAAAACGGCACCGATGGAAGCAGTCAGCCTGTTCCAGCCTCTCCCAAGGGACTTAGAGCTGGGGCCAGTTGTGTGTCCTGCCCTAACGCCAGACAGAATGCGCTTCATCCCAGCGATGCTCACCCGAGCATCTTCGGAGGGTCTGCCGGGCTGAGATCAGCTGCCTGTGCGCTCGGCTTCCTGCCTTCCCCGTCTACAGGCTCACAAGCCCATCAGGGAGGAAGTGACTCATCTTCCTAGATGAAGCATGCGGCATGCTTCCCCAGCTGCTGTCATAAACTCTGCCCAAGTCCCAGAAATGAAGTGCAGGGAGGAAACGGCCTACGGGTCTCTGTAGAGTGCCTGAGCCGTGCTGCGCATGCACCTTCCAGAGTCGTTGCCCCAAGAGAAGAAAATACTAAAGAGAGAGAGAGAAGAAAATACTAGTAATGTCGATGGAGCACCTGTTACCCACCCACCAGTCACTGCGCCAGGACGGGCACTTATGAGCCCCATCCTACAGATGAGAACACAGAGGCGTAAAGAATTAAGGAACACACGGATGCGGAGTTTCCGTTTGGGAAGGCGCAACAGCTACGGAGACGGGGTCTCCGTGGTTGTACAAACATGGGAATGCACTTAATGCCCCTGGATGGTACACGGACGATGGTTAAAAGGGTAAATTGTATGCTATGTCTATTAAAAACGAGCAGAGAAGTAACACAGCTACCGAGTGGAGAAGCCAGGAATCATAGCCAGCAGTCCTGCCCCAGAGACTTGCCCTCCGACAGTGGGTCTCTGTCCCCTTTCCCAGACTGGAGGAGGCCCGGAGGAAAAGCCCGGGCACAGACCTCCTCTCTGGCCCCCAGGGGGCAGTGTTGCAAAGTCTTCTGGGCGTTGGAGCCCTTGCTTCCACCTGCCCGCGGTCAGGGGCTGGTGCTGGCTCCCCTCCTCTCCTCTCCCAGCCTTTGCTGCACCCCTCCCCCACCTCCTCTCTCCCAGGAGCCAAATTATTAATAACCATCATCCCTCATGTCCCACACCTGACACTTTAAAAAAGCAGTGGTACAACCATTAGCTCACGGGGTTCTTCTCCGAAGACTGGGGTGGAGCAGAACGACATTGACCCTTCCTTTTATCCCCCCACCACCTTTTCATAAGTAAACTGAGGGCCAGGAAGAAAATGGGATTTGATCAACGTCAGCGTGTTGGTGGCAGAGCCAGGGCTGGGAGCCATGGGCCAGCCAGCACCCAGCCTGGATCCTGGGAGAGGGCATAGCCCCGCAGCGCCCGTAGAAGGACAGCTGCTAACAAGGGCCACCCAAGCTAGCCTGCGGACCCCTATTTTCCCCTTGAGCTCCTTCCCACCTCAGGGGGACTTCTCAGTGATTTATTCCCATGGGGTTGTCAGTCAGGTCAGACTGACCTGCCATGTACCTGCCACAATTTACTTCCTCCTCATCCTCTGTTTGCAGAATGACAAGAGTCACTCTATTACCGTCGTCACCCTATTAAATAATGGCTCATGTCTGCTCGGCTGTTAGAACTTAGCAAGTGCACTAATCCATCCATTAGCTCATCTGAGCCGTATGACAGCCCTGAGATGGTATTTCACGGACAAGGGCAGTAAAGATCAGAGAGGGCAAGTGACTAGCCCCAGGTCACCCAGGTAGGGCTTGGGAGAGGTTACAATCTCCTGGGAGAAGGAAGCTATGCACATACCAAGTTGAAGATAGGGCGAAATGGATGTTTGGGGTTAATTGTGGCTTTGCCTGGAGGGGTCCTGTTATCCTGATATTACTAGACGAGGAGATTGAGTCTCAGTGATTTTTCTCACTGTGTCAAGATTGACCTGTTTGATGCCCCCACTCATGCTTTCTGGGGCATGGGGCTGCCACTTTCAGGGAGGGATGCAGAATTTCTAGCAGAGTACATATTCTCTCCAGCCTAGAGGGAGAACCTGGTGGGAGGCGGATGCCATTGGGGAAGGCATGGCCAGGGGGAGGCTGCCGTTGGGGCAAAAGGGCTTCCCAAAGAGGAACCTCCAGGGGGAGCATAAGAGAGAACACAGTGTGGGCTGTTTGAGGCTGGGTGGGCTGGAGAGAGAGAGGCTGTGCTGAGCCAAGGTGGGCGGGGCTGAGTGGCCAGGCCGTGCACCCACCTACTGCCTGTGGACCTGTGCTTCTCCTCACGTGTTTGGGAAATTTCCTGTGTCTTGATCCAAGAGCTGTGCCAACAAAGAGGAATAAGATCCCGAACCCTTGGCAGGCTGGGGTCTCTTTCTCATCCACCAGAGGGAGAAACTGAAGCCTAAGGAGAGGCAGCGACTTCCTGTTGTCTCTCTAGGCCTCAGTCTCCCAATCAGGAAAAGGGGAGGATTGAATTAAATGTGCTCCAGGTTCCTTCCTGCTCCCATCTCCTAGGTACCACGCGTCCAGCTTCGCTGTCCCTGGCGCAGACCCCAGCCCCTGCTATATATTTGACTTGTAGCTCTGGGCGAGTCACACGGGCTCCCTGAGGGTCAGGGTCCTCGTGGGTGGAACGAGTAGGACACAGCCCTCCGTGAGCAGACCAGATGAGCCATGCACGGGAGCCTGTCTTCGCAGCTTGGGTTCTGACCCCAGGCAGCATCTGGGGGTGGGGAAGGCTGAAACTCTGCCTGAGGTCCTCCCTTGTCTGCTCGGCCAAGGACTCATTTATAGACATCCGCTCCCTGGCTGCCAGGCTGAAGGGAAGTGGGAGCAAAGGTGCTGAGATGGCAGTTTGGAGCCTTTTTCAGGAAGGAGCCTCTGGCTACTCTTCCCCTTCCCACCCCTGCCTCCCCAGCTTCTGGGCATTCTCATAGTGACACTCATGACGGTCCTGAAGGTGGGCGGTTTGAGGTCACAATCTCCATTTAACAGACGAGAAGACAGAAACTCAGAGAGGAGAGAGGACTTTTTGCAAATCCCATAGCGAGTTCGTGACAGACCTGGGGCCGGAACTGAGGTCTCCGGTCCAGGGCTTGGCTCTATTCCGTTACACCCCCATGCAGATAGTCCTATAAAATGAAGAGCACCCTATTTTTCTGGGTTTGCAGATGGCCTCCATTTGAGTTGACTTAAAGAAGGGAAGGGCCTGGGTTCTGCAAACAGCCCGAGGTTTTAGGAACAGCATCAGGCTCAGCGTGAGACCCAAGACTGTGCACACATCACGGGGCCTCAGAAACTCTGCAAGCCGTGCGGGGCTTTGCCAACAGCGTGGGACTCTAAAAAAGGCATCAGGTTTTGTAAACTGTGGGAATCTGCAGATGGTGTTGCAATCTACTCACTCCATGGGGCTCCATGAAATGCACAGGGTTCAGCAAACACCGCGCTGGCAAGGGATAAAGCTGGGGTGCAAAGCAGGTCGGTTGAACAAGCCGGGGCTCCCCACGATGGAACGTCACTGTGGGATTAGCCCAAGAGGCACCTGAAGGCCTGTTAGCCCAATACCCAGAAGCTGCTGGGTAGCTGACCCTTGTTCCAATTCCATAGCTGACTTCAGGAATATTCTCAGACCGGGCTACGTCAGCCTGGGGAGGCCAAGGTGATAAAGGAAGAGCGCTCATATCTGAGGTTATTGTATGTTCCACGCCTTGTGGGGCTTTGTGCATTGTTTTATGCAAAGATTGATGAGATGAACTTAGCCAGCCCAGCTGGGCATGCCAGGTACCCAGACCAATCTATGCACAGAAATTTTTCAGCCTCTAAAGCCAAGATCGAGGCCACTGAACTTCCAGAAAGCCTAAAGGGACCTTCTCCCTCTTAACCATGCACCTGCAATTTGGAGTCCGAAAGGGGGCACCTCTTGGTTTTCTTGAGCAGGAGCAGGGTCTCGTCTTTATATCAGTCTGAGCCAACTACCAACCTTCCCTAGCATGGGGGTCATGCATTCACATTTCCGGTTTCTCAAAGACAGCCAGGCAACGAGGATCTATCGCAGGCCACTATGTGCCAGGCTGCGCAATGATTATTTCAAAGACTCCCTGCTTCCCACCAGCTCCCTCATTTGGCCCCAGGAGCCGAGTGGGGTCCGTGTATATTTCTCTTATCACTGCACCCTGAAAGTTGGATTCTATACCCACATCCCCATTTCATGCAAAGACCCTATTCCTGGAACTGGGTTAAGTTCGCCTCTGTATCTTGGATCTGGGGAAACCCGGAGGTCTCCCTCAGAAAATGCAGCCTGGGGGCGCCCGGGTGGCTCAGTGGGTTAGAGCCTCTGCCTTCGGCTCAGGTCATGATCTCAGGGTCCTGGGATCAAGCCCCACATCGGGCTCTCTGCTCAGCAGGGAGCCTGCTTTTCCCTCTCCCTCTGCCTACCTCTGCCTACTTGTGATCTCTCTCTCTGTCAAATAAATAAATAAAATCTTAAAGAAAGAAAGAAAGAAAGAAAGAAAGAAAGAAAGAAAGAAAGAAAGAAAGAAAGAAAGAAAGAAAGAAAGAAAAAGACAGAAAGAAAGAAAATGCAGCCTGGATGGAGGAAAAGGCCTGGATCTGGCATCGAAGTTTCAAGGCATGGCCCCACCTCCTACTAGCTGGGTGATCTCTGGGCAGTTACTGAGACTCAATGCCTCATCGGTAAAATGGGGGGAATGAATACATGGCCCATGGGGCTGAGGACCCAGTGGGGCGTCCAGTGTGAGAGTGCTGAGCCAGCTGGAAAAGGCAGACCGGTCGGTGTGTTTCCTCTTGCTGTCCTATTCTGAGCCCTGCCTCTGTGGCTTCCTTCTCTGAGCTCCAAGCCCTCAGGCTTGGCTTTTTTCTTGCTCGCTGAACTTGCCCAGCAGCCGGGCAAGTGAGAGGCCAGCTGTCCCTTCTTTAAGGATGAGGGCTACTCAGAGACGCAGAAACTTGTCTGTGACCCTAGAACCGTCTGAAATGAGACCCAGGTCTGTCGGGCTCCAAGGCCTCCATCTTCAGCCTTCAGTCCAGAAAACTCTTGAAATTTCAGATTTGCCTTTCTGCTCCCCAACCCCCTCCACCGAGTTGGAGCTCCACTTTAGAGAGCTGTTGCCATGAGTCCTTCAAGGCGGCTGGCCATTGTAAATCCTGGTAAACGGACTCACTCCTCGCTCTCGATCCTCGGAGCTCAGAGAGGAGATGGGGGGTTAGTGATGATAAGGAAAAAACTGTGCATTAAGCTGACCGACCAAACTGGCAAGGGAACTCCTGTCCCTGTCTCAAAGCCCTTCCAGTTCTTTCCTGCCCTGTTTCCCACGTGCACCAAAATACCAAGTACGCACAGGTAGGAGGGTATAAATTACCCTCCCTGCTTGTGCTCGGAGCTCAGACCTTTGGAGAAGGGTCTCCTTTGGGCCCACAGGTGTTTAATAAATCTCCAATCCTTCTTAGTCTCCAAGTGCCGCTTGGTTTTTCCGCCAGGATCCAATCCAGGTTCTGACAGTGAGAGGGGGTGAGATCTTGAGGGGGCCAGGGATTCTGGGAAGGGGGACCCTGGAGGAACAGGGGCTCTCTCTGGGGCTCATGGAGGGTGACAAAATTTCCGAGATGGGGTCTGAGAGCTTGGTGGGGGACAGATTGAGAATGGGAGTGCAAGACAAGACTGAAAGGAGACCAGGGCTTGGGGACTGTCAACATTCCCTCTGCCCGCCACCTCTCTACTGCTAACAGAGGAAGAGAAAACATCCAGCGGAATGCTGAGGATGTGAAGGAACAGGCTGAGGGGAGGTGACACAGCAGCCTCCTCCCAGCAGCGGGGCTGGATCAAAATGAAACCCAGCCCTGGGCTGTCCCGGCAGAGATCAGAGGAATTCAGAGAGAGAAGCAGACAGGGGAACAAGAAACTGGACGAGGCAGGCCCTTGGAGAGTGGAGTCAAGTTTTACGGGAATTCCTAAGCCATCTCAGAAGAGGCGGCTGCCGTCCAGTGTGGCCTGAGCGGCACCAGCCACCTGCCTAGAGTCTCTACATTAGTGCCTCCCTTCTGTGGTTCCCGGCTGCCATCTCCAGGGGACCCCGATAAGGTCTCACTCCCTCTCCTGCTCAGCCCCGCTCTTGACCTTGAAATAGGGGCTGGAACTCACTGCACCCCAGAAATCATGGGACCCAGGATAGGTAAGTCTTGGATGAAATTAAGGAAAGGGCATCTTGGGGAGTCTGGGGGCCACATTCTCAGTGTGGAGGTAGGGAACCCAAATGGACATACCGGGGTGGAGTGGGGTGGGGGGCTCGCAGTTCCCCCACGCAGAGCCAGCCATAAGGCCAGACCTAGAGAAAGTGTGTTGAATGAATGAGTGAATGACGGAAGGGGCAGGAAGGGATGCTGTTTACTCGGCAGGAGGCGGGGAACCCAGCCTACCTTCCGTGACAGAGACGCTGAGAGGACAATGGAAATTCGGGCCACTGGAGAGCCCCGCGCCGAGCCCTGTTCCCTCTCTGAAGCAGGCAGAGATAAAGACAGACAAAGCAGAGAAAGGTACGGTTGGCAGTAGAGTCAGAGATGGAGCAAGTCCAGGGCTACGCAGTCAAAGGCCAGGACAGGTGTCTGCAGGGAAGGAGGTCTGCCCCGGACAGAAGGCTGCAGAAGACACAGGGAGAAATGAAGAGAAGCAGACAGAGGCAGACAGGAGAGAGACAGGCAGTCCCGCCACAAAGAATCTGAAAGCTCAGCACAGAAGAGAAAGGGATTCAGAGGGAGACTCGCAGAGCCCAGCCTGGAGTGTGCCACGCGCCACGTGGAAAGGGCGGCGGCGGTTCTGGGAACGGAGCGCCTGCTGAGCATTTCTTGGGCAGAGGAGGGAGGTGGAGGAAACAAAGGGTCTTCAGTTGGGGAGCCCTGCGGTGATCACCTCTGGTCTCCCTCCAGCTGTCTGTCCTCCGCAGCTGTGTTAGCCTCACGCCCACTCAGGCAGGAGTGAACCTGCTCCCTGGCTCGTGTGGGCGGCACTGAGGGCTTCGTGGGCAGGCTGATGCGTCCTGGGGACCCTGGTGTGGCAGGAAGGGTGGGGTGGATGCTTCCTCTGGGACCTTGCCAGAGAGATGACAGTGAGGTCAGATTTGGACGGGCTGGTTTGGAGATGGGCCACTGACAGCCCAAATTCCCTATCCGCCTTGGCTCGCTGCGGGATGGGAGGGTTGGTGACCCTACAGGTGTGGGAAGAAACTAGAGACTTTGGCTGTATCGTGCTTGACCCCTCACCTCACTGGTATTCGGACCGCTGCAGGGCTCAGCTCTAGACCATTCTCTAGCTGCCCGCATCTCCCGCATCTCCCGCACAGACAGCGGGAGGCAGACCCCAGCGTCTGCCCGCTGGGCCACCAGGAATCGCCTCCGGCTTTGCTTCCTGGGCCCCACCCTGAGCTGAGGCTAGGCTTTCCCCATGCTCTTTCTGGTCTGAGGGCATCTGAGGGATGTGGGAATGCAGGTGGGGCAGGGTACAGAGCCTGGAGCCTGGGAAAAGAGCAGAGGCCATCTCATGTGAGGGAGAGGGGTCAGCGGTCCTAGCCAGAGCAGACACCAGAGAGAGGAATCAGGGTCAGATCTGGCTCTCAGCCCAGCCCTTCCACCAACTCACCACGTGCTCTTAGGCAACAGGCAGAGCTTTCCCTGTCTGTGGGGGAGGACCTGGAGAAAATGATCTCCCAAGGCCATTCCTTTTGCGATTTCAGAAAAGCCTCTTTTCTACCTCTGTCCCTCTGCTCACAGCTTTTTACTTCTACCAGGGAGGTATCTGCCCTCATTTCTTTACCGATCCTGGTGAAATTTGCCATTTGCCAACTCCTCCAAACATCACCTCCTCCAGGAAGCCTTCCAGACTGATTCTTCAGCTAGAAGTAACCTGTCCCACATATGCTGTTTGACTTCTCTTCTTCAAGGACGATCCTTTCTTGTTCCTCATATCATTTCTGTTGCTTTCTAGCTGTCCTGGGTTCAAAGTGCATTGATCCGGGGCAGATGGATGGGTTCGACTGATGGGTCTGAATCACTGGCTTTATGAGAATGCAGTGACATAGCTTCACCCTGTTTAATAGTTGAGGAAACAGATGCTCAGAGAGGGCAAGTGACTCACCCTAGGTCACCCAGCAAGGGAGCAGCAGAGTGGGGGCCCAAACCCAGGTCGTCCTGATGCCAAAGCTCTTTCCTCTCTCTGTCATTACGCTCAGGGCTCCCTTCTTTCTTCTGCAGACCCCACACTGGTGAGACTCCGCCCACTCGGGCCCTTGTCTGCGGCTTCTAGACAAAGCAAACTATTCTCTGGGTCCTAGTGCCTGGGCGGTGGGCAGGGTTGGGGGTAGTTATTTCCTCCTGGGCCAGAACTCAGGCAGCTGTGAACCAGATGGGAAGCTTGCCTAGACCCTACAGTCAGGGGCCAGGCATTCAGTGCCTCGTCTGCTTTCATCCCTTTCTAGGACTCACTTTCTCTGTGTGGTAGATGGAGGAGTGTTGGCCGAGGTGGTCATCTGGTCTCTTCCTGTCCTGACAGGCTCAGTCTTCCGTCTCCGCAAGGAACAGTGCTGCAAAGGCCTCTCTGTAGGAGAGGGGTCAGATCTCCCCATCAGTGTTAAGGGGGCTTGGCTATCTCCAGCGGGTCAGCCTGAACTTCGGCTGCACGCTGGGGGTCAAGAAAAAGTAAAGAAGTAAACTCGGTCCCTGCCGTCCCTCATGGGTTCAGCCCAGAGCCCCCAAGCACTCAAACTTGAAATGATGGAGAACAAGGGCTGCCTCACCAGACTTGGAGCTCCCTGGAGGTGGGGCCAGGTTGGATCCATCCTTGGGGCCCCAGATCTCAGCACAGGCTTGGCAAATGTGAGAACCTGGGCAAGTCTCAGTGTCTCGGCTGTGCTCCCTCCACTCCATGCCTCCCCCTGTGACATTCCTTCCTTCCCTCCAACCTGTTTTGAAAGCCTACTCTATCTCGTTGAGGACTGGAGACTCATGATATGGAGCGAGGTTGGGTATAATAGGACCCCAGGAAGTAAACGTAAGCACACAGAGAGAGGAGCTGGGCTCGTGATCAGGGGAGGCAGCGGCCATCTCTCTCTGAGCCTCAGGCTCCATGTTTGAGGCTGAAGGAGACCGACCTGAATTCCCTATGGGCTCTGGGCTCCCCTGCCCCCTCCAGGCCGTCCTCACTATTTTTGAGGTCATCTTGGGTCTAGATGGGATAGCCAGGGCTGGAACCGGGAACAGAAAGTCTCAGCACAGGGTGCCTGACCCAGCTGGGAAAGCACCAGAAAGGGCTTGGCCTCCTCCCCCACCCTGCACGATCTCCCTCAAGAGCAACTGCTGGGCGGCCTGCAAGAACTGGACCTCAAGCAGGCCATTGTGATCCCAGCAGACCACCCAAAGCCCTGCAAGGAGGAATTTCCCAACAATGACAGCCAAGCCCTTTGTGCCTCTGACTCTTCCCCCTTCCAGAAGCTCTCTAGGTCACACCGGGAACTGGAGCACTCCGGGGGCCCCCGCTCCACCCCTACCCCAACCTGGGCCCCTCCTCCCCCATCCCCATGCTCCAGCCCTGTCTTCTCCCTCCCTCCGCTTAGCTCGGTTTGACAATCATGTTTTTAACCTGGGCTAGGCCTTGAAAGATGAGAAATGGTTTGCTGGGGAGGAAGCACACTCTAGGCGGAGAGGATAGCGTGAGCCAAGGCAGAGGGGTGAAAGGCACAGGATGAGTTTGGGAAATGGCAAGCATCTATAGGCCCCAAGAATACCGTTCACTGAGGGTAGGGAGATGACACAGGAGCGGTTCCCAGGGGCCTTGACCTTTTGAGGCTGAGATGTCTGTTTTCACGTGGTGCAGGGAGGGGGGAAAGGGAGGTGGGGGCCACCTGCTGTTGAGGACGACAGGGTACCCAGCATGGCATTTTCCGGCAATCCTACAAACACTCCATGAGACGGGCACTCTTGTCTAGCTTCCAGAGAAAGAAACTGAAACTGACACTGGCTAACTAAGCTGCCCAAGGTCACACAGCTCTGATGAGGCAAAGCAAATATTTGAATCCAAAGTCTTCTGATCCAGAGGTTTCAGCGGGGACATGGTCCATCAGGACACAGGATGGGACAGACACGGCTCTGGGGAGCTCACGGCTTCATCAGGGGGACATAAAGTGTGCGGGAAACCAACCAGCACTGCAGCCCAGAGGAAGGTCTGAGGGAATTGGCTCAGGAGGGAGTTTTATGGAAGGGAAGACAGCCGGCCAGCATGGGCTGCAGGAGCTAGACAGGAGGGCCCAGCAAGCCGAGGGCATGCAGAGCAATCTCGAAGGTAAGAAGGGCTCAAGGAAGGGGTTGGCCACGCAGGCTTCCTTCTACTCCAACACTTCTGGAGAACTATCTGTCATTTGTTATGAGGGACGGGTTGCCCAATATCTGCTGCTGGGAATATTTCCCTTCCCAGGCTCGGGCTGTGGGTGTGTCAGTGCTAGAAGCTGGTAGGTTTTCCAAAAACATCTTGGCGCCTCTGTGACACTGTCCCCTCCCCCCACCTTGGCACCTGAACATGGTTCTAGGTAGGTTCCTCTTTTTGCTCTGTTTTCTTCAGACGGGGCACATGGCGGAGGCGTCTCCCTCTCGCTGGGCAAGTTGCCCACTTGTGGCTTCTGTTACCTTCTTTCCACTCTTGTCTCCAGAGAGCCAGAGATCTGCCTCTGGCCGGTATCCTCTCCTAGAACCCACAGCCTCCTAAACATCTCTCCCTTGGTGCACACCCCCGCCCCGCCCCCGCCCCAGCCCTGCCACCCCAAACTCACCACGGCCAAGGCTGAACTCACCACCCCTTTGCAGTCCCAGCCCGCAGTGATGGCATGCCCGGAGGCAGAGCTGCGCCTCTCTCCGCTCCACCCCTGCCGCCAGGACTCCTTGGCTTCCCGCACTGCCCACAGCTGACCTTCCACCAAGTCCTACCTCCCCACTGTGGTACCTCAGCTCATCACTCTCCTCTCCCACGGCCACTGCCTAGCTCAGGCCCCAGGGTCCCTCGCCGCTCTGGACCCCACTCCTGCCTCCTCCCTGGTTCCTGCCCATTGCTTGACTCTTCTACTCTCTCCCCGAAGGCACAGAGGTCTGCCCAGGCGACCAAATCAGACCTCATCCCTGGGCTCAGAACAAACCCCAGCCCTTCAACCTGGGCATTCAGGCTCGTGGTAGCCTGGCTCCTCCAACCGCTCCGTGCCCAGTCCCCCCCACAGCACCCCTGCCTTGGCTCCCGTCCTCCAGCTTTGCCAGACCATTCTTTCCCTGAGCATTCTTTGTACTTTGATACTTCTGCCCTTTTCTCTGATGTTTCTTCCTTTAGGAAGCCTTCCAGAACCTCGCAATCTAGGCTAGGGCCTCTGCTGTGTTTTTGTAGTCTTGAAATTGGTTGTGTTACATCCGTGAGCTCAGGTCACTGGGATTCTGTGTTAGATGTCTGCTTCCCCACCTCCCCTACTCCCACTCCTGATGGCGCTCCCTCAGGGCAAGGACGGGGGGGTGCTGGCCTCTGTGTCCCCCGCAGCCTGCCTCAGAGAGCCGTCAGGGTGTGTGGAATGAATCTTCACTGTTACTTCTAGAACCAGCAGAGACCAGTTCTTCCCATGTGGAGACCCTAGGCAAGTCAGGGTCCTCTCTGACCCTGTTTATTCACCCCTCAGAGTCTTAACCCATCTCTGGCTTCCTGTCCAGGGGACTCCCCAGCCCAGTGTGGCTGTGGGGTCACCGGCCAATGAAGAGGGTCCCTGAAAACACAGGCAGGCTCCGCGCCCCCACAAAGAGACTCCAACAGGGGAAATTGCCACGTGCAGGCCCCGCATCTTGGGCCAGCTGCGTGTTGCCATATGAGAATGTGGACCCGGGATTGCCAGATCTGCTCATCTTTCAGGAAAAAGCAAAAATCTGGAGTTTCTATGTGAAATTTCCTGTTTTTAAATGCTGGCCACTAAATTCAAAACACTCAGAGAGCAAGCATTGCGCAAGCCCCCCTAAACGTCCAGAAGCCAGATGCGCCACCGGGCAGGGCTGCCATGCGCTGCAAAACCACTGAGGGCACTATTCACTGTGGGTGCTCAGCCCACACAGCCGCACATGGGGCCACTGGCCAGGGCCCCTCCGTTGTAACCTCGGTCTTATTCTCTATCTCTGCTAGTTCTTGTGATGGCCTTGGCAAAGGGTGTGGGGGAGAGGCCTTTCGTTCTCTCGTACGGGGAAGTTATTAGAAGAAAAAAAAAAGGGACCTTGGAATGCAGCTGGTGGGCTGAGTTTGGCGTGGGGAGAGCACAAGAAATGGCAGAGGGAGGCCTCCCGAGGGGTCTGTGTTGCTTCGGGGATCAGGAGGAGGTGACTGAGTGATGCCGGGGCTGAGTCTCCCACAAGAAGGAATATCGGTTTTTTTCTGAGGCCTGGTGGCCACCCCTGGAAATAGATTTCCTGGTGAGTTTGGAGCAAAGGCTGACGAAACTGCCACTTGCAGGATATCCTGGTGTGGACAAAGGACGTTATCCTGTGTGACCCTCACACAGACTCGAGAGGCAAGACTTAGCATTCCTTCTCAAAGAGGTTCCAAGAAGTCTAATTGCTGGCCCAAGGCCACATGGCGTCTAAGTGATCTTCGATTTTGCCCTCTCTGCTGGAGACAGGCTGGAATGTTCTGGAGAGAAAGTGCCATGGCCTTGTCCCTCCTTGGTTCTGGGGATGTGAGAACCCTCACAGGCTCTCTGGGCGTTTCCCAGCAGGTCCCTCCTAAAAGTTCAAATCTGGGCCTTGGTTATGAGTCCTGAACTTCCACCCTCCTCGGGTCCCCTGGAGTATGGGACTCAGGTCCCCACATGTCCTTCCTGCCTCATTAGTCCCTCCAGTCTTGCCCTGACAGCACTCTCTGAGGCCATTAGAAGAGAGTGTTGACTTAGCCGCACATGGCTGACTCTCTCAAGAATCAGTAGAAGGGCAGACTCTCTCCATAAAACCACCTTTGACAAAGCGCAGAAGGAAAGCCTTTCCTTCTTTTGCAGAAGGAAAGCTCGATGCGGGGCTCGATCCCAGGACCCTGAGATCATGACCTGAGCCGAAGGCAGAGGCTTTAATCCACTGAGCCACCCACGCGCCCCTGTTTCATTTGTTCTAGGGCCATCTTTGCAGCCAGCCTTCTTGTGGTTGCTCGTGGGGGCCCAGGAGTCAGGCAGATCTGGTTTCCAGTCCGGGTTTTGCCACTTACCAGCCCCTGGGCCCTGGGTAAATTGCTTCCCCTCTCTGTGCCTCGGTTTCCTCTTCTGTATCATGGAATCACAGCAGCTGTCTCTACGGGGTGCTGGGAGGGTTGGTGAGTGAGCCCAGCCCAGCACATAGTGTTACTTGGTCTGCGACAGACCCTCAGACAAGCCCCGGGGACAAGCACCTCCAAGACACTTCCGGTAGGGGCTTAGGCTGAGCCAAAGAGCTGGGGTTCCCAGCCTCCCACCTCCCCAGCCCTCTGGGGTTGAACTTTCTCTGGATTCTCAAGTTCCAGATGTGGCAAAGCTCCTTGCAGTTGCAAAGCAAGTATGGAAGCCAGTGGGGGAATTTGTGGCAGGGCAGACAGCTGACAGAAAGCCTGGCCGCGTGATAGGGAATAAACATTTCCTACCCAGCTGCTACGCATCGTGTCTGGGCTGGCTCCCCACACGTTACTGACACAACCTGTTGGTAAGACAATGTCTATTTACTGCGAGGTGGGATAAGCCCGCTTCTCAAAGCTTTGGCAATGATTCAGAGTGGGGAGGTAAGGTCAATATTTGCTGAGGACGGAAAGTTTGTTTTAGGGCTGGTCGTGTAGTGGGGGGAGGGAGGGAGAGGAGGCAGGTTTGACTGGGGTTGGGTAAGAATCATGACACAACGGTTTGTTGGTGGAAATGACAAGGTAAGGATTTTGCAGGGAGGGATTCGAAAAGTCGGAGGCGCATGCTCTGTGGCTGGTTTGCCGTGAAGGGGTCTTTCAGAAAGTTCCCGTCATGAGCCCAGGAAGCCATTTGTTTGAGCTGGTCAGTCTGGGAAGCCTCAGGAGAAAAAAGGCGCAAGAAGATAGCGGAATTGCCAGGCCAAGGTGTGGTTTCAGGCTCTTAGTGTCCAGGCTGAAGGTGGGGCGGAAGGATCTGGTTCTCAGTGGGCGCTCTCCGTCCTGGGATGTGGGGATACCATCCCTGCCCTGCAGACGAGGAAGCAAGGGGCCCCCTGGTCCCAGGCCACACAGCAGGATTGCAGCCGGTGGGGATTCAAACCTGGCCAGTTGCCTCTGAAGCTCGGGAGTGTGCATGGAGGGAAGGGGTCTCGGGTCCTCCTTGTGGTAGGTTGGCGGTTGGGTGACAGGGAGAGGTGATCTAGGGAGGGGAGGATGGTGCTGTCACAAGGAGGCGTTAATTTGGGGGGCCCAGGTGCACTCGGAAGGGAAAGGGTTCGGTGGGGCCCTGGGGCCTCAGAGGTGCTAGAAGGTTATCAGGAGAGGGGAGGGTAACTGCCCTCTGGTGGAGGCCGTAGGACTTTGAGCCTTTCCAGCAAAGAGCAGGCAGAGAAATCTAGCCTTCCCTGTCAGGCTGCTCTCTGAAACCTTGGTCCTCATCACCCTGGATTCAACTGCTGTGGAGAATGCTGATTCCTGCCCACGGAGGGGGTCGCTAGACAGACATTCGGAGTCTCTGAGTGGACGGCAGGCCTCTGGCCGACAGACGTTCAGGATGACTGTCTGACTGACTAGCTAGCTAGCTCGGTTTCCCTGAACACACACGTCTCCCGAGAGACCGCCAGACCAATGACTTACCCGCTGGTGGGCGGGAGTGGGCCTGTGTGAACAGCCGGCCATGTCACCAGCCGACAGGCCCCCCGCCTCCTTGCCTGCCCGCTCTGGGGACGTGGGCTCCAGCCCTGGGAACCACCCGGCCTACCTGGAGCCCCCAAACCTGGTCACCCACCTGGGAGGGAAGTAAGTCGGGATTTTTTTCCTGGGGCCTGGCTCCCTGTGTCTCCCCTCATTCCCACAGGCCACCCCCAGGCCCAGCCCAGGTTCACCCCCTACAGCGGCCCCTTCTCCTGTCAGGGGGGGGCCCTGACAAAATCTTCACAGGTACGACGTCCCATCATACATTCGCAGATGTCACAAGAGGAGAACATACTTTCCTGGACTCAGGACCCTCCTTCTGAAGCGAGCTTTGTCCTTACTTAGAGAGTCATACTGTTTGTGGCCAGGCTGCTCGAGGCCTCGGCCCACAGGAAGGGCTTGAAGAGACTTGGCTACCGGCCTGACCAGACCCATTCGGTGACCAACTGACCACCCAGTGCACAGACTGATCCCAGGGCCACGGCTTCCCTCCTTCGTCTGAAGGCCTGGGCTAAGGACTAGCCCACGGGAAGGTGGAAGATTCTAGGTTGGTCCGCTGATCTTCTGTCTCCCTCCCTTCTCCACATCCTGGACTTCTTTCAGAGCCGGGCCTCCTGGTCAGTGACTTCTGCCCTCACAGACTCAGCTCCAGCCTCATCACGTGGTGGGCCGGGCGCCTTGGTGGGTGGGCGCTGCCAGCTTTCAGGTAGCCCAGTTAGGTTTGGTTGGGCCGTGGCAGAGAAGAGCTCCGTGCTTCTTGCCCTCGTCAGACCTGTGCAAGGAGCATGGAAGGAAGTTGACATTAACACTTGGGTCCCTTCACCGACGTTAACCAGCAGAGCTAGTTCCCTCAGAGCCTCAATCTGCTCATCAGGTGCATAGAGATTATGAAAGCACCAAGGCCCAGAGCCGTGGGGAAGCTTCGGGAACTCAGAGAGCATGCATGTGAAGGCTTAGCTGCATTAGAGCATGTAGCACAGCCTCAGTGCTCTAGGAAGTGACCCGACTATGCTGGTGAGCGAAACCAGTGCTTGGAAATGGTCCCATCAGTCTCCTCTGGGGGAGTCCACTGAGGCCCCCCCACCTCCTTGTCTCCTCCTGAGTGACCTCCGCAGAGCCCGTCCCTTCGCTAGGCCAACCCCTCATCTCCTCCCTGACAGATGTCGCCTTGGTTTCAATATCTCCTTGTTTCCCCTGAATCCTTATGCCCCCCCGAAGGCACCCCTCCCCGGCCACACACAGACTTCCATTTCTTCAAATTCCTTAAGCTCTTTGAACAGACGTTTCTCCAAAGAAGATACACAAATGGCCAATATGTACGTGAGAAGATGCCTGACATCATTAGTCATTAGGGAAATGCTAATCAAAACCGCATGAGCTATCTCTTCATACCCACCAGGGTGGCTGGAATCAAAGAGACGCAGTAATAAGTGTTACAAGGATGTGGAGAGATTAGACCCATCAGGCTGTGCTGGCGGGAGGATAAGACGGCAAAGCCACTTCGGGAAACGGTTTGGGAGTTTCCAAAAAAGTTGAACGGAGTTGCCCTATGACCCAGGAATTCCACTTCTGGCTATATACCCAAGAGAATGAGGACATACGTCGACACAAAAATGTGTACGACGTCGGAATGTTCGTCATACCTGAAACATAAACCAAATGTGATGTATGTCCGGACAAAGGGATCTCATCCAGCTGTAAAAAGGAATAACGTACGGAGGCACTTTCTAACAGGATGCTACGTGAAAGCAGCAAGACAAAAAATTACACATTAGACTATTTCATCTGTATGAATTCATAGGAAATATCCAGAATAGGCAAAGCCAGAGAGCCAGGAGCTGGGGAGAGGGAGGACTACTGAGGAGTAAGGAGTTCCTTACTGGGATGGGGGAAAATGTTCTGGAAGGAGTGGTGATGAGGTGTGCCCTTTTTTATATACTAAAACCCACGTAATTGTGTGCTTTAAAAGGGTGGGGTTTGTGGCCTATGAGTTATACCTCAAATGAGAAAAATTCCTCAGGCTCCCAGGTACCTCGTGTGAGGAGCGCAGAGCCTTCACTGTGGCAGTTCCCGGACTCTGAGGCCCCTCTCTGAGTTTGCCTTTGGGGTCTGGAGATGGAGAGTCCGCACGTCCCCACCTGGGTCGAGGGTGTCCTTGCTTCCAGTTCCAGGCTCCAGAAGGAGCTTGTTGAATGAGGGGAAACTCCTGCCAGGTTAAGAAGCCTGTGAAACAATGGAGGAGGTTTCCGGGGGAAGCCAGGGCCCCAGGAGGGGAAGAAGGCCTAAGGGGTCGTTTTCCATTTAAGTGGAAGGGTGGAGTCTCCCAAGGCCAGACTTCCGAGCTCCTCAGTGAGATCTCACAGAGATGAAACATCAGGAGACCCTAGGAGATGCCCGTGGAGGGGTTTAGCTTTCCTCTCCTGCAGTGAGTGGGATACAGGAGTGGGATACAGGCACGGTTACCATGGAGCAACCCAGACCGGCCTAATGGGGCTCAGGATCCAGGTTCTAACTACAGCTCTGCCTCCTGAATCATTGCCACACTTGGGGAGCTCAGTGTGTCCAGGGTGAGGGAGGTGGTTATGAACGACTCCCAGGAAAATCCTTTATGCCCTGACTATGGACTAAGCCTTGACCCCGCACCTGACCCTAAACCTGTGATCCTACCCTGAGCCAGACAGACCCACAGCCAGACTCAGCCTCCAGGCGTGGGATGTCTCGAAGCTACAGGCCCAAGAGAGGCTCAGGCCACACGTCCTTACTGCCGGATGCCCTGCCTGAAGGGTATGGAGTGTGGTTGGCAGCTTCTCCCCAGAAGAAAAGTTTATGCTGAAGGTGGAATGAAGGTGTGAGGCAGGAGAGGTCCCAGCTGGGATCTGGCTAGCATGGGCACGTAGGGCGTGACATACCCTCTTAGGAAGGACCCTCCCATCACTGGGCCTCAGGAAGGCCGGGGGTGCTCAGACTCTCAGATTGCCACCAAACCCCTGGAACACCACGGGCAGGACCATTCTCTGGAATTCCATCGCCACTCTGACCCCCTGGATGTCTGTCCCACAGGGCCGGTGGGTGAGGAGCCCCAGATGCCAGGCAAGGACACCAAGGCCATGATGGGCACAGAAGACACACCTGGACGCAAAGCCAGCCCAAACCCTCAGGACTTGAGGCGAAGCGTGTTCTACAGCATCAAGGTATCACTCAGGGCCTGTCGGGAACAGGGCCATCTGGGCCTATGGGGAGGGCTGTGTAACTCTAAGCAAGCTGTTTGCCCTTCTCTGAGCTTCAGTTTCCTCATCTGTAGGATGGGTGAACGTGAGAATCAAAGGGATAATCTAGTAAGCAGTTAGCTGGGTTTGGGGCTCCCATTCCCTCCTTCCAGAGAAGAAAGAAGGGCTGCTCTGTGGGCAATAGGGGACCAGGCTCCCTCCCCGCATTTCCCTAGAGAGAAAGAGAAGGACCCCAGGGATCTTGAATCTGGAAAAATGTTGGGGAGCTCTGGCTCCTCCAGGGGCAACCCTAAACCTCCAGGCATCCTCTGGGTGCAGGGCCTGTCTTCTTTGATCCTCATGGTAGCTCTGAGGGGTAGGGACACGGTCCTTGTTGTGCACAAGAGGAAGCCAACTCAGAACAGAGTGAATATTTTTAAGTTCTGGCATAAATATCCTTCTTTGAAGTTAGTTTTTCTTCTCCTGGGAATTCTGCCAGTTCATCAGGAGGGAGGCCCGGATATTCAGGGTGGGGCTAAGTGGGGTGGGCGGTTTGAGGATCAGGGTATGGAAGTCGTCTTCCAAGGGAGCTGTAGGGGAGGAGTGGGTGGGCTGGGGTGGAGAAGGATCTGGAAGATCTTCCTGGAGAAAGGGGCAGGGTGGTAGAATAGGGAGGAAGGTGCAGTCCAGCCCAGGGGAGCTCTGAGGGTCCGAGTGGCTCCCATCATTCTTGGGAGACCCTACTCCCAGGCATGTGGGTCTCGGGTGACCCAGGACATGAATGTACCCAGGACAGTCAGTTTGTGTAGTTTTTAGGCCTTTGTGAGAAGCCATGGACTACTCCAATAACTCTCTCTCTCTCTCTCTCTGGTGTGTCTGTCGCCTCTGACTCTGTTTCCCCATCTCTATTCCTTGCTCCTCCCTTTCCCCAACTCCGTCTCTGTCTCCCAACCACTACCCGCTCTGACTGAATCCCTACCTATCTCCCGGGACGGCCGGCTGTCCTCGCCATGGCTGCCCGGGCAGTTCTTTGTCCTGTGCCACAGCCTGCTGCAGCTGGCCCAGCTCATGATCTCCGGCTACCTCAAGAGCTCCATCTCCACAGTGGAGAAGCGCTTCGGCCTCTCCAGTCAGACCTCAGGGCTGCTGGCTGCCTTCAACGAGGTACCGGCCCTGGCACGGCCACGGGGAGGGGAGGGCGTTGAGGGAGGCTCCGCCCCCACCTCCTCACCCCGTCTCTCACTAGCCTGACAGAAACCCCGCCCGTCCCAGTGCCCACAGGCAACGCCACCACAGCTTCCTCCCCAAATCTCCTTAGCCAGCTCCTTCTTCAGGTCCCGGTAGAGGAACTGACCTCTGCCCCCTTGTAACGTCTCAGCACGGGCGGTCCTCCCCGTGGGGACACTCTAGAGGTGGGGGTGGGGGGTATTGTAGAGCTAGGCAGAATTCCCGTACCCAGCCGCTGTCCCCTGGGCTCCTTTACCTGGTTATTGCCTGTCCCGGGGGAAGGAGTCAGAGGAAGTCACTTTGATAATAGTGCGATAGATTTAAATGAGATCAAAGGCAGAACTTTGGGACCAGTGGGTGGCGAGGGGGGTGGGGAGGGACCAAGAGCATGGCACGCGTGTCCCCTCAGAGTTGCCCAGAGATCCCTAAGTCTGGGGCCCGTAGCCGAGCAGGGAGGAGTGGACAAGCCACTTTGGGGGGCTTTAGAGGTCAGGGTCCAGCTGTGCCCCAGCACCCTCTCCCCAGATGTTCTCCGCCTCAGAGGAGGCCACTGTCTGGAGAACTCTTTCTCCCCTCCCCACGGCAGATTTCTAGGCAATTCTTTCCCCTGGCCTGCTGATGACACAGCGCCCCCAGATGGTCCCCAGACCCCACCTCCAGATCTCAGACATGGAAGGAAATGTCATTACCTAGCTCTGGGACCCAGGGAAGTCACTCTCCACCTCTGGGCCTCGGTGTCCCACCTATAAAATGGAGAGTGGTTATACTAACCCTTCTCAGGGTTGGTCCTACCAACTGCCTTGTGGTGGCTGCCCTCCTCCAGCAGCAAGGAACCTGGGGCTCGGGGTGAGTGTGGAGGCCCAGAAGCAATGGGGTGGGCAGTGCGCCCCAGCCTCTGGTTGCAGAGCCTGCCCCTTCCCTGTGAGCTCTCCAGTCCCCCCCCAGTGCCCACAGTCTCAGTTTTTTATTCTAAGCCTTGAAATTCCAAAGCCCGAGTCCTCTGGCCTGAGATTTTGTCTCCGTCATGATATCCCACTTAAAAACCCTTCCGTGGACCCTTCCAGGCTCTAGCGTGGGCTCCAACCTGCTTTCCAGAATGAAATGGAACTGCCAGCCTTGTCCACTCCGCCCTCCTTTCTCTCCCCTAACGGGGGCTGGGGGGCCCCGCCTCGGAGGACCCAGAATCTGCGTTAAGAGGAGCCCGGGTGATTCTCATTCTGTCGGCTAGTCCTGTGGACTGACGGGAGCACCAACTAGCGATAGGAGCCGGGGTGGTGCCGGCCTCTGGTGCCTCTGCTCTGCTTGAATGGGTCCCCTCATCCCTTGGCAGGTGGGGAACACAGCCCTGATTGTGTTTGTGAGCTACTTTGGCAGCCGGGTGCACCGGCCCCGACTGATCGGCTACGGGGCTGTCCTTGTGGCCCTGGCAGGCCTGCTCATGAGTCTCCCACACTTCATCTCCGAGCCATACCGCCACGACCAAACTAGCTCCGGTAAGAGCAGGAAGGGCTGGGCTGCAGGCGGACGCCGGGAGCCGCCCTACCACCTCCCCGGGGCCCATTCCCAGGCCCACGGGTCAGGATGGGCCCGGCTCCCCAGGGCGCCCGCCGGTCCTCCCCGCTCCCTCGGTCCCAACCTGGGCGGGTCCTTCTGGCAGTCCTGGGGAGCGGGGTTGCTCTGGGACAGAGGGGTGTAACCCCCTGGACCTCCCTTGGTGACGGCCTGCTGGTGGGTCACTGTGTTTCTGAGGTGGGGGGAGTTTACAACACAGCCTACTTGAGGGTCTGGCATGGAGTAGGTCCTCAGGAAATATTTGTGGAATAACAATAGTATCGCGTACCACTTATGGGGTACCCGACACTCTTCTAAGGACTCTATGTGTTTTAGTGCATTTCATCCTCATAAGAAGCCACGACATTAACGAAAGAATGAATGAATGCATGAACCAATTAAAAAATGGAAGAATCTTAGACAGGAGTTGTGAGGCCCAGTGAGATTTTGGTGAAAGCCTACTGGACAGGCAGATGCCTGTCCCTTGGAGAATAACCCAAGCAGCCTGAGCTTCATTCCTTCAATATTCCATCCACCCACCCATCTATCCATCTAACCACCATCTGTCCATCTGTCCTTCCATCTGTCCATCCATCCATCCAGTGTTCTGCCCAACAAACCCTAACTATATAGCTATAAACCCTATACTAAATAGCCTACTTAGCGTCAGACCCCCTCAGAGAGCTCAGTCTTGCCTCCAGGGAGCTTCCAGCCCAGGAGAGGAGACAGAGGCAAGCAAAAACCCTGCAGTGGGTCATTTGTGTGGGGAGGGAAGCACCGGGACCAGCCGGGCATCACGGAAGCCTTCCCAGGGCAAGAGGGCCGTCAGAGAGCCTGGCCTCCCTCGCTCACACTCCGGCGCTCCCACTCTGTGCCAGGACCCGGGGCGGAAAGGGGGAGCAGCACGACCAGGCCCGAGAAGCTGCCAGGGAGGCACGGGTTAGAGGCCTGGGCAGTTTTGCTGCCAGGTAGAGGCTCCAGCTCGTTGGGAGTCAGCCGGAGGGCGCCGGCAGAGCCCCGAGTGGGGTGGGGGGACAGAGAAGGTGGGCGTTTTGAGTGCAGGGAGCCGCAAGGGCAATGGCCAGGAAGTGGGAAAGGAGGGTGTGCGTGAGCAACTCAGGGGGGTTATCGAGGCCCGAGTGGAGAGCTGTCAAAAGGCCTGATTGGAATGCTGGGGGGGTGGGGGAGATACATTTCTGGGTCCTGAGTTTTCATTCCAACAGAGCTTTTTGTGTGCAGGGTCATACGCGTTCTTCTTCCTCCTCCCTGCCACACCACGGCCCTCTGCCAAGGGCTCCCCGGGAAAGCCTGAGGGCAGCCGTTCTGCCTGGGCCTGCCTCGGATGAGTTCGCCAGGCTTGGTGACCTCCAGGCACCCGGTTGGCTCTGGCATCCCCAACCCTTCCATTCACTCCTTCTTCATCCAGCCTGAATTAGTCTCTTTATTGCTAATACTTCTCCACCAGGCCCCCCGCGAGGCCCTGGTGTCACAAGAGAGCAAAAAGAAGACAGAGCCCTGTAACAATCATCACCTGTAACGTCTGGCAGGCTCTGTGCGTGGGCAGTACGCACACCCCATGTTTACGGCCTGTAGCCACTGTTGGCAGCATCGTATTTTATGGGTGAGGAGACCTGTGCTCAGAGAGGGGGATCTCCTCAAGGCCTACAGCTCGTGGGGCCATGACGTGTCCAGGTAGCTTGGCCCCAGAGCCCCTGCTCCGAACCACTGACTTATTCTGCTTCTGAATTCGGAATTTCCGTAGAACTTCAATTCTAGGAGACTCTTGAGAGGTGAAGAAACAGGCCCGGAGGGGCTAAGCCCAAGCCTGGGCTAACCTTGACCTCTGTCAAGGTCTGGACCTCTGTCAAGGTCAGCCCAGGCTTCAACTCAAGCAGCCTTGGTTGAAGGTCCAGGACCTTCCTGGCTCCCATGGCTTTTTCTGAATCCTGGCTTCCAGAAAAGGCTGGGCTAGCCACAGAGAGAAGGCCGCATCTACACCCACATTTGGGATAATAATAGCACGAGGGTCTCTTTAAGTTTGCTCACCAAATATTGGTGAGCTACAGGGAGCGACTGGTACTAAATTAAGAAATTCCCCTTCACTGACCTCTGCGTCTGTGTCCTGAGCTTACCCGGAGCCCACCCAAAATGAAGACCAAGGGCCCTAGAGCCTTCTGCAGTCCAGCCCCAGCGTCCCTCCCCTGCCTGGCCCTGCCTTCAGCCCTGGCCTTGTCCGTCACGCTCTGTGAGTCCACCCTGCTGAACTTCTCAAGCACCTGGGTTTGCATGGGCCGTGACCTCTCCCTGGAGCAACCCTCCCCACTTCTCTTTCTGGAAAATCTTGTTTGTTCTTCTCGGCCTCGTTCAACCTCAAATCTCTGACAGCCCCACCCCATCGGAGAGCCACGGTTGCCCGGGCACTTCCACATACCTCTGCTCCAAGAAGTGGCTTAGGGTACTTCGGGAGCAGGCACTCGAAGTCGAGCTGCCTGGGTTCCAATCCTGCCTCTGCCTGAGCATCAGTTTCCTCATCTATGTAATGGGTGTAAGGAGAGCGCCCGTCCCCTAGGTTTGCTGGGGGAGGGAGGCAAATGGTTGACGTACACAGCACTTAAAATGGTGCCTTGTGGGGCGCCTGGGTGGCTCAGTCGTTAAGCGGCTGCCTTCAGCCCAGGTCAGATCCCAGGGGCCTGGGATCGAGCCCCGCATCGGGCTCTCTGCTCTGCAGGAAGCCTGCTTCTCCCGCTACCATTCCCTCTGCTTGTGTTCCCTCTCTCGCTGTGTTTCTCTCTGTCAAATAAATAAAAAATCTTTAAAAAAAAAAAAAATGGTGCCTTGTGTCCAGTGCACACTGGGTTAAGGGTCTCAGCTGTCATAATATTTTTTATCATCCCGTAGTGGACGCGCCCCAGGACTTTGAGGCTTCTCTGTGCCAGCCCACGACCTCGGTCCCAGCCCCCTCCCCAGCCTCCTCCAACAGCAGCTGCTCAAGCTACACGGAGGCCAAGCACCTGACTGTGGTGGGGATAATGTTCACTGCCCAGACCCTGCTTGGCGTGGGCGCCGTGCCCATTCAGCCCTTCGGCATCTCCTACATCGACGACTTTGCCCACAACAGCAACTCGCCTCTCTACGTTGGTGAGAACCGGGCTCGGAGGGAGGGCCAGGCTCGGAGGTCGGAGGATGAGAGGACCAGGTAGGGGCTGGGCGTGAGTTCCCGACCTCTGCCCCCACGTGGCCAGGAAAGGTCTGGAGAAGCCCTGGAGGTTCCTGGGCCTGCCCGGGGGAGATGGGCCGCTCTTGCCTGCTGGAGACCGGGCAGGCGCTCATCTGCGGAGGGAAGCCAGGGCCAGGGGGCCTAACCCAGGCTTTGTGTTGCAGGGATCCTGTTTGCAGTCACCATGATGGGGCCGGGCATGGCCTATGGGCTAGGCGGCCTCATGCTGCGCCTTTATGTAGACATCGACCGGATGCCAAAAGGTGAGCCTCAAAGAGCACAGAGCTGGCCCCAGGGGGCGCACAGCTGCTAGCTCACTGACCGCTGGCCTCGTAGGAGACACTGAGCCAGGCGGGATCATGTTCAAATCCTAGCCATCCCACTGACCTTGGACATGCCTCTTAACCTCTAAGCCTCGGCTTCTTCATTTTGAGACAATCTCCGTCCTGCCCACCTCCCCAAGCTGTGATCAGAATCCAGGGAGAGATGAGGAGAAGCGGCAGACTACCACGATGGGCAGTCGTCTCGTCACTGCTATTAGGATGACTCTTCACCCGGTCCTGTCCCTGAGCTCCCCCTGGCCCCAGCCTGCGCTTGGATACACTGCGGGGCACACAGGGGCACATACACTCTTGGCCTGTAGGGAGCTCCCATCTTTAGGGGGAACAAGCCCCAGGTGAAGCAGAGAAGAAGCGAGCAGGAGTCTGGGCCAACTTCAGATGGGAAGTGTACTGGGGGACCTCTCAGGACCCTTCTACTTCTGACCACCTCAGGGTCTGGGAACCTATGCCAAGGGCTCCGCTCAGGCAAGCGTAGTCTCCGATCCGGGCAACAGTAGGGGTGGGCTAAGGAGTGGCACCGAAGTTTGGTCTGAGGGCAGCCAGGAGTGGGGAGTGGTGAGGGTCTCCGAGCTCTGATGCCCTGCAGGAACAAGGCGAGGATTCCTCCCCCCTGGAGATTTCCAACAAGCCCTAGAAACCTCAGGGGACACACATGGGAACAGATGGATGCGCCATTCTGCTTCTCACTCTCTGGCTTTTGCACAAGGGTGGCTCCTGGGCAGCTCTGAACAAGACTCCCAAGGGATAGCCCCGCCCCACCTTCCTCCCTTCTGGAAAGCGGGGCCCAGCCCCCAGCACAGCTCTGGTTGGCTTTCCGCTGGTTTCCCAGACACACCCCCGCTCCAGGGAAGGTGGTGTGTTTCCTGGCTCTGTTGACGTCATCGAGGAAGCCAGAGCTCCTCCACGGGCAGATGTGTTCCTGTAGACTGATCTTCCTACCCTTCCTCTATGGGGGATTTCATGGGGTGGGTCCATCATGTCTGCTGCAGGCACAGAAGAGTGTGTGAGAAGCGGGGGAGTCGGGAGATGCCTGTGCTCTCGCTCACCAGGCTGGC
Source organism: Procyon lotor (assembly GCA_028646535.1). Lineage (NCBI taxonomy): Eukaryota > Metazoa > Chordata > Mammalia > Carnivora > Procyonidae > Procyon > Procyon lotor. The sequence continues at coordinate 45,137,428 of CM053613.1, forward strand.
ACAGAAGCAGGGGGAATAGTAGCTGGAGGAGGGAATTAGTCCAAAAGCCAGCTTCATCCCCAGCTTTACAGATACATTCGCTGAGTGCCGACTGTGTACTTTGGCCCCTGGCCATGAGCGCTCAGGCCCAAGCACCTGGGAACCAGCCCTACTCCTGGGCTTGCTGTCTTTATGCATCGGTGTCATTAGAAAGTGTTTGTGGGTGCTATGGCAATGGAAGGAGGAGGTATCCGACTCAGCCCCGAGGTCAAGGGCTTGGATGGAAGAAATGAGCCCTCCAGCCAGGAGGCACATCTGGAATAATCTAGTCCTAATTATACCTGGGGAACTTAAAGGGAAGACCCCTTGGTCACCTTCCCACTCCACCCCGTGGTAGTTTGAAGTTGGTCTTGGGTATTTTTGACAAGCTCCCTGGCAATTTTAATGACGCAGGTCTAAGAAGCACAAGAGGGGTCCTAACCATCGATTTAATGATACTCATCACCTTAACAGTAACAGTAAGAGGAGAAAAAAGAACAGACATCTGTACAGCACATCGTACGTGCTTTACCTGTGTTGGTTTCTGTGATTCTCACAATGACCCTTGATGTAGGTACTACTACTGTCTGTATTTTACAGAGAAGAACCCGAGGCACAAAGAGGTTAAGCAGTTTGCCCAAGGTGATGCTAGTAATGGAATTCAGACTCAGCAGCCCATTTCCAAAGTCCATAACCTTGACCGCTACACACAATGCCTCAGTTGTTGAAAAGTGGAGTCCAGGAAGGATCGAGGCCCTGCCCAAGGTCACACGGCATGTAACCGTAACCAGCGGCTGGAGCCTAGGTCTCCTGACTCCTGGCCCAGGCCACTTCAGGTCTCAAAGGCCAGTCCCAGGGTGGTGGCCAAGATGGGACAGCCCATCCTGACCCTAATGTCACCCTGGTCTTCTCTTCCAGGTGGTATCAGCCTGACTTCAAAGGACCCCCGATGGGTGGGGGCCTGGTGGCTGGGCTTCCTCATCTCCGCTGGGGCAGTGGCCCTGGCCGCCGTGCCCTACTTCTTCTTCCCCAGGGAGATGCCCAGGGAGAAGCATGAGCTCCGCTTTCGTCGAAGGGTCCAGGCAGCCACAGCCTCATCCGCCAGCAAAGTAAGCCCCCTCCATGTGCCCACCCTAGTCCAGGCCCCATCCCCCACTGACCGGTCCTCCCTTGGAACCTTAGACTTCATCTCTCCTGGGCACTGCACTCGACAGCCTACACAGCCTTTCCGCCCAGGCTCCGCTGCATCCCCCGACAGCCCCACACAGGGGCAGGAGGAGGGAGGGACCTAGCCACGATCACACAGCCAAGCAAGGGCAGCCCTGGGGGGGAGAACCCCAGCCCGTCTGAGCCCACGCCCCTGTCTCCCCATCACGCTGTCTGCCTCTCTGCCCGTCACCTCGTCACTTCAGGGTTTCTGTGAGGTCTAAACATGCCGCCCTGGAGCAATATTGAAAAGGAGGAGGAGGTGGAGAATTGAGGGGTGGGGGTCTGGAGAAGACTTCTCTGAAGGGACGGGACTTGAGCTGGATTCTGAAGGACGGTGGAAGCCTAGAGAGGAGAGAGGAGGAATTCTAGGTGTGGCCATAGGGTGGACAAAGGGTTCGGCTGTAGAAATGAATCTAGCCTTTCAGAAGCAGGGAGGGGACAAACGCATGTGAAGTGTGTCCTCTGGGCCAGAGGTCGGGCCGACACTGGAGCTCAGCACGTGGCCTCTGCCCTTAAAACAGGCTCGGTCTAGTGGGGACTAAGACGGGTTGATAAATAACAAGCCATGAGGTGCTTGAGGATATCTCGCTGAAACCCACCCCTACTTGGTCTGATCTCCTCAGAGGAGACCCACTGGGCAGGAGAGATGATTCAGGCTGGGGTCCTCCAAGTTTTCCAGAGGCTCCCTGAAACTCGAGGCCTTAAAAACAATCAATTGGCTCCAGAGTACACAAGACAATGACAAAAGAGAAAGGTTTTAGAGAAGTCCAATGTGTCAGTGATGTTGACTTTATCGAATTTTCTTTAGGACTCGCACACATTTCATTACATTCTGAAAATCTGCGCGTTCCATTTTCTCTTTCCCCGAGGACCCACACACAGCACTTCCGTGACCAAGTGTGTGGGGTGATTCTCAGGCCCGCCGATTCTCTGCGTCACCCGCTAGGCATCCCACAGTTTCACTCAACTCTGACACTGTTTACCCGGAGATAGCATCTGATCCCACAGTTAGGGCTCGGTCTCACTTCAGTCGTGGGTGGTAGGCCCGTCCCCAGATTACCCACAATTTTTGACCTACTTGGCTACAGACAAGGGGTCCCCACAAACCCTTTCTTGGACTCTATTCTTTGCTAGAACAGCTCACAGCACTCAGGAAAGCGCTTACTTCTGGTTTACCAGCTAATTATGTAATAAGGGGTCTGATAAAGGATATTGATAAACAGCCAGATGAGGAGACACATAGGGAGGGGACCGGGAGGGTCCCAAATGCAGGAGCTTCTGTCCCTGTGGAGTTGGGATTCGTCACCCTCCCGCCTTATGGATATGTTTACCAACCGTGTAGCTCCCTGAACCCCATACTATTAGGATTTGGGGGAGGGGGGCCTTCTCCACGTAGACATGTTCAATCCTTTACTCCATTTCCAGCCCTTCTCCCCTCTCTGGAGAATTGGGGGTGAAGCAGGGGAGCTGAAAGTTCTAAGCTTGTAAGCGTCGTGGTCTTTCTGTTGACTATTTCCTGTCCAACAGCCCAGGAGAGTCATCTCATTAGAACAAAGGGTGCTCAAAAAAAAAAAAAAACAAAACAAAAGATGCTCCTCTCACCCAGGAAATTGCAAGGGATTTAAGAGCTTGGTGTCATATCCTAGCCCGCAGGGAATTACACAGATCTTAGGAGCTCTGGGTGAGGAACTGGGGTCAAAGACTAAATATTGGAAGATTCGCGTAAGCACTCTTATTTACAAGAGTTTTAGGAGCCCCGTGTCGGGAATATATACATTTGCATAAATATATATTTCTTATTATTTCACAGGGAAGTAATTGTTGAGAAATCACGATCATAAATTATTTGTTGCTAAGTAATTCTAGTTTCAAAGGGGCGATTTGTAAAAAGCCTGTCGAATATTTTGCAGCAAGAATAATTCCATTTAATGAGGCATGTTGGTGCATTTGAATGTGGTGGGAGAGAGGCCCTCCTCCTTAGGGCAGGAAAGTCTGGGCCTGGGAGAGAGGGCTGAAAATGCCTTTGTCTAGAAAAGCTAGAACTTGAGCCCCAGTCTGTCCAACTCCAAATGAGGCTGCTCTGTGAACCTCACTACCCATCTCCCACCCCCTGCTGGAGCAGAAGTTTTATATATGGGAGATCAATGAAAATTGATGTTAGAATAGCCAATAGGGATCAAAACAGGAAAGGCCTTGCCTGCCAGCTTTAAGAGCAGCTGGTCGCCCCAGAAGGAGGGTAAACGGGGGTCCCGTGGCTATATCCTAGGGTCTAAGCCAAGGAGGGGACAGAGGAAGTGTGTGGGGAGCAGTGTGGGCAGGGAGACTGATGAAGACGCTCGGGCTGTGGTCCACGTGGGAAGCAATACACGGGCAGTTGAGGGGGTGCAAAGGAGGGAGTCCAGGAGCCACCCAGGAGGGACACTCCGGGGACCCAGGTGCTGCTCTGCTAGCGGATGTCCCAGGACAGTGCGGGGCTGGGCTGGTGCTGGGCTCAGAAGCAGGGGGAGGCAGGCCCTTCAGAGAGACCAGTTTGAGGGGCAGAAGGCAGCTTGAAACCACAGATGGCCCTTCCTGGTTCTGCCTAGCTCAGGCCAGAAACTGAATGAGGTAAGAATTCCTAGAACTTGGGGGAAGAGTTCTTAGAAGTAGGGGTGGTCACAGAGGAAGAGGAAGTGAGGAGTTTCTGATTATGGGCAACGTCCAGGTTGGGCCTCACGTCTGAGCAGAGGACAGCCGCTTGAGCCGGGACGGACTGGGTGGAAGGAGCCAGTGTGGGGCGTGGCTGGACTGGGTCACGTGTCCTCCCGGTGACCTTGAGCAAGCCCTTTCCCCATTCTGTTCTGCAGGCCCTGTAAGGTGCCCAGGGCCGATTCCGGGGAGCCGGAGTCTGTGTGCCTGGAAGTCTAAGAATGCAGTCTCTTCAGTCCAGGCTGCTGTGGGGCAGACATCTGGGTTTGAAGAGCCCTGGTCCCCGGCTGGGAACCTGTCTGGCTGTCTGGATCCATTCTGTCAGCACATGGGGGATGGGGAATGAGGAAGGAAGGGGGTGAGAGCTTCCTAAAAAAGAACCGAAGGCTGAGAACATGAAGATCTGCTTGCAGCAGCTCGCAAGCAATAAATATTGATGTGGGAGGAATTGTTCGCTCCCCGCCTCCCTGTGCCCCCACCCGCCTCCTTGAGGCTGCCGCTGCCAGCTCTGTCTGCAGCGACTAGGGCCGGCCCCAGCGCGCTCAGGCCACTGAAGGGGAGGTAGATGGACCGGGAGGAAGGGCTGATGAGGCAGAAGTGGCATCCAGAAGGCCCAGGCCCACAGACATGGGGGGTGTATCTAATGTAGAGAGTGGGAACAGTCATGGGTGGTGGGGGGTGGAGGGAAGTGAAGGGGAGACTCTGAAATCCCTTCGGGTACCTTCTCCCAGGCTCAGGGATCCCCTAAATAGCCTCCTCTAAGTAAATGCACTTTTTAAAGGTGATATGTAATATCAGGGTTTTGTGACCTCAGTCTCCTCATCTGTACAATGGGCAGAAGATTGGATAGGGTCAACCAGCTCTGACAGGTTCAGTGATGTCCTCTCTAAACGGAGCAGGACATGAGCCCTTCCACTGCGGGAGAAAAGGGTGCAGTCAGTCCACAGCCCCCGCCCCCAAGAAGCTCTCAGGTAACGAAGGAAGGCCGGATGCAGACGGACAGGGGGGATGACTGACTGACAGCTCATGCTTCTCCATGGCCAGTGCTTAGAGTTCTCTGCCATCAGGGAGGGGAGCGTGAAGGGTTTCCACAGAGAACATTATGAGATGGTCGATAGGAGAGGCCATACAGGACATGGAGGGGAAGGGCTCTGCTTTCCTGCCTTTGGTTCTACCCACATATCTGTGACCTCGTGGTGGCCAGGAGACACCCTTCTAGGAGTGAGCCATGGCAGGTGTTAGCCCTCTGTAAGCCTTGGTCTCCCTGTCTATCATCAGCCAGTTTCGAAGGTCCTATAGGACTTGTGGCCCATGGCTCTGTAGGGCTCTGGAGTAGAGATGGCCTCTGAGGGGGTCCCTAGCAGGTCATCCGGGCCCATCTGTGCTTGTGGTTGTGGGACCCCATTCAGGCAGCGACCTTCCTGTGCCCTCCATACCCTCAGGTCCCTCTGATTGCCTGCCCTTGGGGCTGGACCAGGGGCTGAGAAAGGTCTCGTCCATTGAGAGCCCATCCCTGCCTGGCCTCTGAGCACCACTGGTCTCTGACATCTTCTCTCGGTTCCTATTTCCCAGGAGTCTCCATGTCTGTTATTCTAGGCCATCTCCCAGGGTCTGGGATTCTAATATTATACAGTTTGAAAGTTCTATGTTTCTAACGAAGATTCTCAAGTACTTGTGTTCTATGAGTCTATGATTCTAAGCCTCGAATGGTCTTTGACTCCCCAAATTTTCTACATGGCTACAATTTTGGCCTGTAAGTCTAAGAGTCTATGAAATCTGTTTTCTCCCCATAATTAAACTGATGTGCTTCTTTGGGAGAATGGTCGAGGATGTGGGCTGAGTCACAAAGTCAGGACCAAGACGCAAGAAAATAGAAACAGCAGCAAAAGGGATATCAGCAAGAGAGAGGGAAACATAGGAGCATGGACCACAAAGATGAGTTCAGTTGATATAACCAAACCCCTTATCTGGTTCTGAGCTTGCCAGGGGTCAAAGGGACAAGGGAGGCGTGGCTAGTCGCACGGATCCCAATAGGATCCCAATACGAGAAAGCCAGAGGAAGCGTGTCTCAATCTTCCTCGGAGCTCAGATCTCCGGCCGCGGTGCTAGAAACACAATCTCCCTCCCACGGGGGTGGGAAGGCTAGCAGATCACCCCATCCCTGTGGCTGCTCGCTGTGGCCACGTGTGATGGCAGCTGAGGGCTGGCAGAGAGTGCCACCTCACCCGCCAGTGTCAGCAAGGCTCTGTGGGGCAGGGGTCACAGGCCCACTCAGAGCCTTCCAGGAACCCGGCTGCCCCAGAGGACAGCTGCTGGAGCCCCGGAGCACCGGCAGACGCGGGGCCCTTGCATGCGCTGGACAGCACACGGCTCCCTGGGTCCCACAGGCTTGCAGCTGTCAGCGCGTGGCCTCCAGGGAGGGGAAGTCCTAACTGGCTCTCTCAGCGCAGGCCTGCTGACCAGGGCAAACCACAGCCAGATGTGGTGTGTCTGACTCCAAGCCCTGCTCTGAGCCAGCCACAATGCTTCTAGTTTCCGGAGCCGGCGCTGGACGGGAGTCCTCAAGACAGATCTGGGGAGAGAGTCCCTTAGCATGGCCCTCCAAACTGCCCGGCTCCTGCCCCAGACTCTGTGGGTTCCCCATCACCCGCCCCCACAACCCCCGCACAGACAGGCCCTTCCCCGCTCCCCCCACCGCCCCGTCCCCTCACTCCTGCTACCAATAACCTCTCTCTTCCTGTCCACCCAAATCCCAAATCCCAAACCTCACTTCTCCTAGGGGCCTTCCCGGACCTCCCCCGCCCAGCCCCTGAGGTCCTGCCCCTTCCCTCCCATCTCCAAACCCCGAGCTCTTTTTCACAGCAGGACACAGGGGTGAGACAGTGCTTCCGGAGGACCTGCCTTCGAGAACCTGCTCTGCACATTGCTCCCTGGTTAACACATCCTCTTCTGGGGCCTCAGTTTCCTCTTCTCCAAAATAGGTGCTATAGGGACCCCGTCACCAGACTGCTGCGGGAATGGATGACAGGGCACATCTCAGTCTGGACTGGCCGTATTTCCAGGGCTCAGCGGCCACACGGGGCTGGTAGCCCCAAGGTATAAGTGAATAACAGACCCGCAGCGCCTCACGCAGTGACTTAGACTGTGGGCTTTCGGGCCCCTTCACGTTCCTCCACAAAGGTGCCTCCCAGTTCTGCCGGTCTCGCACCAGGGCTTCCGACTCATGGGGCCGAGTGGATAAAGCATGAGCTTCAGGCACAGGCAGGCTTGAGCTCAGATCCTAGTTCTGTGATGCTGAGCAAGTTACCTAACCTCGCAGCTGCTTTGCTCCCAGGTGGAGCCTAAGTTCCTTCCTTCGCAGGGGCCCGTGAGGACAGAGCCCCCCACCCAGCCCGCATGCCAGTGGCCTGGCGCACCCAGAGTCTCCATTCTGCCGGGGGGCACTTGTCGTGGACCCCCTGCCCCATTCCTAACCCAAAGCTGTGTGGACACTCGCTTGCCTCGCCACCACCTCTCCATGGATCTCATCTTTCTTCCTAGAGCCTGACACTGGCCGTGCCCTTTGCCTATTGCCCCTGTCTCTTCCACTCTTTCTGTTTATAGATATTCATCAGATACCCACGGTTCCACCCTGGACCCTATGCTAGGCACTGGGGTTTCAACAGAGAACAAGATAAGCATGATCCCTGCTCTTGCAGACCTGGGAGCCCAGCAGGGGAGGGACACTGAACAAGGTCTGACTCAGATGTGCATATGGAAGATGGCGATTTTCTCTGAAAATCAACTTCCCTTCTGCTCTGAATGCCCATCCTGCTGGATTAGCGAGACACCTGACCTCAGCCTTTCTTAGGGGTCCACCCCCAAGGTGAAGCAAAGGTCCTTAGGGGACGTTCAGGGACCAGAGAGGTCTCTCCCCCACCCAGCACGTGTCGGCATCAATACATCCGGGCCCCTTTGAGGCCAAAACACACGGAACACTCTTGACCCCTATTGCTTCTGATGAGGTGATGGCCCCATGCCCTCTTCCCTCCCAGAGTGTTTCCCCAGCCCACAGGCATCTCGGGGCAGAAGGTCTGGCATCCAGCTGTCTGCCCTTGGTTGTGTGTCCTCCCAGGGTGAAGATTCTCCCTCTGAGCAGAGCTCCGGGGAGTCCCCAGAGAAGCAGGATAGCCTCACCCAGATCGCGCCAGACCTGACGGTGATCCAGTTCATCAAAGGTAAGGGAGCTCAGTCAGGCCAGCGGGGAGAGAAGTGGGACCAAGGAGGCACGTGGGGGCGTCCAGGACCCAGCCCCTTCCTGCCCTTCTTGATTTTTTCTTTCATACCTACAGACCCCTTGTGAGCACCATACACTCCTGTAAGTCTTGACTTAGTTGATCCCCTCTGCCTGGAACATCTGTTTTTATCGATATCCATCAAAAGTTTCCTTGTCCCCTTAGGTCAAGCGCAAATGTTATTCCTCTCCTTCCCCTGCAAGCCTGGCTCTCCCTCCTCTCGGCTCTCCAAACCCTCAGGGCCAATAATCCTTGCTCTGCTTCCCTCAAGGACTATTAGGAGAACCAAATGGGGTGATGAATGGAAAGCCTTTTGTATACTAAAAAAAAAAAAAGCAAAAAAACAACCCTTTACTTATATAAGGTATAATTATCTTTTCAATTATCACCCCTGCCCTACTGGTATTATGCCGACCGGGTCCTGGGACAGTCAGTTGAGCTGCCTGTGGTTTAGGAAGGTGATGACCATGGCGTTGCTTTGGCATCCACCCCTGCCCCCCACTGAGGACTTTTGAAAGAGGAAGTTAATCAATCAGGCCCAGTTCTTGGAAGTGTGTCCTACGACTTGATGTTTGGGATACAGTAATCCAGCCCCCAGTTCCCAGCCTCGCCGGGGGAAGGGAAGGGCCGGACTGCGTGGGGCTGGGCCTAGAGGCAGGAGGGGCTCAGACTCCCTAACCTCAGATCACCCCCCAGCTGCTGGAAGGGCCCAGCAGGCTGCTGCTTGGGAGAGTCTATTAATCACGGCTTTGGCTTCTGCCCAGAGGGAAGCTGGGGCCAATCACTGAAATTGGATCCCAGAGTGGGTGTCCTGGGCGGAGAGTCTCTGGTGGTTTCAGCTTCTCCGTGAGCCTAGAGGAGACCGGGGCAGGGGCCAGCCGTAGGCCCTGTAGTTGGTCAGCAAGCCTGGCTTCCAGGCTTTCTGCTGAGTTCCAGAGGGATCAGTGGTGACCTGAGGCTTGGCCTTGAGCACATGGGGCCCCAGGGGAGCCAAAGGAAGGAGGAACCAGGGTCCTTCAGCTGGAGGAGGCCTAAATTTGGGGGAGAAGGCAGTCCCTGAGTTAGAGAAGGCCCCCGTCTGATGGGAGAGACACAGTCTCTGAGTGGAGAGAAGCCCTCGCTTACTTGTTGGAAGAGACACTAAGCTAAGGGTAGCAGTATCCAACCGAGGCGGCCCTGGAGTTCCCCAGCACGTGTCCCTATCTAAGTGAAAGGCATTGCCCTGCCCTCCCAGACTTTTCCATCCGTTTTAAGGACAGGTGGCAGGTGCTGAGGAAATAGAAGGCGGGTACAAAGTGCACTTGTGATGATTGCCACACGAGAAGGAGGTAGAAGCAAGGAACTTAGAGCCCTCTGGCCGCCAGAGAGGCACAGGACTGCGGGTGGGGTGGTGTCTAGTAAGCGGCATGACCTTTACACTAGGACTCGGGAAACCCCTGGCAACCGCTGGCCTGGCCCGCGCTGCTCTAGATGAACTCGGGCCCCACCTGTCCAGTGAGGATCCCCTCCGGCCTGGGCCGATCCGGCCAGGGCAGCTCAAGGAGGGAGGGAGGGAGGGAGGCTGGAGCAGCGACCTGGGCTGAAGGCTGCGCGTCACACCTTCTCGCTCCAAACGCTTGAGTGCGCCTTGTGTAGGGCAAGGGACTCAGGACCGGAGGCAGTCCGGGGACACAGAGGAGGGGGAATTCCACGGCCCCAGCTCCTACCCTCCCTGCTGGTGTCTTTATTTTAATAAAGTCTTTAAAATAAAGACTGTTTGTCTTTATTTTCTGCTGCTAAGGAAGTGGTTCCTGGCCCAGCCCAGGGGGCTAGAGAACTAGCTGACGGGGCTCTGGCCGTGCCGTGAGGGCAGACAGATCTCCAGCGACAGAGACCCTGGTCCTGGGTCCACTGCAGGAACAGACCCTTCCACTTGACCCGGAGGAGCCCCAGCTCCTCGGCCAGTCCCCGCTGCC
>CM053613.1:45147671-45261676 GCA_028646535.1 Procyon lotor
AAACCTGTGCACGAGGCACCAGGTTAGAAGATGACGAGCGATTGGGGCCGTCATCAAAGCCAGACCGGTCGCTTCTACGCCTCTCTGTGTGCTTTTGTTCTTACATCCCTAAGATCCATTCTTTAGGCCCTACCTCTGTCCTCCCTCGAGAAGCCCCCCAGCACCAAGCCTGCTCAGTTTCACCTTCTCTGGAGGTCTTACTTCTGCCCCAACATTGTGACTTCGGATCACACGTCCGCCTGTGTGTCCATTCATCCGTTCCCTCATTTATTCCCTAAATATTTCCTGAGGGCCTGCTGTGCCCCCAGGCTCGGGAGATTCAGCAAGGAACATAGCAGACAAAAACCCCTACTCTGAATGAAGCTTATATTCTGGTGGGGTGACCGTGAAACGGCCAAGGGAGAGAAACATGTGGTACGTTAGGTAAAGTGCTGCGGAGAAGAGAAACTAGGGATGGACGATCGGGGGAGGGGCCGCGGTCCCGTGCTGGGGATGCAGGAGGGAGGACACAGGCCTGGACAGGATGAAAATGACTGAGAGGGGGAAAATGAGATAACTGAACAGAAGAAATGGAACAAGGTGGGGGGAGATGAGATGAATGGAAGAGGAGGTTCTCTATTCCTCTTCGCCACAGAGACTAGAACTCTGTGGAATCGAATTTTAGACAGAATCGAATGGAAAGAGGCACGATTGAATAGCGTGCAATCCAATCAATGGAAGGGAACAAAACTGAGTTTAAAAAGCAAAACAGGGGCGCCTGGGTGGCTCAGTCGTTAGGCGTCTGCCTTCGGCCCAGGTCAGGTCCCGGGACCCTGGGATCGAGCCCCGCATCGGGCTCTCTGCTCAGCAGGAGGCCTGCTTCTCCTGCTACCATTCCCTCTGCTTGTGTTCCTTCTCTCGCTGTGTTTCTCTCTGTCAAATAAATAAAAATTTAAAAAAAAAAAAAATGAAAAAAAAAATAAAAAGCAAAACAGAATTAAATGGAGGGGAGTCAAACGTAACGGGATAGAACTGGGCACAGCGGAATGAAATGAGACGGCACGGAAGGAACGGGCCAGTTTAAACTGAACAGGGCAAGACAGGACAGAAACCGAAAGCCCACTGGCCTGCCCACTCTGACCTGCTCCCCACTCACCCCAACAGTGTTCCCCAGGGTGCTGCTGCGGACCCTGCGCCACCCCATCTTCCTGCTGGTCGTCCTGTCCCAGGTGTGCATGTCATCCACGGTGGCGGGCATGGCCACCTTCCTGCCCAAGTTCCTGGAGCGCCAGTTCTCCGTCACGGCGTCCTACGCCAACCTGCTCATCGGCTGCCTCACCATCCCGTTGGTCATCGTGGGCATCGTGGTCGGGGGTCTCCTGGTCAAGCGCCTCCAGCTGGGCCCCGTGCGCTGTGGCGCCCTCTGCCTGCTGGGGGCGCTGTTCTGCCTCCTTTTCAGCCTGCCCCTCTTCTTCATGGGCTGCTCTACCCACCAGATTGCAGGCGTCACCAGCCCGCCCGGGTGAGTGTGCGAGAGGCAGGTGGCGGAGGGCATCAGGGAGGGGGCCCGGGAGAGGCCAGGGAAAGGGGCTACCCGTCTAAGTCAAAGCTCACTCTCCACCAGCACCTTCTCCTCCCCTCCCCGCCCGGCTTCAGAGCAATGGGACCTCTGTCTCCGAGTCCCCAGTGAGGGTGTCAGGCATCACGAGGAGGGGCAAGGATGGAACTTCGCAGGCAGGGCGGCTCGGGCCCGGGGAGAGGTGGAAGGCAAGGCGGGGCAAACCGCTCGTGCAGACGGCGTCTCTGAGTGGCCGAGCGCCGTGGGCCGAGTGGAGGTTAAAGCAGAGGCCACGTCAGAGAGCAGGACCCAGCTCAGTGTGAGGAGGGCTTCGCTCCTGGGCGGAGGAAAGGCCTGCCCGGGAGCCTGCACGCTCCCCATCTCCGGGGGTGGGTGGGGGTGTGGAGAGCGGGGGGCGAGCAGGGGCTGGGAGGCGTCTGTCACGGACGAGGGAGAAGGGACTTGAGCCCTAGGCAGGGGTTGGTCTAAGAGGCCTCGAAGACTTGCAGCTAAAATGCTGTTGCTCCGTGACCCCAAAACTCAGAGCTCTTTGCCCACATCTGAGGCAGCAGCAGAGGAAGGCCTCCCCCTCCGAGGCCCATCTCCCTTCTCGTTTCTCCGTCTTCCCACCCTCAGACATATGCTCTCTCCCGTGGGGGCCGACTTCCAGAGGATGCTGGAAGTTCCTTCGCTGCCTCTCCTCCAGAATGACTTCACTTTTCCCGGGAACTGCTCCAGGCTGAGGCTAGCCCACGACCCAGCTAGAATTCCCCAGGTGTCTCCGTTCCCACCTCTCCCTGGGCATCTCCTCCCTCTGCCCACACGCCACCCTCCCCACCTGAGGGAGGCTCGGCGCTTCTCTCTGGCCCAGGCCCCACATCACCCTTTCCTTCCCCTCCTTCCTTGCCCCTCCTTCTCCCAAACAGCAAGGCTACTGCGCTGCCTCCTCTCTGCAGAGCCCTCATTTTAGGCACAGAAGGGGGATCTTTAGACAAGCCCTCCAAAGTCCCCGGTCTAGGGAGCGAGCCGGGCCTTTATTTATTTATTTTTTAAAGATTTATTTATTTGTTTTAGAGAGAGAGAGAGAGAGAGCATGAGGTGGGGAGGGGCAGAGGGAGGAGAGAGAGAATCTCGGGCAGACTCCCCACCTAGCACAGAGCCGGATGCGGGGCTCCATCCCAGGACCCCGAGATCGTGACCTGAGCCGAAATCCAGAGTTGGCTGCTTAACCGACTGAGTCGCGCAGGCGCCCCAAGCTAGGGCCTTAAAATGATTTTTTTCCCCAAAAATTAAATGGAAAAAAGTCAGCCTGGTGCACATGCCTCTTTCCCTTTTCTTCTGTCCCAGGCAAGCTGACCGACAGAGACACTGAGGTCCAGAGAGAGGCAGGGACAGCTGGGTGATCCCGCAGCTAGTCAGGCGTCCTGCCTGGTCCAACCCACATAACTTGAATTTTCTAAGAAAAGGAAGCAATCCAGTCCATCAAGAAAAAGGCCCTTTTCATCTGAGACTAAAATTCTGGGGTGAATTTATCTTCTGTTCCCTGGAGAAGGGCCACTGAGGGATGGAGGATTTTTGTAGAAGTTCAAAGGCTCGTAGGATCCCGGGGCTGGAACGGGTCCCAGAGGCCTCGGTCAGACTCTACCCCCCACTCTTCCCGTTGGGAGCTTCTAGCCCATCTCCCGGCTCCAACACCTTCATTTCAGGGAGCTCGCCACGTGGAGCCTGCCTGACAGTACAAAGCTCTGCGTGGAGCCAAACCTCTGGCCGTCGTTCTCAGGGTGGGGAGCTGGGCTGCAGGCCTGACAGGGTCGCGGTCTGAGAGCCGGATAGCCAGACTGACCCTGTCGCCTTCCCTCCCACCAGCAACCTGCCGGGACCGGAGCTATTTCCAGCCTGCACAGAGCCTTGCTCCTGCCCACTGGATGACTTTAACCCTGTCTGTGACCCCAGAACCCACGTGGAATACCTCACGCCCTGTCAGGCAGGTTGCACAAGCCGGGTGGTCCAGGAGTCTGTGGACAAAAGTCAGGTGGGTCGGGGCTCTGACCGCTCCCTGTGCCTCCCCTGGGCTCTGCCCCTCCCTGTCTTTGTGCACCCATCACGCTCTCCATCTTTGCACATTCTCATTCCGGGGCTCTTCTCTCGTCTGTCATCTGTTGGTCAGTCTGTCTCCTTCTGTTGGCCGATGTAGAACATGATTCTTGCAATAAACTTTGATTGCTGGTCTGGGTGAGCCTGATCTGGCTCCAGCTGTCTGTGCAGGGGAGAGGCGAAAGGAAACAAGTCAGGAAATGGTCCACACAAGTACAGACAAGATGGAAGAAGCCGGGGGGGTTCTAGAAGGCTTCCTGGGACGTGGCATTTGTGTTGAGTCTTCAAGGATGAGTGAGCCAACTAGGAAAGGGCTTTCCAGGCAGGGGAGCCGTGGAGGCAGAGACTGCACACCCATGCACACGGTGTTTCAAGAACCTGGAAAGGACGTGTTGGAGCAGAAGCATAACGTTTCAAAGAGGGAAAGTGAGGCGCAGGCAAAGAAGGGCCTTGAATGCTGGGCCACCAGTAGGAACTTTATCACGAGAGTGATGGGGAGCATTGGATAAGCTGGTGACAGGGTCCGATCTGTGTCTGATCACACTTGAGGCTGTAGTATGGAGGAAGGTGAGCGGAGTGCAGGCTAGGAGACGGGAGATCATGGGGAGGCTGGCCCAGCAAGCCCAGTCAGTCGTTCAGTCAGTCAACAAACCTCCACAGGGCTCCTCTTCTGTGCGGGGGCCCTGTGTTGGGGGAGTTGGGGGCTGAGGACCCAGAGCCCAGGGGCCCTACCCTCAAGGAACTCTCAGCGGGAAAGGAGGCAGAATAAGCAGCCCCAGTGCATTTGGCGTGAACCTTAAACAGGTCTCCAAGACTAGCCACTCATCCTGCCCTTCCTCCTCTGTCCCCCAAATGACAAATGAGGAGAACACCTGCCTTCCTCAGACCCCCAGGCTGTAGAAGAGCCTATGCGAGGGAGGTACAGTGTCAGACTGGCCATTATGACAACGCGTCCCTTCTCCAGCATTCCCTACCTTTGCCGTGGGCAATTCCTGCCTTTGCATCCCGCTGGGCATCGGTGTCCAAGCCCAAGGCTCCCCCAGGTAGGGACCAGGGACCCATGGGCTGGCCCCAGGAAAGCACCGGGCTGATGGGGCTTCGAGCAGCAGGCGCCACCTAGGGGCCGTGCAAACCCTTTGCATTTGCAATTCTTGCAATCCCGCCTCCGCCTCCTTAGCCCTCACTGTCTTTACCTGGTCTCATCTCCCTGAGACCCTTCCAGGGGACCCCAGGCCCTGATGCCTGGGACAAGATCCCCCAGGGAGCAGCGAACTTTTGCGGATATGGGCCCCTGAGCACCGAGGCCAGGCCACCCGGTTCGAACCCCCGTTCTCCCTGTAACCGGCTCTGTTACTTCAGGCGAATGATTTAATCTGGGCCTCTGTTTTCCTGGTCTATAAGACAGAGGTGATCGTACTGAGTACCTACTGTATGCCAGCCACGGTGCTAAATGCTTTCCTCGGGCGAATTGATTAAATAGTGAGTAAAGGGTCACACGACAAAACCCGTGAAAAGTACCTAGCACCGTGGCTGGGAAATTTTAAGTGCGTAACTCCTGTTATGCCCAATCTACAGATGGGAAATGGAGGCTCAGGAAAGGACCAGGCATTGCCCAAAGTTGTAATGCCAGAGCTGGGATTATAACCCTGGGTCGTAACCCATCCTCCATCCTCCTCCCCTTCCCTCCACTCCCACTCTCTCCACAGTGGGCCTCTTGGCCTGCCTCCCCCGTCCGGCCTGTCCTCTTGCCCAAGCCAGAGCGACTTTGCTGCTGGCAGCCCTCGTCTCTCCCGTGCTTAAATTCCTGTGCTTAAATTCTTCCCAAGACCCAGAGTTCGCCTCAGGGACTCCCAGCCCTTTTCACAATGTGTCTAAGGTTGCCCAGGGCTGGAGGTGAGAGGCGGCCCCAGGCCGAGGGGACCACCCCGAGGGCTGATGGCACCCGGCCCTGCAGAGGCCGAGGCTCCCTTGGACACACTGGTCAGAAACTCTGTTCTCTGGGGAAGAAAAGCCTAGGTTTCCTGGCTGGCTTTGCTCCTGTGAGGCACCCGAGGCACACGTGGTGACCACTTCTGAAGGAATCCAAGGCTGGAAGTTTTCCAGCCCTCGTGGGGGTGGGAATGCAGGCTGCCCTCAAACGTGTCCCCCTGGGCCAGCCTGTGGGCCGTTCCTTGCAGCTTGAAAAGGAGTCAGCTTTCCACATACTTCAGTCTCCAGAGGGGTCCCAGTTTTTTTGGGGGGGTCTCCTATTGGACTTCACCCTGGCCCAAGAGAGGGGTAGGCTTTGTCCTCTGGCCCTGGAGCCCCCCAGACCTCAGAAAGCTGTACTCCCTCGTGTAGGTTCTGCAACCCTCCTGGGCCAAACTTGCTTCAGGACCCTGCTCACCTCGCTGGGTTCCAGTCTCGCTGAGCAGCTTTCCGTTTCTGCGAGCGCCTGGGTGCCCGCAGGACAAGGTTTTCAGTACTTTACCCAGTGTTTTGCTGTCAGCAGGATGATTGGCAGGGCCCCAGTCCACTGTGTTTCTGGAAACAACAGTCCAGGTTTGTCTTTTGTGTCCCAAGCTCAGCAGGCCGCCAGCCCAGCGCAGCCCTCGAGCAACCTTGCCTGGCCTAGTGCCTCCCCTCTGCCCTCCCCTCCCGGCTGACAAAGATTTGTGGCGCTCTTTTGGGCCACTTGCTTGTGATTTGACATCTGACCTTCCTTCCTTCTCCTTATTTCAGTTTTCCTCTTGGCAAACTCCTATTCATTCCTCAAGGCCCAAATCCAGCCCCCTTCTCCAGTGAGGTCTTCCTTGCCCCTCACCTGCTGAAGCCGGGTTCCCATGGTGCTCTCTGGGTCCCTCTCTCCTGTGCTCGAATCTCTCCTTGAGAGTCTCCTCTGCGACCCAATGCCCCGGAGGACTTCAGTGAAGTAGAAAGGGAGGGACACTGAGCTGGAAAATCTGAGTTCCTTCCCCAAAACACTCTTAAATAGGTTGGTTGGTTTGTTTAAAATATTTTATTTATTTGAGAGAGCACATGCGAGAGAGCGTGTGTATGAGAGAACGAGCTAACACAAGCAGGGGGGAGGGGCAGAGGGAGAAGCACGTTCCCCGCTGAGCAGGGAGCCCGATGCGGGGCTCGATCCCAGGACCCTGAGATCATGACCTGAGCTGAAGGCAGACGCTTAACCATCTGAGCCACCCCGGCACCGGTTTTTTTTTTTTTCATAGTTTTTTTTCTTTTAAAGATTTTATTTATTTGAGAGGGAGCAAGCCTGAGAGATCCCGAAAACATTCTTGGTTACTTCGATTCCTGGCACAGTCAGGAATTTGGAACATTCCGACATCACCAGGTGCAAGGACGAGTGAGTTTGTGTGCACGCGTGTGTGTATGATTGTGCGCGCTGTGGGACTGTGGCGTGTGCGTGGGGGGTGAGGCTCTCCCAGCCCCTTCCCCTCTTCTGTCCTCTGCTTCCCTCTCCCCGCAGCCTCAGCCTGTGTGTGGAAAGCGTGCTGCCCCCCGCCCCCGCCTCGGGGCCAGAAAGCCCCACCTGCAGCCAGCTCTGCCCCAGCTGGTGGGTGCCCTCGGGTCCCCCACAAGCCTTCGGGGACTACAGGCGCTTGGCCAGCTGCTTGCCCTTGGAGGCTCCTGAAGGCTTTTCTCTGCCCCCTTCCCGCTCTAGGTTTTCTACACCAACTGCAGCTGCGTGGTGGGGGGCGGCCCTTTGCCCTCCGGCTCCTGCGACTCAGCCTGCAGCCACCTGGTGCTGCCCTTCATGCTCCTGGTCAGCCTGGGGGCCGCCCTGGCCAGTCTCACCCACACGCCTTCCTTCATGCTCATCCTAAGGTGAGAGCGGGTGCAGCCCAGGCCCGGGGGATCCCAAGAAGTCCTTAAGCCCAGGTAGGATAAGGGATCTTGGAAGCGGGGTTTGAAGAAGGAGGCCACTCGTGTGTCCTGGCCCCCCCGTAACAGACCGGGTTCTCCCTGCCCTGTCTCCATCCTCGTGGCAACTTCGCCCTCCCCCATTTATGGCTAAGAAACCTGGGGCTCAGAGAAATTCAGAAGCCAGCCCCAGGTCTCACGGCAAGTGTCGAGTAGAGTAGTACTGGGGTTAGGGCCCAGAGCCAGGCCCCTACTTGCCCCAGGAGAGGAGAGGCCACCAGGCACAGTGAGGACAAAGCGGAGTGTCAGCCCACAGTGAGCCGCAGGAGGGTACATCCAGAAAACCCAGCCGTGGCCGTGTGGTTCATTTTTCAAGTCAATGAGCCCTTATAGGTCCACTGTGGACCCAGCCCACAGGAACACTGCCTCGTGGTCCCCAATCTTTCTGGCCATTGTCCTGAGGGTGACTGCTGGGACAGAAAGATTGTTACCTGAAGCCAAAGTCAGCATGCCTGGGATGGGGGCTGGAATAAGTGGCCCTCAGAACAGGAAAATCCCAAGTTTTCATTGTGCCTGGTTATTTTTTTAACTATTTTTTTTTTTTTAGATTTTTATTTATTTACTTATTTTTGAGAGGAGAGAGAGAAGCAGGGAGAGAGAGAAGCAGACCCCCCATGGAGCAGGGAGCCTGACTCGGGGCTCGATCCCAGGACCCTGGGATTCTGACCTGAGCCAAAGGAAGATGTTTAACCAACCAAGCCACCCAGGCATCCTTGGGATTATTTTTATTCCCTATCTGTTTTCTGAAAAATTACAAGAGGGATGGCGGCCCTCACAAATAGGAGAAGACGCATAGATCTGTAAAACTGCCTGGCCTCCGGAGAGGAGGACTCGGACGTCCCAGCAGGCAGGCAGCCCGTGTGAGAGGAGTTAATTCAGGCAGTGGCCTACGAATCCTGACTCTTGACACCCAGCCGCTGTGAGATCTTAGCCAAGTCACTTAAGCCGTGCAAACATTTATCAGTCTCTTTGTCTGTAAAATGGGCTAATGGTATAACCTATGTCATGGGGGGTGAGGTAGGGGTTCAGTATAGAATGACGGAGCCCACGGTGAGCACTCCATCAACACCAGCTGCTGGTATTCCTAAGGAGGAACCGGTGATGGCCCGGGCATCCTAGGCTGGGGCCTCACAGCACTTGGGGAAGTTGGAAGGCATGCCTGACTGCCTAGTTTCGGGTTTTCCCACGTGTAGGAGGAAAGAGGAGGAATTTGGGGGGCCCTCGGGGGAGTCGGTGCGGGGTGACTGTGAGCAGGAACACAGGGAGGCCAGTGCAAGGTCCTCATGGCTAGCGGAAGTGCCTAGGACGTGGGGGCTGGGCTCCGCAGGTTGAAGTGAAATGGAGTGGGGAGGCTGAGCCCACCCCCGCCCCAGCGCCCGGGACCTTCGGACTTGGGGAAGGCTGGCCCTGCGTGGTGAGAGAGAAGGGGATGGTGAGAGCCCCTGGGGGGCCAGGGCCCTCTCCATCCTCATGTCGCTGTGTTTCTGCTTGTTAGGGGAGTGAAGAAAGAAGACAAGACTCTGGCTGTGGGAATCCAGTTCATGCTCCTGAGAGTTTTGGGTAAAGGAACCTTCCTGGGACCCTTAGTTCCAATACCCACGGTGTGCCGGGCCTGGGGGCACAGGGAGGAGCAGGACCCAGTTCCTGACCTTAGGGTTCACAGGACCCAGGCAATAGACTGGACCTGGGATCCTGGAGGGGGGTATGCGAAGAGCAAAAGAGCCCTCCAATGAGGCAGCGCCAGGGTAAGGGCTGGCCTTGAGGACCAAAGTCTTATGGGACAAGAGGCCCCAGTGGCTCTGGGGGGTTGTGTTTACTGGGTAGCAGGCACACCAGGCCCCACTGTCCCCTGACCTCCTCCTGCAGCCTGGATGCCCAGCCCCGTGATCCACGGCAGCGCCATCGACACCACCTGTGTGCACTGGGCCCAGAGCTGTGGGCGTCGGGCCGTGTGCCGCTACTATGACCACGACTTGCTCCGAAACCGGTGAGACCAGGGGTGAGGGCTGCCAGGGCCCTGTGGGAAGGCTTCTGGCAATATTCCTGGGGTCCTGGGTAGGAGAGCAGCAGGGACGAGAGGCCCATTCGTATCCCACTGCTAGGCAGCAGTTTCTGTGTTCTGAGCCAGTCGGGGTCCCCGACTCTTACGGATCAAGAAAGTGAGAATTAAAGCAGCCCAAGGTCATAGCTGGTAACTGGCAAAGCCAGGCCTTGAACCCAAGTGGTCTAAGCATGGTCTGTGCAGGAAATGTGTCATTCTGGTTGAGGGTGGGGAGAATCAGGGGAGCAGCCCAGCTGTGAGAGAGATAAGGAGTTAAGTGGGGTTGGGAGAAGGCCTCTGTAGGACACAGGAGGCCTGGGATCCGGTCCAGCTCTGTCCATCGGGAGACCTGCGTTTTCTGGAACTGAGTCTTCCCATCTGTGCAATGCGGAGCCCAAAGGAATCTGAAGGCCGAGAGGCTGCTGGGATGGGATGGGGGCCGGAGGGGACTTGGTGACAGGGCTGGAAGCAGGGAGCTGGTCACCGCCAGCTCTGCGGAGGGCATGGCTCTATGGGCTGGGACTGACCAGGGCCTTTCCTAGAGGAAGAAAAATCAAGTAAGAGCCTTGCTGAGTTAGGCAAACAGGGGAGGACTCCTCTTGTGGGACGTGGGGTGATCTCTAAAGTTGCAACTGTCAGGCCCCGAGTCCTCTGACAGCGAGAGAGGCAGGGCTGGCCCCGGCCACAAGCCAGCCAGGGACCGGGCAGGGAGGATGCCCAGGCTTCTGCCTCCCACCCGGGGCTCCTTCTGCAGAGCCTCTCCCCCTCTCTCAGGGAAGGGCCCCCACAGGGGTCAACTCCAGCGGCTTCCCATCTCCCCAGCCAAGGCCATGGTGATGGGGCTACTGCCCTGGGTCTGGAGGCCTCTTTCCCTGCCTCCCCCCACCGGGCTTCAATGTCTGACCACACAACGGGTGGTGATGGCAGGCCTGGCTCTGCCCCACCCCAGGGACATCCAACCCCTAAACACAGAGGTCCTGAGTTCACGGGTTCCTTGGTCTTTTCCAGGTTTGTTGGCCTTCAGTTCTTCTTCAAGACAGGCTCCCTGGCCTGCTTTGCCTTGATTTTGGCCATCCTAAGGCAGCAGGACAAAGAGGAGACCCTGACCGTATCCACGTCTGGCCTACAGCAGCAGCTGTTAACGTCAGGGCCAGAAAAGAAGCCTGAGGAATCCAGAGTGTGAGCTGGCCCTAGAAGGGCAGGAACACCTCCTCTGGGCCCTTCGCCCAATCTTGGGTGTCAGGAACCCTGTTTTCCAGTTCTGACTCCTCTGCTAACTTGCTCTGTGACTTTGGGCAAGTCGCTGACCCTCTCTGGGCCTTTGTAACTCGTCTAAACCAAAGAGTTGTCTAGGGGTTTGGTGTGTTAGCCACTTGTAAAGCACGATGGTCTTCCCCCTGCCTCTGCCAGCCAGCCAGGCTGACCTGAAACCGGGCTTTCCTGGTGGAAGGACTGTATCTCTTTCCCCCAGGCCCTGGAATAGAGAAGCAGACAACAGCAGGCCAGGCCGCCTTACGCGCCTGGTCCTAGCCCAGCTCTGCCGCTCACCTGGAGCCGTTTGCCCTCTCTGGGCCTCAGCCACCCTCTCTGGCAGGTGGAAATGGACTTGCCAGCTTTTAGGCCCCTTCCAGCTGTGACCATCTGTGTGGTCAGGAGGGACTCAGGTCTCCTCCAGCCCCACTCAGCCCGGAGGTGGGGCCAGGACAGCCTCTGTCAAGAACTATCCATTTGGCGCCCCCTGGAGGCAGAGCCCTGAGCTCTGAGCAGGGTCCTCAGGGAGGAAGCCGGCCTCACACAGAACATTCAGGCCAGTCTGGGCCTTCAGCAAACCAGGTGTGAGGGCCCCTGGGGCTCTTAGCTGAGGTGGGGTGGGGGTGGGGGGCTCACTCTGTAGACTCAGGAAATTCCAGTCCTTGCCTCAGGGAGCCACAGTCTGGGCGAGGCCTGGTCTCTGCCTTAGGGGCTCCAGTGGGGAAGGAGATCGGGCCCCACACTTGGCCATTTTCTGACTTCAAAGACCAAACACGCTCAACACACATTCACTGGTACTTACGCACAGCCAAGGCTTCGCACATCTGACCGGCGCTCACCAAAGTCACTGTGACCCCTGTTGACTAGACTCCAAATTTCACCATTTCCTTCCGGGTGCCGGAATCGGCGTCGCCTAGCGCTCTGTAGGTAACGTCTGGCTCTGTGATGACCACGTTTTGGGGGCAACGTCTAGTGCTCTGTGATGCCTGAGTTGGTTTAAGCACCTGTTCTTTGTGAGGCCAAAGCCTGAAACATCCAGCTCTGTGTAGGGAGTGGGTCTGTGCTTGGGTCCGAACCAACTGGTCCCTCAGTGGGCCTCGTCTTGTTTTATGGCCAGTCTTCTCTGACCTGGTTATCGCCCTGGGGAAAGGGGAGAGAGTTTTCTAATCTACTCCAGCCCGTTCTGTCGTCACCACACAGCTGACCCGGCTGGGACCTGCTGCGTGGGAGGCAGGAGACAGAGCTGTCAGCCAAGGCTTCCCAAGTCCAGTCCTGAGCTGGAGGCCGGGGAGAAGGCGGGG
This sequence comes from Procyon lotor, assembly GCA_028646535.1. Classification (NCBI taxonomy): domain Eukaryota; kingdom Metazoa; phylum Chordata; class Mammalia; order Carnivora; family Procyonidae; genus Procyon; species Procyon lotor. The sequence continues at coordinate 45,159,820 of CM053613.1, forward strand.
GCTGTGGGGGCCCACGCGGCTCTGGCCCTCCGAGCAGCTCCTGTGGCCAGACTGCGAGGCTCTCCCACGTGAAAGAAGAGGAAGACAAAGGTAGAGAAGTTCTAACTCCCATTTTGATTCCACTGGTTGATACCTTCAAATGTTTAATAAATATATGAGCCTGCATTTATCAATGCCAAGAATTTCAAGGTTTCTTCCAACAAGATGAGGCCGTGCACACGTGTATACTCCTTCTCCTTCCCTCCTGTTTCCCAGGTTTGGCAGAAATAGTCTGGAATTATAGATGCGGCTTATTATTAAATTTGTTCTTGCATAACGTCTCTTATAATTACAAAATTCCTTTCTTACAAAGTGCATTAGAATTTGCAGCAACCGCATTATTTCTAGGTATTTAGATTTAAGTTTTACTGGATTCGTTGCTCACTGTTATTTCTTACATATGACATCTTTTCCCTAGCTGTATATTCTGGTCTAATTTTCATTTGACTGGGCTACTTCCTCTAGTAATGGTTTCAGAAATGGAATAAGGTCATGAAGATTTCCGAGTCCTCACCTGTTCAGATTTTATGGGAGAGGAAACAGTTCAGAACGAATAAGCAACTTGCCCGAGATCGTACAGAACGTAAATGGTGGAGCCAGCGTTTTGTGGGAATGGAAGCTTACACACTTTGGGGAGCCCTCTTTAAGAAAAAGAGCACAAAATTTGGTAAGAAGGTGAATATCTAGAATGAGAAAAGTCAACGCAAATACATTACACAATTCAGAAAAATAGCATATATTTTACTAACTGTTGCACACATGTCTAAAATATGTTCTCCCCCCACCCTCTGTCACGGCAGGATTTTCTGTAGCCAGCTTCTGGTTCTGTCCTTGCAAACCGGTTTCCCCTCTGTTGCCCATGTACTTCCAAGCCCAGGCCACATAAACCGCATTTATGTCCCCAGATGACCTCTGGATTTGACACCTGATGTCACAATGTTGAGTGAGTTGGACAGTGGGTGGGAAGATTCCTAGAGGCCGTTCTCTACATGCAGGTGCTTAACAATGAGTTACCTAGATACAGAGGCGACTGAGAACCATATAAATATATCCAAAGAACCCAACTGTTAGGGTCCGTGATCAAAGGAATGAGTTTGATACAAAGCGAAGGTCAAGCAAAGCTTTATTCCGGGCCAAGCATCGAGAATTGTGCTGACCCATCAGGGCCATGACCGGTCAGGGCCATCTCTATGGAGAGAACGACCCTGGCCAATCTCACAGGCTAGTTTTTATAGGGAAAAAACCGCAGACCGCAAGCTGACGGTAGTCACGTAGCTGGCAAAGGCCAATTTGATCTTTATTGGTTAGAAACGGAAAAGTTACATATGTGCTTTTTACTGATTTACTCCACCTGGCCTGGCTTGCTTTTGTTTTCTGGTCCCGATACTAGGAACCAATACCCAGAGCTGATACCAGGTAGTTCCTGGATGGAAGTTAATAAACAACAGTATGATTGACGATGTTATGGCTGGCTGGACAAAAAATGGAGTCACTTTAGCTAAACTGGTCCTAACACCAACTTAAGTTGATCCCCAACTCAACTGCCTCTTAGCCAGATCCCAGAAATGCCCATGGCCCCTCCAACCACCTCATATAAAGAGAAACTGGGACACAAGTAGTTGGAGTAAAAAGAGCTAGCAATCTTAACTACTTGTGATTAAAGTATCTCACCTTTGCAAATTTCCCAAGAACACGACAACCGCAGAGGCCCCTCCCTGGGTCTGAGGAGAGACAGTGATACTCAAGCAACATTAGCTTCATGCCGAGTCTGCCTCGGAGTCAAGCTGAGAATTGAAGGAGAAAGCGAGGTACTTGTGCTTAAAACCTCCCAGGCTAGTAGGGGTGAGGAGACTCCAGGAGTCATCAGGAGAGAGACACAGGGCTGAGAGCCAGGGGTGGAGCAGGTCAGGGCTGGAGGGGATCCCAGGGACCAAGGGAATCCAGGGAGCAGCCCTCTTATGGCCTCTGGCCAACGAGGAGCCACAGGCAATTGCATCTGTGAGCTCACTTTCTTCTCACCTGGCATCTGGAAGCTGGGAGAAAGGCATTGTCTCCACGCTAGAGTTGACTGGTAGTAAAATCCAGCAGTTTCTCCTGGAATTAGAAGGAACATCCTGATGCCTAGCTCGGAAGCCCTTCGGCCCACAGACCCATGCTAGAGAGGTGCAGCAGGGAGATACCTCCCCAGAGCCTGGAGCCAGGCGCCATGACTAGAGTGCAAATAAACGAAAAGAAAGAACTCCCAACACCTTCTCCATTCTTTGGCCCTGTTGAATCCTTTCCCCCAATAGGCCTTCTTCATCCCCACCCCACTGCTTGCCTCTTCATCCCACTTCCTGAAGTCCTACCCAATCTTCCAGATCCAACTCAAAGGCCACCATGTCTAGGAGGACAGCTTGGCACGGGTAATGGAACGTGGATGACAACCAGCTCAGAGGATGATAAAAGATGGATCTGCATTAAAATCGCACACAATCACATAAACACCTGTGCCTTGATGTCAGCGGTTGGGGACCATCTGAAGCCTGGCTGTCGACCTCCAGTGGGGTAGACAGAACAGAGGTTTAGAGTCAGAGAGATCTGGGTTCAAATCCTGTCTGCCACTTTTTTATGGTGTGACCCTGAATAAGTGATTTAACCTCTCTGTTTCTTCACTTGTATAGTAAGGCTGGTCATTCCCATCTCCCGTCCCTCAAGAGTTGTGAGGACCGAATAGTAACATACTCGCTCACAGGCAGTGCACCAGATGACCGGTGTAAGTTTCCTTCCCTGGTCCCCGAAAGAATTTGAGGAGCACGCAGAGCATGGGGGCGGGGTCAGGGGTGCAGACAGAGGGAGGAGGCAGCACTGAGGGGGAGACACACTCCCTTTGCTGCCCCGGATGCAGCTCCGCTTGTCCCCTAATCTCCCTCCCACTGCCAGCCAGGGCTCAGCCTGCCCAGTCTTATCTCTCCCCACAGCCAGCCTGGGACAGCTCTTCCCAACTAGATTTACATTTTTATTGATTTTCTTTCTCCCTTCCAGAGCAGTCCCTTCCTCTGCTTCCCCTTTTGCTATAAAATGGGCTTACCCTGGGAAACAGCAGTTCTAGGGCTGGCCAAGAAGCGATGGCTCAAGGCTGCATTCATCCACCACTCGCTCATTCATTCAACCACCCGACCAAGCAAACGGGAACCAAAGCATGACTCGTCATATAGGAGAAGGAAGAAGAGGAAGCCATGAACTCTTCCCGGGGCCACCAGGAAAGGCTTCCAGAAGAAGTTAAATCAGAGCTGGCTTAAAAGATCAGGCAGGAGGTCCCCAGGTAGAGAGGACAGGACTGGGCATGCGAAAGAACAGGATGAGCAAAGACAGGGAGGCCCGAGAGAGGAAGGTGCGTCTGAGATTTGAGGGCAACGTGGCAGGGGTGTAGCGTGTGTGCAGGGCGATCAGGGGAGACTGGAGAGCCGAGGCTGGAGACACCAGTGGGGACCAAGCCTTGAGTTCCAGCTGAAGGCTTTGGATACCTTCCTGAGGGCAAGGAGGAGCCCTTGAAGCATTGATTGATGGATGATTCCATTGACTGGTTATTTTAAGCAGGGAGTGACAGGACAAGATTTGTGTTTTAGAAAGGCTGCTGGCTGCACCATGGGGGCTTTGAGTGGAAAAAGGAAGCTGGAGGCCAAGAGCTCAGGCAGGAGGCTGGTGCGCTAATCAAGGGGAAAAGTAGGAGGCCTTGAACCAGGTCAAAAGAGGCATCCTAGAAGTGGGGGCATCTAAGCTGAATCTTGAAAGATGAGTAGGAACACACCAGGTGGAGAAGTTGGGAAGGGTGTCCAGGGAGAAGAAACGGCACAGATGAAGTCTCAGCATACAGAAAGCTCCCGGAAGGCTTGGGGAATTTCCACTAGTTCAGCCGGGCTGCAGCGTGGCCTAACAAGAGAGGTCATGGGGAGGGATGAGGCTGAAGAAGTGGGTCGGGGCCTTCAATTTCTCTCTGTATTCTCTGTCTCTTGAAGCTAGACTCAGGTGGGAGAGAAGAGGGAGCACTTGCTACTTGTGCAGAGATCGCTACGCGGGGCAGCCTCCCCTCTAGACTGGGAGAGCCCCGGGTCAGCGGTGCTCTGTACTCAAAGCAGACCTTTCCATGACCAGGACCCTTGGCATTTTCCAGAATCCCCTCACACCTGATCTTCGAAGTTTCCTGGTGAGGCATGTGGAAGGAGGATTATGTTCCCCGTATAGTAGACAAAGAAACCACGGCCTAGAAAAGTGCAGGAACTTGTCCAAGGTCACTCAAAAGCCTCTCAAAACTCTCTTTTTTTTCTGATACAACTTCTTGCCCCGGAATCACATACACACACTAGATGATCGAGGGGCTGCTAACTAACGTGGCTGGAGTGAAAAAAAGGAGAGAAAACACATCAGAGAAAGAGACCGCCTCCTCCATTCCCAGTTCCTCAACCTTCGCCCTGCAGACATTCCAGCTGAGAAAACAGAACCAGGCTCCCCCTGCTCTGGAATCCAACACACACGAGGGCACATCCCAGCTCTGCCACTTTCCAGGTGTGAAAAGTCACTGCCCTCATCTCAGCGTTGGTTTTCTCATCCTAAAAATGGGAGGAACAAACTCCACCTTTCAGGGACGTTGTGAGGATTTAATGTGACAATATAGCACTACACTAGTTACCTACTGCGGAGGAACAAACTACCCCAAACCTTAGCAGCTTAAAAAAACCCATGTTTGTCATCTCACACAATTTCTGAGGATCGAGAACCCGGAAGTGGGCTAACTGGCAGACTGTGGCTCAAGACCTCTTGTGAGGTTGCAGTCAGGGGTCAGGCAGGGCCAAAGTCATCGGAAGGCTCAGCTGGGATCCGCTCCCGGGCTCACTCTGTGGTTGCTGTCAGGACTCTGGTCTTGGCTGGCAGGTGATCCAAGGGTTTAATTTTCATGCTAGCCTCTCCATACGGGTACTCCTGCCATGGTGGCTAACTTCCCCTGGAATGAATGATCTAAGAAAGAGAATGCGTGCTGCCAAGATAGAAGTCACGGTGTCTCCTATAATGTAATCGTGGAAGTGAGACCATAACTTTTGCCACAGTCTACTGGTCACACAGACTCGTTCCCTAGGGGAACACAAAAGGGTGTGAATACCAGGAGCTATGGATCACTGGAAGCCATTTGGAAGCTGGTCACAAGTGGCCAGAGCAGTGTCCAGCACACAATAGGCACTCAGTCCTTAGTAGCTGCTGCTAATCTCCCAACGCTCCTAGACTCTCTGGGACAAGGTCTGCACACGAGAAGATGAGAGAGCTTGGCAAAGGAGACCGAATCGGGCGATGTTCGATTACATGGTAGAAGAGGGTGTGCTGGACAAGGGTGGAAACCAGGGCAGGCTCCCTGGCAGGCGTGACGAGGACAGGGGAGGCCAATCCAGAGGGGAGACAGAGTAAGTATGGCAAGAACTATTGGTTGCCTTCCCACAGCCAATTCCCTCTTCCTCGCTCGAGTAGCAAGGTGCCTAGCCACAGGGACAATCCAAACCATTCATGGAAACGCCTTCCACTTCACCAGTGGGGAGTCTAAGGGTGGACATGGGACCTCATTTTGGTCAACGAGATATAAGGGGATGGTCTGCTTGGAAAGCTCCCCTCCTGGATGAGACAGGGGCACGAGACGAGAAGACCCGTATGCTCCCATGGCCTTTCTCCCTGCTTGGGAAGACACGGTGCTTGGTGCCACATTAGCCATTTTTTGAGGCAGAGGAGTCCCTCTCAAAGCTTAGACGGGGAAAGACTGGGTCGTTAGACACGGTTGAGTCACCAGGCAACCCTGGATTAAGCAAGAGGTTTAATTAAGCCTCTTCATCAGGTATTCTCTCGCTGGCATTCTAACTGATTCAATGACCAAAGTACTCCATTTCCCTCTGGAGTTATTTTCTTTTCCCAAGGAAGACAGAGTGGAAGTGTAAACAGGAAAATGACTTGGCCTGGGAGGCAGGAGTCCTTGGACTAACCCCGGCTCTGCCTGTGAGTTGCTCTGTGATCTTGAGCAAGTCCCTGCCCCTCTGGACCTCCAATAATTATAGCTAATATTTATTGACTGCTTACTGTATGCCAAGCACTCCTCTAAGAGCTTCCCCTGCATTATTGCATTCAATCCTCACATCAACTATCATTCTCTTTATTTTATGGATAAAGAGACTGAGGCCAATATATTAGGTAATTTGCCCAAGGTTACACACGAAGTAGCGCTTAGTGCTGGATCTCTGGATTCTGCATTCGGGCTCGTTCTCTCTCTAAAGCCCAGGCTCCTGACCATAGTGCTGTACTGCCTGGCAGAAAAAAGAAGTTTCTGGACAAAATGACCTCTAAGGGCCTTTCCGGCTCAATGCTTTGATTTGCTGTCCCATTTCTAGCTACGTGACGAACAAACCAGCTTATCCTAGAGAAGAAAGAAATGAAGACTGTCTTTAGCCATCTGAAAAGCTGTCATGTGAGTGGGAGATTAGACGTACTCAGTGTAGCTCAGAGGACAAGAACTGGACCAGCGTGGGGACATGACAGGAAGAGAGGGCAGCTTACATAAGAAAGAACTTTCTAGTTGCCATTCAGCAGGGGGTAAAGGTAGACACAGAGGTAATGACTCCCCTATCAGGAAGCTCATGCAAGCCTATGTTTGATAAACCTTTGACAGAGTCCTCCACTGAGTAGAGATGGGACTAAATGGCTTAAACCTTGTGGAAGAAAGCAAATGGAATAATATGCTTGAATACTCCCAACCCAGAATTGATACAGAGAGTGGGAGTCCATAAACAGGGGTTTCTTTTCCCTTTGACACTCAGATTCTTGGATTTTAAGATTCTCTAGTACGGACTTTTGGCTCTTTGGCTCTAGTATTCTCCAGTTCTGTAATTTAACACACTGAGCTCTGCCCTGCTAAGAGGCTACGGCTTTAATAGTCTAACTATCCATAGCTGTGTGGCTCTAGAAGCTGAGCAGTCTATGATTTTGTAACTTAATAGTTTGCAGCTTTAACAATCCAAGACTCAATAAAGTATCTCTCGCCAGCCCCAGAAACATGAGGGAGTTGTTCCAAATGCTGTGCTTCAGGGGGCTGGACATACATGAGGCTACTCCTTCTGCCCATCTTGTCACTCTACTGCTATACCCCACCAGCTTCAGGCTCTCCATTCCAACCGACCCTCCTCCTTGATCTCTATACCACCCCCACTCTATCTTTCCAAACATCAAGTAGGTACATTCACTCTCTATCTGCTGGTGATTACTCATTGAACAAGGACTTTCTCTGTGCCCAGGCTTGTGCTTACTCCAAAGGGGATATAGGGAATGAGAAGGCACGGTCACGATTCTCAGGAGGCCTAAAATCTAGGGACCCAAGTCTCTTGTTTTCCTTTACGCTCAGCTCAAGCTCATCTCTACCAGAAAAATTTCCTTGATTAACAATATCTAGCGCCAATAACCTCAATCACAAGGATGAATATCTGAGCTCTTCAGTTGGTTTTTGCACACATTTTAACTTAGCAGTCCATTGTGTCTCCCTGATTATAATTGAGGTTCCCCCCAAACCAAGAACATGTCTCCTTAGCCAGACTTTTCCAGAGGAAGACCATGTCTTCCCCATAAGACTGGAGGCTCCATTTAGACATGGGCCATGCCTTGCTTATATCACTCTTGAGTTAGATTTGAAGACAGAGTGACATTCCTCCACCAGATTAATAAATCCTCAAAGGCAGTTCATGACCCTATCATTGGACTGAGGATTTTATAAAAGCAGAAGTCACATCTCCCTTTAAGATGGGGAAGTGCCCAACGCCAAGAACTGGGCCTCATACTGCAGTCCATCTCCCTGAAATCAAGGGTCTAGGGCTTTTCTTTCTCTTCCCATTTCTTCAATCCTAGCTAAAGACTCTGGCCATTAGAAGGGATATTTTCCCTAAAGAAGATAAACACATTAATGGAAAAGTGAAGATTCAGAAGGCAGAATAGGAACTCAAGCCTCTCCCCCAACATGTCCAGACCTTTGCTTGCTGTATCCTGGGCCATCTCCTAAAAGCTCCAGGCCCTCTGCCCAGAGTGGGCCCCTCCCAGCTCCTCCCAGCAACTCAGAGCAGTAAGTGAAGATGTCAGCACCTTGGACAGCGCCCAACCCATTACAGTTCTCAGAGCCAGCGGAAGCCAAGCTCTCGAACTCCCTTAGCCTCTGGGTGATGTATTTCCTCGTTTCTCAATTTGATTAAAGCCCAGTAGATAACCAGAGCGCCTTGTTCCTTTCTCTTCTCTCTTCCTGATGAACATAATTAACTCCATCAGGCTGGGAATACTTGCTCTTAAGTACTGCCTGCCCAGCCCCCACCCAGTAACACATAGTCAAAACATTTGGAAGACAAGTTCCTTCCTGGGAAATGGAGGTGGGAGAGGAAGCTCTTCCTGAGATATATAGGGGCTGTGACTGGAGACTGAAACATGGTGGTAGGATAAAAAAAAAAAAAAACCTTCAGCTGAAAGTTAGGAAATCTGTTCTGGCTTTGCCACTAATCTAGATATGATCTAGAACAAGTCACATGCCCTTTATGAGCCTATTTTCCCATTTATAAGATGAGGATATTGGGCTGGAGGATCTCAAATGCTGTGTTCAGTGTTATGATTCTACATGGTGGTGGAAGGAGTTTTAAAACAGAGAGGGAAAGAGATCCGACTGAGGGCACATAGCAAGCTCATGGCAAAGTTGGTTTTGAATTCATGGCTCCTGACTTCTACTTCAGAGCTATTCCCCTTGCACAGAACTTCCCCCTTTATCCATATTACAGAATATCTTGCCTGGGGATGAGGCTGGGGAAGTTGAAGACAGCCGGGACTGAGTTTACTGGTGTCAACAAAAGAAAATAAAATTTAAGCTACGTGGAAATGCCGATGTCTCTGTAGAGAGCAGAGAACTTAGGAGAAATAATTAAAATTAGGGACAGGATCACCTGATAGAGACATAAATTCAACCCCAACCTCAGAGAACCCCAGAAAGGTTTTGTTACTTCTCCAAGGCCATCCAGCAATGGCCAAACTGTAGAATCCTCCTAGAGAGGAAGAGTAGACTCTTATCTGGATTAAGGGTTGGGGGTTCCCTTCCCTTAAGGGTTCCCTTCTCAGAGAAGAGAAGGGAAGGTATTAATCACCAAGTATGTACTAAGTTACTAAGGTGAGCCCAGTTCTGTACTACGTCCTTCAGTGGGGGTATAAAGAATAAGATCTGACATCTCTCCTCTAGTAGATATTCTACTTCTACTTGGAATTACATCTAATGCATTTATATATCCCCAAATACTGTTGTTCTATTAAGGCCTAAACTAAAATTTTATCCTGGTGGAAAGGCATCCATAACCATATCCAAATGCCACTTCTCCCTCCTCTGAATCCCCAAAGCATTTTCTTTGTTCCTGTTTTACAGTACTCACCATCATCTGGTTTATGGGCTCCTGAAGAGTGAGCACCTATATTTTATTCAGTTTTGAATCACTCAGAATACTCTACAAAGACTTGAAATGTAATAGAATCCCAGCAAGTACTGGATGGACGGATAAATGTATGGATGACTGGGAGATGGGAATAGATGAAGAGATGTATGTATGTATGGGTGGGTAGTTTTATCAGTAGATGGTGGATGAATGGATGGATGGGTAGTTAAGTACATGCTCAGATAGGCAGATAGAAATATATAGATGGGTAAATGGGTTTGGTGGGTAGGTAGGTGGATGGACAGATGATTGAGTGCCAGAATGAATCTATGGGCAGCTGAGTGGAATGGTATGTAGGCAGACAGTGGGGTTGGTGGATGGATGGATGAACATATAGTTGGATGGTTGTTTGAGTGAATGAGTGAATGGATAATTACATAATAATTACATGATTGTATGAGAAGATAAATATCAGGGTAGGTGGAAAAGAGAATTAAGGGAAAGAAACATGGAGATGTTCCTAATATCACAAAGATCATTTTCATGGAGACTTTCCATTGCTAATATCAGAAAAATGACAATGGGGATTTGCTGAACCTATGCATAAGCTGAGTCAAAAGTGTGCTAAAGCCTCAAAAGATCTCAGGCAATTTCAGGCTGTATCAGTGGAACTCTAATAAATATCAAGATCAAAAAAGGTGACAGTCCTGCCCTGCCCTGAGCTGTTCCCACGGCCCTGGAATCTGTTCTGCTCTGTGCCTCTGGAGAGAGGATGATCTCCATGATGGGTCCACATAAGATATACAGTGAAGAGTAATGTGTGAGGTCTACCAGATGAGGAACTGGTGAAAGAGGCAGGTGTTCATCCTGAAGAGCAACCATCACGTCTCAGGATCTGGCTGGCTGTCCTGGGGCATTGCCTGTGGCCCCAGAGGCAAAGCTGGGTCCCAGCAGAAGTCATAAGGCTGATAGCTCAGCCCTATCCAAGAAAGGCCATCATACAAGGGAAGGACTATCTTAGGGGGAGTGAGCTCCCCATCTCTAGGGGTACACAAGATCTGGACATCCTTAATCAGAGAAGCTGCAAAGTGAAGACTTGCTTGGTATGGAAGGTAAATAAAGACAACTCCAAGGTCTCTTCCTACCCCAAAATTAAATCATCTGTTCATCCCTCATTTCTCAATAAATTATGTTTAGCTATACCCTGTGCTCAGATTGGAATGCAGGGAAATTCTGTCCAGAGCCGAGGGTTTGGGGAAATTTGAGGTAGATAGGGTTTGATGGGACACTCGACTTCCTCTTCATGTAAGACCGGGGTTTGAGAAATGAGGAGGAGATGAAAATGTCCTTTCGGAGACCCAGAGGACTGGGGAGGGGGAGAATCAGAGCCACTCAGAGCCAATCCATGACCCAGATTCCCTGTAATTAATGAGCCTACGTCAGTAAAGTGCTGGCTTCTGATCAATGCTGTCTCCCCAACCCCGCCCAGCTCTCTGGTATGAGAAGATTAAATCAATTAGGAGGAGGAGATCTGGCTGGCGCTGGTTGGGAACAGAGGATAATTCACTTACGTAACAGGGGATTGAGGTTTGGACTTGGCCCTTGAGTAGTGGGAGTGGGTCCTAGACCCCAGTTCCCTGGGGAGAGACCTCAGGATTTAGGAGAGAATGCAGAAAGGGCAAGGGAGTCCAGGGGAAGGGGGAGTGATAACCCCAGGCAGAGGCCCCTCTTCCATCTTCCTGCTGAGAACTAACCCCCTGTTCTCTGGGCTGGGAGAGAGCCAAAGTGAAAAACCACTCTTCTTACCCCAAATGAGAGGGGTCCCAGCTACTAGGATCGTTCGACAGTGAAAATCTGACCACGCCTCTCTCCTTAGCCTGGCATTTAAGGTCCTGCAACCTCTCCTGCAACATGTCCTGCCTCGGAGAGGTGGGGGTGGGTAGAGAGGAAACAAACACGTCCTGGTTTTCCCTCTGTGCCGGATCCTGGCTAGGTACTGGAGGTACAGAGCCAAACAGGTCCACTTCCCTGGGGAGTGGTGCCTTGTGTAGGAGGACTCATACCTGCAACGCTCTGTGCCAAGTGGTATCACAGAGGGCTGCATGGGCAGGGTGCAGAGGGGGGCCCAGACCGCGAGGGAGGCCTCCCGGGGCCAGTTCCAGAAGGCTCCCTGGAGGAGGCAGTACTTGCACTCAGTGAACCTTAAAAGAAGAATGGCTTAGTGGGAGTTCTTCAGGCTGGCCTGGTTGAGGGAGGGCCTTGAGTAGAGGGAACAGAACGTATAAAGACATGGCAGTGAGCCAGCCTGGCACACATCCAGGGAACTAGTTGGTGTGGACGGAGCCTACAACACAAGGTGGGAATGGGGGAGATGAGGCAGGGGACGTAGCCAGGTCCAGGTCTCCCTTCTGATGGCATGCCAAGAAAGGACTGAAGCAACAGTCCCACAGTCTCTGACCAATCCACGCTTCCTGAGCACTGACGTTATGCCAGGCCCTGCTCTGGAACTGGGAGCCAGTGGGAGTGGGCGAAACAGAGATGAATGAGACCCAGGCACTGCCCTCCAGAAGTTCTAGAAGGACACACAACTATTCCCCCTTACACAGTCCCAGCTTGGCTCCAAGTGGGACTCGGGCCTGGTCTCTCTGGAGTTCCACCTGTTGGCCGGGCCCCCCTGCAGCCCCTGCCTCAGATATTAGGCAAGCAGTCTTACTGGACAACACTGAGCTGGCCTCTGGGGATCTGTTCCTGACGCCTAACTAGGCTCGTGAAGACCAGTCCTTTGATGAGCAAGGTCCCCGTAAACAAACTTGGAAAAAGAGACGCAGTGCCGGACTGAGAGGATATCTTGGGATGGAGGCAAGGTATAGGCAAAGAAATGTTGAGGAGGTGGACTGGAGAGACACACCAGGGTTCTTCCCTCGGGCCATGCCATCCTATGGGAAACCCAGGTCGGGAGGGGAAGGAAATGAGCTGCCAAGGTTTCAGGCTGCTCAAGTCACAGGATTCACCCAGTGGAGGTCCAAGGAGCCTGAGGAACTCAAGGGAACCACACACAAGCTGCCTATGGGAAGTGAACACACAGAAATCCCTCCCTTGCCCACTCTCTCTCTTCATTCTTTCTTTCTGCAGCTCTGAGTAAGCCCTCTCTCTCCAGGCTGGCTCTGGGCTGAGCTGGGAGGCACAGATCTAGGATCACCCTGTTCTTTGTCCAAAAGGCCAACAGTCAGCACAACACTTCTAGCACATCCAGGCCCTTCTGCATTAAAAGTTTGGCTGGTAATTAAAGTGAGTGCCTGAAATTTATTTCACTGTTGAAAGATTTAGGATCTAACCCTTTGTGGTTGCAAGCAACAGAAAGTGAGTCAGACTAAGTAAAACAGGAAAGACATGACTAGCAGTTCCACTGGGCAGCTCAGAATGGAGGAGAAAGCTGGAGACTCAAATGAGTGGGGGCCTGAATTCACAGCCAAGGTCATACCATAGGGACAGCGGGTCCCGGTGCCTCTAACAATACGGCCTGTGCATTTCTTCACAGTGCTACACACCCAGATGCGGTACTGCTGCACGACAGAGGCACAAAAAAGTTATTTCTTTTAAGATTTATTTATTTGAGAGAGCTAGAGATTGAGAGAATGGCGGGAGGAGGGGCAGCGGGAGAAGCAGATTCCCCGAAGAGGAGGGGCAGGGAGCCTGACACAGGATTCCCTGTGTCCTCTTTAGAGAGCAGAGTCCCCAGGACTCTGGGATCATGACCTGAGCCAAAGGCAGATGCTTCACCAGCTGAGCCACCCAGGAGCCCCAAGCACAAATACATTCTAATGAACCTCCCTCCCAGCCTCACTAACTGGTGTATCAAAGTCCTGAGCTAGAAATGGCTGGCCAGATTGCCACAGTATCTGGCCCCCTTTGGCTTTGAAGTAGAAGGTGGGGTCCTACTTTCCATAAGGACTCAGTCCTGGGAGATCCGTTCAAAATATAAAAATGGATTTGTTGGGGCAGCTAGGTGGCTCAGTGGGTTAAAGCCTCTGCCTTCGGCTCAGGTCATGATCTCAGCATCCTGGGATCGAGCCCCGCATCGGACTCTCTGCCCAGCAGGGAGCCTGCTTCCCCCCTCTCTCTGCCTGCCTCTCTGCCTACTTGTGATCTCTCTGTCAAATAAATAATTAAAAATCTTTAAAAAAAATGGATTTGTTTTAGGCAGCAAAAAAATGTGACAAAGGTCTACTACATGTTTACTGAGGACTCCCTAAGTGCTAGGGGCATTACTAGATGTTTTACTTACACAAAACTGTGAAGCAATTCTCTAACTGGATGATGGTTGAACTCATTATCTAGTTGAGGAAATTGAGGTTTCAGAGGTGAAAGGAACTTTCCCAAAGTCACTCTGCTAGGAAGCGATAGAGCCAGGTTTTGACTACAGGTAGGTCGTTTGTTTGTATAAGGAGGCTCCTTACCCAGTGTGGGGTCCAACAATGGGCTTGTTGAATTCATGACCCTGAGATCAAGACCTGAGCTGAGATCAAGAGTCAGAGGCTTAACTGACTGAGCCACCCACATATCCTCAGGTGGGCTTTGTTGTTGTTTTTGTTATAAAGACCTCAGCTATCTCCCACATTGTAAACAGAGCACTTGTACTTATGGTTCCTAACATATTTAAAAAAAAAAGTAGGGGCAGAGAAAAATAACTAGATATAAATATTCCAATGTCTTCACACAACAATGGGATTATGAGTAACTTTTCCCAGCTTTTTAATGTTCTCCTATACTTTCTTTTTAAAAAAAAAAACAAAAAACAAGACAAAACTAAGCATGCTTTACCTAAAAAATCCTAAGAAAGAAATAAAAGTAAAACAGTTTCAAAGAGGAGAGCAGTGTTAACACAATGATGGAGAAAATATGCATGGGAAAAAGACTGGAAGGAAATCTATCCAAAAGGTCTCTGCATAGTGCGACTATGGGGGTGGTTAGGTTTCTTTCAACTTCCATTTTCCAAATTTTCTCTAGTGAGCACAGTCTGAAAAAAAAAATCAAGAAGACTTTTTAAAAACAAGCATGAAATGATATTAAAGAGTTGGTGCTGCCGTGTTGGGTCCTTTTAAGTTCCCGTAGTCCTGTGTAGAGTGGTCTGGAAGTCAAGGCAGTTCCGGGTTTCCCGGGGAGGCCCGGCAGTTCCCCCGCCGTGGCTGCTGCCAGGGCTGGCCCAGCCGGCATGGACCAAGGTGGCCTCGGGGTTATCTCAGGCGGGGCGCTCTGAGCCAGGGACGGAATAACCCAACATCCCCACCTCTCCCAACAATGTGTATGTGATCAGGCCCCGCCACGCTGGGAGGATTCGGCCCCTGAAGCTGGAATCCTTCTCTCTGTTGGTTTTCTCTCTCATCTCACAGGCTTCAAGGTTCACCTTCCACTCTGGGCATGGGGCAGGGCTGGTCGGTCATTGTCAAAATTTAGGCCCCTCTGGAGGGCAGGCCTCTGGTCCCTTCTCCTGCCTGCAGTGCCCTAGCCCCCAGGGTGTGGGTGGACAGAGGATGGAGGCTCAGTCCCGGCCTGGCCTCAGTCTGGTGGGGGAGCCAGGCTTCTAACTTCAGGGAGACTCCAGACTATTCCCTGCCTTAGGAACGTCTCAATCAGATGGAAAAGGCAGTCCCTATTTTGCAGGGGTTCCAGTGTGATGAGAAAATATGAGAGAGTGGGGCTGATTCAGTCTCAGCCAACCTTGACTCCAGAACCTTCTGTCCCAGGATACCATACCTCCCCAACCCCTCCTCCAGGTGGGACAGTCAACTTCCATGGCCTTCCCCGGCCTCCAGGGCCCTCTGCTCCCCCCACCTTCCCCACCTCCCCAGTCCCATGGAGGTTCCTTATGCCCTGCATATCCTCTGGCAAATCACACTCCAATCCCTACCCTCGAAGAGTCCCCACCCCCACCCCTGCTCCTCAGTTTCTCCCTGGCCAAAGCGAGGGAGCCAGATACTCTCGAAGGTCCTCCAACCCAGTGGAGACATTCTGTCTTGTTAGTCCCTTCCCAGACCTTCTCTCTCCCTTCTCAGCTTGTCTAATCTGTTCCCTTTCCCCCTCCTTCCAGGTACATCCCCTCCTGCAAAGCCCCCTGAACCTCCAGACCGAGACCCACTTTGGCTCTTGCAGTGGCCAAGCTGCTGCAGTAAAGGTTGCAGTGGGGTACAGGAGAGGTGGCCAGGGAGGGAGGAGGGCTCAGGCCGAGGTCGAGGAGGTTGGGCAGGGCAGGCGGCCAGCCCCAGCAGCCCCAACCAAAGCTACCTCAGCAGCTTCTGCAAACCCTAGCAAGGCATCTACGCTCGGGTGGAGCTCCAGAGTGGGGAGGCTTGAGGGGGAGGGGAGTGCCTGCTGAGGTCAGCACAGCGTCCAGAAACCTCTCCAGAGGAGGAGGAAACCACAGAGAGTCTCAGCCCAAACTGGACTCCCTAGGGGAAATGACTCAGGTCCTGGAAAGCTAGAATCCAGGGCTGAGAGGGTCCCCAGAGGGCACCTGCTGGGAACAGGAATCTCCCTACTTCTCCATGGGCCCACAGAACCCCTGCCCGTGTGCCTTGTGGGGCAGGAAAGCTCATTCCCTTCTATAGCGGCCCCGTCCTCTGAGAGTCGGTTCGCGCATCAATTAGCAAACTGCGCCCCATGCCTCCTCTGTGCCAGGATGTGTGCTGGGCTCTAGAGATGCAGAGATGCATGCGGTCCCTGCCCTCATGGAGCTTGCCATTGAAGGGAGGAGGCAGACGCTGACCACCCCCTGCAGTGAGAAAGCTCTGGAAACCCAGAAGCAGTTTTTGGGGGGGTCAGGAACTGCCTCTCAGAGCAGGCAATGGACCCAAGGGGGCCTCGGTAAGCAGGCAGCTTCAATTGGCCCCTAAATACTGACAACTCCAGCTCTGCATCTCCAGCCCTGACACGGCTGTGAAGTCCAGCCTTAAATATCCACCTGCCCATTCAACTTGGATGCCTCCGTGTCTCTAACG
Source organism: Procyon lotor (assembly GCA_028646535.1). NCBI lineage: Eukaryota > Metazoa > Chordata > Mammalia > Carnivora > Procyonidae > Procyon > Procyon lotor. Next base: position 45,176,306 of record CM053613.1, read on the forward strand.
CAGCAGCACCGAGGCCGAGTTCACCCTCTCTGCCCAACCTGTTCCTGGTCTTCTCTCTCACGGATGGCGCCACCACGCACAAGCCCAACATCCCGGAGCCACAAGCCCCCCACCCCTCCCGCCTCCACACCACCAGCAGCCCTAGCTCCATTGTCTCCCACCTACACTGCAGGCGCCTCCTTTGTCTCCTCACACTCGGCCCCCTTCAATCACATAGTGACAGCGATCTTTCCAAAAAGCAAAGAAAATTGTCACCTCTCTGCTTAAAAGCCTTCAGTGGCTTCTCCTTGCCTTTGGGATAAAGGTTAAAATCTTGAACAAGACCTGCAAGGCCTGGCCTTTGCAGAACTCGCCCATCGTATCCCAGCAAGCCCACCCCCCACCCCTCTCAGGACCTCTCGTCGCTGGCCCACCCAGCCCGTCCCCTGAGCTCAGACCTCTGCTCGTGCTATTCCCACTGATGGCCGACAGCTTCAAAGATTTCGGTTGCCCTCCTTCCCTCTTGCAACTGACTCCCAGGACATCTCTTCTTTGTATTTTCCCTGATCCCGAGCACCAATCTGGGCCCTTGAAGGAAGAGCTGTGGACACAGCCAGGGGTTACAAAGTAATTGGCGGGTTTGGAGCCTGAGGTTCCAGAACCTCCCAGCGTTCCCAAAGGAAAACCCCTGACTCCGGCTCCCAGATGCCTTCCAAATCTCCCACTCCCTTCCTGCTCTCTTCCATTCCTCAGCTGCGAGCTGGAGGAGGAGAATGGGCAAGCCTCCCCATCTCCTCAGCCTGGACTCTTTCTGGGCCTTCCAGTGGGGCCCGGAGCCGGAGCAGCAGGCTGAAAGAAACAGTGTCTAGGCTGCCCCACCCCGCCTGGATGCACCCGGCCTAGACCCGCCAGCCGAGTGTTTCCTGGACTCCCCAACAAGCCAGCCGGCCTCAGGCCAGGCCCTGGCTCCCCCGTGCACTGTGCCAGGATTCCCTGAAGCAGGAGGCCTAGTGTTCCCTGGGCTCCCGTGGCATTTGAGCACCCAGCACTATCAAATTTGCCTGTTGTTGTTGGGTTTCTCTCCCCAAACAGCTGAGCTTGCTTCAGGGCCACATGATTTCATCTCTGTACCCCAAGCCTGGCTCCAGGATGGTCGCAAAAGAGAGGCTCAGGATAGGCTCGGCATTACAATTTGGGACTACCATCACATAAATGTGTGTTTTTCTTATCTTTTCACATAACCGCCGTTAAGCTCTGTCTCCTTTGTCTCGGACATTTTGTGAGAAGCTGATGTGGGAGTCTGACCAGCCTCAATCTTGAGCTCAGCTCCACCCTTTACTAGCTGTGACCTCAAACAGATGCTCAGCTTCTCAGGGCCTCGGTTTCTTTCCCTATAAAATGAGAACAACGTCCTCCTCTGAGGGTTTTCATAACTAAGTGAGCCCTCTTATGCAAAAGTTATGGCATACAGTATATGCTCGATAATTCCTTTCCTTCTCCCCACGCTGACCTTTGAGCCCTGATAGGAAGTTGGCCTTTACTTCCATGAACTTGAACCTACGGTTGTCACCGATATATCAAGCCAATCCAAATCATTTTGAAACCCAGTCCTGCTACCTGACACGGTCTACAGATTCTATATACATCTTTCATTTGGCTTCATCCAAGTCCTTCAAAAAGACATCAGACTAAGCATATCAGCACAGAAGACTGAGTCCTGAGCAGGCCTGTAGTCTGTCCTCCAGACTGTCATTGATCCACCAACCAATTTCCCTCCACCAGCTGTCCAGGCAGCTAGGGATTCCCCTAGAGTATCACTATTTGATCCCGCCCCTCGTCTTGCCATAAAAATACCTTGGGAAGTGTTCCAAATGCCTTTTTGAAATCAAGATTCTCAGGACTCTGACAGACCCCTAATCTACCACTCAGGTTCTCCCCAGAGGAGAGGGGGGAGATTAGCCTGACTTCCTTCAAGTAAACCTCTGCTGGGTCCTGGGAAGCCCTACATTTCCTTCTACCTTCAATGACACAGATCGTTCTCTTTCTACTGTCTTTGCTAGTGCTGTTAAATCTGAAGAATTTTTAGTCTTCACTGAAAAGTCTCACTTAGAGGTGATCAAATTAACACAGGTGACTAGCCTACAGCAAACAGTTCAAAACACTGTAATGAGAACCTCCTGCTCCCACAGGAAATCTGCTTTCCAAATGAATGAAGGTTTTCTATAGGAAGGTAAATTTCCATCCTGTTCTTCTGACTCCTTATAAAGGTAGAACGGTTAAATTCAAATAATGGCTGTCTTCTTGTAATATTGAGCTAAACATTCACTCGTTTAAAAATATAACAACATTGTATCTTAATAAAAGCTTAGCTGTGTATTTTAAGACCAAGAAAACAAGCTCGGCCAACTATGATTTTCAAAGTTTTGTAAGATTGAGAACACAAAAAGCCAGACAAGAGGGAGCATAATGAAATCCAGCAGGAATAATTTGTAATTAGAAAACCCCACGCAATTCTTCAGCCAAGGATAATGGTGATCCATCTTAAAAACACATGTGTCCCATGCTGGGCACTGATGAGCCTAATCAGACACACTCCACTGACATTCTTCACAATGCCGAGGGGCCCCTAATTGCTGGTGGGTGCAGATGGGCAAGCTTCTGCTGCTCCTCTCAGGAGATGATGATGATTAAGGGTAAGCCTGGAGCCAAAGAGCCAGGGGTGGAATCCCAGCCCTCCTCCTACTCACTCTGTGGCCGTAGGCAAGTTACTTAGCCAAACTGTGCTTCAGTTTCCTCATCTTTAAAACCAGGACTGAGGAGCGCCTGGGTGGCTCAGTGGGTTAAAGCCCCTGCCTTCAGCTCAGGTCATGATCTCAGAGTCCTGGGATCGAGCCCCGCATCGGGCTCTCTGCTCAGCAGGGAGCCTGCTTCCCCCTCTCCCTCTGCCTGCCTCTCTGCCTACCTCTCTGCCTACTTGTGATCTCTCTCTCTCTCTGTCAAATAAATAAATAAAATCAGGACTGATGGGCGCCAGGGTGGCTCAGTCGGTTAAGTGTCAGCCTTCAGCTCAGGTCATGATCTCGGGGTCCTGGGATCGAGCCCCACATAGGGCTCCCTCTCAGTGGGGGGCCTGCTTCCCCCCCACCTGCTGCTTCCTCTTGTGCTTTCTCTCGCCCTCAAGTGAATAAGTAAAATCTTTTAAAAATAATAAAAAACGAAACAAAATCAGGACTGAGAATCACTACCTTTGAGGGTGGCGGTTATAAAGACAGCTGCTATTGAAGTCTACCTGACACAAAATGTATTCTCTGCTATTCCCCAGTTGCTACTGGGCTGACCATAAACAGGGCCAAGGTCGGGGGAGGGGGGGTCTCCTTCCCTCTCCCCATCCTGCTGCCTCTCTCCTCTGTCAGGGACACTCAGCCCCTGCCAGAAGATCCGGCCTGTGCAAGGGAGCGCTGTACCCACAGCAGCCCTGCCCTGAGGCCCCGTGTATCCCCTCCTCCTCAATGCCCCCCACCCTGCTCTGGACCCCAGCCTGGCCCTGGCCCAGCTGGCCTGCTGGTGATCCGCTCAGGCTGAGCAGAGTTGGCTAGGCTCCAGCAAAGGCTAAAGGTTCTTCATTTTGTTTTCTGCTTTGGCTAAACCATCTGGGGTGGGTGGGGGGGTAGGAGGAGTGGCAAAAAGGGGAGAAGAAATGCACTGTTCCCATACTTCTTCCTCCCCTGCCTCCCCCACAGCTGGGCACAAGCTGTGTTCTATCCTGCCCTGTCCTCCGCCCCAGGGAGGCTGCCCCAGGGGTCCCCTGCGTGATGTCCCAGAGGATAGAAGTGATCTATCTCTTCGTGCCTCCACCAACTCTCCATCCCCGTCTTTTTATGTCCTTTCCTGGATCAGCCTGTCCTGCCTCTTGAGCGCAATTGCTCTTCTCTGCACTAGCCCCACGCCCGCCCCTCCCCAGGCTGCGCGCTGGGACACAGGCGATGATGTGGGCCAGGGCTCTGCCCTCCGAGCGCTCATTTTCGAGCACCAAGAGCACAGTTGCCAAGCACACAGCCTAAGCTGGACTTTCCACTCGGCTCCTTTTAAGCTGTGCGATCTTGGGTCAACTACTTAACCTGAGTGTCCACTTCTTTATTTAAAAACTGGGGCCAAAGTACCTCCATTTCAAGACCACTGTGAAAATTAAATACAATCACGTATGTAAACCTCTTGACTCAGCACACTGCGTATAGTGGATGCTCACTTGAGTCTGTCTGCCTTTCCCCTTCCCTCCCTCCCTCCATCCCCCCACCCTTCCCTCTTTCCCCAGAGCCAGCCGCCTCTTCCGGAGGAGAGAGCCATGACAGGTCTATGGGCAGCTGCAGAGCCCACCCCCAGCTGGGGGGGCCGAAGAACCAGGACCAGATGGGCTTGTGTGGGGCCAAGCCCCGTGCTGTGTAGTGTGGGGGTGCAGACCAGCCATGCTTCTGCCTGCCAGGTGCTTTCTTTCAGAAGTAGACTCAGGCCTCTGACCTCCTTTTCTCTCTCCCAGTGGCTAATTAGGGCCGATTGTGGGCTCCTTTTTAGCCTTTCCTTTTCTGAACTTCCAACTGGCTTCTTTTTTCCTTCCCCAGGGCAGGGCTGGGACATACTGGCAGGCCAAGCTGAAGCCCCTGCCACAGCAGGCAATGCGCTAAGGAGGGGTGGGGGCAGATTATGCCGGGTGTCCCATGGGAGCCATACTGAGGCACAGACTTGGGTTGGCCCAGCACAGCACTGCTCAAGTGGCTGTCCGTGCAGCTGTCTTGAGGTTCCTGTCCTAAGTCCTAGAATATGTGGGGCATCCAATAATCGGTGTCCTGGCTAGCCTTCCAGATCTTCCTACCCACCCATGGCCTTCCAGACAGTGATGAGCCCCTAGAGATCCCTAGGGATATCATGCCCTTACAGAGTGGGAAGAAGCTACCCGACGCACTTGAAGCTGAATGCTTTCTCTATTATTCTGGGACACAGCTGGGGAAATCTAGGGCTGCAGAACCTGACCTGCTGGGGGAAACCAGCACCAGACCATCCTAGCCGACATTAGGTGAGAAAGGCAGAAGTAGCTCTGGGGTGGCAAGGACCTCCAGTTCTTGAGGCCTAGTCTGGTGGCAATAGATGATCTAAGTACAAAGAGCAGGGCTCCCTGCAGGCTTCTTCATAGGCTGGGAGCTCCAGCACTCCAGAGATGGGAAATGAGTCGGTCATGAGTCCCAGGCCCAAGGATTAGCAACAAAGGGGGCTGAGACCCAAGGTGGGACCCAAACATCTTCGATAACTAAGAAAGGACTGAGACCACAGTGAAAGAAAGCTGCTCTAGGTGGACAGAGAGGAGGACCACGGTGGCTGAAGCCAGGCAGGGCTGCCCTTTACAAAGAAGCACAGATCCATGGAAAGGGTAGCATGTCAGGATGATGTTGTATAGGAGCTTTGAGAAGAAGCAGAGAATAAAGAGAGCAGAGGAGTCATCAGGAAGGCTTCCTGGAAGACAAGTATCGCTGTGAAGGTCAAGAAATCTGGCCTCAAAGGTTGAGGAGATGAACTGAAGGCGGGATCACCAACCAGCCTGAGCACCAAGGTCTAGGTTACCTTTGCATACCAGGTGGGGGCCAGGGCAGTAATGCTGGAAATTACTCAGGCCAAGGTGTCCTCCACCCTCCAGCTCCAGCGGGTGGGAGGCTGCCACATGTTCTCATCACGCCTTCTCACCTGGAGCCAGAGCCTGCTGCCTGATGGCTCCTCTGCTAATGGCTTCCAGGTGTGTCCTTGGACCCCTGGGGGGAGATATCCTGGAGGACACACCCTGTCCAACCCAAGTCCCACCCCTCTGGTCACCTTCATCCACAGAACCTGGGCGGGCCTAGGGTGGGCCTCGGAGGCCCGGTGCAACCTCACACCGGGGAAGGGGAGGGGTATCAAAGGTCACACTGAGCTCTGAGCCCCCTGGGCAGCAGCATTTCCGGCCCTTGGTACCTTCAGACCACGGGACCCAGGACAAATATGAAAGTTGTTCTGTGGAATAAGATGGCTGGAAGGTCTGTGTTTCTGGGGCGAAGGGCTGGCCTGGTACCTCCCTATGAGACAAAGTGTGTCCATGGGTCTCCATGTTTTTTTCTCTTTCTTCATCTCTCTCTCTCTGTATGCCTGTCTTTGAATCCATTTATATCTATTTCTGAGACTACATGTCCATGTGTTTCTCTGTGTATTTCACAGCAAAGCCTGCCTTGACCATAACAACAAATCCCATCACTGTTTGTGGTCACCATTGGTGCTTCACTACCCTCAGGCCTTAAGTTTTCATTCCAGAGTGAGTTCCCGCCTAAATGGGAGGAATCTGATTCCTGCTCTGCTGGGGGTGACTTAGACTCAAGAAGGCAAGAGGCTCAAGGCCGATGAACTGCAAAGCAGCAGTGCACCTATGGCTTGGGGCAGGCCCCAAGCTCCAAACACCTTGTAGTCACTGGGTCCATCTTCTGATATTCTCCTGGTCCAGGCTGATGCTTGAGTGAGTCTGTGTTCCTGGACCAGAGCTTACATTGACCACCAGTTTTAGCATCACCATTCTCACCACTACCTTCTTCGTCACCATCACTGCTATCATCACCACCACTGCCGTTATCATCCCCCCTAACACCACCAACACCACCCTTACCATTGCTGTCCCATCAACACCACGGCTAGGACACCGCAGTCACTGTCTCCATCAGTGCCACGGTTCCACTCCTAATCAGAGATTTTTTACTTTTTAGTAGCTATTTCTCTATCATTCCTAATTCTGCAATTTTTTTGCCTGGCACATCACCTCCCAGTTCAAAGACTATTATTTACCATGCTCTTTGAAGTTAGTTAGACATGGCCATGTAGAAGTGAAAGAGCTGAATAAAATTATGGGAAGTGGCACCCTTATTTCCTTTTGTCTCCATCTGCCATCTGATGTGATGCTGGTGCACTAGCAGCCATTTTGTACCAAAGAATGAGGACTACATTCTAAGGGTGTACTTCTAGGGAAGGCAGAGTGGGAGGCGGGAAGGAGTATTGGTTTCTCATGACTGTGAAAAAACCAAATTCTAAACCACTACATTTGGATTTTTTAATGAAAAAAATGAACTTTTATTTTCTTATAACTTATGAAACTATTATTCAAGACATTCTGATGCATACCCCTGAACCTAATCCTACTCAGTGTATATCACCACATATTAGTTTTCTTTAAATGTTCCAGGCTAAAGGTCTGTATAAGTGATGGGGAGGCGGGGAGGGAGAAATGGGAGATGGGGAGGGAGGGAGGGAGGAAGGAGAGGAAGACAGAGAAGGAGGAAGAAGGATGGAAGGAGGGGCACTGATTGAGAGATTTAATTCCAGGACATAGAAATGATTCCTACCTTTTGGAAGTAGCCATTCTGGGGTAGACGGTGGCAAGAAGGAAAATGACATTCAGTACCATGGACAGATCCAGAGCTCCTGTAGTAAGAGGACAGCAAGAAAAAGTTAGTTGTTTGGTGCCCGTGGTAGTTTTCTTCAGTATTTATTACCCCACACTCTGTGCCAGGCATTATGTCAGGAACTGAAATAAATACCAAGGCAAGTTATTCCCACATCGCCATTTAACTCCCAAGACCAAAACAAGCAGATCAACATGGGAAGTCTTCCTAAAGTGGAAGGAAGGGATTGAAAAGCCAGCTGAGGAGTGAGGCAAGAAGACCTTGTGACAGAACGGACAAAATGCCAAATAATAAAGGACGCTGCGGGGCGGGGGGGGGGCCCTCCAGGTTGGAAGAGGGTAAGTGGATCAATTGGTCTACCAATCAGTCTGTAAAAGAGCTTGTGGCACTGGGTGGGAGTTAAAGGAGTAAGTTCTCGGGGCCCTTCTGATCCTCAGGGACTGAGGAACAGGGACTGTAGTCTCAGGGACTACATCAATGATTCCAGCCTCTGGTCCCAAGAACCAAGATTCACGCTCATAGGGGTATTTGGAAACTATGACTAAGATTCTACAATTCTAATTCTAAACCTCTGAGTCAGTTATCTACTGCTGTGTAACAAATCACAACCACCACCACCCCCCAAAATGACTTAAAACAGCAACCATTTTATTCACAATTCTGTGAGTCAGCAATTTTGAGCTTGGGTCGGCTGAATAGTTCTCCTGATCTTTTCTAGGGTCACACGGGCAGCTGACATCACCTAGAAGATCACCTGAGAGCTTTTTGGTCTAGAGGGCTTCAGCTGGGATGGCTCATTTCTGGTTTCTTCCTCTAAGAAGCTTGTCTGGGTTTCTACACATGAGGATCTCAGGGGAACAGAAAGAGGGAAGGCCCAATGCACAAGCACTTTTAAATCCTTTGCTTGCATCACATTTGCTGATGTCTCAATAGCCAAAGGAATTCATCTGGCCAAACCAGTCAGTATGGGACGGGACAGCCTAAAAGTATAGATACAAATACACAGGATTCTTTGGGGGAATGCTAAAATAACAACCTTTCACAACTTTTAAGTGTTTCATTTACCACAATAAGAGTCTTATGTTCTGATTCAAACAGACCATGGTTCTATGACCTTCCAACTCTGAGGGTCTTATAATTCAATGTTTTGATTCCAAGATTCTCTAATTTTAGGAGCTGAGGAGGATCATGAAGACTCAACAAGAGTATACTTGTTGAGTCTTGATCTGAAATATCAGATCATGAAGGATTGCTATAGCTGAGGAGGATCATGAAGACTCAACAAGAGTATACGAAGGAAGTCAAGCAAACCAAGGTTACTCCCAGATCTAAGCAAGAACCCACCTGCCTCTCCCAGTCCCATCCTCAGGCCCCCAACTTCCTGCGTGCAGCAGGATGGTGGCACGAGCACCAGATTGGGAATCGGAAAACCTATAATACAAGCCCTGTTCCATCATGAATGTGGGGTGGCCCCAAGCACCACTCTTAACCTCCCAATGTTCTCTTACAACCAACAGAGATACCAATTCCTATTCTCTCAGTGACAAGAACAGTGGTGAACCAGAACGGGGCCCACGAACTTCCATTATCAGGACCCTGAACCTGGTGCAGCTTAGAGTTTTAGTCCCACCTCCTCAAACTGCATCTACAGCTGCAGAGACCCTGCCTTTTAGGAAACCAAGATTTTAATATTGCACTTGATCTGTCCTGACCTCTACTTGCAGAAGAAACGAAGAAGAGGGAAGGGAAAGACATGTGGGGGGGAGGAAAATTCTCCAACTCTGCTCCTTCCCCTTCCCCCATCAACTCTTGCCCCAGACACAGTTAACTGAGTTTACACTGGAATCCTGGGGCCAAATCCTGCCTGGCCTTGAGGCTCAGTCTGCTCTGCCTTTAGCTTCCCCCAAAAAGAGGAGTGTGGAAGTGAAAAATAGCTCCATGAGAGGGGACCTAGATCAGGGCAGCAACTCATGAAAGCTTTACAGCTAGAGGACCCAGCCAGGACCCACCAGCTTGTAGCACAATAAGGAATTAGAGGCCCAGACTGGGACATGAACCTGCTCACAGGCACAGAGCCAGCCATTAGTAGACCGAGACCAAAACCGAGATGGGGTCACTCCCCTTTTCTAAACTTCAGTTTCCAACTCTAACCTGGGGATAACAGGCTCAGACTGGGACACCACTTAGAAACTCTGAAGCGCAGTGCAAAGCTAATAAGGAATCAGGTTTTTCCCAGTGGCCTGGGAGTCTGGGTGGGGGAAGGTGGGTTGAGGTGAAGGCAGGAGCACTTACGACTTTCAGAGGACTCATCCAGCTCATTTATTCTAGCCTTTCCCCAGAGGCCCGGGCTGCAGAGTGGAGGAGGAGGGTATTAAATATCAGAGAGTTATTTAAAAGCCAGTTGCTGGCCCCTCAGAAGCAGAGTGTGGCCTCTGCTGACTCAATGGAGAAAATGAATCTTGGGTCTATGGATTTTCCTGTGTCTCATGGTCGGTGCAGCAGGGGGGAGGGGGAAGTGAGAAATGGGAGCAGCAAAGCCTGTGGTGGAGTTTTCCCTGCCCTGCCAGTGCAGAAGTTACACTAGAGGAGAGAGCCTGGGGCCTCCCCTACTGCCTAATGACTGAGCTTCATCATGTCAGCCCTGTCCAGTTGTTCCTCCACGTGCCTCGGAGGAAGGGGGGTCAGAGGGAAAGGGAGTCTGCCAAGATAAAGGGATCCTGGATATCACAGGCTGCTACAGGCAGGAGGACCCTCCTCCTCCCCCACCAGACTATGCTAGCACCACTTTATAGTCAGGGTGGGGCCAAGTTCAAAGTCATAGTATATTGAGGTGGGAGCACCAATTGGAATAAATCACAGTATTACCTTCCCCTCCATGAATCCTATCCCTAAAAGGCCAAGGGGCACAGGACCAAAAGCCCTCCAAGATCATCCTGTCTACACACACTGTACCTTCTTTGCAGAAAGGAAATAGATCTGGAAGAGCACACTTGCCTAAGGACTTTAGGAACACTGAGGCACCTCTGATGGACACGATGGAGCTGGAGGCAGATAGGAGGGTCTCCCTGGTGTGTGACCTCAGGGACGTTGTCAAATCTCTGTAGGCTCCCTACCAAGGCTCAGTTGACCTTACAGAGAGCAGGGCCCTTGTGGAGAGAATAGGAGTCCAGTGAAGGAGGGGGAGTTAAGGGAGAGAGAGTACCTTGGAAGGCTCAGAGAGGGGCTCTGGAACCTAGAAGGGGTAATAAATTCAAGAATTAGGGTTCAGGGGCATCTGGGTGGTTCATTCAGTTAAGTGTCTGACTCTTGATTTCGGCTCAGGTCATATCTAATGGTCATGAGATAGAGCCCGGCATCCACACTGAGCATGGAGCCTGCTTCGGATTCTCTCTCTCTCTCTGCCCTCTTGTAAACATGTGCTCTCTTAAAAAAAAAGGGGGGGATTCTCAATCTAGCAAAGGACAATCACTCTGCTTTGGTGGGCTGGGGTGACTCACTTGCTGAGTCCTAAGGCAATCCTGAGGCCCTGAGCTCTTTGCCCACAGGGTCCCCTGGTACCTGACCCAGTCACACTCTCCAGAGAGAGAGCCTAGAATGGGGAGGGCTGCAGCATAGAAGATGAGCAGGAAACCTGAGCTACTGTCAGGATTGGGTCTCAGTCAGCTGTGCAACCTTGAGGAAAGCACTTCACCTTTCTGGGAGGCTGCCTCCTGGTATAAAGTGTAGACGGGAGCTCCTCACCTACCTAGCCTCCCCCACAGAGATGAGAGAAGCAAGCCAGAGATTTTTAAATTGTTATTTCATCCAATAAACATTCCCTGGTGTCTGCTCCGTGCCGAGCTCTGGGCTGACAACACAGGAGACCGGGCCGGTCCTGACCCCAGGTACTGACAGTGAGGGGGCTCAGAGGAGTTCCAGCCCTCTGGTTGCTCAGTGAAATTCAAAGGAGAGAGAAGGAGCCATGAAAGCTTCCTGGAAGGAACAGAACTGGAGCCGAGCCCTGAGGATCAGCGGGCTGGGCTGAATAGTCAAGGGGAGAGAGCACCCCAAGTAGGGCAAACGATCTGAGCAAAGGTACTTCCACTGGATGCATCAGCGAGTGAACACAGCCCCAGACATGAGTGGACATATACTTATTGACCACCTACTGCATACGGAATACTGTCAAGATGGAGAGGGAAGTTTCTTCAGGGAACAGACACCCCTAAACGGCTCACAGACTTTGTTCCAGGGGAACCTGAACAGAGAAGGGGAATGGCTGCATAAAGAGGGGAGGGCAGGGAGGAGCCTGGGGAGAGGCATTCACAGGGACAGCAAATAGAGACTCAATCCTTGTACCATCTACCGTGAACTTGTTATGCTGCGGGAGGGAGGAAAATGAAACAGGGCAAAATGACAGGGGAGCTAATTAGTCCCAGAAATGGGTAATGCCTCATTCAGTCACATGGTCAAGGCCCGAAGCCCCAGGTGATATGGATTTTCTTGTTTCAAAGCACTTTCCATTCACTTCGTCACAATGGCCCTGAGAAGACTAGCAACACAGGACTTCAGGAGCCCAGCTACTTTCCAGAAGTAGAAGTCAACAGCTCAGAGGTGGAGAGAGGTCCAAGGTCACACCACATTCATCCTGGCATCTGTTGCTGGCTTCAGCTTCCTGGAGTCAGGATGAGATTCCCTGCCGCACCGGCCCTTCTCGGACACGGCCACTATCTTGGACAACGCCTTGGGCAAGGAGCCTGGGGCTAGGCTAAGCCCTGACAGCCACAGGCTTTTAGGCAAGGCCCTCTGGCCTCAGACTCCCCACTTACAAAACATAGTCACTGACTTATTCTCTGGTGCCTGATGGTTCTAGGTTCTCTCTGGGGCTCCTTTCTCCAACTGAGATGTCTAGTATCCCCCGGTCAGTCTATGTCGATGCCGCCCTACACGTGCCCGATCTTGTCTAGTACCCCCAATCAAGCTGCCTCTGCCCTGCAGCCCTTTCCCAAGGAGGCCATTAGCCCACCAGGAACCAGCCAACAAGGGGCCCTGGAGAGGGGGCTCTGGCCTTAGCAGCTGGTCTGTGATTCTCCAGAGGCTGGAGGCAGAAGGGGCTCTATGCAGTGGGACAGGAAAGCAGAGACCTTTCCATCCATCCATCCATCCATCCATCCACCCACCCTTCTACAAGCACTTACTGCACAATCACTCGTGCTAGTCCCTGTGATGGAACACAATAGGGAAGAGAAGCCAGGGAGATGTCAGAGCTGGGGCTTGGAGCCGACGTGGGCCAGGGCTCAGGGGAGCACAATAGCTGAGGGCACAGCCCCAGTGGCTGTCTGAGCACCTGAGCCCATGCGAGAAAAGGTAGCTCAGCCTGTTCCTTACACAGACCAAGGGCATGGTGGAGGTCAGGAACAGGCTCAGAGTATGTCGTCCAATCTCTGGATGCACATGCTTGTATGCAAGTGCACATAAGCTTGTCCCTCTGGGTCCCACATGGTCCCAAATACTTGAATGTTCAAGTATTTACGTGCTTATGAACGTATGGACACACACCAGGATGGACTCCAATCTGTGCTAATACATGTATGTGTATGAACGAGCCTGCATACACTTGTGTGAGGCGTATCTGAGCCTGCCGACAACCCCGTGCCGGCCTGTACACACCGGCCCATGTACGTGTTTGAACATCCAAGGAAGCAGGAGTCTGTGTTTCCTCATGTGAGGATGCACCTTGAACTGTTCATGTGTCACACATGCCTCCAAAAGTACAGGCACGTGTACGTGTGTACAACCTCCATGTACACCTGCGGAGACACATCCAATCCTGCAGGTGCAAATTACAATTCTCATCTGGGGAGTGATGGCGGGGATGGGGAGAGAGAAGGAAGGGGGAGGGGAGCCCCCGCCCCTGACCCCAGCCTCAAAAGACCTGGGCCGTGAGGTTGTTCGTCTTTGCCTGAGGCCCAGGCCACTGCAGGGTCTGCCTCTTCTCCTTAAGTGGTATTGATCTCCTTAAGTGGCCAATCTGTTAAATATAACCTCGGGAAGAAGTCAACCCAACAACTGTCCCTAATTCAGGAGAAAGACTGACTGATTCTTACGGGGGGGAGGGTGGAGCCTCTATCCCAACCAGCTCCGCTGATACCAGAATGGCCTGTGGATCAAGTGTCAGCCTCTCCAGCCTGAATAATTCATGCCAAGACCAGGAGTGCTCCCTTCGCAGGAGCATATCTCTTTAAATCAGGTCTGGAGCTTCCCAGTTCTGGAGGAAAAAAAAAAAAATCCAGAACAAAACAAACCTATAAACAGCTCATGCGCTGGCCCCCTCTGAGACCATCCCCCCCAACCACTGGATGCTCCAAAATCTGCTCCCCTTCTCCGATTCTCTAGAGCTCCAAACTCTCCCACCCTTTTAACATTTACAGGTGGGGTACCCTGGAGGGGAGGAGGGGCGGTCGATGGGGTCCAACAACCCCAGGGGCCTGAGACCCAGTAGAACAATCTAAAGGGGTGCCCGGTGCTGGAGCAGGGAGGGGACAGCAAAGAGCTGAATCACCACACCCACCAGGTCCTAGGGCCTAGGAGAGTGCTTGGGGGAGGAGTCCAGCCTGAAGGAGGAAACCAGATGGAAGAACTCCCAGCAGAGCAGCCAGGGAGTTGGAGGGGAGGAGGGGGCAGGAAAAGAGGAGGGGGTTGTTGCTGCCTTCCCTGGGTGGGGGGAGGATGGGGTCGCGAAAACGCTGGTCCCACAGGACCTGCAAGAGTGATGACCCAGCCAGGCCTAACGTAACTGGGGTTGCTGAGGGGGAACCAGGGCTGGGGATTTTCCAGTCTCTCCTAGCACAGCCTTCTCTTTGGTCACACAGATCAGGAAGAGGCTGAAAGATGAATAACTTTTTCAGCCCACCCCTCATTCTTGCCTGTGCTTGCAGGGGGAACCCTAAGTCCCCTTCATCCTTGCTCTGTGGTGCTGACCCACCTGCCAGCTCTCCCCGGCCCGGCCCCGCCCCACACGTGCGGTGGAGGGAGGAAGGAACCAGCTTAAACGTAGGGGGGCGGGGGGAGATGAGGGGGAAGCAAGTCACAGCCTGGGAGAGCCAAACTTCTCAGCAGCCCCAGAGCCAGAGAGGGGGGAAGAGAAAGCGCAGCAGCCGAAAGCCCTGATTCTCCGGAGCCTCCCACCCCGCCTCTCGGCGAGGAGGGCGCGGAGGCTCCGTTGGGGGGAGGAGGAGGAGGCCGGGAGGCTGGGAAGGGGGGGGAGACAAACCCTGCCCACTCGGCTCCGAGCCCGGAACGGCCGCGGAAGTCGGAGGCCGGCGCGCAGGGCGAGGAGGGCACTGGGGGCGGGGGGCTCCGCTCCCCGCCTGACCCCTCCGCCCCAGCCAGCAAAGTGAAGCCTCCTCGGACTTTAGAGCCAGCGGACGAACCGACAGCGACCGCCAGCCGCTCCGGGTCAAGGACTTGCCCCGCTCGCCCCCTCCCCGCCCCCCCCACCCCAGGCGCTCCGAACTCACTGGTGAGCGCGGCGGCCCGGGCGCTGGATGCGGGGGCGGCTGCGATGGCCCCGCGCGCGGGACAGCCGGAGCAAAGGGGGCCGCTCCTGCCGGGGCTGCTGCTGCTGGTGGCGGCGGCGCTGAGCCGGCCCGCCGCACCCTGTCCCTTCCAGTGCTACTGCTTCGGCAGCCCCAAGCTGCTGTTGCGCTGCGCGTCGGGCGCGGAGCTTCGGCAGCCGCCGCGGGACGTGCCGCCCGACGCGCGCAACCTCACCATCGTGGGCGCCAACCTGACGGTGCTGCGCGCGGCCGCCTTCGCCGGCGGGGACGCTGACGGGGAGGAGGAGGCGGCGGCGGCGGGCGGCGTGCGCCTGCCGCTCCTGAGCGCGCTGCGCCTCACGCACAACAACATCGAGGTGGTGGAGGACGGCGCCTTCGACGGGCTGCCCAGCCTGACGGCGCTCGACCTGAGCCACAACCCGCTGCGCGCCCTGGGCGGCGGCGCCTTCCGCGGGCTGCCCGCGCTGCGCTCGCTGCAGCTCAACCACGCGCTGGCGCGGGGCGGCCCCACGCTGCTGGCCGCGCTGGACGCCGCGCTCGGCCCGCTGGACGAGCTGCGCCTCCTGGGCTTGGCGGGCAACGCGCTGGGCCGCCTGCCGCCCGCCGCGCTGCGCCTGCCGCGCCTGGAGCGGCTGGACGCGCGCCTCAACGCGCTGGCTGGCCTGGGCCCCGACGAGCTGCGCGCGCTCGAGCGCGATGGCGGCCTCCCCGCGCCGCGCTTGCTGCTCGCCGACAACCCCCTGCGCTGCGGCTGTGCCGCGCGCCCCCTGCTGGCCTGGCTGCGCAACGCCACGGAGCGCGTACCCGACGCGCGGCGCCTGCGCTGCGCCGCCCCGCGGGCGCTGCAGGACCGGCCTTTCCTGGACCTGGATGAGGCGCGGCTGCGCTGCGCCGACGGCGACGCCGACGGTCGCGGGGAAGAAGTGGAGCTCGCCGGCCCGGAGCTCGAAGCCTCCTACGTCTTCTTTGGGCTGGTGCTGGCGCTCATCGGCCTCATCTTCCTCATGGTGCTCTACCTAAACCGCCGCGGCATCCAGCGCTGGATGCGCAACTTGCGCGAGGCCTGCCGGGACCAGATGGAGGGCTACCACTACCGCTACGAGCAGGACGCCGACCCGCGCCGCGCGCCCGCCCCGGCCGCCCCCGCCGGCTCCCGCGCCACTTCCCCGGGCTCGGGCCTCTGAGTGTTGCCCCTTGGGGGTTGACGGCTGTCCCTGCCAGCTGATGACTTTACTGGGACTGCCTGGCCTGAAGCCATGGGTATGAGACACCCGCGAGTTGGGGGCTGTGAGACTTGCCCCTGATTGGCCTGAGACCTTTGGATTATGGCATTCCCCCATCCCACCCGGAGGCCCCGAGCTGTATCCCTTCTCCCCAACCTCCGAGAGCTCTCACCATCAAGGATCAAGAGACACCCCCTTCTGATTCCAGAAACCCTGTCTGCCCACCTCGGGCTCTGACACATCCTTCCTGAACCCTCAAAAGTACTCTCCCCCTTTCGAGATTTGGCCAGGAAACTTCGTCCTACAATCCAAAAGTCCCGAGACTGACTCCCCCCACGGTATGCTCTGAGGCCTGACCTCTCAGTGGGAAACATCACCCTAGACATCGCTGACTCCCATCTCCAGCTTGGAGACCTCAACCCCCTTCCCAGGGCTCAGGGACCCTCTCATCCCTTTCTGGTCTCAGTAGCAGAGCACCCCTCTGAAGGGTTTGTGGGCTTTGAGCCTTTTTCTCACCCCGGAGCTCTGAACCTTCCGACCCTCCAGACACCCACATCCCAGGGCTCTGAGGGTCGGGCATCCTCCCCCAGTCTGGGGTTATATTTCATACTGCCCCCCCCCACCCCAGCTCTGGCTCAGGCTCTTCCCTTCCTTGGCCCAGGCTTGGAGCTCAGCTCCATCTGTCTCCCAACCCAGGGACAGTCACACCCTGTTTTAGCCTTAGTACAGAACCGGTCCTCGGCCTTTCTCACTGGGGCTCTGATCCCCCAATACTCAGTGCTTGTCCCTAATCTCAAGACTCCCAGCTCTTCACCCTGATCAGAGTTTAATCCCCCTGCCCAAGTCTTAGGCTCTCTAACCCCCCTAGACCCATCGCTTGCACTCACTGCGTCAGAGTCCAGTGAGGAATCCATTCCTGGGATGCACCCACCCTCCCTTTCCTCCTGGGATGAGCTCTCCAGCCCTGCAAGACAGGTGCTGGTGCCAAGCATCCCCCAACCACACTGGCAGATCCCCATTGAGGAGGAGAGAGTCCTAGGAGTCCAAAGTAGTTGGTTGGGCCTCAGAACCGGGGTCACCTGTATATCGTGGCCTCAGAGAGGGATGGGGCGGAGGCTCTGAAGGGCTGGGAGCTGCTGCCCACAAGCTCTTTCCCACCCCTGTGGCTCTTCTCCCCTGGGGATCCCTTGCTGCCATGCCCCCCATGCCTTTTAGAAGAGGTGAGGGGCCTCATCTCTTGTCTCAGGCACAAGTCATCCTGTTTAAGGTCAGAGCCTCAGTGCCCTGCCTTCTGCATGATCCCAAAGCACAATTGGTGAGCGGGGAGGGGGCTGCCTCTCCCTGACTCCCATCCCCTAGGTCAGGCAGAATGGCTGGCCTGTGCTGCCTCTGCACACAGGAAATCCACCCTCCCTTCAACGTATTGGCTTGAGGCCTGCCTTCCCACCCCCACCCAAGACATCTGGATCTCCCTTGGGCAGTTTTCTATAAAGTCTGCAATAATCTCGGATACTCTACCCTTGTAAGTGGTGCCATGTCATTCCTGCTGACCTTGGGGCGTTGAAGGAGGTGGGAGGGGGACACTTGGGAGGACATTTCGGACCTCCCTGAGGTGAGACAGAGTGACCTTTGGTGTCTTCTCCTGACTTATGGGAGAAGAAAAAGCTCTGACTGCGAGTAGCAGGATTGAGGTGAGACTCATGGAGGGACTTCCCGCTGAGATCGCATTGCTCTCCAAACCAGCCTGCCTTTTATCCTCTGAGAGGGGCCTATCCATAGCCAGGGTGGAATCCTACACTTGCTCTACATCCTTTTACCCTGTCATTCCTCATCACTGCAGTGGGGGGTTGGGACTGGGGGCGGTGAGGTGCTTTGGGACTGAAAACATTAATTAGCATCAGATGAGGCCATCAAGGAGGAAATCCAGCTAGAGATCACAGGCAGTAAATTCAGGCAGGAAAAGAGGGATCATTATTTGCTGCTTTGGTGTCATCCCCTCTGATGAATTACCTGACACTCCCTCATAACTTGTGTCGTGCTATGCAGTCCCGGGGGGAGGACTCGAGACTGCACCTCAGGTACATGAGAGGCTGAGGGAGGGGTGGGTATGGATAAAATGACCCCTTGAGATATGAGGATCGAGGAGACAGGTGGGTTCTGGGCCAGCAGGGCCATGGTAAGAGACTTATCTCCTGCCTTAAGGTCCCCAGATTGGATTATTTAACATTCAGTTTCTCAGAGCCCTAGAACCTCGGCAGAAGGCTAGTATTTTGGCACTTTCGGATCTTAGAGCCACATAATGCTAGATTTTGCGCCTTTTTGATACTGAAAAGGACCTCAGAGATAATGCGGGAAGCCTTCTAGACCCTCTCACAAGGAGCACCCTCTCTTGATGAGAGGCGCTCTTCCTCCCCTCCCGGGAACATCCCTTTCATTGCCAGGTCTGTCTGCCAGGAAGCTATGCCTTGAGCCCAGAAGTACACCTCACGCGGCACGGCTCCTCCCAGAGTTGGAAATTCCCAGTCATTCCTCGTGAGAAGGGCTCAAATTCCCTTGAAGTGATCCCACCTGTGAATGACCTTCGGAAGGCGCGCTTCCTGTTCTCCAGGACAGAATCGGAAGGATATCTCTAACACAGGTTAGAGACCTGTGTGTCTAACAGGTGACCTCCCCAGTTCCAAAGACATGCCCTCGTAATGTAGCCTAGGACTGCAGGTCCTGGCTACATTAGGTCCTGGCAAATAAAACGTGCTATTAGCTGTGGGTTCATCATCAGCAAAAATTTTTGAGGGTCTCATAGGAGAGCTGCTGCTAGGCTAGGTACCAAATCAATAGTTGTCGGAAATCAACTAATTGAGTGCCTAGTGTATGCCAGTTGATACTTAACCTCAGTGCCATTTACCAATTCCCATTAAATGTCCTTTCTGGGCTGCCACCCAGCTTGCAGCCCATCAGTGGCCTTTGGCCTGATGGGGCTATCAACAGGGCCCTCGGGCCCCCGGCAAATCCAGCCAGCCGTTCAGCCTCTACTGAATATAACTTTGCCCATTCTAGAGAAGCTGGTGACCCAGGGAGAATCATATTTAATCACGGTCTAGAGAAAAGAAGCCCCGGGAAACAGAGCTCAGATTAAGGGCCCTTGACCCAGCCTAGAGAGACTTCTACTTAGAGGAAGTCCCACGTGAGCGGAGTTTTGAAAGATGAGTAGGATTCTGAAGAACAGAAGGATCAGCCGTATCCACTCTGTGCAAAGCCCTGGAGGCAGGGAGATCTTGGTAGTCTGAGAACCGAAGAAGACCACGGGTGGCTAGGGTTCCGTAGGTGGAGGTGTGCGTGAGATGGACCTGTGCTCCCCACATTCTTCACTGGGAGGCTCTAGAGGGACCTCTGCCCTTGGAGGAGAACTCAGGGAAGTGGAGAGGTGGGATATGGGAAGCAAGAGAGCTGCCCAGTGCCTCTCACTTTGGCTTCCCTCTGTCCATCCTTTTTGTGCCAGGCCTCATGCTGGGCACCGAAGACAGAGGAATCGGACAAAGCCATGCCCGTGGGAGCCCAGATGAGAGGGGGACAAGGGCAGTGGCCACTATAGGAGCCCAGAAGAGAAAGGAAAGGGTGACACCGAGGGGTCTGGCTGGCCCTGCCCCACCACTCCAACCGCAGTCAGCAGCGCCCAAGCCTCACTGAATGACCAGCCTCCCCCTCTACCCTAATGCTGCTAATGCTTCTGGAAGTCTGCGGTGGGCAGAGGGGTGCAAGGGCCAAGTGCTGGGGGTGGGGGAAGAACTCCATCTCGGACGTCCCCTTAAAGAGCAGCAGAGGGAGAGAAAAAGGTGTGTAACTGCCGGAAATGTGATAGACAGGAAACCACACTTTGAGAAACATGTCAGACTTTGCAGGGTCTGTGGCCCTGTGAAAGCTGAGCTTTCCTCTCAGAAACAAAGGGAAGCCATGATCACCAGCTCCTGGAGAAGCCTTTTACTTCCGCCGCCCCTTTCCTCCCCACACCCCTCAGGTCCGGTGTGGGAACTGGTCACGCCCAGCTAGAGTCCAGAGGACAGGGTTGGGTCTGAGCTTCCTATGACTTGCCACGCCATTTGGTCCTCAGTCAGAGATGCTGGTTGAGGCCCTACTGTGTGCTGGGTGCTGGGGATTCAACAGTGAACAGAGGCGCTCCTGCCTTCCTGGCCCAGGCCAGGGTGTCCGTGGACACACTGGGCCCCTCTCTGATTCCAGGCTCCTTTTGTCCAGGCTGGGCCTGGGCTTGTGACCTCCAGAAGGACTGCCTGCTCTCACTGAAGTTCATCTCCTTCTTCATTCTCTGTCTGGCAGGCTCACGGCCCTAATTTACGGACATGGCCTTTGCTGGACTGGGAGAAGTGACGGGACAGTTAATATTTCTGTGGTAATGTGTTTGGCAGCCTTTGGAGTCCCCTCCTCCACCCTCCCACCCCTCTCTCCCTACCCCCTCCTCCCTCAGGGCTGCCTCAGGCCCATTCATCCGGGGCTAGCTCGTCCCTTGCAGACCACCCCCAACTAACCCTTCTAAGCACCGATGGGGAAATCAGGGCCCAGGGAGTGCACGAGCCCACCCAGAATCAGAGCTGATCCAGAACTCAGGATGTCCCCAGGGCCACCCCGGTCCTGCTCTGGGTCTGAGTACCTGGCAGGGTTGTCCTGTCTCCTAACCCTGTATTCTCCACCCCTCTGTCATGGCCTCCAGCAGCCAGACCCACACCCACGGCCGGCCTGGAGACAGGGGTGGTGGGAAGAGGAAGCCAACGACAGAGGGGTGCGGAGGACTTCTCAGTCTCATCAGCGGCTCCCAGCAGGCCTCAGAAACCTGCCTCCACCTCTTGCAGGCAGAAAACCTGATGGGCATCCTTCCCCGGGGAAGGGGCATCTCTATCCCTGCCTGAGAGGAGAGAGGGCTTTGCCCTGGAACCCCAAGCTCCATGGTCCCCAGATATAAAATCCTCCTTCCTGAGCCTCTACTTTCTGCTGAGCATCCGATGAGATGAGCCAGATCCTGTGGCTGTCCTCAGTAAAGATGGGGTCACTGTAATAATGGAAGCCTATGGGGCCCCTAAATAAGGGGACCAAACAGTCCAGGAAACTTTGGGGAGTGAGAGAGGCCACCATTAAGAATTAAATTGGGACAAGAATAATTTAGGACTATACCTGGCTGGTGGGCCTGGGACTCCAGTGACTTTTGACAAGACTGGAGGGGAAAAGAGAAAGTGCTAGACTGCTAGACTAGCTAGTCTACCATCACTAATAATAATACACTCCCAACCCTTGACCTTATCCTCCTGCCATGCTAAACACCTTCGTGAGCACCGTTCTCCAGCTACGCTGAACTACTTCGATTTCAATAACCAAGCCCAGCAATTCCAGGCCCCGTATCTTTGCTCACGTAGCACTCTCTGCCTGCGATGCCTTCCCTATGCAGAGAGCTTCAGAACAACTTGAATCCCCTCTGTTGTCCTAACCTCACCTCTTCTTTGCATCACTGCACCCCCAGACCTTTATTTGTATAGATCAGTTTTCTGGCCCCTTGTCCATACCAGATCAGAAGTTCCCCTCGGGGGCTTGGTCCAGTTCCCTTTTGGGTGACCCCAGTCCTGGGGTACCGAAGATTTACGAACACTGTCCCTGCCCCGCAGACATGCACAGCACCAGGGAAGAAACATCACACAGGGCTCATGGCCTCCTTCTGCTGCACTCAGATGCTCACTCCCTTTGACTCCCATAACTTCCCACCTCACCCAACTGAGGTCATGGTCATATAAGATGTCTGCGTGGCCAGCTCCTTGTTACTATTTGATAAAAGTGAGAAAACAGAAAGATAATGCAGCTATAGAATATGTTATCGTGGGCAACATAATTTAGCCTTAGCTTCTCAACCTTGGCTTTTTAGTACGATTACAACTTTCCGGCCCTCCCTTTGAAATCCTTGTCCAGCATCCTATTTGGGTAACTTGGGCCACTGGCTCAGCCTGTCACAGGTCTTGCTTCCTTTGCCCAAAGAGCTGCAGCGACATCTGTTGGCCAATTTGTGTCAGAGCGGAATGAGTTTTAATTTTTCTTGCATACATGCGTCATCTGCTGGTGAGCATGGGGAAAGTTCCTTCTTTCACTTAGCGACAATCTGTTCAACAAGTATTTTATAAAGTGCCTACTATGTGCTAAGCACTGTGCTGGGAAGAAGCCAGGGGTTGTTCTAGGTACGTTTTTTTTTTTTAAAGATTTTATTTATTTGACAGAGAAACAGTGAGAGAGGGAACACAAGCAGAGGGAATGGTAGTGGGAGAAGCAGGCTCCCTGCTGAGCAAAGAGCCGTATGTGGGGCTCGATCCCAGGACACTGGGATCACGACCTGAGCCGAAGGCAGACGCTTAACGACTGAGCCACCCAGGTGCCCCTGTTCTAGGCACTTTAGCTATATTAATCCATTTTAGCCTGATACAATTCTATGAAGTAGTTATAGTCCTACTTAGAAATGGAGAAGTCAAGGCACATAAATGTGAATGATTTTCTCAAGGTCAAATTGGGTTTAGAACCTAGAGCCCATGTGCTCATACCATAAACAAGCAAGACACTTCCTATGAGGGAAATAAACAGTGATGGAAGAGCGATGGGGAAGGAGGTCTTTGACCAGGGTAGTGAGGCAGACCCATGTGAGAAAGTGGCTTACTGTGAAGGCTGGGAAGCTCTGTAGGATCTATCAGTCCAAGCAGAAGAAACAGTGGGTGCAAAGGTGCTGAGACTGAATATTCAAATATCAGATGGGAGGTCAGTTCTGGTCAATGTCCATAGCCCCCTCTCACCTGCCTAACTCCTTCTCCTCAACCTTCAAAACTCAGTTGAAGTAATTCCTCCTCCAAGAAGCCTGCCTGATTCCCCATCTCACCCCCCCAGCTAAACATGATGACCCCTCCTTAGTGATCTCATGGCATGCCATGAATACATGTCAACCCCATCTCCAATATCCCTCAACAGCAGTTCCAAATCTTCATTGTCTGTCATGCCTTATCCTCCTATGAATCTGTGAGCTCCTCAAAGGGATTATCTTATTTATCTTTGTGTCTTCGGGGTCCAGCACAAACTTCAGCAAAGGGCACATGCCTAGTAAATATTGTTCGCAGTCTGTCATATAAATTATTTACTTTTGGGATGCCTGGGTGGCTCAGTCGGTTAAGCAACTACCTTTGATTCAGGTCATGATCCCAGAGTCCTGGGATCGAGTCCCACATCGGGCTCCTTGTTCAGCAGGGAGCCTGCTTCTCCCTCTGCCTGTTGTTCCATCTGCTTGTGCTCTCTCTCTCTCTGACAAATAAATAAAATCTTTAAAAATAATAATTATTATAAATTGTTTACTTTCTTTTTGTCCCCCTCCTTTTTTTCTTTTTTTGCTTTTTTATTGAGACATATTTGCATAAAGCAAAATCCACTCTTTGCAGCTTAGAGTTGATTTTGACAATCAAGAAAAGGAACTGTTCCATCGCCTCCTACCCCCAAATCCCTCCCATAGTCCCTTTATTGCCGACCCTCCCTCAACCCCAGCCACTGGCGACTAGTGGTCTATTTTCTGTCCTCATACGGAGGACAGAAGACACCTCATTAGACCCCTTGTCTTATCCAGATGTCATATAAATGGAATCATACATATTTGTCCTTTTAAGTCTGTCTCGCTTCACTTAGCGTGATGTATTTATGATTCATATCATCATAGGTGTCACTAGTTTGTTCATTTTTATTACAGAGCAGGATTCCCTGGTATAGCTGTACAATAGTTCATCCCTTCTAGTTGAAGAACATTTGGGTTGTTTCTAGTTGTTGACAGTCAAGTCATTTTTAAGGTTCACATACAGTTTTTTGTGAGAACATAACTCCTCATCTCTTTGGGGAGTAGAACTGCTAAAGTCTTACGTAAGTATGTTTAAATCTGCAAGAAACTGACAGACTGTTCTCCAAAGTGTCCACACACTTTGCATTCCCACAAGTAGTGTTGACTGTCTCAGTCTGCACATCCTCACTAGCCCTGTACATTGAAAAGACAATTGGATTGTCTTTGTGCCTTTTTGCAAAATTGATTGGCGGCATATATGCAGGTCTATTTCTTGATTCTGTCCCATCTAATGTAGATGTCTATTCTTTGACCACTACCACGCTGTCTTGATTACTGTGGCTTCGTGATAATGCCTGAGATTAGGCAGTAGAGAATTCCACCTTTGTTTTTCCTTTTAAAAATTGCTTGGCTATTCTACTTCCTGGACCTTTCTGTATGAATTTTAGAATCAGCTTGTCTCTATCTGCAAAAAAAAAACAAAAAACAATCCTGAATCAATCTCGATTCGGATTGCATTGACTCTCCAGTCAGTTCAGAGAGAACTTATAGCTCAACAGTATTCAATCTCCCAATCCATGAACATGGTAAATATCTCAATTGGGTGATTTCTTTCACCTGCATTTTGTGCTTTAGAGATGTGTGTAGAGATTATGCACACATTCTGTTACATTTATACCTATGCATTTCCATGTTGGTGCTGTGGTAAATGGTGTTATCTTTTTATTTGGCGTTGTCTTTTTTTTTTTTAATTTTTTTTATTTGACAGAGAGAAACACAGCGAGACAGGGAACACAAGCAGAGGGAATGGTAGTGGGAGAAGGAGGCCTCCTGCAGAGCAGAGAGCCCGATGCGGGGCTCGATCCCAGGCCCCTGGGATCTGACCTGGGCCGAAGGCAGACGCTTAACGACTGAGCCACCCAGGCACCCTATGGCGTCGTCTTTTTAATTTTAATTTCCAATGGTTTGATGTTACTATCCAGAAGTACAATTGATTTTTGTGTATTGATCATGTATCCTGCACCTATGTAGACTCACTCATTAGTTCTAGGACCCTTTTGGGGTAGATTTCTTGGGCTTTTCTATGTAAATAATCATGTAGTCTGTGAATAGAGACCATTTGATTTCTTTCCTTACAATCAGTATGCCTTTTATATCTTTTTCTTGCCTCATTGTACTGGCCGAGATCTTTAGTAAGATTTTAGATAGGAGGGCTGAGAACAATCATCCTTGCCTTGTTCCCAATCTTAGAAGAAAATCATTCACCATTACCACACCATTTCACCATTAAGTATGGTGTTATTAGATTGTTATTAGATTAAGGAAGTTCAGTAAGGCTTTGGGTTGTTGTTGCTTTTTTAAATCAAGAGTGGATATTGAATTTTGTGAAATGCCATTTCTGCATCTATCAAAATGATTTAGTAGCACCTCACAAATTTACTTATTTTTGTTTTCATTTTTATTTAATTCAGAATACTTTCTAACTTTCCATGTGGTTTTCTCTTTATTTATGAGATTGCTTAATTTCCAAGTATTTGTAAATTTTCCAGATACTTTTCTACTATTAATTTCTAGTTCAATTCTGTTACAGTCTGAAAACCTATTTTCTATTATTTAAATTCCTTTAAATTTGTTAAGGTATTTTCTAGGCCAAGAAAATTGTCTTTCCTGGTGAATGTTCCATGTGCACTTGAAAATGATAGACACTTTATTATTTTGAGGTGAAATATTTCATTAAGACCAATTAAACCAAGTTAATTGATAATGTCGTTTAGGTCTTCTCTATCTTCATTAATTTTCTGTCTTCTTGCTCTACTGATCGCTGAAAGAAGAGTGTTGTGGATTTGTGTATTTCTCCATCCAGTTCTATCAGGTTTTGATTCAAAAACAAATACTTCTCCCACATTTATGGTCCTGTTTGGAAGTCAGGGCACTCCTTCTCAATTGTGGTATCCAGGCCAATATGATTATTTCTATTTTTTGGATGAGAAGATTGAGGAAGAGCTGGCAATTTGCCTGTTTGGTCTCAGATGTAATCCCCAGACTTTCTTCCCTGTATTTCAGGGCACGCAGGATTCCTTGAAAATCAGCTTTTAATTAGATTCTGCCAAAAGTAGGCATGGGCGTGAGATTAGGGGGCAGGAAGAGAGGAGTGATTCTCTCGCTCTCTGCTTTGGGTAGCATCTCCAGCAACAGACGTGTTTCTCCTGTGGCCTGAATTCCTCAGATACCTTCGTTAAAGTCCCTAGTTCCTCAGGTCTGTCACTCCCCACTCTGTCCTTCCACCTTAAAGGTAGAAATGGTTTCCGGTTTACACCTGATCTCTGGGTTGCCTCACATCCCGTGCCTCACTTGCCTTTTAACTCTTGCAACACTATAGCCAGGTTCATCAGTAAAATCCCTGCTACTGAAATATGGGCAGAGGCTATTTCTCTGGACCCAGACTGATATAGACCACATGGGAAGGTGGAATGACAGCCCGAGCTGAAGCCTCCTGATTCAAATGTCAGTGTCTTCCCACCACCTTTTTCTGGCCCAAAGGCAGCATCAGAGGAAAGAGACCCCCTTCTGGTCAACCAGGAGGAGGGCAATGCTTTGATCTAAGTTACACGTTATTTTAGAGGAATATAAAAACAAATTCTTTTTCAAACATAATCAGTTTTCCAGGATGTGAGATATCACATTCATTGGCACCCCCCTTTTGGGTTAACACATTGAACCTCGAATCTTCCTCATATGTGTCCCCACTCCTCCCTTGTGTTCTTTCGGAACAGGCATTGGGTAAGTCATGGGAAAGTGAAGGGACTTTGGAGAGACCCAGCGGAACAAGAGATGAGAACTGAATAAGACCCAGGGCTGAGAGTGGAGCAGGATTCTAGCTGGAGTGGTTGGTGGTACCAAAGAGAAGATGGAATGGCTTTAATCTGAGCGGCAAACCAGGGGTCATGGGATCCAGTGATGTCTGAGAGGTCTGGCAGCTTCCCCAAGGCCAGAAGACTGGTTAATGGCAGGAGAGGAGGGAGCTCTTTGGCAGTTTCCTGAAGGGGGTGCAGAAACTGGGTTGGAGTTGGGGCCACAGGGAAGGGAAGGCAACACCTGACCCAGCCGTGGGTCCTATCCAACATTCCGAGGCAGTAGGGACAGGATTTGCTGATCTAGGTCTTACCATGAGGCAATGAGACAGAAATGAATGCACATCCAGCATCTGTCACAAAAGACCTTTAATGGTCTCCTATTTATGGTTCTCTTATTCATTTGTCCTGTTAGAGTTGAATAAACTGTAATAACTTATCTGACATAATAAGGAATGCCACAGGTCCAACAGATAAACCTGGCAGGTGGCCCAGGTTAGAGGGTGTCACAAAATAACCACTTAACAGAAGGGCTACAGACCTGGAGACCCATCCCAGCCACCTGTCACTCCCTGCGTCCAGGATCCACGGTCACTGTGCCAGGCTGAATGCTGGCTCCCATCAGGTAGGAAGAGGAAGAGTCTCCCATAGCATCTGTGGCTGGACCTTAGCACTGAGCAGAGATGGGAAGCAGAGTAGAGTCTGGGAAGCGCAGAGTATAGGAAGATGGCACATCCCACACTGCTTCCCCCAAATGCTCTGCTGATCCGCGGTGCAGGCCATGACTACACCCCAAGTTTGCATAGTTCCCACCTCTTATAAGAGATCACCTATCATGCCCCCATGACCTCTCCTTGCAGTAATCTTCGAGGTGGGCAGAGCCTGGCACAAGTCCCATCTTATGCACAGGGAAACTGAGGTCAGTGGGGTTCCCAAGAGCATACTCGGACTGAACACAGAACTCTCTTTCTCCCATGCCACAAGGTCTGCTGTGCCCTGAGCCTCACATTTTCACCTAGAATGCTCTCAGTGGGTGGCCCAGGCAAGATTCTGTATCAAGAGCCAGCCCAGGTCTCACTAATGTGCCACCCCTTAGCTAGCCCTGGTGGGAGGACCGAACAGAGGGGCAGGTTGGTAGAGACTGTGGGAGACTGTGGGTGGAGGACCAGCATCTCTTCTGGAAGCTTCCTGTTGCCCACATTTGTCTGTCCACAGATGTGGGACTGGAAGCCTACTAGAATTGCTCAAGGGAAACTGGCTGCTTTAAAGGTCTCTGGAGGGACCCTATTGTGTCCTCACGGAGGGACTTCTGTCATAACATCCTCCCTCAACATTTCTTTTGTAAGGACCCGGACTTCCATCTACCTGGCTATACGTAAAGAGGAACCTGAGTCTAGCTTCTCCTACTCCCGTCATGTGTCCCATAGGCCTGGGCCAGGGAAGTGGGGTGCGGACAGAAGTCATGGGGTGGGGGCTGGGCCTATTTCCTTGCTCCACCATCCCCCATACTGCATGGCTGATATCAAGGTAAGACCCACCCTCACTGAGCACCAGGCCCCCGCCCAAATCAAACCCAGGCCGGAGCAGCTTCAGGGTGGGTGAGCTACGAAACCATCAAATGTGTACGTGTGTGTGTGTGTCTGTGTGTGTAAGCAAATGCTTGGGCCTGGGTCTGCAACCCAAGTTCCAATACAAAGCCACTTAGTACTGGAATGCTAAAGCCATTCCAACATGAAAAGCAAGAAGAGAACCTGTGCTTGCTGGTTGAAGACCAAACCCCAGAATGGTGGTTGGAAGAAGCTTTTCTTCAGAAGTTTGAAGGTGGAACCTCAAGAGGCAAGACAGATAAAAGCAGAGTTGTCCTGGTGGAAGTGGGGATGGGGGAGAGCTGGAGACTGAGCCTTTGCCCCCAGCCCCATCGTCCCACCTTAGCAGCTCCTGGCGAAGCTCTGTGGAACCCCACGGGTTCCACAGCACCTGATTTGAAAACCACTGTGTCAGAGCGTCTATAGGTCATGGGTCCTGGGGACCTGTGCTTTGATTTCCCTTTCAGAGTGAAGAGTTCAGAGAGAGTGCTGGGGTGTGTGTGCGGGGGGGGGGTGCTCCTCCTTTGGTGGGCCTCTGGTTGAAGCCACTGTGCAGGGATTCTGTAGAGGAGTGGAAGAGGTGGGGATCCTGCCCCACAGGTAGGCCATTTCAGCCCTGGATGGGGGACAGAAGCAATGGACCTCCCTGGACCAGGATGGCAAAATGCCATCAGACTGCTCCACACAGGCTTATGCATGAGGATCGGGAGAGTCTATTTTGGTCCTTGTTGACTTTAAAAAGAAAAACCTCAAAACAGACATAGGCCTGTGCCCATGAGACCCTATAATAGTTCAAGACTGGGGCCAATGCCTTCCTCAGGGATGGATGGAGAATGTCCAGTCCCCAGTCACTGGGAGGAGAGGCTGCCTTTGTGGGAGGCTGGAACCATGGGATGCGAACGGGTCAGCAGGGGCTCAGGTCTCCCGGGGAATGGGTCTGGGTTTTCCCCGGACCCGAATCCCTTCCAAGTATCACCAAGGAGCATCGACAACTGTGCTCGATCCTGGAGTGGGGGCTTCTACTTTGAAGGGAATTTCTATTCCACCTCACCCTTGGGGTTCTTTGATGGAATAGTGGTTCAGCCCTCCCTGGGCCTGGAGGTGAGTGGTTCTCCCTCGTCCGGGATCAGAGCCAAGACTGCCTGGCCTCTATGGGATCTGAAAGATGGGAGATGGGGGTCCACCAGGCCTGGGAGGGTCCACGATGCCCCCCCCCACCCAGCCCAATCACTGGCAATATCCATGGCTTGTCTCTCTGTCATGATTGCTGGGACCACTCTCTGTGGGCAAGGCATTCCTGGACAGTGTCCACATTTGTCTCTCAGCTGGGTCACCAAAGCCAAACTGACTACATCTCCTCCTGGCTGACGTCTGCCTAAGGGAAAAGGGGGCAAGAGAGGAAGACTGGCGGAAGGAGGACACAGCTCGCAGCGATCTTCCTGTGTGACCCTGCAGCTGGCCTCCACCTATAGATTTTCCCCCAGCACCATGCCTCTCCTTCCTGCCCAGACTGATCTCTCTATGCCATCCACATGGGCCACCAGGAGGTACCAGTGTGGAGCCCTGAGGCCAGCACAGAGTCAATACTGTGGGGTCTGGAGCCAACTGGAACCTTTAAAATATGATCTAGGTCTTTCTCTCAGGAAGAGGCCCAAGGAAACACTGGCCTGTGCCGCACCGGGTGGGTCGAGTGGGGTGAACTCCAGCCTGTGTGCCATTCTCAAAGCTGAGCGTTCTAACATGGACCAAATCCACCTGGAAGGGAAACTGTTTCTACTTCACATCAAGGCACTATATGGACTAGCAGCAGCCAAGGACCCTTGACTGCAATGGCCCCCATTCCTTCCCCCTAGAACTTTCACCTGACCATCAGCTTTCTGAAGACAGGGGCCGCCCTTCTGGAGCCTTGGGCCCAAAAAGTAAAGATCTAGTTGGGACCACCGTACTTCCTGCAGCTGGAGAAATTTCATTCAGACACTGGGACAAATCCAAAAGGGGGAGTGTGATGCTGAGGTGGGGAAGCTCCAGAAACAGGGCTGAAAAATCTTTCACGTGCACAGGTGAGGGATGGAGGAAGAGGCTGGTCAGTAGGGGGGTGAACCCCTCAAATCCTCATACCAGCCTCAGTGTTTCCAGAGGAAGACACTGGAGAGCATATGCTTGGCCTGGGTTCCAGCCCTTCGTCAACTCCTCCGCTGTCCAAGGAGGTACGAACTGCCAGCAAGCTCTGGTAGGGGCTGGATGCCTGGGGTATGAACAGCTAGGACCCCAGAACTGGCCAGGAGAGCATGGCTGCCACAAGCTGACTTGGGCTTGCCATGGGGTAGGGCTCCCTAGAATTGCATCTTCATGAGATTCAGAAGAGGAAGGGCCAGGGTGCAGCGCCGGGTTTGTGAACCAGGTACGCTCACCATGGACAGTGGTTACCCAGCCCACCCCAGGAAGGGCTGCCCTGAAAAGGGTGGAGTCCCCATAATCACATTTGGTTGTCTCCTTTTCCAGGCAAGTATGGGACAGAGATAAAAGGGAGCAGGGATGGAGCAGAGATTCCCCTTGCCCTGCTAAGCAATATATTTTCTTGGGTATAAGGCGACCCTTAGGGGGTCTACAGCCCCAGGCAGCTGTGAGGTACCCAAGGCCCTGTTATAAGCAAATCCAAGCTTGGTCTTCTTTAATGCTCAGGCCCTAGGGCCGAGCAGTTCATGATAGCTAGGGCCACGGCTTGACATCAGATGACCCTCCAGTGGCCCAAGAAAGGCCTGGAAAGGGGTAGGCTAGGAGCTCTCCAGGGCCCTGCCAACTCTGGGGCCCGGAATCATCTCTGGAGGCAGAGAGACCAGAGTCAGTGGTCTGGATGGTTCCACCTGTCATACCAGAAGCTCTAAGGTTGACAAATTTTTGGAGGTCAGAGCTGGGAGGTCCCTTTGTGATTATCTGGTCAAATCCTGTGGTCTTCTAGGTGAAGAACTGAGGCCCAGGGAAAGAAAGGAACTTGCCCAAGGTCACACAGTAAGTGGGCATCAAAGGCCAGACAAGAATGAACACCTTTTATCACTTTCCATCTCATCATCTGCCTTGCCCTGTTGCCTAAAAATGTCCCAGGTCCCAATCACACCAACCCCAGCCAATGGGAACTGGGCATTCATGACACTGGGACCTACTGGGGGGGGTGGTCATTAATTCCCCAAGGAAATGAAGGGATCCTTGCTACCCAGCAGCCCCTAAAAAGGGGAGGGCATCTTGATGGACCATGCCACATCCTGGGGCAGGGGGCTCTTTGACTTTGGGCATGGTGGCCCCCAAGCACACTCTCCCAGCCTGCAGGGCCAGCCCAGCTCAGCCCTGGAGGACTGTGAAGGGAGGTAGTAGGGGACCGGTGTCCCCAGCCCCATCTGGACCTCCAGCCTTACTTCCTGTGGGATCACCGATTGCTCTTAGGTCTGCAAAGGAGGGGATAGAGCAGATGCTTGTGTTCTTACCCCTAACCCCCATCTCTCGGAGCCACCCTTCTGGAAACGTCCCCAGGAGCTTGGGCTCACTACGCGGCGGTTTAGTGCTTTGCGAAGACCCCTCCTTCCTCTCTCTGTGCATGTGTATAAGATAGGACACACACATAAGGTACAAGGTAGCTAGGATGCCACATCCTGAGAGGACTGAATCAGACTTGGGCTAGTTCACACAGCCTGCCTCAGACAGGGTAAGCTGGTAAGAACGTCAGTCCCGTGGCTTTTCTCTACTCCTGGGGTCTGTGAACCTTCACCAGTGTCACCGTGAGACACAGAGGGACACGGGATGGGGACGGAGGGGTGGAAGGGGGAGAGGTGTTTGGTGGGTCCGGACTGCAAAAAGTATTGAGAATCTATCCACAGGTGTGCCCCTCGCGGCCAGTAGAGGGTGGCCCTCGGTCCCGTCATCTTTTAGCTGCCAGAGCTGCACCTGGGGCCAAGGGCGTCCTCTCCCATGTCTCAAGCCCCTGCCCCCCCTCCCCGTTCTGCTCCCCATCCCAAGTCAAATCCCAAGGCCAGAGCCCGGATGGCCTTTCTGGAGGTCAGCAGGAAAAGAGAAGGGGCTGGAGGGGTGACCCGCAAGAAGGGTGACGGGGGGAAGGTGGTCCACGTGGCCCTGTTGGCATGGCGATGTGGGGCCAATCCTGAGGCCAGAGGTTCACCACCATGACCTGGAAGACCGCTGGGCGACCCCCTGGTAGGAATTAGAAGGACAAGGGGGAGGGGGAACGAGGACAGGAAGAAGACGAATAAGCATCCTAGTGCATGAGCGCAGACCTGGAGCTGCCCGGAGGGAGGGCCGGCTCCAGTCTATCTGTCGTTGAGCTGTGGCGAGCCAGTACCATCCTCCTCCTCCTCCTTGTCGTCCTTCATGCCTTTCAGTCTCTGGCGGGCAAAGTCCTCAAACACGATGTCGTCATCGCTGGTGGAAAAGACAAGGAAAACGGGGCGTGTTTGCCAGGCAGGGAAGCAGGCTACTCCAGAGGCTCAGAGGGGACCCAGAGGCCGGTCTCCCAGGGTGGCCCGTGGGCAGAAAGGCCTGCCAGGCTGGCATGTCTAGATGCCCTCTGGTGACGGTGGGACTGGTCGCATCCGGGCTCCAGCTCGTTGTGGAAATCCCAGAGGGATGCATGAGTTGGACCCTCACGCCTTAGGGCTGGAAAGTGACCCGGTTCTGAAGGGTCTGGGAGTCGGGGAGATATGGAAGAGGGACGGAGGTGCAGTGTAGCTGGGCTGGGGCCAGAGGAAGAAGTTAGTCCTACTGTGAGAGGCCAGGCCACCAGTCAGTTCACAGCATACTCCGAATCCCCCAGAACCAGCCCCAGAAACCCTACCACCCACCCAAAGAACTCCCCTCAGGAAGCATTCCTGTTTCTGCACAGCACGGCGTGGGCTTAGCTTAGGGGAAGAGAAAACCACAAATGCACTTTCTCCAGGGAGCTGTCAGCTCACTCTACCCTGAGCGATCTTGGATAGGAGGGGGTCTGGGGGGTAGCAAATTTAAATTGTGGGGCAGAGGAAGGGTAGGTGGGGAAAGGGCACCTGAGTGGGGTTTCAGGGCAAAGAACTGCTTCTAAGATGGTGAGTTCTGTTCTATCAGGTAACATGCACAGTTAGGACCACCCAAGTCCCCCAACCCACAGAACTCAGCCAGCCCCACGAGATGTCCTTATGGCATGACTTGAGACCCCATATCCCAAATATCTTCTGGGGGACAAGGGAAGGGTGGATTTGGAGCTGGAGAGAGAAAGCTGCTTGGCTCTGGAGGTGGTTCAGGAAGTCCGCCCAGGTCCTCCCCCTCTGGCCACTGTCCGGTGAGGCGATGGCCTTTGACGGCAGGGAAATCCGTATCCGTTCTCAGGAGTCAGAAGCAACAAGAGCCTCCAGAACCTTCCCCACCCCACAGCCTGATTCCACTCGCTGGGCGCAGGCAGGGTGGGAGAGCCCGACCCAGGGCCCCAAACCGAACCAGCCCTGTGAGAGCTGAGCAGGCGCTGTGGATGGATGGACGGATTGACGGGACGGACGTGCAAGGACGAGGGAGGAAGACAGACCCCACCAAGGCAGGAGGAAGAGGAACAGGCACGGAGGGTCCTTCAAGTCACATGCAGGCAAGCGGGTTGCTGAAGAGGCGAGCAGAGGCAGCTCTCAGCAGACGGGGTTAGACCAGCTGTTCCTCGGGGGTTAATAAGCATATATGCAAATAACCCCTTGCCCCGCCCCCACCCCAGGTCCGCACCCCCGCGACGTCTGCGGGCAGGGTTTGGCTTACTTTGTGTCAAGTTCTATGAGATTGGTATCTACTGGCGCCTCGTTCTCTGGAACTAAACACAGGGTGGGCGGATGCCCGTGGGTTAGTGGGCAGAGGGTACAGGGACAAATGGGCCCAGGTCCCCACCCTAGGGCGCAAGCTAAGGTGGGGAGGGCTAAGGAAGAAGGGAAATGGGGAAGAACGGTGGGTCCCTGGTCTTGAAAACACCCCCAAATCATCCTAAAGGTGGGAAGGAGAGTCCAGGGAGGGTCCAAGGAGGCCCCAGAGGCCCGTAGCAGCTCGGGAACAGAAAAACTCCTGGACCCTGCTCTTTGGCATGTTTCCTGCATGACTTAGATTCTTTTCTTAAATACATGACTTGCATTTAGTGTTAAGACAATGATTTTTTTTCCCACAACTTCACGTCTCTGAACTTGGGGTGTATTTTATAACCAATGGCATTTCACAGTTTAATTGTGGGAACATTTTTCTTTCTTTGTGGTACAGACTATAGTGTTGTCTCTTTCAACTCAAACACTCTTAGATTTAAGGAAATATGACCACAGGTATCACTTTGAAAAATCACTAAGCTGTGTCCAGGGACCATCTTAATCTGTGCAGCCCTTCCTCTAGGCCTGGATGCAAGACAAGAGGTCCAAGAATGGCCAGAGGGTCCCCTCCACTCCCAGCCTCCCTCCCTATGGAGAAAGGAGTCAGACCTCTGCCTCTTGGGAGAGTCAGATGCAAATAGAGGAGTGTGGGCCTCACAAAAGATCCTGGTGGGGGGAGCTGAGGAAAAAGGGTGACCCTGGGCTGAAGGCTAACCCGAAGTGAGATGGGGTGATAGGGAGAGACAGTAGCTGGTGGAGAATGGGGTGGGCAACCTGGAAACCCCCACTCCGGTGACCCACAGATCCTGCTTACCTTCACGATGTGGGGGTTCCTCTTTGGGCTTGGGGTGCATTAGGGTGAAGGGCAGTTCCACGGCCACGTCACTGAAACAAGACCCAGACCCAGTGAGCCTCGAGCGCAGTCTCAGGCGAAAAGACTCAATGCCCTACCAGTTCGAGGCCTGGGGAGGATTACATGGTCGGAGGAGGTAGCTCTCAGGTAAGGCAGGGAATCTGGACTCAGGCCCCAGTTCTGCTACTCTCTGAACCTCTCTGAACCTTACTCCCTCTAGGAGTTGAATTAGAAGACCTTTTCTGCTGCCTCCAAAGAGAAATGGAAACCTCCCTTTTCCTGATAAGGATCCCTGGGTTCTCATGAGCTGAGAGGAAGCACAGGGGTGGGCAAAGGACTGCCGAGGGCCGTGTGCACATGGGTCCCTGGGTGGCTTCAGAGGTGCCCTGGGACCCTGCAGGCCTCAGACCGCCACGGCCAGCCCAGCCTTCCCTAACACCACCCTCCCCCCCTCCCACTCAGTCCCACCTCCCAACATCCCCAGGAGACTCTTGTAAAAGTGCTCCAGGGGCCCAAGCCCCCTGCCACCTGGATGGTGAACTGCTGAGGTCAGTTTAATCAAATTCAAGTTGTCTGGGCCCAGGTGCCAAGGCTCTCGACATCATCGTGCACCGAGGGCTTCCTTGAAGCCCTCTGTAGGGAAGGAGGGTCTGGCTTAGGCGGAAGAACGGGGGACGTGCTGACACAGGCCAGTGCTTCTGACCCGGACTTCCCTCCCCTGGGCCCTGACGAGCAAAATAATCACAAGAGCAGACACGTGGTGCTGACTCCGTGCTAAGGATGATTCTAGAGTAGCTCGTTTTATCTCCACAATAGCCCCACTATTATACTGCATGTACAGACTAGGAAACTGAGGCACAGGGAAGAAACACATATCACACGAGGCCACACAACTATTAATGGAAGTGAGAGAGAGAATTCTGACTCCCATTCTTACCCATCCTCCGCTCTCCACTCCCAGAGGAGCAGCCACGAAAGCGCCTCCTCTCAGCTCAGGCTGGCGTCACTTAGGAGCCCCTGCCGACTGCGAGCACATTCAGGCACAACCTCATCTTACTGACCTTGCCGCCTGGGGCCCAGGTGGCAGGGAGGAAGGGAGAGGGGAACAGAACAGGCCGGGCGCAGAGGCTGTGCAACCAAAAAGGTCCATTCCCAGGCCCCCAGCACTATCTGGGGGGACACTTTCACATCTTCGGGTCTCACTGAGCTCGTCTAGAAAATGGGGATGACAACGCTTACCTTCTAGAATCACTAGAACTTGTAGGAAATGATGTAGGTAAAAGGAGTGATTCAACTGTGAAACATGTACCTGCCAGAATCAAGCTTTACTTCCCCTCCATGGGGACACGGGGGAATCACAGGTTATTGAAACAATTTGGCCTTTTTTTTTTTTTTTTTCTTTTTGCTTGACAAGGGGATTGCTTTTCCAGGTTCACCTCGAAGGGTGAGCTAACAGATGGGAAGAACGCGTTTTGCCAACCATACAGCACATGGATGGAAAAATCTGGACATTACCCTTCCAGCGGGCCATGCGTGGTCAAGGGCAGCAAGGGCAGGGGGGATGTCTGATTCTTCCCTGGGACCTCAGCATTGTAGCACAAGGCTGGGCACAAATCTGGACTCCAGAAATCTTTACTGAATTATATTGAACTGAACTCAATTGAATTAATTTCACCTTTCCAAGGAGCCTGATTTCTTGGGGTGAACACTACTGCCACCTGGTGACAGGATGAGGCAAAACCACTGCATGTCGGGCACACGTGCCTTTTTTGGAAGCCGCAAGGATCCAGCCTCTACCTATGAGGAACCTCCCGTACAAGATCAGATCTCCGCAGGACCTCTCCCTAGCAGCACATGGCCAGCAGTTAATTCTCATTAGAGTACAAGCCTGGAAGCCATGAACCTTGCCTTTCTCCAAAACATCAGACTTTGTGGTGGGGGCGGGGTGGAGCGGGGAGGGGGTCTATTCCCCCAGATCCAGGAAGCTGACTTTGTTATCTGCAAAGGTTCCTGTCACCTGGGTGGGATGGAAGAACAAGGCAAGGTTGTTTTAAAGGAGAAACTGCATCTCCCTAGTCCCTCTGGAGAGGATTCTAGTCCCAGCACATATGCCCGAGGCTGGCCGTCGAAAGTGACTGCTAAGACTCCTTCCAACCCAGTGCCCTACGGTTCCGGACAGTCAGCCCAGGGGTCTCTGGACCCTCCAGGAAGGTGGATGGGTCACGTTGAAGGGAGGGGCTTTACCTGGATGCAAGGTCTCCCAACAGGCTGGGTGGGTCAGAGGAGGCGGGAGAGGTGGTCAGGAGAGAGTTCAGAGAGGAAGAAAACAGAAAGCACGTTCATTCACCACCTCGCTGCCCTCAGGGGTAGGGCAGACCCTGAGACACACTCCCACCCACCGCTCTGTGGCTGTGAACTCTCATTCAGAGATGAAATGGCATCAGACTCGCCTGGGGGGACTGAAATCCCAGGACTCGTTGAGCCCCCAGGACCCCCCTTGGCAAAGGAAACGTGATAGCCGACCCCCGTGTGGCCTGCCCTGGGGAGGCCTCTCTGATGGCAGGAGGAATCAATTTAGGATTCACCGAGGATTCCTCAGGGAAGACCGCAAGGCAGACTGTGGGTTGTAGTCACAGGACATGGGATTTGGGATTTGCAATTCTGAGACGTCCTAAAACGTGCAGTCAGTATTAGATAAAGCCATCTGCGTAGGGCATGACTCTAACGTCTAATGCTCTTAGCTTGCAAATCTTTTCATAGAAATGTATGAGTCAGACAAAAAGCCCAGAACCAGAATTCTAAGTTTATGACAACCTAAAGGCCTATGCAGGCCCCATCTATGGGGAAACGTCGTTCTATCTGAGCTCCCCCTCTGGAAATGGGGCATAGACTATGCTCCGGGGCGGGAATATGTCTGGTCCTAATCCCTAATCCAGTGCTAGGATTCTGAGCCCCGTTAGCCAACCCCTTCCCCAGCAGATCAGCATGGGCGTGAGCAAGGGTGGGTGCTGGGCCCCACGATGTAGTGAGGGGACAGAACCTTCTGGAGACCCCACAGCACAGACTCTGAGGAAGCTTCCCCCACGCCCCCCACAACAACCCCATGTGCCCAGACAGGGAGAGGGAGGAGGAGGACGGGGAGGAGGGAGAGAGAGACGTGGAAAGGGCAGGGGAGGGGTCAAAAGACTCC
Source organism: Procyon lotor (assembly GCA_028646535.1). Taxonomy (NCBI): domain Eukaryota; kingdom Metazoa; phylum Chordata; class Mammalia; order Carnivora; family Procyonidae; genus Procyon; species Procyon lotor. The sequence continues at coordinate 45,214,703 of CM053613.1, forward strand.
GAAGTGGGTGAGGGAAGGGGGGCAATGGAGGAGGAAAAGGGGGGCATGAAGGAGGAAGAGAAGGAACAGGAAGTCCTCAAGCTTGCTTGCCCCTCTCGATGGATGCAGCTATCAGGCAGAATGGGGCAGTGGGCTGCGGGTGGTCTGGGACACCCCCTTCTGCACCTAGGAGACGTGGGCTGGGCTAGAACACTCACCCGCCCCGAGACACCACCAGCTTCACTTTCACTTTGTAGGAGACAATGATGCCCAGGATCTCCCGGTTGGCACCTTCCCTCAACCTGCAAGGTGACATAGGGAAGCAGGTTCACAGGCGATTGCTGGGTGGGAGAGACACGGCAGGGGTGGGGTGCAGTGGGGGCAATGGCCATCTGTCCCTCCCCTGGGTCACTCAGCACCATGTGCGGAGCCCAGTATATGAGGAAGGGAAACTTTGCCCTGAATGGGTGGAGCCCTGGGTCCCTTATCTGGCTGTGGAATTCCCTCGCCGGGCACACTTGATAAGCCCCTTCCCTCCCTGGGCCTGAGTCCCAGCAGCATGGTGGTGGTGGTGGGCGGGGGGTCTTTCTACCCTCAAGTGGATGGATGTTGCTTCTCCCACAACTCAGCAACCCATGGGGCACAAAGGGCTAGGCAGTGAGTGGAGAGAGAGGGAAGGAGGTTGGCAAGGCAGGGGAGGAGGTACTAGGGAAGACCCTGCAGGCAGTGGTCCCTCCACCAAGTCCTGAAGACTGGTAGGAAGTACATTTCATGTAATTTTTCAAGTCCTGAAGACACGGTGGAAGAGGGCAAAGGCTTGGAGGCGAGCGGCTAGCCACGCCTGTGACCAGCTGTGTGGCTGGACCGCGGGGTCCCCGTTGGGGGTCCGGGCCAGGGGTGCGGCAGAGGCAGGCCAGAGCTCCACAGAAGGGCCAGAGCTCAGCGAGTAGGGTGAGACGCGTTCCCCGCAGCCCAAGTCTCCACAACAGCAGGGCAGCGACGACCACAAGGCAGGAGTGATCATGGGGCCCTGGGATCCCTTTGAGGGGCACACCAATACCTGCTGCAGCCTAGCTCGCTGTCCACATCTCCCCAGACTCCCCACCCACCTCCTGATCCATCCTCTCCCGCCGAAGCCACTCCTTTGCTTCCCACCTTGCTCTGCCTCAGGGACATACCCCATCTGACTCGAGACACTCGGTCAGGAGCTGCTGCCTCCTGCAGGAAGCCTCTCCGGGTTGCCCTCCCTTGGGCAAGCCAGCAGATCCCAGCACTGCCAGAGGGAGCTGGGTCTAGGGGCCCATCTGGCTCTCTGGGGCAGCCCTGGATAGGGGTGAGAGTAAGGGGACAGCTTCCCTACGGTTCAAGCCCCTGAGGACGGGGCCAGGGACCATGCTTGGGGAGAGGCACTAGTGGGAAAGGGGGATGTGGACCCTGGAGGGGATCAGGGAGGAGGGCTGAGAGGGGGGTCCTCACAGGGTGCTGGAGGCCAAGTTCGTGTCTTCATGCTTGAGCTTCCCATCCAGGGCAAGGCCTCGCTTCTCTCGGTTGTTGGCCAGGAACGGGGTCAGCGTGTAGACCTTGCAGAAGGTCGAACTGGGAGCCACGGTGTCACTGGAAAGAAGGGAAGCAGGTTTGGAAACACACCCCAGCTGTCACCCCCCCATCCTAGTCAGAACAACTCAAAGACCACAGAGTAGCATTGAAAACTTGTTTGTAACTTTCCAAAATACCAAGTGCTAGTAGATGTTCATACACACACACACACACACACACACACACACACACACACACACACGAAAAATTACATGAAATGCACTTGCCTCCCAAAAGGAGGCAGGGCCAGGGAAAAAAACCAAAAACCAAAACCCAGATGTGTCTTCTAACGGGAGCATCTACTTCCTTCAGGTGAGAAAAGCTCCTTCCTTCAGGAGAGCTCTCCCCTTGCCTTAGCTGCTAACAAGCATGAGACGAAACTCCACGCTCAGCTACAGTAGCTGCCCCTCAAGCCTAAATTTTTAAAATATAATTATTCTCCACCTTCCCGTATACAACCCCTTTTACCCAATGATCTGGATTATTCTTTCATCAGACAAGAAAAGCTATGTACCTAGTGCCTAACCCCCTTCGCCCTGGCTGCCAGGAAGCTCAGAGTGAAGTCTGCCCTTTGATCTAGGTTTCTGGTGCAGTGTAATTACACCCCCAGTCCCCTTCGATGCATTAGCTCTCATTTTGTCATTCGAGTTTGAGCAGGTCTTTTGCTTGACCGTAGTGTGCATTTTCTTGTAGCTAAAATCAAGTGCGTGTTTTCTAAAAGGCTGTTTGGGATCATGTGCCGTGAGTGGCCCGGAAGCCTGAAGCCCAGCCCTCTGGCAGGTGGGAGAAAACCACGTGCCCCTGTCACTGAAGCCAAGGCTTCCCATTTCCCCGCCCAGCCCCACACATCCAAGGCTGGGCTTGTGCTCACTTACTCGGCCTCTTCCATGGCCACGGGGCACTTGTACTGGGCTGTGTTAAAAAGGCAGATGTCCGCATACTGGCGCACTGGGAGGAAGAGGGAGACAAGGCGGTGTGAGCCAGGGCTGCTGCTCCCAAGCATCCCAGGCTCCCTCGAGTTGGGGATGTTCATCCCCGGAGTGCACCGGGGGATTGTGCAAGAGACCACCCTTGTAGCCCAATGCACCTGTTCCCTTCCATCACCAAAACCCTCCCTCAGGGACAGCTCTGTCGAGAACCCACGAAACCTACAGTAAACTTATTACCTGGCAATGAGCAACCTGCATTACTAGCCTCAAAAACCTTCCCCTTTGGCTTAGAGGAGGCCCAGGGCTTCCCTGCGGGGCCGAAAGTTCTCTACAAGGCTGCTAACAAGGGGAGAGCCTTCAGCTACCCCCAACCCTCAGGAGGAGGCTCTCTTACCCGCCCCTTGGGTTGGCCCTCTGCCCAGGATACCTGAGATCTTGATCTTCTTTACTGTCTTGTTGGTATTGTTGGTGACATGGACGTTAACGCTGATGGGCTCTCCGTGGTAATAGATCTGGGAGGCAGAAGAAGGCAGGAGGGTTGGACCGGGAGGTACTAAAGCTCTAGACAGAGGGAGGGAAAGGAGGGCCCACCCACATCTCCTGACCACGCAGACTCTGGCCACTCTGACATTGGCCTCAAGCTCCTCAGCCACTTCCTTCCAATGCTAAGGCACTGGGCAGGTGAGACCGGTGCCTTGGGGGAATTTTGAAAGATAACTGGATTAGAAGGTGATATTCCTGGGCTCCAGTCCTGACCCAGTCACCAGACATAACGAGAACAACAGTAACAACAATGATGAGGAGGATGAGAGTGGTGTGGCCTTGGACAGGTTACCTAAGCCTCAGTTTCCCCCTCTGCTCGGTGGAGGATTTGGACTAGGTCATATATCGAGTCCCTGCTGGCTCTGGAGGCCAGGAATTCTAGACCCAGGAGGGTCTGGAAGAAGCAGGAGAAAGGCTGGGTCACCGAGGGAACCGGGTCCGAATCCTCATTGAAGGACCTCAGCTCAAATCTCGTGGCCAGCACTTGCCTCCTCAGAGACAGAAAGGCATGCCCACCCTGCAAAAGGGGGCTGGGGTGCGGGAAGATGGCCAGGACCCACGTCCCTTCAAGAGGTACCCTGACTTCCAAGTCAATCCCATTCTTCAGGGCTCCGATTCCCTGAACCCAGGAGCTCTAGTGACCAGGAGAGAGCTGAGCTGGGAGGTCCCGGCCCCCACAGAACAGCCCCCACCCTCCGCCAACTCCAAGCCTCCTACCTCCTTATCCAGGGAAGCCTCGAGATGCAAGGGCTTGTCCGACATGAGGAACTGCCTGGTGGTCTCAGCTGTGGGCTGGGGGCCGGGCCTCTCGGGGGCATACTGAACCTTCCTGATAACCAGGCGCACAGAATTCCTAATGGAGATGGGCAGAGCAGAAGATAGCCAGAGTCACCCGCCTCCACCCCCTTCCCTTGTAATGCTCCCTCCCCTGCTCGGGAGACTGCCATGGCTCCCCGTGGCTTCCGAATCCAGTCCAAACTGCAGAGGCGGACACGGCGGCCTTGTCACCACCCGGGCCCACTCTGTCCTCCCGCCTTGTGTCTGCAGCCACCCCCACTTCCTCTCTGTCACCCTTGATGGCCTATCTGGTCCCATCTCTGCAGCTTCGCTTGCTCCGGGCCCCCACCTGCAATGCCCTCTTCCCACTTCTGCCCTCATTTGTTTCCTTCTTCAAGGCCCAGCTAAATACCTCCTCTTCCGGGAAACCTTCCTGGGTCAGCTCACGTGATCTCCTCCTGGTCTGAACTCTGAGGCCCCATCAGAGCTGAACTCCCCCCGTGGCAGCTCTTCAGGATGGCAAGAAAGGGACTACATTTCACCTCCAGCATCCCTTAGGTTACTTAGTAGTGGTAAGCTCCTTAAGGAGAGAAATTATTATCTACATTTTCCAAGATGGGGCTCAAGGATGGTGACGGGGCTCAGGGAGGAAACGAGGACACGAGGATTCAGAGAGGATGGGACCCGGCGAGGCAGTGTCCGTGACGTGCTGGGGGTCCCAGCATCCCCGTTTCTCACCTTCACTCCCTGGAATCAGACAGCCAGGCTTAAGGACTTAGCTCTCCCCTTACTAACTATACGCCCTTGAGTAAATTCACCTCTGGGTCTCAGTTTCCTCATCTGTAAAATGGTAACAATAGCAACACCTCCCTCCCAGGGTTGCTGAGAGGATTAAATTAGTTCGTACGTGTTCGTCACTCTGAATAGTGTCTGGTCCTTAATTGGCCCTTGGTAATGCTAGTTGCTATGTCATTAGTATTAACTCTGGTGTGGACTTAAAATGTGCCATTGTGGTGGGGTGAAGACAGTGGCCCTCAGTGCTGTTCCTCTTCCTTGCTCTAGTCGGGCCCCCTTCAAAAACCCATAACCCCCCTTCTTTCCTCTGGTCTCAGGTCTTAAGAGGAAAAGGAAGACAGAGAAGCAAGGGGAAAGTGTTCCATCTCCCCACACCCCAGAGTTGCCCAGGCTGGAGAGGGAGATGCCTGCAATACATTCTTCAGCCGCCAGGTGGCAAGCTGAGCCCACTCCCTACGAAGTTGCAGTGCAGCGCTCAGCCAGCCTCCCTTAGGATCACTGACTGCCTGGGGAGGCCGCGTGCATCAGAGCTGGGGGCTGAGGCCAGCCTCACCAGGAGGCAGGGAAGGCAGGGCCTGCCTTGAGGAGGAGCAGGCTGACTTTCCCCTTCACTCTCCTCCGGGGCGGCTTCGCTGACTCCAATTCCCTCCCTTGCTTAGAAGCTTCCACTGACCCCAAAACCAAGCGCCCCCCGCCACACACACACCTGCCCCAACCACCACTGCTGCTAACGGCCTCCCAGGAGGAGAAATGGGAAGTGGGGGTCCAGGATGGCTGGGAAAAGTCTTGCTCACTGTTAAAAATGATCCGAAAGAAACAAAATAAAAAGATATGCAGTCTGATGGGCAAGCCAGAGGCAGGGAGCTGGAAGAGGCGGGTTACGGAGGTGTAAAGGGAGAAACTGAGGCCTGAGCCCAGGGCCCTTGAACCATCTGCCGCAGGAAACGTTCCAGGACTCGCCAGCCTTCCAGAGCGCCCTTCTCGGGGTTCCTGAGGCTGGAATGTGCGGCCCCTCCTCGCACACTTCCCGGTATTGTTACTTATCTCTTCTTCAGACTTTGACGCTCCGTCTCCCTCCCTCTGCCAGCAGGCAGCCCACACCCTGCGGAAGCTGCGCCCTCCTCACCGCTTGTGGATCTTCTCCTCCAGGTTCTCGGCGCAGAAAGCTTTGACTTCATAGTCCACACCGCAGGCCTGAGGGGAAGGGGCTGCTGACCACGCAGTGTTGGAGAGGGCAGGGTCCCCACAGCACAGCCGGCCACCCTCTCATTTTACAAACCAGGGCGCTGGATAGGAACACCCAACTCCCACAGCCCGCTGCCGCCTGACTCAGGATGAGGCGCTCAGCCCCAGCGGGGGGCGGCTGCCTCCCCCACCTGACCTTCCCACGGAGCTCTCCCAGCTCCCCCTGACTCTGGACGTCCCAAACTGCCCTAACTGGGCTCCACCCTCTGGACACCTGCCTGGTCTGGGCGGCTGTCCTCACCGAGGCAGCCACCTGGAAATCACAACGGGTGCCTTCGCAGCCTTGTGGGGGGGGGACACATACTGTGTGCAGACCCTAGGGCGCTTCGGGGCCTCACTCCACCCTCTCAACCACAGGGGGCGGCACATCCTATCGTCCCCATTTGCAGATGAGGAAACGGGGGCTCAGATCTAGGGCCTATGACACAAGGGGTGTCACCTCTCTTGGAGCCTCAGTTTCCCCACTTGTGAAACCCCAATGAATGCACCCCCATGCAAGGCTGTGAGGCCAGGTGGTAGTCCAGAGAACATTTTGGTTTTGCCGCAGCCAAAAAGCAGTCCAGGAGAGACTGCGCATAACTGAATGTGGGGGGGGGTGACACCCTCCCTGAATGACAAGAGACTGCTTATCAGAGGTGGTACTGAAGTGGCCTAGACACAAGGAAGCTTCCACACAGAGGGCTCCGGCGCTTCTCAGAGAACAAGCCAGGGCCCTGAGGATACAAATGTCCTACGCCCAGAGAGAGGCTCCCAGAGCGGTGACCCACCTTCCCCGTGTCTTCAGGCCCCGGCTGCAATGTCACAGAGCATGGGAGGTTCGGAGGGATCTGTTAAGAGCACAGACAGAATAGGTCTCCTGTCACATTGACCCCTGACCTCCCCGTGTTGCCCACCTGCCACCCCCACACACGTTCGTCACACCAGGGGCCCCCTAGCAACAGGCCATGTCTCTTCCATCAGACTAGGGGCTCCAGAGGACAGACCATGTCTCTCCCCCGTCAGACAATGCCAAGGATGCCCCACACTGGGCCAGAAGCCCCTGCATCAAAGCCAAGCAAGTCAGTGCTTTTCTTTGTCTAAAGACTATGCCTAGAGCTTGCGGTAGAGACAGGACAAGAGCCCTCCACCCGCCCCAATGATGCCCACATCCTAATCCCCAGAACCCGTGACTGTTAGCTTACATGGCAAAGGGGACTCTACAGGTGTCAAGGATTAAGTTAAGGCTCTTGAGATGGGGAGAGTCTCGGGCTTATCCAGGTGTGCCCGATGTAACCACAAGGGACCTTAGCAGGGGAATCGGGGAACAGAAGAGTGTGTCAGAGGGGTGGGCCTAGAGAGAGGCTGGCCAGCCACTGCGGGCTTGGAAGACAGAGGCGCAGGTCACCAGCCAAGGAGCAAGAGCGGCCTCTAGAAGCTGGAAAGGGCGGGGCCTAGAGCCTCCAGAAAGAATACAGCCCTGCTGACACCTCGATTTTAGCCCAGTGCGACCTGTGTTTGACTTCTATCCTCCGAAACTGTAAGCTCGTCCACGCGTGTTTTCACAGTCATGTTTCATTCCCCCCAGGTCGGCGGTGGCTTGTTACGGCAGCCACAGGAAATCAATACATCTACGCTGGGCTGGACGGGATGACCGTATCCTCTCCCCTGCTCTAGTTTCCCAGAAAGCCGGCGGATTTCACTGAATCACAGAATCGGAGTCTGAGAAACAGGAAATTTTAAAATCCAGAGTCTGGGAGCCTTTCCATTCAGAAAAGTGGCAGAGCAGGGAACTCGCTACATGCCGTGCCTCGTTTATGAGCCGGGCTGGAGAAGCCGGGCGTGCGGGCGGCTGGTCTGAGGGAGGAGGCAGTCCCGTAATGACTCAGGGGCGAGACAGGGCTCCCTTCTTTCTCCGCAGCCTCTCCCCACCCTGCTCTCTCCCATGGATAAGCTGGACTTCGGAGGCTCCAAGGAGGAGCTCAGACGTAAGGTGACACCCTGGCAGTGGCCAGAGAAGAGACACTTACCAGGCAGGATCAGTGACAGTACCCCAGGTCCCAATGTACACTGAGAAACTGAGGGCTGCCCCCACGTGCCTGCCCATGGGGCTTCCTACAGGGGGCGCGGCCGGCCGGCCCTAACCTCAAAGGTGAAAGGATAGGCATGCTCGCCCAGCTTCTTGATGAGGCGCTCCTGCAGCCGTGTCAGGGCCTTCTTGTCCTCAGGGGCCGGCGGGAAGGACTGCACGTTGGCCACAAACAGGTCCTTGCGAAAGGTCAGACCCAGGACATCCAGGTCCTCTCGGCCGTAGCGGAAGGCGCAGGTCAGTGTCACGTAGACTGTGGGAGCAGGGGCCGCTGAGGATGGGACCAAGAGGACCACAAACAGGGGCCCCCTCACCCCCCAGAGCACCAGCTGAGCCCTGGGACTGGCCCAACGGGAGCTCTCGGGTCTGTCCCAGAGCTCCTGTGGGAAAGGCTGTGCTGCCCTGATGGGGGGACCGGGTACCCAGGAGAGCCACTCAAGCCTGGTCTCGGGAGCAAGGGAGGCGGGGGCTGACTGCTGGATCATTTCTGTCCTTCCCCCCCCACCCCACCCCCCACTCTGGCCAGTGGAGTGTGCCGGAGCCAGGAGATGGTCTGACAGGGTCGGTGAGGTCTGGAGTAGGCTGGCAGGATTGGGGTAGGCGGCGCTGGGGCTGGGAAAGGGTGGCGGCTGGAGTGGCATCTGGGAGGCTCAGGGTCTTGTCCTCGCCCAGCCCCCACCCCGTGTCTTCCTGCAGCCCCTGGACAATCCCTTCACCTCCCCGGAAGTCAGTTTTCTCATCTGTAGTGAGACCCTCATTCTTGCCCTAACTGGCATCCCCGGCCTGGTGATAGTCACGATACATTGATGTGAGCACACCTGGGGCACTGACCAGGTTCTCCTAAAATGGGCGTGGGTGGACTGCCCAGGCCGCAGGAGCCCAGGGCACCTGCTCTGATGTTCGCCAGAGCTGCCGAGGGAGGAGCCAGTGGGGCTGGGCCGGTCAAGGCCGAAGAATTAGTTGATGGTCGGTGGGGAATAGGAGGCCCCGTCACCCGCCGGCAGTGGGGCCCACCACCTCACCTCTCCTCTCCTTGAGATACTCAGGATCCACAAGGACCACGCCATCTGGAAGAAGGGCAGAGAATAAGCCACTTGACCTCTCAAATTCCTGAGCCCCAAACACCAAGCCAGACTCAAACCTAACCATCCGTCTGTCGGAAAGCCTCAGGAGCGACATGGGGAGGCCATCGCCCAGGGGAGGGCACCGCCATGCCCCACCCCCTCCCTGCAGGCCGGCCTTACGGGCCCAGCGGGTGACCTGGGGCACGTGTCCGTAACAACGACAATATGGGTCCAAAGCCACTACGATCAGGTGTACTTTAGAATTTGGAGGCTCTAAATTGTGGAAAGGCCACGGGGTCCGTCGTCCCTATATTCTGTAACACCCTCTGCAGGATCTGGGATCAAACCCATTAACACTACTGCGGGGCAACGAATATTTTCACCGAGAGGCTGAAGTATAAAGAGCTTCCTGTTTTTTCAGGTCAGGTTTTGCCACTAAATGAATCTCACGTCTAACTTGGGAGCGAGTTCAGACTTCCAGAGGTTATCAGATTTGGGATTTGCCGTCGGGAGTTGCGATCCTACAGAACTGACCTCCCAGGGCTGCTGTGTAGACGGTTGATACATCTAAGGCTGAGACGGCACGCGGTTCGTGTGATCCCACAGAGAAGGTCCTCAGGCCTGGCCGCGGCCGTGCAGAGGCCCGCTGGATGCAAAGGACGTCTTCTCCCCGCAGGACCCCAGGAGGCCAGAAACACAGGCTTGGGGGTCACCTCCTTAACTGACATCCCCAGTCACCTCGGGACAAACCTCACCTAGCCAGCCGTACCCACGGAACAAGCAAAATTTTCTCTCACCAGCTCTTACCCAGTGCCTCCTGCCCCCCACGCCGCCTGCACAGCAATCTCTCGGGGAATCTCGGGGTGCCACATCTGGAAGGGAGTGCCGAAGGGGCTCTTGGTCCTATCTGGCCCTGGGCAGACCCAGGGATACCTGGTCAGGGGAGTGTCCACCCTGTCCCCAAACCTGCCCATCTTCCCTCCTTGTGCTGTGGGTGTTTCCTCTGTGCCTGAGCACCAGGGGCTCTGCACAAAATCCAAGGAGAGGGCACTCCCCCAACAGGGGGCGTCAGGGAAGGCTTCCTGGGGGAGGGAAGCAGGAGCCAGGTTTTAAAGGGTAAGTAAGGGCCGCCAGTTAGATGACCATGGGGCAGCGCAAATCGGACAGGAGTAAGGGTGTGGCTTGGAAGAGTAGATCCTGGGGGCTGTAGAGGAGGCAGGGCCAGGCCTGGCCCACGGCGTCCTGTCTGCAAGACAGGGGCTCAGACTTGCCCCGGAGCCTAACAGGGAACCTTGGGGGATAGCTATGCATTGGGAATTCATAATCAGCTCGATGTCGTGATGGGCAAGGTATTTTGTCTCTGGGGCTCATTCGATCAACTCTGGACAGGACCCCAGAGCTCTCTGGGTTCCCCAGGGCCCAGTCCAGGGCCTGGCTCAAAGTAGGTGCTCTGGGAACACTGATCGGATAGCTCTCGGGGTGCCTGTGTACGCTGGGGGAGCTGGCTCCCTCCTGCTCCTTCCCTGCCCCCCAGTCTCCGTGCCACCCTGCTGCTGTCCTTAACGGGCCAATGGGTAGGGGCAGCCCTGGCCCCAGACAGTCTGCTGGAAACTGCTTTGTAGCAAGCCACAGATAAACACTGGGATGCTTGCTCACCGCCTCCAAGAGGCCAGCTTAGGGAGGAGAGGAATGGCAAAGGGGACACAGAGACAGGGTCCCCAGACAGCACAGGGGAGGAAAGGTGGGATTGTCCTATTCCAGGCCAGGAAGGGAGGGCCTAATGGGGGGCTGACCTCCCTGAGCTACAGTCCTGCACACACCCCCTTAGCAGAGGGACCCCGGGGACTCCCCAGTTCTCTTGCCCGACTGTCACAAAGGTCTTCCTCCTCGTGAACCAAAACCTGCTGGCTGTGCTCTCTCTGCTCCCATTTCGGCTCTGGAACCGCAAGCTCACTTCTGCCCTCTGGCCCCAGGACAATTCTAGGGATAGGTAACAGAGGCCACATTCCCTGAAGGGTCCCCACACAACACTCTAGTTTCTTCACCTCACTTGGCCTCGGGCAGTTTCCAGTGTCCATTCTCCCTATCGGTCACCTCCTCTGACCTCACTCTGCTTTGCTCTTGTCCCTCCGAAATCAATTCGCCTCTCTGGGCCTCACCGTCACCCTGTGTGAAACAGGGATAATCCTGGGCCTCCCTCCCTCCCTCCAAAAGCTGTGGGAAGAGGCAGTGAGGTGAGGCTCTTCTAACGAGAGCTATGGTTCTTAGAATCCTAACCAGGGGTGACTCTGCCTCCTAAGGGAAGATCTGGCAATGTCCAAAGTCATTTTTGATCGTCCTACTGGGACGGACGGGGTGGTCCTAAGGTCTAACGGATAGAGCCCAGGGATAATGCTAACCAACCTACAACACACGGGGCAGCCCCACCAACAAAGAATTACCCAGCCCAAAATGTCAAGAGCATCGAGGCTGAGAAAGCTTGAGCTAGAGTAAGACTTTGAAAGGTGACTCTAGCCCCAACCCAGCCTATGCCGAGACCCCCCATGTGGGTGAGCACAGCCCCCATTTCATAAGCCCCAAGGTTTTCTTCGTACCTTGGCCATCAGGATGCAGCAGAACAAAGGTTCTGTGGAGCCAGGCTGCCCCGGTTTGAATCCAGACTCCTCAACCCACTAGCTCTGTGACCTGGAGGAAGTCGCTTGACCTCTCTGTGCCTCATTCTCCTCAGCGGCAAAGCAGGGATAATCCTGGAGCTAGCCCAGGGTCTGGTGTGTAATAAGCCTCGAACTGGGGGCTGCTCGCCCTCCTCACTATCGTCCGGCCGTGCTCCCAGCTTCCCCACTCAATCCTCCTGCACTTTCCCCTCATGTTGTCCTCGCTGAGGGACTAGGAGCTGCTTGGTAAATGCGGTAAATGTTTGCCGGTCACAGGAAGCCACTCACACCCTGTTCTTGGCTCCAGGCCCCTCTGGAGACCCGAGGGCCACTCCCAGGTGGCTTTAACGTCCCTTTCCCTAGAAGGGGCCAGGTTAGCTCCACCTCCCACCTCAGCCTACAGACACTCACCCACAGGGTCCACGAGGTCAATGTGGTCCACAAAGTCCCGCTTTCCCAGATAGACGGTGAGCTGGGGAAGAGAGGCACAGCAAAGTGTTAGCAGCTGTGGGCCTGGAACACACATCCCTAAAAAGCCACGGGCTCTTGCTCGGGAGAAAACTCCACGAGCTGCCTCTACACCCGCTAAACCCAACCCAAACCCACATCGAAGTCCGAACTGGACTTGAACCTGAGCTCCAGCCCTAATATGAACCGACCCTTGCACAATTTTGAAAGCACTTATTGATCCTAAACCCCTCTGAAGCAGTTGTTACTGTTCCCATTTTACAGATGAGGCACTGAGGCCTGAGATCTTCACGCCAAGCACCGCTGAGCGTCGAGCAGCAGCGGCAAAGAAGTCTGCCGCCTGACACATCTCCCAGGCAGCAAGGGCAGCCCAGGGCGGGGCCAAAGGTGTGCAACCCTGAGCTCCGTGCTCCTCACTGCTCCTCTCCCCTGTGCGTCTGACCAGGCTCCACTCATCCTAGGACTGGTTTTTCGAGCAAATGAGGAACGGGGAGCCAGTCTTCAGGGAAGACCCTCCAGGGCTAGAATCCGGGGTATCAGCCCCAACACCTCCTATTCCGGCACAGTCCTGCGTCCCGCTGAGCACCCTGCCCCCCATCATGTCTCTCGGTCCAGCCCTCCTCCTCCCCATAGCCTCTGTTGCCTGGACGACGCACCAGACACACCAGCCCCCTCCACGGCCGGCTGCCGCAGCCTCACATGCTCTGGACCAGAGGCCTTTCTCCTTAGCCAGACCGGTTCTCCTAAAACGCAAATCCAGTGCGGCCACTCCCGTCTGAAAGCCCTCTAATGGTTCCTGTGCCCCGAGGTGTGATGACAAATGGGTTTCATTCCAAATGCCAGCTCTGATAGATGGGGGGGCGGGGGCTGCCTGGGGCTCTGGGCGGAGAAGGCCGCCCTGAGCCAAGATGGAATCCTGGCTCAGCAGGAAAGGGCCAACCGTGATGGGCGATGTCTCCCCGGGAGCAACGTGGTGCTATCTGCCAGCCAAGGCCTCCAGTCCAAGCTCCTGCGCCCGGCGACCCGCCTCCCCTCGGCTCCCGCTCCCCCTGCCTCCCTCTGGGCATTCCGATCCTACCGCTGTTGATGCCCCCCCACTCCCAGTGAGTTATGTTCATGCCTAGAATGCCCTTCTTCACCGGGCCTCGCCTGGATACGAAGCCTCTTTAGAGAGAAGCCGTCCCCGGCTGCCCAGGCTGGGGCCTGCCGTCCGTCCTTGGGCATCATCCCCTGATCTCACCCCTGCCGCCGCACACTGAAGTGACGGGTGTTTGTGTCTGCCTCCCCCGTCTGGCTGGGAGCGGCCTGGGCTGTGCCTCAATTGTCTTGCTGTTCCCTGTCCTGGGCCCTGCCTGCCTGGCCCGTACCCGACAGGGAATGATGTCAGTAATGTCTATTTGCTGAACTGAAAGGAAAGCAGGATGGAGCCTGAGGCCTGTGAAAAGACAGAAAGCAGGACAGGCCCTGGGAGCTGCTCCAGAAAACTAGGTGAAGCCAGGGTTCAGCGGAGAGGCTCTAGGGGCCTCTCACACCAGGGGACCCAGGGCCCCTAAGGCCCTTGGCACTTAGTCTAATTACCACACTCACACTGAAGTGTCTCTAAGAAAGGCCGCCTCTCAACCCGGAGCAGCGGCTCCCTGAAGTCCAGGGAAGTTGGGCGGCCCCCCTCAGACAGGAAGTTCCCTGGGAGGCCCCTCCCCCCATGTCGGACAGCTCCCAGGGACCCATGAGGGTGTGTGGGGGTTCTGCAGGGACAACGGAAATGCCCGAAAGAGGACAAGAGTGTGGGGCCAGGAAGGAGCTGGGGTGCAGTTGTTTCGGACTCACCTTTCCATTCGGGCTTGCCTTCTTGAACACCCTGAGGGCAGAAAGAAGAAGCCGGATTAGCACACCCCGCCAGGGGAAAGGCCGCTGCAGGCTGTCCCTCAGAAGGACAGGACAAGCGCCTGGACTGATTTCCAGGCCCCGTCCAAGCCTCGAGAGCCAGAACAGCATCTGGTATCATCAGATCTTACCATCTCCGGTGCTACCCCACCCAAGTCTCCATTATTGCCATTGTAGCTCTCCTGGGATCTGCCACGGCCCCCTCAGCCTCCTCTTCACACAGCAGGCTGAGGGGGTCTCGAAAGATACATCAGGCCCTGCCGCTCATTTGCTCAAAGTCCTCCCAGCTCATGCACAAGAAATGCTCTTGTGTGGGCTCTGCTCTTCCTCCTTTACCCCTGGGCATCAGCTCCCACTCTCCCTCACCCCTCCAGTCACAGCGCCTCCCTGCTGTTCCTCCAAAGAGCCAGGGTGGGTGGGTCCTGCCTCAGGGCCTTTGCTTGAGCAGTACCTGCCCCTGGAATGCTCCCCACCACAGATCTGCTGGCCCAGCCCCATGCCTCCTGTGTTGGGGCTTCGCCGTGGTCTCACCCCACACTCCCTCTCCTCCTCTGGCTCTGTTTACTTTCCCACAGCACTCAGCACTTGCTAACCTACTCCTCAAGTGACTTGCTAATTTATGCCTGTCTGCTCTGCTAACATGTTAGCTGTACAAGGCAGAGAGCCTGGTCTTTCTTCTCCACGGATAGGTCCTGAGTCCCTAGAATGGCGTCCCTCGTAAGCATTTAATAAATCCGTGTTAATGCGTGGCGGGCAGCAAGCACTCGACAAGTATTAGTTGAGCGGGTGCACAAAGGAATCAGTGAAGGAATCAACTGAGAGACTGAGGCCCGGGACAGACAGGGGATGTGCCCTTGGCCACAGAGCAGAGCACTGGACGCCGAGTCAGGCAGACACGTGGCCCCCAACTCCTGCAAAGGGCTTGCTGGGCCTTCTAGAGCACGCTGCGGTCTCCCCCAGCCCCTGTCCTCTCCCCCAGCTGCATCTGGGAGCCTGGGACCCCCTCACCTAACCCCATCATCTAGCCTCAGAATTGCTCAGAGTAATGTTGGGAGGAGAGAAGAAAAAGGAAAGAGGCAGAGACCAGAGGAGATACTGGAGGAAGGAGGGGAGGAGGGAGAGGAGGGGAGAGGGACGCTGCCCTGTAGGTGCGAGCACAACAGATGGAATGAGAGATGAAACAAATCAGCCAAAAACCCAGAGCATGGAACAGGCCCCCAGGAGCAGGAAGTGCCGCAGGCCACCAGGGCAAGGCGGGGTGAGGCCCACAGTGCCACGGGGACAGTCCCTCCTCCCAGAAGGGGTGGGGGGTGGCTCTGCACTGCCTCTTCAGCCCCCACCACCCCACACCCACCCTAACTTCTGGGGCCCAAGGGACCATTGAGAGGGCTGAGCTCGGCTTGCAGAGAAGGCGCTGGCACCTCTCTCCCCCACCTCCCCTAGTTCTGGGCTTTTCTCCTCCTCATAAATATTTATCAGTGTTTGGAGCGTGAAAATGCCAGTCAGCTGGGGAGTAATAATCGCCAAAGTGAGAAAAAATACAGATCGCACAGTTTGAACCAGCAGCTCCCAAGCGAGGGCTGGACCTGCGTCCAGGAGACCAGAGAAACCTCTGGTGCTTCCAGAAATCTCTGTCCACCTGTCGGGAGCCCGGGGCCTGACCGAGAGGAGAGACCACAAATGCCCGAGTTCTAAGTGAGTCAGGGAAAGCCACTCTGGTGATCCTGGAGAGGAGCGAGGGGCATCCTTACCGCCAGCGGGATCGGGGGCCAGGCTGAGGGAAGTGACAGTCAAGAAGGGAGGGAGGAAAGGAGGAAGGGCAGTACGACAGACAGAACCAGCATTTGTTGAGTGCCTAATTAGTCCTCTCTCCTAACACACTGTGAAATGGGCACTGTAACTCCCATTCTACACATAATGAATTCAAGGTTCAGAGAGATGGAGCCATTTGTGCAGGAACACAGAGCAAGCCAAGAGGCTATGTCAGGAGCCAGACCCAATTCTGTCTGCCTCCAGAGGCTGGGTACTTCATATCCAATCCTGCTGCTTTCCTGAAGCTGGTGTTTTTTTTTTTTTTAAGCTTCAGGGAAAAGCAGAAAAGAGGGGAAATGAGTGTGGAGAGGGGAGGGGAGGGCAAAGGGATGAAAAGGTGCATAAGGGGTGAGAAGGAGAGTGAGGACAAGGAGGGCAGGAAACATGGCCAGCGGTGGGGAATGTCCTGCGCTAACTCAGTCCGCCCGGGGGCCACCTCCTCAGGAAGCCGGGACTCTGACGGCTTCCTCAAACAACAACAGCGGCCTCTCGTGCCCCGAGCGCACGTTCTGCCCTAGTCCTGCCGCTCGGTATTTGTCCCAGAACACTGCTGATCCTTCAACAGCCCCATTTCAGAGATGAGGAAACTGAGGCTCTGGGAGGTGGACTCTGGCTGTGTGTCTCCAGAGCCCATGTCCCATCCACTCTGTTGCCCCGCCAAGCCCTCCCTGAAACAACCCCACTGGCTTCCTGACCCCAACACGGTCAGGAAACCACCCCGGAGTGGGGGCGGGGGGCTTCCAGTTCCCCGGGGCCCTGCATTTGTGCAGCCCCACGCAGGTGGCTCCGGCTCGTCCACCGCAAAGGGCAAGCACACACATGCAAGATTGTGGGCTGGCTGGGTTTGGTTCGCCACTGCCCTGCCCCCCCCCCAGACCCATCCGTACCCCACCAGCCTGATTCTCAGAGGCAAAGCTGAGTCCCACGAGAGAAACACCGGGGGTTGGTTCTAGCGGACTAAAGCTCCCTGGAGACAAGGAACAGAAACCCAGAGAGGGTGGCTCAAGAAAAGGAGGAGGGAGGACAATAAGGAGACAAAACTCTCACGGGATGGATGTGCAGGCAGGACGCACGAGTGCTGGAGCCATGAACGGGGAAGCCATCAGCCTCTCAGGCGGTTGCTCTCTCTCCGCCTCTCCCCTTGGGGCTGCATGTTCTCGGGGCTCTGCTGCTCTCTGATCGGCCGCTCCATTGTCTCGGGGGACCAGCTCTCTCTGCTTACTCAGGGCTTTTCTGCTCCTCCATCATCCTGGCTTGCATGTGGCTCTCACTCCGACCTTGTTTCTACTCTGCCTCTCGCTCAGCTTCGCACTGTGAACCGGCTGAATGGCCCAATTCCAAATTCCCAGGAGAGGAATTTGATTGATCGGCTTTGGTCACGTGCCCCCAGCCTGAACCAATCAGCTTGTCGAGGGCGTCATGTGTTTCATGAGGGTCGGCAGAGGAGGGTCTACAGAGCAAGGTTTTATTGATCAGGGGGTCGCAGCCCACTAGTGGATCACGAAATCGACTTAAAAGAGTTGCCACCAGCACTTCGTTGTTTTGTTTTGTCTTAACGGACCAGACTAGAAGATATCAGCGAGCCACACAGATAGCAAGGGTAGAGCAGATATTACTATATTCATCAATATTCCATTTCCCTCTCAGGCGGGGTACATTTTTCCAGTCCCATGAAGTTAGGCGCGCCCACGTGGCTTGTGCTGGCCAACGAGACGGGAGTAGAAGTCACATGTCACTTGTCACATGTCAAGTGTCCCAAGTGTTGTTTCTACTCTGCCTCTCGCTCAGCTTCACACTGTTAACCGGCTGAATGACCCAATTCCAAATTGGGAGTCACATGTCACTTCGGGGCAGAAGTATATAAGGGCTAGTGCACGTTTTCGTTTTCTACGGAGCCTATAACAAATGACTCCAAACTCAGTGGCTTAAAACAATGTTCTGATTTGATTCCATCAGGGCGGTGCTCCCTGGTGGGCAGGCAGCTCAGCTCTCCAGGAACCAGAACGTTGCCTTTTCCAGTGAGTCCCATTCCCCACCTGCAGCAGGGGATACCTTGAATATTCTGCTGCCCTTCTGAGAGCCACCTAGCCTCCCAGTGTCCCTTGGTGCCTGCATCATGAGAGACCCATGACAGATTAGCCAAAAACTAAAAGTTTATGATTCTGTGTGGTACAGCTAAACAATGGAATATTACACAGCACTGAAATTATTCTTACATCTTTTAAATACAAGGAAATGCCTATGATAGAATATTAAGCAGAATAAGTCAGGATTCAAAACAATATATTTGGCATGAGCTCAACCTTATACCAAAAGAATGAATGAGAAGACTTACTTTTAAGATGACAATACTCCCCAAATTGATCTATAGATTTTTCCCCTTCACCCCAATCTATAGATTTAGTGCAATCCCTATCAAAATCCCAGGTGGGTTTTTTGTTTTTGTTTTTGTTTTTGTTTTTTCCCCCAGAAATGAACAGTCTGGGGGCACCTGGGTGGCTCAGTTGGTTAAGTGTCTACCTTCAGCTCAGGTCATGGTCTTGGAGTCTGGGATAGAGCCCCACTCAGGTGGGTGGGCTCCCTGCTCAGCAGGGAGTCTGCTCCTCCCACTCTCTCTGTCCTTCCCCCTGCTTGTCCATGCTTTCTCTCTTTCTCTCCCTCAAATAAATAAATAAAATCAAGAAAGAAAGAAAGAAAGAAAGAAAGAAAGAAAGAAAGAAAGAAAGAAAGAAAGAAAGAAAGAAAGAAAGAAAGTTAGTTAATTAGTTAGTTGGCCCTAAAATTCGTATGGAAATGCAAAGGCCCAGAATAGCCAAAACAATCTTGAAAAAATATAAATTTGGAAGATTTATACCCCCAAATTCAAAATATACTACAAAGCTGCAGTAATTAAGACTGTGTGATACTGGCATAAAGATAGACACAAAGATCAATGGAACAGAATTGAAAGTCCAGAAATAAACCCATATATTTATGGTCAATTGATTTTTGACAGAGGAGCCAAGACAAGTCAATGGGGGAACAAAACACAAAACAGTCTTTTCAACAAATGATGTTGGGACAACAAGATATCCACATGCAAAAAAAAAAAAAAAAGTTAGACTCCCTACCTCACACCATATACAAAATTAACTCAAGATAGATCAAGGACCTTAGTGTAAGAGTTATAACGGTCCAACTCCTAGAAGAAAGCATAAGTGTAAATCAACATGACCTTGGATCAGGCAATGGTAACCTTCATATAATACCAAAAGCATAGACAACTTAAAAAAATAAATTTATCCTTTATCAAAATTAAGAACTTTTGAGCTTCAAAGGTCACTATCAAGAAAGTGAAAAGACAACCCACAGAATAGAGAAAATATTCTCAAATCGTGTATCTGATAAGGGTTTAGTATACAGGATCTATAAAAACCCTATTACAATTCAACAATAGACAGGCAAATGACCCAATTAAAAATGGGCAATGGATTCGAATAGACATTTCTCCAAGAAAATACATGAGTGGCCAATAAGTACATGAAAAAATGTTCAACATTATTAATCACCAGAGGAATGCAAATCAAAGGCACAATGAGATACTTCAGACCCACTAGGATACCTATCATCAAACAAAGACAGTAACAAGGGCTGTCAAGGATGTGTAGATATGAGAACTCTCCTCATACATTGTTGGTGGGAATGTAACGAGGTGGGATCCCTTGGAAAACCAGTTTAGCAGTTCCTCTGAAAGTGAAACATAGGGTTACCATATGACCCAGAAATTCTATCCCTAGGTACATACCTGAGAGAATTGAAAACAGATACCCACACAAAAACGTGTACGTGAATGTCCACAGCTCACCTTATTCATAATAGTCATAAAGGGTAAAAAAGAAAACCAAATTCCCATCAACCTGTTTAAATGTGGTATCTAAAGAAATATTATTCAGCTATTAAAAGAGACGGCATACTGATTCCCGCTACCACATGGATGAACCTTGAAAACAGGGTATAGAAAAGAAGCCAGACACAAAAGAGCACCAACTGTTGGATCCCACTTACATGAAATGTCCGGAATAGGCAAACATAGAGTGGGTGCCAGTGGCTGGGGTGAATGGGAAATGAGGAGTGACTGCTAACGGGTATGAGGTTTCTCTTTGGGGAGATGCAAATATCCTGGAATTAGACGGTGATGACGGTTATTTTTGTTTATTTGTTTATTTAGTGATGATGGTTATTCAATCTTGTGACTATACTAAAAACCACTATATTTTACGCAAAAATTCTGACTATTACAGTATGCAAATTATGTCAATTGAAAAAAATAAGACTAAAAACAACCCCCCCCAAAAAATAAATGAAAGGAAAGGAAACGTGCCTAAATATTACCAGGGGTTGAAGGCGACTTCCCTCCACCCACCAACCCGCTTCTTTATAGGTCTTCTTTTTCTGTGTTGTACAATAGGCATAAGTCACTTTATAAAGATGCCAGGGCTTCCCTAACAAGATACGTCTCAGGTCTTGGTGAAAGAAGAGTCTGGAAAAAAATATTGTTAGTAGAGAAATATGGAACCTATTACTCAGAATCCTTTGATGTCAGTCTCTGATTCTGTGATTTTACGCTGCAGAGTCCGTGTCCCTGTGACTGCTCGGATCCCTCCCGGGCCTGCTGTGCCAGCTCTGAGAACTGCTGTGCTGTCTTCTGCTCAGCTATTTCTTTCTCCAGGAAGCCTTCTCTGACTCCTCCGAGTCCCACACCCAGCGGGGAGTCACAGCATGTCCCACACTTAGCGGTGGTTTGTTTACTTACTTTCTGCTTCACTTACATAAGTGATAGCACAGATCTCATTTGTGTGACCCATCCCTGGGGCGGAGCATGGTTCCTGGAGCACAGTAGGGGCTCAGTAAGTAACGACGGGGTGAATGTTGTTGAATGAATGACTGAACGCTCTAAGAGAGAACGGTCAAGAGTGAGGGTGGATGAAGTTTAAAAAGATGGTGGGTTGATGGTGATCTTCTCTGGCTAGCAGACTCCAGAGATTTCTTCTTCTAGCTATCCTTCTCTTTGGCTGTCAGGATCAATGAAAATCAAGCTTAGAAAATGCTGCCTAGGGGCAAGGTCCCTTGTCCCAAGGGCAAGGCTAAGTCAGAAATACAACTGATGTATCCCAATACATCAGTATTGGGATAGCCAATGTATCCTCCATTCAGCTTTGATAAAGCTCTCTCGTTTACCACTCACCTGCCCACCTTCACACAGCCCCTGCCACCGCCAGGCTCTGGGGGCACTAAGGCGAAGAATTCGAGGTCCCTGCTGACCAATGACCATGGTATAGTCAAGTTAGAGGAATCCACCACGTATGATGGCCACAATGCATTAAGCTCTCCCTAGGAGTCAGGTGCTGCACTAAAGCACTTCACACACTTTAAGGTATTATGCTATTCCAGGGCGCCTGGGTGGCTCAGTCAGGTTAAGCATTGTTGGTTAAGCATCTGCCCTTGGCTCAGGTCATGATCCCAGGGTCCTGGGATCCAGCCCCGCATCGGGCTCCCTGCTCAGCGGAGAACCTGCTTCTCCCTCTTCTCTGCCTGCACCTCCCCCTACTTGTGCTCTCTCTGTGTCAAATAAATAAATAAAATCTTTAAAAAAAAAAAAAAAGATGTTATGTTATCCCATCTAAACATTCCTATTTTTTTTTCCAGAGGAGAAACCAAAGACTCCAATAAATAACATCCAAAGTCATGAAGTCGGTATCAGAAAACTTACACAGGAGAGAAACCCCATGAATGGGCCACTTATGGGGAAACATTCAGACAGAACTTGACTAACTTAATATCAGGAACCTCATCCTGGACTATCCATGAATGTGGGTTCACTACCAGTGAATTGGGAGAGTGCTGGTTACAATTCATTCCTTTATGAGCATCAGAAAATTCATGGTGGAGAAAAATGCAACGAATACAGTGAATGGGGGAAGACCTTCAAATATTACTCAATCCTCAGTCTACATTGGGAAACTCACCCGGGAAAGAAACCAGGTGCCAGGGACTGCTCTGAGTGCATCATAAATATTAGCTCACGTGTTCTTATATAAGGAGGTAAAACTCCATCCCCACTGCAGAGATGAGGAAACTGAGGCACAGAGAGAGTCTCATTTTCTCAAGGTGCACAGCTAGGAAGGGACGTAGCTAGACGCCGGAGCCCAGGCCTCTGGGCTCCAGGGATCACACACTTTTAACCATTCACAACAACACCTTCTAAGTGGGATCGTGTGGTTCTGTCTGGCGAGTCAGGAAAGGCTTCAAGGGAGGATGACCTTGAGGAACGGTCAGAGATGAAGGCCAAGGTCTGGAGAGGGCGACTGAGTCCATGCGGTGCTCAGGAGGTGGCTGGCAGCCTGGTGTGGCTGCAGTGTGTCCTGCGTGTCTGGGAGGAGCACCAGGGAGGAGGACAGGCCAGAGAAAGGTCCACCCACGGCCCAGAGAGTCATAGAGCACCTCCATGTGCCAGGCCCTAGGTTAGGTGTGAAGGGCCTTGAATGCCAAGCTAAGGAACTTGGACCATAACCAGAAGGCAATAGGGAGCCGTGGGCCTTTGGGGGAGGGAGAATGATGGGCCAGGACTATATTTTGGACACAGACGTGCCCCCATAAATTTCCTGTCTCTGGCCCTATAGGCAATCATGGACTCAGGTAGGTATGGTGGGTACTATGCAAGGGGGCATTCCTTCCGCCCTACATTCTGACCCACTTTCTGGGTGTGAGAGCAGCCATCAGGGAGCAGGGAGGCATGAAGAGCAGGTGGCTATAGCAGCAAAGAGGTTTCTAGGGCCCTTATCACACACTCCCTGGTAGCAGAGTTATTTATGTACGAGCTTGTTCACTCTGGCAAGATCGAACACCCCGCCCTGTGTCAGAACATTGCCTGCCTGTTTACCCACCATTAGTGCACCTGCAGCCCAGGACGGCCCAGGACGGGGAAGGGGCAGGAAGACAGGAAATGGCACCCACATTTCACAGATCTGGGGAGCCTGGAGGGAAGGGTCTCGAGCAGGGGCCAGGAAATAGGCTCAGAGAGACTCGCCCACGTGCACAGAGTCCCAGACAGGGAGGAGGGCCCCAGGTTTCTGGTGCTTTTGTCATATTGCAGCTCCACACCTGGCAAGTCTCCTGTGTCCAGAGGGCTGTGGGGCTAGGGGTGGTGGATGGGGGCTCTGACCAAGTTGATCCCAGCCTCTGGACCTCTCACAGGCTTCTGGGCTGACAGCAAGCCCTCCCCCTCCTGCCTGCATTCCCTGAAGAGAGGGGAGAGTTTCTTAAAGAAGCATGGCACATATGCTGGTAACCTAAGAAACTGGAGGTCTGAACGTCAAAGGCTAATAAAAATTTCAACAAGCAGGCTGGCAGCTGGATCCCAAAGAGCCCACAGACCGCACCTGAATACTCTCCAGGCTTCTCTCAGGGAGGCAGGAAGGGAAGGCTGCTGGTGGTAGAAAAGCAGGCAGACCCGGCCTGAACCCTGTGTGTCCTCAGGTGAGTTTAGCACCTCTCTGAGGCATACTTTCCCTAGTCTGGAATGATTATTGTTATCATCTTCCCCTCCCCTCCAGGGCCCAGGGGAGAATTCCTGCCTAAATGTCTCTCAAGTGAGAAGCCCTTGGGGTGGAAAGCGATAGTTCCGTTACCCTCGCTGGAGACAGGCAAGTCTTTTTAGTCGTCTGTCTTCCTCTTGGTCTCAGAAGGAAAACAATAGTTGGTAATGTTCTCTTCCCAGCTTAGACCCTCACGTTTCAGAAATCTCTGGGGACATGCCCTATTTCTTCTTTCTGTACCAGCCTTCCCATCAGTTCTCCCAACTGCAATCCTTTCTTCCCGACGTCACCTCGTGACTTCCCTGACTACTCTCATCTCTAGAGGACTGTGCTGGCTCCTCTCTCCTCCCTCTTTCCTGTCTCTCCTCATTCTATCCATCTTCCTTCCTTCCTTTAGTTTCTTCCTTTTACTTTCCGATCTCTGGGCCTGGCACAGTTCTTACCTCCAGAAGATCCAGGCCCCTGCGCCCTGTCCCCAGGGCACCTACACTCTGGAGCAGGAAGACAGATGCTCCACAAATAAAGTCTCCCTCAAAAGCACAGTGGGAGGGCGGAATGAGAGGATGTATAACATCCAGCTCCGTTTCAGGCACAAAACAGCCACCCACACACATTAGCACCTGTCCCTCCCCCTCCCCCATCCAGGGCCCGTGTCCCCTCGGAATCCGCAGGGGCCTGCCCCCCTCCTCTCCTTGGGGATAGCCACGGAACACTGAGAAGTTGCACAGAACAGAAGCCTCTTCCCTCATTCACTTCCCTGGGTACATGGCTGGCGCTAAATAAATATTCTATATGAATGAATAAAGGAATCAAAGAGAGCCAGCCCCTGAGCATGAAGCTGGACCTGGGCCAAGCGGCGAATCAGAGGTGGGCAGCCTGGCCAATAGGACGAGATGCGGCTCGTGGGCCTCAGCAGGAGCCCGAGACACACAGGGTAGCCCCAGTCAGATGTCCCCAGAGGAATACTTTCTTTGAAGTTTCATTTGTTTGGGTTTGGTTGTTTTGTTTTGTTTTGCCAATTCACACATACAAACTTTTAGGGTTATAGAATAACATACTAAAATGAGATAGTAATTCAGAAGCATTACCTTTTCCCCTCTTTTCGAGGGTCACAAAACAGCATAGCTGATCGCTATGGGAGCGCGTCTCCGACTCTGTGTCAACCCCCCCGGGGGCAGGTCAGAGGCTGAGCGCCCTCTGTGGTCAGGGGCTCTGTCCAGACTGAAAGCTGTGGCCTCGGATGGCAGCTCTTCCCTGAGAAAGAATTCTGGGGGAAAAAAGCCATGTCCCATATTTAGCCAGACTCGGTGCCTGTGACGTGTAGGAGGAGGCTTCTCTGGGTTAAACACAGCCCTTGCCACAGCTCGCCACTGTGGAGTGAATGCACATTCCCCCCCCCCCCCAGGGGACACTGACAACATCTGGAGACACTTTGGAGGACGGGTGCTAGTGGCATCCAGTGGGTGGAGGTCAGGGATGCTGCCTGAACAAGGCACAGGTCAGCCCCCTTCGCATGGCTAACCAAGACTCTGCAGCCCGAATGTTCACAGTACTGACTGATGGTGAGAAATCTTGCTTTAAGCTGAGAATTAAACAAATTATATTATACATACTCCAAACTTATCATTTCTATTATTTCACTAACTTTCCCTACAACGCTCTTAACGCTACTTATGTCCCCTAGATCCGGACCATGGGAATGCTGACGGATGGTGTCCTACCGCACATCTCTCCCCATCCCCACGTTCAATGACATCACTTTAGTACTGCGAACTCCTTGGTGGGAGAAACCTACACCACAGAGACAGGCAAGTACTCCCACACCACCTCTGTTGTTTTCTGGACAGCCCGTTGTTCCCAGTACACCACTGGGTGAAACCCTACGTAAAAAAGGGAATTCACAAGCCTGGGAGACGCTTGTCAGTTTCCAGCCTAGGGGAAGACGGCTCAGCACCAGCCTGCTCTCTGCAGGGTGGAACCAGGATCCGAACGTGCGCAAAGTCTACACACACATGCCCTGCACACCTTACACACATGTGTAGATGCACACACCCCACCCAGACCCACAGGCACTATGCTCACCACATACACAGAAAACACCCACATATCACACACGCAGCACACACACATGGTGCACGCTTGCCACCTACACCACACACATGTAATCGTACACGCTTCACACCTCAGACGCACACGGACCCCACAGACACTTACACACACCACGCACACACCACTCACACCTGCTACGCACATCTCACTGCAACACCCCCCCCACACGGGCCATACGCATACCACACGGATACCCACGTA
This sequence comes from Procyon lotor, assembly GCA_028646535.1. NCBI lineage: Eukaryota > Metazoa > Chordata > Mammalia > Carnivora > Procyonidae > Procyon > Procyon lotor. The sequence goes on from CM053613.1 coordinate 45,240,398, forward strand.
AGGAGCCTTCTGGCCGGCGGAGACCAACACTAACTGAAATCATGTGAACAGTGAAAGAATGCGGTCTGACTCATCGCCTTCTTCGATGTCTCAGTACCTTCCCCTTTACTCCCTCCTCATCCTCTGTGGCCCGTCCTGCCCCACACACCAGCTCCCCACCAGCCTCTTGGGCGCTGGAGCCCTGGCTGCGCGATTCCCCATCCCTGCTCTGTGTCCAGCCCTCTGCAGGCTGAGCCAGGCCGGCTGCGGCCTCCAGGGTCGCTGCGGCCTCCAGGGTCGGGCCCTCCACCCCTTCCCGGGTGACTCCACCCACCCAGCCGCTTGGCTGCCACTCAAGGCTGGTGAGTCCAAACCTCCAGCTCCAGCCGGATCCTCTCTGACCCCACACCCGCCAGCTTTGTGACATCTCCACTCAGATGTCTCCCAACTCCTCAGACAAGACAGACGGACTTCCTGTCTGTCTACATCTGTTCCTTGCCTCCGTTCCCTGCCCCTGCCCAATGGGAATGTACCAGGTGCTCAACACCCATCCCACGAATAAGGGAATAATTTATATAAATCCCACAAAGAGAGGAAAAATACCAAACTTCCACGTGAGGCAGATAGGAAGTCTTACCCCATTTTACAGATGAGAGTCCTGAGTTTTGGTGAAGCGAGGGGACCAGCCCAGAAGCAGCGGCCAAGGGGGCAGGTGAGGCTGTGTGTGTAGGACCCAGAGCTGGGGGCTGGAGGCAGTGAGAGCCAGGCCAGGGCAGGCCCTTCAGGATCAGCTCTCCCCAGCCCCGAGTGAGGGGGTTAGTTACAAAGAAAAGGAAAAGGCGTTCCTGATACGCGTCCTGTTTCCTCTCCTCCTCTGGGCTTCTCGGGCCTTGGAGGGCGGATGTCCCTGGGTTGGCCGCACTAGGCCTGGGCACAGACAGAAGGCGAGGGTCTCCCCGGGGCCCCGTCCACCCCAGCAGTCAGGCCTGTGTGAACAGGGGCTCCCTGAAGTGACCTCTCAAGTGCTCCTTCCCAGCCCAGGGAGCCTCCACACATTATCCCCCAGGGGATACTCACCACGGCCAGGCACCTCCTGTCCATCAGACTGTCCCATAAAGGCACCTCGACTGGCAAGCCTTCCGTGTCACCCTCACTTGTTATGGAGTCCCTCTGTAGTCTCTCTTCTTCCCTTCCTCCCTGCCCCACAGTAGCCAACCACCCCGGCCCGCCCACACACAGCCCAGCCTTCTATGGTATTGCCTGTAGATCTGTGCTCCCCAAAAATCAGGTGCTGGGGATAAGCAGGAAGGAGGGAGACAAGGGGAGAGGCCACCAATGGGCCTTCCGGAGTGACAAGATGAGCCTCCCCCATCAGACAGGAGACCTTCCTGAGGGCGAAGGGCAGATCTCCTCTATCAGATAAAGATTTCCCTGAGGGACGTGGCTGTGACTTTCGATCATTAGAGGTTCTTGCAGGACAAAGATCATGCCTCCTTCCTTAAACAACCAGCTGCCAGTGGACAAGAAAGCTTTGTCCCCTCCATTAAATAAGGAGTCCCAGGCAATAGCCACATTCCCTGGGGGCCATGCCTCCTCCATTAGACTAGGAGCTCCCAGAGGGCACCCCCTCCACCTGCTTGCCCCCACAACAGTCCTCGGAACAGACTTCCGATCAGTTGAAGACACAGAGAAGGGCCTCCCTCTGGGGGCAGAACCGGGGGTTGGGGGGGTGAGTTCTGCCCAATCATCCCTTGCACAGGGTCTCACACCAACCTCCCATTCATGCCCTCAACCGACCCAAATGGGCCTTGCTATACTTAAGATAACCACGTGTCTGGACAGAGGCCAGCGGCCTTCTGTCCCAACCCAGGAATGTTGACTTCTCAAGAGATTTTGAGGGGGTGATGAGAAGAGCCCTGAAAAAAAGGATGCCCAGGGCAGGCTGGGCGCCCAGCTCTGGCCCGGATGCGACCAGATGTGTGGGCTCCCTGGGTCTCTGCTCCTGGCTCTGCTGCCAGCCCCGCAAACCTCTTCCCCTTGGGGCCACTAACGCCCCCCACCACCCCCAAATCAGCACCCATTGCTGGCTAAAGTGGCAGGAGGCACAGGAGGGGAAGGACAGGTCCCGCCGTGAGGACGTCACTGGCCTCCCTGAGGGCCAGGTGCCGTCCCTGAGCCTGGTCCAAGCCGCCTTCACAGTCCTCTTCCCTACATGGGCCAGCTCTGGGGAGCCGCTATTAGTTAGCATCGATCCACAAAGTGCTTTGCCGACACTTTTTATGAGCTTAGCCTCACCCAGGGCCCTGGGGGCTAGGAGCAAGACAGGGAAATGGAGCTGGGGGCCCAGGCCACGCACAGAGGGAGGGAGCAGTGGAGCCCCGAGACCAAGGCCCAAACAAGCCCAGGGCCAGCATCTGGTAAACGTCAGCTGAATACATGTTCGCTGAAAAGCCACCTTCACCTGGTAACTTAACCTGGGTATATTTTCTGTTATTATTATTGCATTTACTACAGGCCCAGCGCTATTCTAAACACTATATTAACTCATTTAATCCTCACAATAACCCTATAAGTTAGATACTCTCATTATTCCCACTCTACACAGGACGAAACTTAGACACAGAAAGGTTAAGTAACTTGTCCAAAGTCACAGAGCAGAAAAGAAGCAACGGAAGGAGCTCAAACCATCTGCTTCATGAATTAAGAAGTAAACACATAATTACAATGCTTCTGAATTTTAAAAGACTTCTATACTTTCGGAAGATACAATTTATCCTGTGTTCCAAACCAAATACATTGATTATTGGACATACCGTGGTACTGTCAGGATGTAAGAGGTCCTCTTAAAGAATAATATTACAAATGTAAAACAAGCTTCTCGGTCATCTCAAAATACAGTTCTCCTTTTTCTTCTTTAAGGATTTAATTTATTTTTGAGAGAGAGAGAGAGAGAGAGAGAGAGCCTGTGCGCCGGGGGAGGGGCAGGAGGGGAGGGAGAGAGACCATTTCAAGCTGACGCCGGTGCAGGGGTGCAGGGATCGATCTCACGACCACAAGATCGTGACCTGAATTGAAATCAGGAGTCGGATGCTTAATGGACGGAGCCACTCAGGCCTGCCTACAGTTCTCCTTCTTTTGAAACTTTTAACTGAGCAGTTTTATTAAAATTTAGAAAACAAGAAAAACCCACAGTAGCAATCGGTTTAAGATTTCTCATTTATTTGCCGTGTGCTAGGTACTTTGCATATATCTCCTGTTCAATCTTGAGGCCAACTCAAGGAAGAGAAGGCATTATTCCCTTATTCCCTGGAGGGCGCCTATCTTACACACCTTGGTGGGCGTGGCGGTGGGCGGCACCCACGGATGTCAGCTCCGCCCAGGGTGGGAGCTGTTCCGGGAAGGGGGCTGCCCTTGGCAGGAGAAGGTGCATCACAAAGGGGTTAGAGGCTTGGGGTCAGGCAGACCCGTGGCTTCATCAGTCCGGACTTCTGCTGTCTGCAGAGTTAGATGAAGCCCTGGCAACCAGCTAGAGCTCTGCGAGTGGTGAAAACACTAACCACCACCACCACCACAATAAACAAACTCGCTGGGTGGCCTTGAGCACGTTCCCGCCCACCTTGGCCTCAACCGGCTCACCAGCTCTCGATGGGGGTCACATTACCTTGATGGGCCTCGGCAGCTGAGAGGAGATAATGGGTATGAGGAGTCCCTAGGAGGCCAGAGACAAAGGCCTGTTATGAGAACCAGGCTGAATTAGCAAGCATTTTTAACGAATGCATTTCCATTACTTCCAAGAACACAGAGGCCTACGGATCAGGTGGGCACAGTGAGGCCAGCCGAGACCAGCTGTCCTCAGTGAGGCCGCAAGCGGGGAGGAGCCCTTGGGGCATCTCCAAACCTCTCCCAGAACCACACCCGGGGGCTTGGTAATCAACACTCCATACCCACCCCAAACCCTCCACCTGCTCCCTGGGCCTTCCCTTTCTTTGTCCTGGGAAGTGTGAGAAGCCTGGGAACAGTGCTGGCCCCTTGGTAGCCTCCAGTCTGTCCAGAGTGACAACTTAGCCAGCTCCGGCTGCCCAACCTAGATGCTTGTAAATCTGACAGAGCTGGTCGTGGGGACCCACTCGGTTCTGAGGACTGGACTGCCCCATGGGGACCCCACCCCAGCCAGACCCCAGGAGGCCCGCCTGCCTGGCCTTAGCCATCCTGCCCCTATCCTACCACAACTACGGGGACCCTGAGCAGAGGGGGTCTGGGGTGAACGTACAGCCCACACGGGGTAGGGGAGGCAGGTGGCACAGACCAAAAACTATCCTGCAAAGGCCACTGGGAGAGAGAGTTGTAAAGAAGGTGACAGTAACTCCAGGGAGGAAGTCACGGAGAACAGGTGACACGTGAGATGGGACTCAGAGAATGATTAAGAGCTTGCCAGGTCATCAGGGTGAAGAGAGAACATTGAGGTGATGTGCGTACACGTGGAATTACACATCCTTCTAGAGCAGACTGTATGCTTCCAGATCATTCCAAAATAACGATCTCATTTAATTCTTTCAAATCCCATAATGGTGTTCTTATCGGCCCTCTCCCACTGCCCCTCGCACATGTGCGCATAAGGAAAGTAAGGTCCAGGGAAGACCGATGATGACCCCAAGGGCAAATGGGGACTGATTTCTGGGGAAAGGGGACAAGGGAAGGATGGACAGCAGCCGAGACCCCCTCTCCTCATGAAGGGGGTGGTATTCTTATTCCTGCTGGGCAACAGCCCCTGCTGGTCTGTGATGCCCTCCTCCCAGCCCCAACATACGAGCATCCTCCTCCAGAAAGCCCAGGGCCCCTCAGCAGGGTGGCAGGCAGAAGGACAGAGCAGACAGAGCAGCCCTCCGCGAGGAGGCCAAGGAAGAGCTGAGCTTCCGTCAGGCCCTACTTGGAGGCCGCACCCCACCCTCTCCCACTCCCTTGAAGGCAGATAACCTCGACCTCTCCCACTGCAAATCTCTGCTCCTCGCCTCAGCTCCCACAGCTGCCGCTAGCCTCTCCCTCTCCTCCCTCCAGCCCTCCCCTCCCCAGGGAGCCGTGAGCTCAGCCTTTCCCATCAGCCATCCCCGGGAATGCTGGGAAATGAGCTGCAGGCCAGGAACCGGCAGAGGCCTGCCCCAGAGAGGGAGGAGGAGAAGACGGGCTTTGGGCTTTTCCGAGGGCCACTGGGGGCCGTCGCTCCATTCTGCTGCTCTGCTGAAGCCCAGGCCGGGCTAAGGGCACCCGCTGCCTGTCCTTACCACTCGCCGTGGGTGAAGTTGGGATCTAACTGCTGGGGCTAGAATGGGCCTCTTTTTACGGATGGGGGAGACAGAGGCCCGGAGAGAGGAGGTCAAAGAAGCGTGTCTGGGGACTGCCTGCCACGTCCCAGGCACTGTTGGAGGCTTTCACATTTCTTGTCTCCTTAACCCTCACAACTCCCCTGCAAGGTATGTGTGGCAGGCTGAAGAATGCTCCCGGAGATGCCCACATCGAAATCCCTGGAACTGGGACTAGGGTACCTTACCCGGTAAAAGGGACTTAGCGGGTGTGATTTAGCTAAGGATCTGGAGATGGGCGATTCCCCTGCAGTATCCAGGTGGACCCAGTGTTGCCGCAAAGGTCCTTTTAAGAGGGAGCCAGCGGGGTCAGAGAGAGAAGAGGCAACGTCGTGCTGAGGGAAGCCTCGAGAGGGAAACTGGAGGATGCTGCGTTGCTGGTTTTACGAGGAGAGAAAGAATGCAGGCCCCTTTGCGAAGCTAGATAAGGCAAAGGAATGGATTCTGTCCTCGAGCCTCCAGAAGGCTCGCAGCCCTACCAACCTCCTTGAGAACATCTGACCTCCAGAACTATAAGAGAAGAAATATGTGCTGTTTTAGGCCACGAAATCTGTGGTAATTTGTTGCAGAAGCAATAGGAGACGAATCGTCCCATTCCCGTTTTGCAGATGGGAACACAGCCTCAGGGAGGGCACGTGACTTCCTCGGGTCCTGCGTGCTCCCTCCCACACCACACTGGCCTTCCCGGGACTCTCCACGGGCTCCGAAGGCCGGGAGCCCCTGGGCCGAGGCTTCAAGGTGGGGGAAGGTCTGAGGAGGAGGCAGGGGTCTGCCACGGCAGGGCCAAGGTTGAGGACAGAGAAAGGATAGGATTTGGGGAGGGTAAAGCTCTGTGAGGAACTGTATTATGGCCGGGGCCTCCTGGAGCCAGAGACTGAGTCCTACCCTGCCCCAAGCTGTGAAGCCGGAAGGTGTGTGACAGGGAGGAAGGGCCCTGGCTACGGAGCTGGGCTGAGTGGGCCAAGAATTTGCAAGATTAACTAAGATTAGATGAAATGTCCCCATTATCTCTCTTTGCTCCTCATAAAACCCAAGAGAAAGACCCCTTGTCCTTCTTCCCACAGGACTGGTGAGGAAAATGAGGCCCTGGGGGTTAGTGGCGGGCTCAAGTTCTCACAGCTGGTAAGAAGAGGAATCTGTGTCTTCGTGACAATCAACGTAAGGAAACTATGACCAAGGGATACTGAATTCTGAGTCTCCTGTCGCGGACATTTTCTGTCAGGTTTGATGTGGACCTGGTGAGTCTTGGCCTCAAACCCGTTCACGGCTCCCTGCAAGCCTTTCACAGTCCGAGCCCACCCACTCCTCTGGTCTCCCTTCCCATCCCCACTCCCCTGTCGCCCCCCACAACACGCTACAGCCACATTGACCTTGGTCATTTCCCTGGAAACACCAAATTCTGTATAAATCTGGACTCTCCCACAGGAGAGACGCTCCCGCCTCACCAGCCCAGGCCACACGCACTCATGGTGGAAAAACCATAGGTCCTGGCCACACCAGTTTCTCCTTGTGGGCAAGGGAGGGGGAGCAGGGCCAGAGGTCAGCCCTCGGCGGCAGGAGGCCTGGCAGGCTGGAGCTGAGAGGGCCCGAGTGAGCCGGTCATTTCCGTAAAATGGTAAAAGGTAAAAGAACAGCAGCCTGGATGCGGGACAGAGTGTGGTGGGGAGCGGGCCCTCCCAGAAATGCAGACCCCAGGGCAGTGGGGCTGATGGGGCCTCCAAGAGCGTTAGGTCCCACCCCTTGAGTCACACGTAGTGGCACTGAGGCCCAGAGAAGGGCAGGACTCGCCCCTGGCTCCACACTGTGTCACTATGGGAGTCTGGGGTCTGCCACTCACAGGTAACCTTAGGCAAGGAACGAGTTGTTCTGAGCCTCATCGATAGAATAGAAGTAACAGGGCCTTTCTTGCAGAATTCACGGACAGGACCTGGTGCCGGGAAGCCTGCGTGAAGTGAAGGCCGCCCTCACCACTGAGAGAGCGGGGCCTGGGCTGAGGGCACTGGCTGGGGGAGTTCATCCCTCTCTGTGATACAGCTGGTGGGTTTCATTTAACCCCAGGCTGGGCCCGGAGGTGGGGGACACCCAGACAGAAGGACACTCAGCTGTCTGCAAAGCTGCTGCTTCTGGGCCCCCAAAGCTGGTTAGTCCTTAACCTCAGCGGATCGTTTCTAGGAAAGGGATTATCAGCCTGATTTTCCTCCAGGTTCAAGAAAGGACTACCCAAGGGAGTCAGCCTGGGCTGCCTGAGGGGAGGGAGGACGAATCCACTTCCCGCTGGCGGCACTGTGCTGGGCTTCTGGGCCGTCACCTGGCTCACACCTCACCACAGCCACCTGACAGGACTATAGGAGGCCCACTCTGCTGAAGAGGAAGCTGAGGTTTGTGGAGGGTCGATAACCTGCCAGCCAAGCAAGCTGGCAAGGCCACATTCCTACTGCTCCAGGAGGCCTCTGGGCATGGGCTGTTCCTATTCTAAAGCCTTGGGTCCCGGGGAGAAAGACAAAACTGTGCTGCGGCCCCAAGGAGGCCTCCTGACCCACCGCCTGCGACCCCTGTGACCCAGCCCCTCCCCCCAGGTCCTCTCCCCTCTCCTCAGCCTCACCAGAGATCCACTGTTAGTGACTATGAACCCAGCACATGGCATGCTGTTGCCTCCGTCCGGACAAAGCTGTCTGCCCCCCAGGCCAAGTTCACATCCTCTTCATCTCAGATACTTTTGCTCACTGGGTACTTCCTCAGAAAGCCATTGGTGACCAATGGCTAGGTCATTGGTCATGGCTAGACCAATGGTGGCCTGACCTCCAACTAGGTCAGGCCCCCCCTCAGGCATTCTCAGGGCACCCCTCACAGTGGGAACTCTTGCCTTCTCCCTGCTCCAGACTGAGAGCCCCATGAAGCCAAGGACAGGGTCTGTGTGCTGCCCTAGTTTCCTCGGGGGCATGCCTAGAACTGGCACGCAGCCTCGGGAGGCCGCTCTGCACCGCCCTGGGCCGGTCCCCGGGCTGACTGCTGAGCCCAAGCTTCACGCTGAATCCTCGCGATTACTCTCGGAGGTGGGGGTTCTCATCCTCCTGTACAGATGAGCGTGAGACCAAGCAAGACAGCGACTCCCCCGAGGACACCCAGTTAACCCGGCCCGTGGCTGGGACCAGCACCTAGAACCAGCTAAGTCATCCATGCGCCCAGCGCCAAATGAACATGCGGGGCCCCTCGTTCAGATGTCAAGACAGTGACAGAAGAGCATGTGACCAATGCAGGGATCCTCCTGAGCTTGGGGCCCTAGGTGACCGCGCAGGTCGCCCGCCCCTGAAGCCAGACTCCGGGGCACCCCCGTGTTCGTACTCCTGACCCAAACCCCGGCTCCTCTGGCTGAGAGGGAGGCCCTTGGGCATCGGTCTCCTTTGGGAGCGGTTCTCACACCTGAGCATGGGTCAGAATCACGTGGGAGGCTTGTTAAAACCCAGCTTTCTGGGCCCACCTTCTGAGTTCCCATTCGGTGGGGGGGGCGGGGGGGAGGTGGGCCTGGGAATGTGCATTTCCAACCGCTGCCTTTTTAAGGGTGCTGCAGACACAGTGGCCCCGAGATGCTGAGAACCGCTGCCCAGAGGAATGCACGTTTAGCAGGGGCATTCGGGATCCAGGGCGCCATGGAAGGAGAGAGAGAGAGGGCCGGGCTATTAGCACTGACGACGCCCCACGTCCTTGCCACCGGCCCCCGGCCCCCAGTGCAAAGGGCCAGCCCTACTGAAGAGGAGTGTGGGGGAGGAAGGGGAGAAGCTGGGAGGAAAAAGGGAAACTTTGCACAGGTTATCTTAATTTTTGTAACAATCTCTAGAGGCAGCTTGTGTTATCTCTATTGTGGAAGAAACCTCTCACACAGAAGTCAGAGATTTGCCCGGGGTCCCAGCCAGGAAATTACGGAGACCACAGCTGAACCTGGTTCTAACTTATGTGTTGTCACAAGCCTGCTTCATCCAGCTGTTCCCAACAGGTTCTAATCCCATGACCTGCTCGGCGCAGGGGAACAGAGCCAGTGGCCTTGGGGTCATGCAGTCCCATGCCCCGGCAAGGCCTGGCAAGCCCCAAGGGCCCCCCCACCACGTGCCTGCTCCCCCCAAACCCAGGCCTGCAGCACAGAGACCTGGGACCTCACCAAGGGTGCTAAGTGCTGGCACCATTCCAGCAGGCCGGGCACCCGTCCTCACAACAGCCCTTCTTCCCACATCCAGGCCCTTCTTTCCACTGACTCGTATGTATCCTCAACCCCAGATCACGCACCCTCTGTTCCTTCCGCCTGGAATGCCCTCCCCACCCTGCTCTCTGTCCAGCTCCCACCCATTCTTAAATGCCACACGTCACCTCCACTAGGAAGTGCCCCTTCAGCACCTTATCCGTCCTCGCCCCTCTATCGTGCCACCCTCTGCTTCGTTGGCTGCTCCTCCAAAAGAAATTCTACAAATATTTACTGAGTTATCAGCCCTGTTCCAGACACCGTGCGAGGTGCTGAGGGTACACAGCCCAGGCTGAGCTGCATCGGGTCCGGGTATGGGTCTGCTTCACCCTGTGAACCTCCGCCAGGAGGGGCAGACAGAGAAGGGGTCCGTGAGGGTCCTCAGGGAAAGATGGGGCCTCCGCTGGGAACTTGAAAAGGTGGCAGGGGGGGGGGTGTAAATTCTATACTCCAGGCCACAGCCAGGCTGGAGGGAGCAGCCCCCAGTGTCCCCTGCCTGGAGCGCAGACCCTTGCCACAGCAGCACAAAACGACAATGAAATGAACACGATACGTTACGTGCCCCGACGGCAAGGGGCTGCCTTCGCCATGGGCTCTGCAGGAAACCAAGGCCCAGAGGGGGAAAGGGATACTCGGAGCAGGAGGCAGCGCTAGAATGGGCCTGCGGCCTCCTCTCCCAGGAGATGTGGGTTTTAAACAGTAGGGGAAGGAGGAGGCAATGGGCCCCCACCCTGAAGGATGTGCCCCGTGGACCCCTCGTCTGGAGACAGAAAGCATTAAGGGAAAGCCACAGCCCACAGAAGCCCCAGGCGGGAGAGGATGGCTACTGAGGAGCAGGGAGCCTGGAGTGTGGCCAGGCTGGCAGAGGAAACATCTTGAGAGGCAAGAGGGAGGAAGGGAGGAGGAATAAGAAAGGAGGAAAGAGCCAGACACGCAAACACCTCCGCCTCCTCTTTCCAACCAAAACAGAATCCCCAGAAGACAGACCTGTGAGGAAGGAGACGGGGAAAGAAGCCGGGGCCTCAGAGGGGCGGTGGCTGGGCAGGCACCCAGGAGTCTCTGGAAGCTTCAGGGACTGGGTAGCCATGCTGGCCACTGGAGCTGGCATGGGGTGGGGAGGGGGCCCCATCAATCACCAGTGCCCGCCCAGCTCTGTAGCCACAGGGGCTGGGGCTCAGCAGGGAGGGTGATACGGACTCATTACTCCTACTGCTCCTTCGAGATCCACTCAGGTACCAACTTCTCCCAAAGCCCCTGAATCAATCTCTGGGCTGGACTGGGCTCCCCACAGGATTCGGCACAAACTCAGAAAATACAAAAAACATCAGTTCAGCAAAACTGATGGTACAGTCAAGGCTTACCCCTTAGAAAGCCCACGGGCTGGTGGGAAAGCCAAGGAATTCAATGGATAGAGAGCAGGCCCTGGGGCGACTCCGGACTCCCAGACCACCAGGACCGCCAGGCACTGTGTGGGACAGTCCACAGAGTCTTAATGGGGGCCTTTTCCTCTAGTGGGACAGGCTGCTGGGATAAGGAGTTAGGAGGAGCCGGGAGACTGAGGAAGGGGGAGCCTCATCTTTGTCCCCCACCCCCACTCCACACTCATACTCTCATACACACACACACACACACAGAGTCCTGGGGGCTGAGGGGCTTCCAGGGACCCGGGTTCTGGTCCTGGCTCTGGGACTCGGACCATTCCCTTGACTTTTCTGGATCATTCCATTCCTTCACCTGTATAATGCAAATTCTCCTAGCCCCTTTCTTCTCAGAAGAGTCACCAGGTTAAGGACGGGCCTCCACATAAGAACTGCGGCCTTTGGTATGGCTTCGACACATAGAAGAGTCCCACCCCATCCCTATCCCGGCTGGTACCTTCTTTCCTCAGGCCTTCATTTCACAACAGCGAGCTGGGGAGACAGAGGATGTGGTCAGGAGAGTGCGGCCAGGCCTGGTGTCCAGGTGGGACAGTGGCCCCCAAAGCAAATCCACTTCCTGTCCAGGGGCCCTTTCTTTCCTTCCCCTCTCCCCACGGGGGGAAAACAACCCTCCTCACACATACGTCCTCACCCTGTGTGGGAATCTTTATTGCAATGACATGTGGCCGGGCTCTCCCTCATCTGACCAGCTCTCAGCTGCTAGAATTGAGGGATCTTTCTCTCATTCGCTTTCTTATCATAGCGAAGCAGTCTGCCTCGGGTGAACCTTCCACTCGCTAGAGGACATCAGTCAAGTGACTCCCCCTTCCTCAGCCTATTTTCTCATCTAAAACAAGGGGATGACAAGACGGCCTACCCCATAAGGTTGTTCTGAGGATTGACCAAATGTAGTGCCTAATACTTGGTAATACATATTACCTCTTACTATCATGACTAATATTCCACAAATATTTATTTCCACGTCAGCACTGTTGACCACTGGGGACGAGTGACTAGGGCCGGTTTGTGCAACGGACCCTGTCTACACCAAGTTTCCCTTCTAGCAAGGAAGACAGCGGGGCTCCACACTGCCTGACACCAGGGGGTCCGGCGGCATAGACCACAATGCCAAGAGCATCTCCCACAAGTGTGCGGCACCACAGCCCTGCGAGACAGACATTCGGCAAATGGTACACATGACTCTTACAGTAAGGGCCGCCAAATACAGGGCCCCGAGAGCCAGGATAGGTGACAGACCCGCCTGAGAAGTCGAGAAGGCTTCCGTAGGAAGAGAGACCTGAGCTAGGAGCTGAAGCAGCAGCAGTAACAACTCTGAAAGGGGCGGGGGGGCACGTACACAGCAGCTCGGAGGAGGGGGCAAGCCTCACTGAAGGTGCTGAGGGAGACAGGGGCGGGGGGGCGTGGGACGGGACGGGACGGCGCAGCGCCCAGTCACCAGGTGGCCTTGGTCACCAGTCAGGATTTTATCGTCAGCCTGATAAGACACTGGCAGGGTTTCAGCAGGGAATGGACGCAAACAATGGAATGACCCTTTAATGTGCCCACTTTGGCCACTGGGTAGAGAATGGAAGGGCAGAGAGGCTCCAGTGGACACTGGGAGACCAGCTGGGGGGCAGGCTTAGTAATAAGGCTGCTCTGGGTTCAAATCCCACATGTGCACTTTCTGAGCTGGAAGCGAGATCCCAACAGCACCTGCCTCCTTGGGTCGCCGTAAAGATTCAATGAGCAACTTCATGAACGTCAACAACTGGCAAGAACCCCAGGCCCGCAGAGAGTGCGGTGCGTTCAGCCCCGGGGCCAGTCGCGACCGCCTGAGACCCTGAGCCAGACACGCCCAGCTGAGTCCTTCCCACATCCGGACGGGCAGATACTAGGGGAGAAAAAACTGGATGTCCTTTCCAGCTCCTAAGTTATCAGCTGATTGTTTATGCAGCAAAGGAGAACTGCAACAATTCGTACTGACCTGGCGGGTGCCGCCTCTCCTACACAGACAAGACCCTGCGCCTTCGCAATGAGAAAGGTGTGCAGGGGAGAGGGGGGACGGGCAGCTGCAGAGCCTGGGACCTTTGCAACTTCCAGGATCCTGCCCTCAGAGGGTCATCGGACAGTTTCGAAGCTAATCGTTTCAGCATTATTTGTAATAGCAAAAAACTAGAAATAATGTCCATGCTAAAGAAGGGCAGGGTTCGATAAACTGAGGAGAATTTGCACGAGGAACTCTGTGTGTCATTACTAAATATAGATTTATTAATGCTGGGTTAATGGCAGGGGAGATGCTGGAGGAAAAAAGGCACTAGTCCAGATGTCACAGACAGAATAATCATTATTGTGCCTAAATACACAGGCACCTGCACACATTCACGTATACACACATGCATAGCAAAGAGGGCAAACACCGAAAAAAAAATTTTTTTAATGTTCTTCCAAAGCAATGAAATTATGGGCGATTGCTATCTTTGTCTAAACGTGATGGTTCTGTTTTTATTTTTTAAATTTTATTATTTATTTATTTGACAAAGAGAGACATGGTGAGAGAGGGAACACAAGCAGGGGGAGTGGGGGAGGGAGAAGCAGGCTTCCCAATGAGCAGGGAACCTGATGTGGGGCTCGATCCAGGACCCCGGGATCATGACCTGAGCCGAAGGCAGATGCTTAACGACTGAGCCACTCGGGCGCCCATGGTTTTGTGTTTTTTAAAAATAGTTATTGAATGATAAATATTAGTTCTTTTTAAACTAGTTCTCTTAGTGCCCTCAGAACTCTTGTCACCTCGTCTCTGGGATGGCACGGCCCCAGAAGGCTAGCCTGGTGAAGGGAGGGGTTCTTGCCTTCTTTGTTCCGGGCCGGTGCCCTGGTGCTAGAATGGTGTCTGGTACGTAGCAGGTGCTTAGCAAGCCTTTGTTGAACGAGCAAACGAATGCATGGCACTTATCAGACAGCACTGTGTCCTTCCGAATGCCCAACAGCCTCCAGAACGAGCCCTCAGACAGGGATCCAGTCTGGCCCCTCTCTGTATCCCCAGGGTTCGGCACAGGGCCTGGCACTGAGCAAAGGCCCAGGGATGAATGAAAGGCCGAACAAATGAGTGTTCTACCCAAGAAACCTTCCCTGAGTCCAGTGTGCCAACCTCCGGAGGGCCAGGGTCCATGTGTGGAGGAGCGCGCTGCATGTGTCTGGGAGAGAGGAGAGGGCCTATGAATATATCAGGGCTTTCTGAGAAGCCGGAGAACTCTGCCTGACTCGACCGTCTTCCGGAGGCCCCCGAGCACAGCGGCGACTGCCTGTTTCATCCATCCTCCCACCACCAGGGGGGAGTTCTGGAAGCCTGACTCAAGCTACTTAAGATGTAGCTTTGCTTTTACAAGAAAAGAGACAGCAAGCTCCTTCCTGGAATGACTTTTCTGCTCCTTTGCCCTGGGACAACCTCTGTGACAAGCAGCTGGCAGGGGAGCCGGCAGGTGGAGACAGAGCTCTAGGCGAAAGGAGGGCAGGTGGGTGGAGGTGAGCTGAGGGATGCAGGCGGTAGAAAGGAGGTACAGGGGCTGAGCAAGACTCCGCTGGGCATGAACGGGAGTCACCAGGACCCAGTGACTGTGTGCGTGCTGAATGTCGCAGGGAGGGGACGGGGCAAGAGGACGGGCTGAAGACGGCAGCGGGAGGGGTGCAGGCAGGGAAGGCCTGACAGAGCAGAGACGGGCGGCAGCTGGAAACAGACTGCTTCAGTCGGCGAGACTGAGCCCGAAGGACCACCCAAAGAGTTGGGGAGGCCAGCACAGGCCGGCCAGGCCCAAACGGAGGCAAAAGCTTGAAGACTGGGGCTCAGGAGGGACCCCGACTACTCCTCCGCCTACCTTGGTTGTCCAGCACACGGGCCCCAAAAAGACTCTCCACTTTTTATAAATTAAATCTCCAAAGATGTGACACCTCGGGCCCACCCCAAGCATGGGCTCAGAGGTCTAGAGGATAAAAAACACTGAGAGCCCCGGAGCACAGCCTGACCTCTCCCACGACAAGCAGGGAAACCAAGGCCCAGGGACGTACTAACGTTCCTGAAAGCCCAAGGGAAGTGCACTGATGCACTAGGCCCCCAAGACCTAGGTGTTTTCAAAAGCCATGAAAGCGGCCTGCCAGGTCCTAGGGGAGACAGTGTCTGCTCAGGAAGCTCCGAGAAGCAGAGGGGATGCACAATTTTCATTAATAGCTAGAGCTACAGGCCCGGTGCGGAGAGGAGGTGCCGCGGGGCCTGACTCCGCACCAAGATGTGAAGGCGCCCCTGAGAACAGGCCCCGGTCCCACTCCCAGCCCGGCCCTCAGGGCACAGCCCGGCCTGGTGCTCAGTAAGAGAGCAAGTAAATGAAAAGGTGAATGAGCGACAGTCACAGCAGCTAACGCTCACGCAGTACCTACTTTGTGCCAAGCGCGGGTCTCAGCACTTGGCAAATATTAACGCATTTAATCCGCAGGAAAATTTTATAATTTCTATAATAAAAGATTACGAGTCCCATGATAAAAACTTCATTATTCCCATCTCACAGCTGAGGAAACTGAAACAGAAGGGTTCAATAACCTGCCCCAGGCCCCAGAGCTCTGAATCCTATCAGTCTTGTTCTAGAACCCTTGGTCCCACCAGTTTGCCAAACCACCTCCCACTTGACACCTGCCCCTTCACGGCTGCTCAGTCCCACCCCATCTTCCTCCAGGAGCCTCACCCCAATACCCGTGTCCCACCTCCAGCATCCCTTCCTAAGAGATGACTTTTTTTTCCATTAAAAAAAATAATGTATTGAGGTGAAATAATTCACATAACACAAAACTTAGCATTTCAAAATGGCATTAAGTACATTTAAGATGTGCAAAAAAAAAAAACCAAAAAACAAAAAACAGCCAACAAAAAAAAAACCCCAAAAAACCAAAAAACCTACCTCCTCCATTTCCAAAACATTTCCATGGCTCCACAGTAAAATGCCTCACCCATAGGTAGTCTGTTCTCCCCCTCCTCTCCTTCCCCCAGCCCCTGGCAGCTACAGATGGATCTATTCTGGACGTTTCATATAAATGGAATCCTACAACGTGTGACCTGGGCAACTGGCTCCCTTCACTGAGAGCAATGTTGTCAAGGCTCGTCCCTGTCAGAGCAGGCAGCACCGTGTCATCCCTTGTTATGACTCAGTGCTCCTCCATGGTCTGGACTGACCACAATCGGTTTAGGCATCCATCCACTGATGCACATTTGGACCATCTGTTTCCACTTTCGGCTGCCTTCTGATCCTCACCATGACCCTGCGAGTGAGGACTATTGTCCTGTCTCCTTTCTGGAAGCAACGCTGACGTTCATCCGTGGCCCAGTGGCGACGGGGAGTGGAGCCCCCCGTCTGCCAAACTAGACAGTCTTTCCCTAGAGCATCCTTGTCTCCCGCCAGCCTTTCACCCACCGTGCAAGTCACACCTCTCCTGGACATCAGTTACCACATGCCAGGCTCTGGGCCAGGTGCTGACAGCACAGAGTGGAGGGCTCAGGCAAGGCCCCAGGGTCCCCCAGGCCCCGAAGCTGCAGAGATGCGCTCCTGCCCGCCCCCCGGAGGTTCCAGAATCCAGGCACACAGCGTCCAAAATGAGTACAGGGGCAGGAGGACCCTGCTCCTTTTCTTTCCTAAGTCTTGGCTTTCCTTCCAGCAGAGAGGGAAGATGGCCCCCAGCAGGAGGCTCTAGAGAGCTACACTGCAAGACTGTGAGTGCGGCAGGAGCTGCTGAGCTGAAGGGCGTCCAGAACACGCAGGACTGAGTCAGAGTGGGGAGGGGGCATGGCCTCAGGACAGCCCTGAGCGTTTCCCCACGACCGGCCATTTCACCTGAGACATAAATGCACGAGATAAAGCCCTTTGCCTGGGATGCCCACCAAGGCTTCCTGCCCTGTAACTTTGAGCCAAACCTTCTCTGAACCTTCTCTCTCTCTGCCCAGAAGTAGGGTCTTGGGACTCTAGAATTCTAGATTCTAGGTTGGGAGGAGTGAGCTGACCTCACAGGGCCCTTTGTTTAGTTTTTGGTTTTTTGATAATGAGGGGGAGAGGGAGGTGAGGGAAGGGCGGGGGGCGCGGGGGAGAAAGACTCTTAAACAGGGCCCACCACGGAGTCAGACGTGGGGCTCAATCTCACGACCCTGAGATCATGACCTGAGTCAAAATCAAGAGGGAGATACCTAACCGACTGAGCCACCCACGGACCTTTCTTTTCTTTTTTTTAGGACTACTTCCCTTCAGGCCACCTCTCTGTATAAGACGGTGCGGCTCTGAGCTCTAGAGACCCACAGAGGCCACCTCCTTTCTGTCCTCCAAGAAACTGCCTCTGCCACACATCTGACTGTTGACGGGACCACCTGAGGGAGTTTCTGGCATTCAGTGTGGAGGCAGTCGGTCTCAGTCGCCACAAACAGTCAGCACTGCCTCCTCAGGCTCCCCTCACACGGGACAGGGGCCCGACAAACACGTGGCGAATGAACGAGAGAAGGAACAAGCAATCCCTCAGTGATTTCCCAGCTCCTGGCCTCTTTCCTAGTCTATTTTTCCATACTGCTACCACTTGAAACTTCAGCTCCTGCCTCCCCCGCGGGTTCCGTGGCTTTAAGCAGACCGCTTAATTTAGCTGAGCCTCAATTTCCCCATCTGCACACAGGGACTCTCCTCTGGGGGAGTGAGGGAGATGGAAAGAGAAAGCAGAGGCCCAGCACCTCAAGGGCTAAGGAGTCCTCCAGGAAAAGCAATTGAAGGAAAGCTGTTTCTCTTTGGCACCCGACCCCTTCCCACGCCTCTCGGCCCTGATCCCCTGATCTCCCTTGGTCCCAGAGGCTGCAGGAAAGAGCCTAGCCCCTGGGCTGGCCCTGACTGGATGTAAATGTTTATGCCAAGCCCAGCCTCCCAGGGACAAGTTATTTGCTCTGCTAGTAATTAATTGCAGTAGGCCTGTCTGGGTAATAAACTCTGCCGGGGAAACATAAACAGTTTGCACAGAGCTCCAACTCCATTGTGAGGCCAGCAGAGAGGGTCTGCAGGAATGGAATGTTCCCCCGCCAGATGACAAAGACCCCTGGAGACCGTGTGAAAAACAGCAGCTGACATTATGGGGTGCTTACTTTGTACTTAGGCACGGTTGAGCCCTTGGATATCTGATATCACTATTTTCCCCGTTTTAAAGAAGAGGACGCCGAAGCTGAACAAGGCAGGGTGACTTGCCGCAGCTGGAAAGTGGCTGGGCTGGGAGGGACATCGAGCCTGACTTCAGAAAGGCAGGGGAGGAGAGGAAGAAGGCAGCCATTCATTCAACAAAAATGTATGGGTACCCCCTGTGCCAGGTACTGGGACCAGAGGAAAAGAAAAGAAAGTCACTGGTATAGAGGGTGACAGTAAGTTACAAGTGGCCATTCAAGCTCTGCAGGGCACAGACCACCCAGTAGGCCTCTGGCAGGAGCGCACAGTAGGTGTGCAGTAACTGAGTTTCTGGCTAAAACTTCCTGCTCTTTTCTTTGACCCAGTGCAGCTTCTCGCCAACCAGTTCAAGGTGTCTGGAAGATGCCGTGCCACGGGGGGTGTAGTGATGCATGAATAAAACATAACCTTTGCCCTCGGGGAGCCCAGTCCAACCATGGGTATGTGCAAATAGATAATGGAGTAGAATGCAAGACAGCTGGATGAGAGTCATGGGGGAGGAGAGAGGGCTAATCAGCATTTATTGAGCACCCACTGTATGCCAGGGACCGCGCTAAGCCCTACACCATCTCATTTAGGCCTTACTACAACCCAGGCAGTGGGGAGAGAATATTATCACTCCCATTTTAAAGACAGGAAAACAGAGGTTCAGAAAGATGAGGTACCTGTTTCAAGGTCACAGACATAAGCAACAGTGGCGGGATTTGAAAGGTAGCCTCACACTAAAGCTGCTCTTCTTTCGTCCTGGCCCCGACCCCACTGCCCTCCCCTCCCCTCCCGAAGGGGCTGCTGAAATTGTGAGGGACAGGACCACCACCATTAAGTTACCTTCTCCTTTTCCCAACTCAGTGCCCACGTGTGCGCGGTGTGTGTGTGTGTGTGTGTGTGTGTGTGTGTGTGCGCGCACACGCAGGATGTGGGAAGCAGTGCACCCTGACAGCCCTGGTTTCCCTTCTAAGCAGCAGAGGTCTGGCTTGCCTGCCTGGGCTGCTTCTCTCAAACAAACCCGGTCAGGCTGATGACCTCTGACCCCCCAGGAGCAGGAAAGTTCCATCCAGATTTCTACTCTGCCCTCAGCCACCAAAGGGCCCCTTCCCAGGAAACTGTTTTCCCCTTTTCCCCCTCTTAGCTCACCTGACCACCGGCTCCCCACCCCAGCTGTCCGAATCCCGGCACCAGGCCCAGCACAGTCCAGGTGAATCTGGTAGACACCCTCAATGGAAGGGGTGCTCCACACCCCCTCCCCAAGCCCCCCAGCCCTCCCTACCCCACCCCATCCCCATCTCCATCCAGGTTTCACCAATATTTACTGAGCTCCCGCAACAAGAGGGGCGTCTGTCCCAGGCGGTTTCACCTGCGGCACATTATTTAGACCTTTCCACAGCCTTTTCAGGTAGGGATGATGTCCATGTTACAGATGAGTAAGACTGAGGGCAGAAGGACTTCTTCGGTCTCTTCTTTACACAGCCAGGGAGATCCGCAGCTGGGCCCGGCCTGGAAGTGGCTCCCCCAGATGGCTTTCAGGTCCTGCCTCAGCAGGGAGAGCCGGGGCTGATGACCAGGTCCGCGTGTGTGGATGAGACCTCCCTGAGCACACTCAGGGACACGGCACCGACATCCTGGCACAAAGGACCACACGGCTGGCCTCTGGGCAGGGGCAGATCTGGACTTGAACGAGTTCATAGAGTTTGGAAGCCCTCTTTAAAAAAAATAAATAAAAAAGAAGAAGAGTACAAAAATATCTTCCTTTTGCACCTTTCACAGAACCTCTGAGTGCGTGGACATAGTGCTAGGTCTCGGAAGGGGCCCTGGAGCCCAGAGGGCCTGAAGCTGAAGCCGCACCAGCCTCATGGTGAGTCCGCCCCTGGGCTGGAGGAAGGGCCCAGAGGCGATCCGAACACCACCCGCCTTCACAAAGGCCCTGCCTCCAGCCCAACCGACAGAGGAGGCTCCGGAGGACATTCCTTCTTCTGGTCACGCGTCCTACTGCGACTAAGCCCTCCCCGCAAGCAATCAGACCAAGTCTGTCTGTCTGTCTCCCTCGCGCCACGGTTTCAGAAGGAGCAGAGCTCCTCTGAGCGCAGGACCGGCCCACGGAGTGTGCGTGCTCCCACGGACGGCAGTGCTGGATTTCTCTGTGATCCTGGAGCACGCCCCCAAGAGGGTCCTCCATACCTGGGTGGGCAGAGTCCCCCCGCCTGTGCCTGGAACCCGAGGCCAGCAGAAACAGCCATACCAAGAACCCCAGCCCCAAATATTTGGAGGCTGTGATACCGTTTACCCAGTGTCCCCACATCCCACGTCCCATCTGGCCCACACGTCAGCCCCGGAAGGTAGCCAGAGCCGGTCGTATCATCCCCATTTACCGAAAGGGATGACAGAGGACACGCGTTGTATGCCTCCTCTGGTCTAGACATGCCAAGGGACCTTCTCATGTGACATCTCACAGACACCCTGGCAGGGAAGGCTGGGTCCTCAGGGGACAAGTGGGGAACTGAGGTCTCACTCAGTCTCTGGGCCGGGAGCAGGGAATGGGGCTAGAGCCCTGCTCGCCCATCTCCCAGCCCGGACCTCGGCCCAGTCTCTTCACAGTCTGGAGGTCTCCACAGTCTGGAGTGCACAGCTCATGAGGGACACCGTGTGTCGTGTGAGGAACGAGAGGCCTCCAGCTTCCGAGGCAGAGGAGTGGCTGGTGGCTTATTACAGGCCTGTCTAGAAAAAGGGGATCAGCAATTGGCTTCTCCTCTCTGGATGTGTCAGAGAAAGAGTGCATAGGTCTTGGAAGCCGGAAGCCTGCTTGAAAGCAACAGCCTCGCAAACTCGGGGCCTGTACCTCCCCCCTTCCACCTGCTCGGCCATCCAGACCCTTCACGAGACCACTCCTCCCTGACAAGCCAGCTGCCCCTTGCCCAGGTCCCAGCTCTGTCCTTCCCTCGTGATTCACCTACTCATACGTCCCTTCCACAAACCCTTATGGAGAATGTAGTGTAGGGTGACCAGCTGTCCGCAGTCACCCAAGACAGAGTGTCCCGAGATGGACCGAGACGGTCCCAGGAAGACTGGGAGGCCTGGGC
>CM053613.1:45268082-45307506 GCA_028646535.1 Procyon lotor
TGCTTCACGCCTCCTGACCTTTGCACATTCTGTGGCCTCGGCCTGAATGCCATCCCCAGAGCCGCCACTTTGGCCTCCTCGTCCTTCCAGATGAAGCTCAGGAGCTCCAGAGCCACCTCCTTCCCAGGAAACCGTCCCTCACCATGCCCCCTGCTGGCACTGGGGTGGGGACTCCTCCCTAAGCCTTCCACAGCACCCGTCACCCTGCAGTGTAGTCACCTGCTCTGCTCCATATCCTTCGGGATCAGAGTGGGGCCCTTCCTCTCAGAAGCCCCAGCCCCGGACATTCAGTCAACATTTGTTGAATGGATATACGATTGCTCCCAGAGCACCTTGTTAGAGCAGTCGTCATACCACCTGGCGCGTAATTAATCCCATCTGGGCATTTGTCTCACCCCCCCACGGTCCCCCCGGGGCCCTGAGACTTCCTAGAGCACAGTGACAGTTTCTGACTAATTCTCTCTATCATTTTGGTATGCGGGGTGAGCCCAAGCGCAGGGATGGATGCCATGACTCCTGAGTCTTAGAGTATTAGATATTTGCAGAAACCCATGGCCTCCGAAATGAGGCACAATACAGCCCATTATGGATTTTGCCCTTCTCTTCCAAATTCCTCAGGAAACCTGTTTGGAAGGGGGAGGGAGGCCTCCTGGGGCTACAGGGGAGGCGGGTGGGAAGCAGGGCCACCGTTCATCGAATGGACTTTAGCCAAGCCTGGACTCCAGGCTTCGGGCAGCCCCTCTTCCCTGGCTCGGCAAACTCAATAAACACAAGAGAGCCTTGAAATGCTTAATCTTGACAGCTCCAATTTACAGACAGGAAAACTAAGGTCCAGAAGGGTAAAGACAAACGTCCAAGGCCCCCCAGTGAGTTCGAGGCAAGCGGGGGGGGGGGCGGTCGTGGGAAAGATCCTGACCCCAAAGGCAGGGTCTCTAACAGGTACCACGCCGCTCACAGGGTCCCCATCCATCTGACGCCCTATGCCAGCTTGGGGAGCAATGACCCTCCTCCTCAAGCCACAGAGAGGCAAACCGAGGCCAAGAGGGCTGAGTCACCCTGATGGAGAAGCAGCACAGGAGGAATAAATGAGAGGGGCAAGGACTCCTAATGCTCATGGGGAGAAAAGTCTCATCTCAATGGTCAGGAGGATATCGGCTTCAGGGGCCATTGGCCATGGCAGAAGAGAGTCGCACATCCTAGTGAGGATAAAGACCTAGTCGCGGTGCTGGCCAGCCAGCTGCAATGAGGACTAGTCATCAAGGTGAATGCAGAAGCCTCATGATCTTCTGCAGCCTCCCCTTCGAGCCCGGGGCCTCCACACATAGATCAGGGCACCCCCAGGGCCCATGAAGGGCTTGGCAGTGCCCAAGGGCAAACCACGGAGAGATGCACCAAGCAGGCTCCAGCCTCTGCCCGGCTTCTGATGTCCCCTGACCTCAAGCAAGGCAGGTAACCTCTAAAACTCTGGTTCCTCTTCTGGAAAACAGGAAGAGGAACATTAACCTCCTTGAAGAGCTGTCAGGAGGATGGCTGGGAAGCAGTTTCTACAGTATCTTCAAGCCTCAGTTTCTTCTTCTGAAAAATGGAAAATAATCTCTGGAGGATCTCTCTAACGCTGTTGAGGAAGAGTGTCAGACGGCAAGCTGTGTGACATTGCTTTGTCGTGATCGCAAAACATGGAGACCACTGGGGTCATGTCTCCCTAGCCCAGCTGCTCCTTTGGGAAAGGAATAGGTCTTACATGTCTTTGATCCCCACACCAAGCCTCGCACACGGCAGGCACTCAATAAATAATTACCGGAAGCAAGAAGAGAGACAGGGAGGGTGGAGAGAGGGAAGAGAGGAGAGAGAAGTGGGGCACAAGGATAGAAGAAGGTAAAGAAAGACAAAAATGAAAATGAAGAGCTTGTAGAAAGGGTAGGAAGAAGAGAAAGGGAGAAGTATCTAGGGGCACTCAGAGGAGCAGGCAGAGGGAAGGGGTACAACCAGGGCGACGAACCAGAGTGCCCCATCTGGGCTGGTCTTGGTCTACAGGGGCTGTCCCCGGGGGCTGCCCTGTCCCAGCCTCCTCCCCTATTTTGTCTCAGTTTTCCATCTCAGAGGCAAAGCCTCTCCCTTTCTGAGCCAGGCCAAGCTCCTAAGAAGATAGGAACCCCTCTCCCCACCCCAGCTTCAGACAGATCGTGGCCAGCCACCCCAGGCCTCTGGAGGTCAGAGGGAGGGAAACAGAGTGGATGGGATGCCTCTATCCCAAGCTCTGGGGGGCCTGCCACCCTGTGTGGTGGGTGTGTTTCCACTTCGTGCCATGTAGGGACTGGAGTGAGTGTGCCAGCGGCCCCAGGGTCTGCTGGCTTGTGACCATGGGGCGCCAGTGCGTGTGGGCTTTAGCCTGACTGTCTGTGGGGGTCAGTGCGGGTGGGGTGTCGCAAACACCGTGTTGGGGAGATAGGGGCCAGCACGAGTGTGTGAGGGCGCGTCCCAGAGTGTTTGTTCCAGTGAGTGCAAGTGACAGTGTCTGTGTGTGTGTACCAGTGTAGGCTACCGTGTGTGCCAGCACGAAGGTGTGGTAGGACTGATGTGTGCGGGAGGGGGTATGTGTATGACAACATGCCTATCCGCAAGAATATGTTCACGAGTGTGTACCAGTGAGTGTGTGACCGTCTGTCATTGTACGCGATGAGCGTGTGGCAGTGAATGTCCGTGTGTGTGCCGGCAGGAGCATGCCCATGGTTAATTTTCCCCGTGTGTCTCCAGGAGCGTGTGTGTGCCATTGTGTGTTAACCTGCCCCCTTGCGTCTCTCTGCGTCTGCTGGCTGGTGCTGGGTGTCAGCAGCGAGTGGCTGTGTGTGTGTGTGTGTGTCTGTGTGTGTGTGTGTCCACGGCGGCGAGGAGCTGGGAGCCAGATGGGGCGTCCGGGTCCTCGCTCTAGGTACCCCCACCCGCGGCCCCCCGGGCACCCCCCGCTCCGGCCCCGCCAGCGACCCCACATAAGAGACCTCGGACACAGGAGAGCTGCCTGCCGCGGAGCCAGGCGTCGGCGCTCCCGGGGTGACCGACTGGAACCCCCGCCCGAGCCCGAGCCCAGGTCGCCCCCACGGGCACCCGGCCGGGCCGCCGCCGGCACTCACCGCGTCCCTTTGTCGCCCATGGTCCGCCGCGGCCGCGGGAGGTCCGAGGCGACAGCGCCCAGGCTGGAAAATCCCCGGCCGGCAGGAGGAGCGCGGGCCAGCCGGCTCCCGGCTCCCTGCTCCGCCTCCTCCGCTCTCCCGGCCGCCGCCGCCGCCGCCGCCCCCGCCCCGGGCCCGCCCGCCGCGCAGCACAGCGCCCAGGCCGCGGCCAGGGGCGTGGAGCAGTGCGGGAGGGTGCGTGTGCCTGCGCGTGTGCCTGCGTGTGCGCGCCAGGGCAGGGCGGCGGGCGCGTCAGGGCCCCGGGGCCGGCATTTGGGGGTCCACGCTGCCGTGCACCCCGCTGTGTGTCTGGTGTACGTGAGGGCGCACGCTGGGGTGTCTATACGTGCGCGTGTGTGCACGCGAGTGTGCCGGTGCGTGTGCACAGCCGTGTGCTGCGGCCGAGTCGGGAGTGTGTTCGTGTGGGGGAACGGTGTGCACGTCTTTGTGCAGTTATGCGTGTGTGCAGGAGGGCTCCCCTGCGCTGGTCGGGGCAGCCTTTTGTGTGCCCGGGAGGGGGGAAGCCTAAGGTCCCCCCACCCGAAGGCCTAGCTCCCTCCCAGCGGCGCCCCTGGTAGGGTGGGGGTGGGGACCTGTAGGAGACCCTGGGTGCCTGGCGCGGCCTCAGCCCTTTGCCTCCCCCTCCCCCACCCCAACTCCCCGCCCTTCTGGAGAGATAGCACCCAACAACCCTACAGGGACAGGAAGAAGGGGCCGGGGTAGGGGAGGAGGAGAAGGCAGCCATCAACGCTGGGGACCGACGAGGGTGGGAGTGGGGCCGGAGACCAGCAAGGCCGGGGTGGGGGTGGGGTGGGGTGTTGGTGGTGGCCGTGGCTGCCTAGGAAGAGGAAGCAGTGAGCACAGGAGATAAGGAAGAAACTTAGAGCTGGCCTGTTGTGGCCTGGGAGTCTGATCTGGTGGGGTAGCACCGTGGAAAGGCCTCTACACAGCTTCATGGCTTTTTATGAGTGACACTGGACACCAGCCCTCTCCATAGGGCTCCAAACACACAAAGTGAGATACTTAATAGGGCTTGCAGAATTGTTCACGGGTGTTTGCTGGCCTCCCCTAGTGCCCGACAGCGGGTAGGAACCCAGTAGATGTGAGCCCATCCCTGTGCAGACTTCTTGGTGTCCTGTAAAACCCTGGCTGGGATCCTGCTTTGCCGGGAGGCCCCTTCCTGCTGTCCAAGTAGTGGGAGAGTATGAGGTGGTTCCCACTGCGTCACTGCTGGGATTTGGCTAATTGCACCAGACAGATCCCTAATATTGGCATATTAATGGAAGGCAAGGAAGCTATCATTTACTCTTATGTGATTGTAGGTCTGTAAACATCTCCTGTAATTATGCTCAGAAGCAGTTACCTATGCTGGTTATATATAGTTGGGTAAGGATATCCCAATAAAATTACTGTAATTAATTAAAAAAATTACTGTAATTATGTCCAGAGAGGCATGTGGTTGAGGAGGGGTGTGCTGATAGGCAGACAGGGTGGTCCAGGGTCTGGGCAATGTTGGGAATTAAGAGAGTGTGGATTAGGGCCCAGGACCTTCTTCTTGGCCTTGACCTCTGGGCTTCACCTTTACTCCCACAGGGGAAGGAGAGAAGCCACCTGCTATATCTGCTGAGCCCGGGGATTTGAGAGGGGCAGACCAGAGTCCTATGTGATGACAGGAGGCTCATTGTGTGAGCTTGAGAGGACCCTAACTGGCATGGAGAGACCAACTTCTGCCACTCTCCGCATCAGTTTCCCCACCTAGAAAACACGGGGTCAACCCGACCACGTGATCTACAGTGGCTCTCTTCATGGTGATGCCCAAAGCACCTGGATTTTAAATTTCAGTTCTCCCTTTGACTCAATTAACACTTATGTTTAGTTTGCTATGAGACATAATGTTGTGGGAGTGCCTGGGTGGTTAAAGCCTCTGCCTTCGGTTCAGGTCATGATCTCAGGGTCCTGGGATCAAGCCCCACATCGGGCTCTCTGCTCAGCGGGGAGCCTGCTTCCTGCCCCCCCCCTGCCTGCCCCTCTGCCTACTTGTGATCTCTCTCTCTGTCAAATAAATAAATAAAATCCTAAAAAAAAAAAAAAAAAAGACATAATATTGTGCATTACTTCCAAGGAAAACAATCAGTCCGGGAAGATGCATCAGATGGTTTCAGGTAACTCTTGCCCCCACACAGCTCTTCCCAGCCCATTTTGGGAAGCATGGCTCTAACGCTCTGGGGACAATGAACAGATTGGTAGGCTGTGCAGTCAACAGGCACGATGTCAAGTACATCCCCACGAGCCCATGAATTTCATGAGGGAGTTAACGGTGTGCCTGACATTACTTGATGTTCTCAATCCTATGAGATAAATTCTCTTCTCCCTGTTTTATAAATAAGCAAGCTGATGCTTAGAGAAGCTAAGTAGTCTGTCCAAATCCATAGCCTCTTGTGGACCTTGGCCTCTGACCTCCCCTTCTCCAGCTCCCCCCGCCCCACCACCACCGAGGGAAGGCAGTATATAGAAAAGCCAGAAGGTGGCCTTTGATTCACTCTTCATTCAATAACTGTTCGTCCAATATGCCATGCGTGGTTCTGGGAAGTTGCAAACCAGTGATCAGTAGGACAAACAGGGCTGTCGTTCCAGTGAGGGGTCTAGGATGGGGGAAGAGGAGGTAAGGGGTATTTTTGCTTTACCTGTCAGGCCCTTCAGACGGTATAAAGTATTCTTAGTATCATTAAAATTAACAAAGATGTAAACGTGATTTGTTGAGGACACCTCTATAAGTATAAATGACCTCATTTCAAGCAGTACCAAGTATTAGGAAGGAAATAAAACAGTGAAGAAACAAAGAGTGATGGGGGCAGTTGTACTCAGACATGGGCTCCTGACCTCTGGGTAAAACTCGCAGGTAAGGACCCAGTGATGGGCGGAGTGTGGTGAGAGCCAGCGGGGAGAGCTGCCCAGGCAGAGGGAGCAGCAAATACAGAAGCCGGCCCCTTCTGAAGTCCAAGAACAAAGTCAGGGTGCCTGGGTTTGGGTGAAACAGGGAAGCAGCCGTGCAGACCCTACGGCGTTTGTGGCTGGGCTAAGGAGTTTGGAGAGCCAATGGAGGACAAGGGAGATGAGAAACACTACCCGCTTATATTGAAAGGTCACTTTGGCTGTTGGCTGGAGAGGTCTCGGTCCGGACAAGCAGAGACAGGGCATCCCGTTACCACAGAGGGCAAGAGAGTGGATGATGGTTTGGACTATGGTGGTGGGAGCAGAAACGAGAAGTAAATGGGCTCATGTGTATTTGGAGGTAGAGAACCTGCTGGGAGACCAACCAGTGGACAGTGGAAGATGAGATTTAGGGCAGGTCTGTGTGTTCCACCCCTCATACAGGCTACGTCCCCACACATTTCTTCAAGGGCACTGAGGGTTGAGAGTCCTGGAGGCTCCCTCCTTCCAGTCTCGACCCATTTGTTAAACAGCCTCCATCTGCAAACCAGATTAGTCTTTCTCAAAGGCAAATAGATTCTACTACTGAGGTTCATAGGGACGGTCATGTCCAACTCTGACCCAGCTTGGGCGAGTCACAAGCCTGAAGTTCACCACTCACAATAATAATCCCTCACCAAAAGAGAAAGAGGGATATGAAGTATTATTCCTGCCTTATAGATGAGAAAACAAAACCTCTAAGAGGGAACATGCCTAAGTCAAAGACACAGCAAATGAAAGGTAGAGGTGTATTTCAAACCTAAGGCTTCTGCTTAGCTGGTCAGGTAGTTAAATGTCAGATTGAAGGAGTGAGTGAAGGCAGGGACAGGGGTTGTTTCTAGCTCGCTGTTCAACAAAGGATGTGAGGTTGACTGATGCAAGCCTTTGAGATGTTAAAGATGAATAAACTAGGGAGTGTCCCTACTTCTGCCCCAACCAGAAATCTAGGTGTCATCTTTGACTTTTCCTTTGCGTCCCTAGATCCCCATCAAGCCATCCTGCGCATCTACCTCCTAAGTGTCTCCCAGTAAAGCTGAAGAGGTAGGCAGGAGCCGGACCATGCTGGGCCTGGAGGGTCATGTTAAGGAATTTGGTCTTTATCGAAAGATCAATGAAGATTTTGAGCTTTGAAAGATTTTACGCAGAGCGTAGACATGCCCGGACGTGTGTTTGGATACGATGGCTCTGGCTCCTGCGTAAAGAATGGATTGTATGTGAGCCAGAGGGGATGGAGAGGGGAGGGACCTTGTTGGCAGTTCAGGGGAAGGATGATAACCGCATTCCAGGGAGAGGATGTTCAATAGCTGCAAAGCCAGGCAGGAAGGAAAGGGTACAGCACTTTGGAAGAATTCAGCTGGATCTGTGGCCAAAGCACAGAGAGGGAAAGAGTGGGACTGGAAAGGAGGATGCGGCCGTTATCTCGAGGAAGCAGGCTCATAGCTGGGTCAGCTCCCCAACATGGCAGGGTCTAACAAGACCCCCCGTTTGCTTAACAAGACTGCTTTACGGTGGGATTGTTGGTATCGACAAAACCAATTCTGGCCGACTCGAACGTCGAAAGAACTTATCGGCGGCATATTCAGATAGCTGCTGCTGCTGAGGAAGGAACACCACAACTCATACCCCCAGCCATTGCCAGCCTTGGACGGAGCCCCAGAAAATAGGTACGGGCACTGCCACGTCTGTCACCGGCAAAGATCCGTCACGGGCTCTGCGTCTCTGAATCAAAGCCTCCCACGCCTCAAAATCCCCCGTGATTGGCTGAGCCTGGTCACGTGGTCCTGATGGGCAGGCAAGGCCCCTGAGAAACTGCCCTGGTGGCATTTGCGATTTCCATACTGGGAGGCAGCCTTTGACTTACTCCAAGACTTGGAAGGCAAAGGATTCCCCAAACGTAAGCTGGGAATTTAGAGGCTGAGTAGCCAAAAAGTAGAAATACCCACTCTACGACGAAACGCAGCTGGGTGAGTGACGGTAACACTCAGAGCCTGAAGATGACAGGGACAGCTACCCTTGCTAACGGAGAGGCCTTTGCCAGGTTGTCGTGATATTGTTAGCTTTCTAAAGAAGAGAGACAGCAGTTAGGATTCTAGTAATGGTGAAGTAGCTTCTAGCAGACTAATCCCTGTAGATGGCAATATAAACTTTGAACAGAAATTAAAAAAAAAAAAAAAAAAACACAAGATTTTGAAGGCACTGGAGGACGAACAGAAACAGTCCAAAACCGGAGGGGATTTTGCTTTTGAAAGATGGGAACCACACTGGGAGAAATCTGCTTTTAAATGCTCTTCCACTGAGGGCCTTTCCCCTCTAGGGAAGCTAGAACTCAAGCAGAAGCCTTGAAGGAGCTGAAAACTGTTGGAGGTAGTAGAAGGAGGAATTTGGGGGTGCTAGGATGGCTAGAAATTGACAGGGGAAGTCCTGGGAGGGAGAGACCTACAGAGGGGCTAAGACTCCAAATCTCCGGATAGATTGTCCTCAAGTCCTCTCTGAGGCATGGACAACATCATGTCATTTCAGCCCCAGAAAAAGAAGTAACATGTCATCAAAGCAAATACACAGATGACAAGCAAATGAAAAGACGATCCATGTCTTATGTCATCAGGAAAATGTAAATTAAAACAACAACGAGATACTACTATGCACTCCTTAGGATAGACAAACTTTGAAATACAGACATCAAATGATGGCAAGGATGTGGAGAAACAGGAACTCTCACCCACCGTTGGTAGGAATGCAACTTTGGAAGACAAGTTTGATGGTTTCTTACAAAACTAAACATAGCCTTGTCCAATCCAAGCCCGCAATCCAGTAATCGGGCTTCTTGAATTTATCTGGATAAGTTGAAAACTTATGTCCACATGAGAACGTGAACAGGTGTTTACAGCGGCTTTATTCATAATTGCCAAAATTTGGAAACAACCAAAATGTCTTTCAGGAGATAGATGGATAAATAGACTGGGGTACAATAAAATATTATTCAATGCTAAAGACAAATGAGCTACCAAGCCATGAAAAGGCCGGAGAAACCTTAAATGCATATTACTACATGAAAGAAGCCAATCTTGAAAAAAGCTACATACTGTATGATTCCAACCATATGACCTTCTGAAAAAGGCAAAACTATGTAGACAGTAAAAAGATCAGCAGAGCCAGGCATTGAGGGGGAAGGGAAGAATGAATACGTGAGCACAGATGATTTGTAGGGCAGTGAAAATACTCTGGGGGCTCCTGGGTGGCTCAGTGGGTTAAAGCCTCTGCCTTCGGCTCAGGTCATGGGTCCTGGGATCGAGCCCCACGTTGGGCTTCCTGCTCAGCAAGGAGTCTGCTTCTCCCTCTGCTCTGCTCCTCCCCCCTCCTCCTACTGGTGCTCTCACTCTCTCTTTCTCAAATAAGTAAATAAAATCTTAAAAAAAAAAAAGAAAGAAAGAAAATACTCTGTATGATACTATAATGGTGAATACATGTTATTACTTATTTGCCAAGACTCTTAGAACATAAGACACTCCCAGTGAATCCTAATGTGAACTGTGAATTTATGACTATAATGTGTCGATGTAGGTTCATCAATTGTAGCAAATGTACCCCTTTGGTGGGGAATGTTGATATTAGGGGAGGATATGCATGTGTGAGGGTGGGAGGTATATGGCAAATCTCTGTACCTTCTCAGTTTTGCTGTGAACCTAAAGGTGTTCTAAAAAAAACTTAAAGACTGATAATTTTTTAAAGGAAGTAAGAATGGGACAGAAAAATCATCTAAATAAATACTAAGTGGGAATTTCATAAATTTGATGAAAAAATCAGCTTATAGATCCAAGGAGCTCAGGAAAACCCTGAGTTTCCCCAAGTAAGATCAATACAAAGGACTAACATCTAAGTACATCATAATCAAACATCTAAGTACATCAAAATCATAATCAATCTGTTTTTCTGCAGAAAACAAGCAGAGGAGAAAAGACACGTTACAAACACGATTATACACAGTGAAGCAAATACAAAGGAGGGCTGACTTTTCATCGGAAACAACAGAGGCCGGGAGACAATGGGATAACATCTTTCAAGTGCTGGAAGAGGGAAAAACTGTCAACCCAAAATTCTCTATCTGGCAAACATATCCTTCAAGAAAATGAAAGTGAAATAAAGATATTTTCAGATAGATGATAGCAGAGAACGTCCATCACCAGCAGCACGGCAGTGTGAGAAATGCTAAAGAAAGTTCTTCAGGCTGGAGGAAAATGACACCAGATGGAAAGGTAGAGCTTTTGAAAGGAATGAAGAGCACCAGAAATGGTAAATACATGGACAAATAGAAGGCTCTTTTTCCCTTTATTTTTAACTGACTGCTAAACGCCAAAATAATAACATTTTATTATGGGATTTTTAATGGATGTAGAAGTAAAATATATGACAACATTAGGACCATAGGACATGGAGGATCGAGATAAATGGAATTACATTGTCGCAAGGTTCACATATTTTATTCTAAGTAGACTGTGATAAGTTAAGGACGCCTATTTATAATCCCTAGAGCAACCACTTAAAACTTAAAAAGTAAATAAAGATGAAGTATTAAAAGTATTTGATTAACTCAAAAGAAGACAGGAAGGGAGAAACAGAGGACCAAAAAAGAGATGGAACGAAAGAAGAAAAACAAATAGCAAAATGGTAAACCTAATCCTACCATAGAGAAAATTACATTAAATAAAAATGGAATCAAAGAAAAGAATAAAAAAGGTAAGATCTAACTATACACTGCCTTCAAGAGCTACACTTTAAATATAAAGACACAGATGGATAGAATATAAAGGGGTGGGTACAGATATACCATAGAAGCCTAAGAAAGCTGTGAACATAAGAAAGCTAATTTAGCTATATCCATGCCAAAGAGAAGAGACTTCAAGATAAGATTATTATCTGAGATTAAAGAGGGATATTTCATAACAATAAAGGCTCAACTGATCAAGAAGATATAATCATAAATGGGTATGCATTTAATAAAAGAACTTCGAGATACATAAAGTAAGAATTCACAGAACTAAAAAATAGGTAAACCTACAATTGTGTTGGTGATTCTTTTTTTTTTTTTTTTTTTTACGATTTTATCTGTTATTTGAAAGAGAGAGAGCAAGAGCAAGGGCAGAGGGAGGGGGAAAGGCAGGGGGCAGGGGATGAGGGAGAAGCAGACTGAGCAGGGATCCTGATGAGAGGAGGGGCTCCATCCCAGGACCTGGGGATCATGACCTGAGCTGAAGGCAGATGCTTAACCGGCTGAGCCACCCAGGGTCTCCTGTGTTGATTCTTAACATTCCTCTCTCACTAAGTAAGAACATCTAGAGAAGCATAAATAAAATTTAAAAAGATTTGAACAATATTGTCAACTACCTTCACCTAATTGATATTTGTGGAAGTATGCAGCCAACAATTGCAAAATACACATTTTTTTTCAAATGCACATCAAATATTCACCAAGGTAAACTTTATGCTGGACCACAAAAAGGCCCCCCAAAACAAAACTCAATAAATTTCAAAAGATTGATATCTTATAGACTACATTCTCTGAACACACCAGAATTAAATTAGAAATTAATAAAATTAAGATATCTAGGGCTTTACACATTTAAAAATTAAATAACAGACTTCTAAATAGCACATGGGTCAAAGAAGAAATCACCAGGAAAATTAGAAATTATTTTGAGTTGAATGGTAAAGAAAATGCAACATATAAACACTTAGGGGAAGCAATTAAAGTAGTGCTTTGGGGAAATGTATATTTTATATGCTTATAATATAAAGGAAGAAACAATTAGAATCAATCATCTAAATTTCTATCTTGGGAATCAAGAAAACAAAGAACAGATTAAACCCAAAGCAAGTGGGAGAAAGGAAATAATAAATACAAGAATATAAATCAACGAGATTAGGGGCAACTGGGTGGCTCAGTCAATTAAGTGTCCAACTCTTGATTTTGGCTCAGGTCATGATCTCAGAGTCGCAGGATCAAGGCCCAGGTTGGACTCTCTGGGTGGGCATGGTGCCTGATTAAGGTTCTCTCCCTCACTTTCTCTGCCCCTGACTCCACCACTGTGTGCTTGTGCGCTCTCTCTCAAAAAAAAAGAAAAAAAAATTTAAATTAAAAAAAAACCTGAATTCTAATCAAGTCCGGTTTTATTATCAAAAACCTTGTCACAAAACAACTCTGGGGCGAAAGGATTTCAGTGGCGAATTATAAAAAATCTTTAAGGAAGAAGTAATACTAATCTTACACAGACAGATTCAGAAAATAAAGGAAGGAACATTTCCCAACTTGTTTTAACCACCTGAATCATCCTGATACCAAAACCTGAAGACATTACAAGAAAAAGAAAAACTGTAGGTAAATATTCCATATGAACCTCACTATACATGAGTACAATGTAGCTTAATTATCAGAGCATAGTACACAGTAGGTGCTCAAACAAAAAATTCTGAAGTATTAACAAATTGAATCCAGCTGCAGATGAAAGACACAATATATCATGACCAAGTGGGATTTATCTCAGGACATAAGGTTGGCTTAACGTTTTAAAATCATCGTGATTTACTGCATTAATAGATTAAGGGAGAAAAGCCGCATGAACATCTCAGTACACGCAGGAAGAAGCATTGGCAAAGTTCAACATCCATTCGTGATACAAACCCTCACTCAGTAAATTAGTTATAGAAGGGAACTTCCTCAACTTAATAAAGAGAAACTATGAAAAGCCTATAACTAACATGATACTTAAACTTGAAACCCTAAATACATTCCCCTTAAGATCAGGAATAGGGCAAAGACAGCTCTCGCCACTTCCACGAATGTGACAGCAGCAATCCTAGCCATTGCAATAAGGAATACAAAGAAATAAAAGGGACAAAGACTGGGAAGAAAGTACATCTGTCTATATTTGCAAATGACATGACTGTTAATACAGAAAATGCTGAGATGTACAGCTGCTAGAATTAATAAATGAAGTCAATACATAAAATCAACTGTGTTCCTGTATACTAGCAGGAAAAAAATGAAAATGAAATTTAAAATTCTATCACAAGAGCATTAAAAAAATGAAATACTTAGGGATAAATTTTTTTAAAGACTTTATTGATTTATTTGACCTAGAGAGAGAAAGAGAGAGAGAGAGAGCACAAGCTGGGGGAGCAGCAGACAGAGGGAGAGGGAGAAGCAGGCTCCCCATTGAGCAGGGAGCCTAATGCCGGATTCGATCCCAGGACCCTGGGATCATGACCTGAGCCGAAAGCAGCTGCTTAACTGACTGAGTCACCCAGGCGCCCCACTTAGAAATAAATTTAATAAAAGACACGCAAGACCTTATCCCTTACACTAAAAATTATAAAACATTGCTGAGAGAAATCAAAGGAGGGTTAAACAAAGGAGGAAATATACCAAGTTCATGATTTTGGAAGACTCAATATTAGTCTAGTATTCTCCCAAATCAGTCAATACAACCCCAATAAGCTTTTCAATTTTTTTTAGTAGGTATTTCCATGGAAATAGTGAAATCAATCTGGGGGAAGGGAAGAAAAAGACAAAGTTGGAGGACACTTGCTACATGATTTCAAAACTTGACGTCAAGCTGCCGTCATGAATACAGAAACCAGAGTGGTACTGATACAAAGAATCAACGGGACGGAAATAAGCTCACAGGTCAATTGTCAACATTCCCTTTGGGATTGTGAGCTCTACACCTGTATCTGAATCCATCTGGTTCCTCGCTGCATCCCTGGAGTCTAAAACAGGCCTGAATTAATGAATGAGTATAATGTCACTTAATTATCAGAGCATGGTACATAGTAGGTGCTCAATAAATATTGAATAAATAAGTGCATTTTAAGGAATGGAGTGGGCGTAACCATCCAGCCTTCTCCTAAGGTCCCCACCAGATGTAATTTCTGGAAGTGGAGCAACCACCCTATTTTAAACTACCTCACCCCACGTCTCCTAGTTCCCTTCTTCAGAGTCTTCTCTTCCCTTCACCTTCACCTTCACCATCCAGAAATCAACATCACCAGCTTTCTGATCCACATTCCACCCTCTACCACTGCGAACCCTCTAAAATTCAGAAAGCGGATCATGCTAGTGGCTCTAGTGGTGACACCCAAAAGCCTACAAGCCATGGGGTTCCCTGGTGGGGAACCTCCAGAACGAAGACGGAGGAGTGAGAGTCAGGGCTGGAGCTGTCCCTTCAGAAAGGGTGACCCAGTGCCCAGGTTTGCCCAAGACAGAGGAGTCGCCTGACACACAGCACTTACCTATGTCCCCTCTCTAAGGAAACCAGCAACCTTTTCTGCCTTTAGATGTGGTGACTTTCACCCCAGATCTGATTCATAGGCAGATAGCTTCACGTCTTGACTTATCAACTAATTAATAGCTAGTGATTCCCTTCCTCTCCTGCTCACCTTCCAATCTCTTCCACATTGTATTGGTTATAGTGTTAGTTTATCCTTCTACTGAGCATTTCCTCAAGCTCAGTGATCATTTACAATCTTTATTTCCAGTTCCATCTATGTTAGCTATATCTCATACTTTCTACTTTGTAAAATGGAGACATTAGCCTCCCTACACCGTTTCGTCTGTCCTCCACCCCATTCTGATTCTGACAGACAGTTACTTTTATATTGCCAAGAGTTAGTTATGCATGTCCTGTAACCATAATTAAGTCTTCCATGCTTTATCTAGAATGTAATTCTGATCATTTAAACCCCATAAACAGCATCTACAACCTTATGATTGGAAATAAATTCTAACTAAAGATTTTCGTGGATTCATAAAACAAGAAATACGTGTCTTAAAAAACCAGGGAGGAGTTCCAGGAAATGAAAAATCTGATTGCCAAAGTAAAAAATATAATTTAAAAGTCTAGAAACTAGTGCCAAGGGGCACCTGGGTGGCTCAGTTGTTAAGCATCTGCCTTCGGCTCCGGTCATGATCCCAGGGTCCAGGGGTCGAGCCCGGCCTTGGGCTCCCTGCTCAGCGGGAGGCCTGCTTCTCCCTCTCTCACTCCCCCTGCTTGTGTTCCCTCTCTCCCTCCCTCGCTGTCTCTCTCTCTCTCTGTCAAATAAATAAAGTCTTTAAAAATTAAAAAAAAAAAAAAGAAGAAGCTAAGGCCAGAAAGTAAGGAAGTGCTTAAATAAAGCAGGAGAGTGTGGGTCATCAGGACATGGAAGCCAACCTGAAAGGGCACTTAATGGCCAAAGCTGCCTAAAGTATAAAACAAATATAAATGAATCCAGACTGACCTACATGACTGAATAAATAAATAATTGCAGGGAAAGGATAAATCCTTCGTACAGAATTATTCCAAGTAACATATGCAGCCACTCTCCTCTCCAGATGGAGCTTAATTGTCTCTTCTCCAATTGAATGTGGCTGTAACCGAGTGACTCACTTCCAAAGAATAGACTATGGAAAGGGGAAAACATGGTAACTTTACAGCGGGCAAATCTGACACACAGTCACTGCTTTCATCAAGTGATCAAAGTGACAGACCATCACCACCTGATATCACGTGGCCCTTCGCCTTTGTGGTATTCTCCCCCCCAAAGCATCCCACCCTGGTCTAGTCACGGGGAAAAGTCCAAATTGAGGGGTGTTCTACAAAATACCTAATACTCTCCAAAACTGTCAAAGTGATTTTAAAAAAAAGAAAAAAGACGGAAA
Source organism: Procyon lotor (assembly GCA_028646535.1). NCBI lineage: Eukaryota > Metazoa > Chordata > Mammalia > Carnivora > Procyonidae > Procyon > Procyon lotor. The sequence continues at coordinate 45,283,914 of CM053613.1, forward strand.
ACAAGGAAAGACTGGAAACTATCCCCAGGGAGACTCCAGAGACAGGACTAAACATGATGGGCTATACTGGATTGGGTCCTGAAAAGGAAAAAAGATATTAGTGGAAAACTGTTGAAATTTGAATAAAAAATCTGGGCTTCCAGTAATAGTGATGTATGATTGTTCATTTCTTAGTTACAAGATGCTAACATTAGAGGAAACTGGGTGAAGGGCATATGGAAATTCCCTGTATTATCCTGGCAACTTCTCTCTGAATCTAAAATTATTTTGAAATAAAAGATTTACTGTAAAGATTATCTAGAAGCAGGGGGAACTTGGGTGGCTCAGTCAGATGACTCTTGATGTCAGCTCAGGCCTTCATCTCAGGGGCTTTGAGTTCAAGCCCCTTGTTGGTCTCCATGCTGGGCGTGGAGCCTACTTTAAAAAATAAATAAAAAAAATAAATCTAGAAGCAAACGTCATGGAATTCTCCAGGATTATAGAGAAAAAAACAATTTTTTTCAGAGGGGGGGAAAAATCGAATCACAAGGGATCAATTCAAGAGACCTAATGTTTATGTAATGAAATTTCCCGAGAGAAAAGGGAAAATAGAGGCAGGAAAATAGTTAGAAATAATAGAAGAAAATTTCCCCAGAGAAAGAACAAGTCTTTAGATTAAAAGTACACACTGAATGCAGAGCAGAATAAAAAACAAACAAAAAACTCATGCATGCCTAGGGTCTCCTGAGGTCTCAGAAAGCCTAACTTTTCCTGGAAATTAAAAACAAATAAACAGATGATCTATAAAGGTATAAAGATCAAATCAGCATCAGTCTTCTATGGAGCTAGAAGGTAGGAAACAATGGCCCACAAAATCAGGGCAAATGTTTTTGAACCACTAAACTAAAAAACAACTATAGGGTCCAAATAGACTTGTGAGAGTGAAGGAGGCTTACCTCCCCTGCAATCTTGCTGGAAAAAGTTACCTGAGCTTGTGCTCCAGGAAAACAAAAAAAAAGGAAGACATAACGCAATGCTTTCATTCTCGAAGTATAGTTCCGGGAGGGGCATCTGGTGAGGTGTAAGAAATGCAAATTCTCAGGCCCCACCCCTGACCCACTGAATCAGAAACTTTGGAGGTGGGCTCAGTGATCCGTGTTTTACCAAGTTGGAGAACCACTGGAGCTGTGGATGGTGCTCTCCAACCTTGAATCTCCTTCAGCTGTTGGCTGCTGTGAGTTTCTGCATAAAATGCAGCTGCTCTCTCCCTCCTCCCTCTCTCCCCACCCCAGTCTCAAGGGGAGACTGTCTCCAGAGTCCATGGAACCCCGCTGAAACTTCCTTGATTAGCTTTCTTCCCCTGCTTTATTCTAGCGATGGTGATCTGCTGGGGGAGTGGTCTTACACCAGAATCCTTGCCTCAGGCTCTGCTTCTGACTAATCTGGACTGTCAAGAAACAATAGAACTAATCCCAACGCACTCTGAAAAGAACCTCCAGGGTAATAACTGTTTGTCTAGAAGTATTTCATTTAAATTAGAACAGGAAAACATAGGCTCTGATAACAGCATCTTAAAAATGTCTTCAAGAATAAATTGACTTCCAGTTAATAGATTGTACAATTAAGAAGTTAGAAGCTCTTAGTCATATGATAAAGAAGGAGCATGTTTCTTCTCTCAGAAAGGAATAGGAAAGATGCCAAGAAACTCCAGGAAAAACACAAAACTGTACCAGAAAATTGTGATTCAAATATGAAGTAAATAAAAATGTGGCATGATTTTAAGGATTGATATGTAAGGCAAGAGAAGTCTTTGGTTTTAACATTTGAAATATTCTTTTCTTTGGCCTTATTTTCTTTCACTTCTATTATGAAAAAATTCAAACATATGCAGAGGTAAAAAGAATAGCAAATTCAGCTGCGTGTACATCACTCAGCCTCAGTGGTCATCAAGGTCTGCTCAATCTCAAATATCTAGTCAGTTTTCTCTTTTATAGTTGACTTGTCTGAGTGGGGATCCAAACAGGGTTTGTGTATTACATTTAGTTGCTGTGTCTTCTACATCTTCCCTGGGCTACTCCACTTTGGACAGCACCAGTTAAGGGATTGAAATGACATTTCCTTCTCTACTGATCCAGTCACCCACCTAAAATCTGCAGGGGTTGTTTTGTTCTTGCTTTAAGGCCAAATCCTTTGACTTAATCAATATCATCTCCTGAAATAACCATTGGGTCATCTTCAAGTTCATGCTGCTTCAAGCTCTCTCAAATCTTCAGTTTCTTTAGAGGCAAAAGAATTTCCAGGGGCTTTATCTTTAGGTTTTAAAGGACTTTTTCTTGGTGACCCAGTCCACATAGAAATTTGGGATTCCTCATTCCAGCATAAACAATGAGGCAGGTGTCTAATGTCTAGAAATCTTCTAGACTTTTCTGTTTACCGAAGTTTATTAAGAGCTGTGAGTTTAAACATGCTATGGATACTTGAGCACCAGGTGAAATTAAAGAGATCCAAACAATGCTCTAATTTATATCTGGACTTTCCAGAAAACCCAGAAAGTCTAAGTTAGGGGCCGAAAGGTGTTTGGAGTGTAACCATAAAAGTGCCCCCTTACAAATGATCCCATGGGTCCCAGTTTTTGTTATAAGTTGCTCATTTGACCAGCAGGATTGCCATCCAGGAACCTTCTGCCTCCAGCCCAACCCTCCCTGGGTCTTCGGTGCTGGACTTTACCCCTGCCCTCCCCTTTATCGGGTGGTTGATTCTAGGAAGGGCAGGAGGGTTAGGTGGGGCTGGAACACAAGATGAAGGGAGTTTGGATCTGTTGCCCAAGACCTCACGGTTACCAATAGGTTGGGCCAGGCTTTGGACCCAGGTCAGTCTGGCTCCATATTTTCCCCACTTCTTGTCCTTCCCCAATCCTAAAACACCTGGGAGCCAAAGGGAAAAGTCCTAATGGGACCTGGGTGTTCCCTGAGGGGTCCAAACGGTCAACAGGTGAGGAAAAATTGGAGAATTGTGCAAGTCAATTTCTTCACTCTTGGGGTGAGGGGGCTTAAACATTAACCAGCTAATCTGTGTGTGTGTGGAGGGGGCTGTCTATCTTGAATAAGCCAGACACTGAGTCCTTGCCCTCAAGGAAACTTCCTGAATGTTTTCTGCCTGTGAATGATGAACCCCTGCTGGCAGGCAAGATTTTCGTCACTGTTCTCCTCGTCCATTCTCATTGCCAGAACAAGGTCAGGCACAACACAACCACTCTATGGGTGAATTTCACTTCTGAAAATGAGCCCTTTCTCTGCCACTTGATCATTCTTTCAGTATTCAGTGATTTTGTAAATTATTAGAAAAGAGAAAACTATAAGCAGGGAAGGGAATTTGCGGGGGAAATTATGCATGCTGCTTTGTAGACATATTTTTTAAATGCCTTCCTGGATAAAATAGGGGTAACAGAGGGAGAGAATAAGCAGCCTTAGAAATCTGCTGAGGAAAAGGCTCTTCATTTCTGAAGGGCATGTAGGACCTTTGCAGACCATGTACCGTATTCAAGGATCTCTAAGGATCCGTGGCCCAGAAGTTGGAAAGGGGGCAGACGTTGGCGTGGGTCATCAGGAGCATTATCTTCAGGCTTCCAGGAATGGGTTCCTTATTCATTTAATAGGTACTAACTGAGCACCTACTATGCATCAGAACTTGTTTAAAACACTGGGGATACTGGAGCTTGCATTCTAGTTGGGAGAGCAGGAAAAAAAATTAACAAGTAAGATAAAAATTAGAAATGCATTTACCCCTTGACCTAGCAACCCCCCTTCTGGGACTGTAGCCTAGAGCTTTGCCCGCACAGTAAAATGATGTAGGCATGAGGTTATCCATTGCAGTACTAGTGATGCTAGTGAAAGATTGGACACAACTTTGAATCCTAAACTGTGGGAACATATTAGCCATTCAAACCAAAACAAAATAACTTTTAAAATTTGATGGTGATAGGGGCGCCTGGGTGGCTCAGTCGTTAAGCGTCTGCCTTTGGCTCAGGTCATGATCCCAGGGTCCTGGAATCAAGCCCCGCATCGGGCTCCTTGCTCAGCAGGAAGCCTGCTTCTCCCGCTACCATTCCCTCTGCTTGTGTTCCCTCTCTCGCTGTGTTTCTCTCTGTCAAATAAATAAAATCTTTAAAAAAAAAAAATTTGATGGTGATAAATGTGTGATGGGGAAAAATAAAGAGGGAAGGGGATTAGGTTATGCAGGGAGGGATGTTACTATTTTAACTTGATTGTCAGGGAAGTTCTAACGGAGAATATAACATTTGAGTAAAAACCTGAAGGAGATGATGATATATTAGGGAAGTGTTCCAGGCAGAGGGAAGAGCACGTGCAAAGGCCCTGGGGTGAGAGCCCATCTGGTGTATCTGAGGAGCAGTCAGGAGCCCAGCTGGGTTGAAGCAGAGTGAGCCAGAGTCAGAGGGGGTACCAGTGTTGCCACCCTAGGCTCTCTGAGTCTGAGCGGCTACAGCTATGGGTCAGCCAGGACCCTGGGAGGCTCCCTTCCTGTGCTGGCCTCCCCAGTTCATTCAAACATTTACCCCAAATGACACCTGGCCCTTCCCCGGTTCTCCTCTTCCTGTGAATATTCGTCCTGAAATGGGATGCCCAGAACTGTGCTGGCTTGTGTCCTCAGTGCACACCGCCACCTCCAACCCACCTGCCCTGTCCACAGTGCTGCGGGCTGCCCACTGCTCCCTCCTGGGACCTCTCTTCTCTGCTGGTCTTCCAGACTCAAGCCCTACCTAGCCCTCTGACTGTTTTTTCGAAGCCCCCCTCACTACCCCTGCATACCGAGGCTCCCAGGCTCTGTCGCCACTCTCTTCTCTCTCTCCTACCAACCCTTGCTGTCCTCCCCCAGGGCTTCTGAGTACAGCTCTCTCTGGAGCCCCGATCCACAGTCCTCTCGCTGCCTGGACCCCAGATGTCTCAGGCACCTCGGACTCCACCTACGTCCAGAGCCGGGCTCACCACACACTGATCACTGCCCTGCCCCCCCAGACCAGTTCAAGCTGTTCCTCTGGATGCCCTCGCCCAGACAGCACCAACTGTCCTCCCTACCTGCAACTTCCATCTGTGCCCACCCGAGCAGGGACCAGCTCGGTCCTGACATCACTGGCCGCCTGTCACCTGCCGCCTCCCCAGCACCTAGCACAGCGCCTGGCACACAGTACTTTAGCCAATGACCGGACAGTCTCATCCACTATTTCCGGGTTCTAAATCTGCTGCCCTCTCACAGTGACCCCTCCCAGGCTCAGTGGGTCCACCCTGCAGACCCCCACCCCTCCAAAGCTGGGGCGGTTGCCGGTGGGGGGCGGGCACAGACCCCAGGAGGCACAGAACCTTTACGCTTGCCCACTGGAGGCTCGCTGTGGGTCTCAGTGACCCACAGTGCCTGTGGGAGACAGAGTGTGACTAGGTCACAGAAAGCTTTGCATAGAGCTGTTTGAGCAGGAGGAGAGAGAAGCAGAAGCAGGCCTTGAGGGGTCCAGTCCAGTCAGACCCCCGAGGAACATTAGTGGCCCTCTCAACTCAGCATCCTGAATGAGATCGTAAGCCCCACAGAGCAAGGATCTCCTCTGTCTGCTCCTTCATCTGGCTCCCCTTGGCAAGGCCTCCGCAGAGGTCCTACCCACCCGCAGGGCACCTGATCAAATGCGTGCCACCAGTTAAACGTGAGTTCTAGATAAACAAGTAGTTTATCCTACCCTACCTGGTGTGTCTTTCAGATATACTTATAGTAGAAAATTATCTCTTGCTTCTCTGAAATCCAATCCGCGGGGCGATCCTTTATTTCTGCTAGCTAAATCCAGCAGCCCTACCCCCAGGTGACATTGCGCAATGTCGGAAGACATTTTCAGTTGTCCCAGCTGGAGGGGTGGTACTATGGTCTTTAGTGGGCAGAGGCCAGGGAGCTGCCAAACACCCTACGGTGTGTAGGAAAGTTCCCCACAACCAAGAATTATCCAGACTAAAGTGAACCTCTCCCTAGGGATACCCAGGGGGCACAGAACTCCCGCCCCACTTGATCTCTTACCCCCCAGCCACCCGCCTTCCCCGCCCCCTCAAGCCATTAAGAGACACTCATGGTCCCGTCTCACGACCAATGCCAAGTTACAAAGTTAATGGGAAAAACAGGATACGAAATTATGTTCCCTCTCAGCACCGCACAGGCGGGTTTAGGCACCAAAGAATTCAGTGAAGGGAAAATGTAAAATGTCATGGTGGTTACCTTAGGCCATAGGAACATTTCTTCCTCTCTCCTTTTCTCTTTTTCTTTTCCCACACTTCTCAGAGAACCATGGTGGTAAAATACTTAAGAGTTTTTAAGCTTTTCGTTACATAAGTAACGCATGAGTGCCTTCTCCTTGTGTTAGAAAACAAGGGGAAGAATGCAGCAAGAGTGTCCTCTGACCGGCGCCTCCGGTCTGGGCCCAGCGCCCACGGGAATAACTGTTCCTGCAGGGCTAAGGCAGAGTATTAGGAGGCACCTGGTTGTGACTTTGGCCTTGAACTGACACTGGAAAATGCAATCACACACTCACGGGGCAAATGCATCCTACTAGATATTGCCAGGTTGTTTTAGAGGTAGCTGTGTCATTTTATTCTACCACCAATGGGGTCAGACAGAGTGGGTGTGAGCCAACACTTGACCCCAGACTCGAAAATGCTGGTCAGGGACGACTGAGGTGGCTCAGTCGGTTAAGCGTCTGCCAAAGGCTCAGGTCATGATCCCCAGGATCCTGGAATCGAGTTCCCTGTCGGGATCCCTGATCAGCAGGGAGCCTGCTTCTCCCTCTGCCTGCCGCTTCCCCTGGCTTTGCTCTCTCTCTCTGACAAATAAATAAATAAAATCTTTTAAAAGAAAGAGAGAAAGAGAGGAAGGAAGGAAGGACGGAAGGAAGGAAATGTTGGCCAATCTGATGGGTGAAAAGTATAATCTCATTGTTTTCCTTTGCACTTCCCTTATTACAACTATTTTTTTCAGCTTTATCGAGATAAAATCAACATATAACATCCTATAAGTTTAAGGTATACAGTGTGATGATTTGATACACACATATGTTGTGAAATGATCACCACTCAGGTTAGTTAGTACATCCATCACCTCACATAGTTACCCTGTGAGTGTGGATGTGTGTGGTGAGAACTTCAAAGATCTGCACTTAGCAGTTTGCAAGAATTCCGTACCGTTAGCTACCATCACTGCGCTGAACTTGATCATCTTATAACTGAGTGCTTGGCCACCTTTACCCATTTTCTCCACCCCCGAGCTTCTGACAACCACCAATCTACTCTCCACTTCTATGAGTTTGGGGTGTTTTCTTTTTTTCTTTTTTTAAAGATTCTACATATCTTTATGTAGAATCTTATGATCATAAGATCACACACTAGGGGCACCTGGCTGGCTCAGTTGGTAGAGCTTATGACTCTTGATCTCTGGGTTGTGAGTTTGAGCCCCATGTTGGCTGTAGGGATGACTTAAATATAAAATCTTTTTTTTTTTAAGATTCTATTTATTTATTTGACAGAGAGAGTGTAAGCAGGGGGAGAGGCAGAAGGAGAAGCAGACTCCCTACTAAGCAGGGAGCCTGATGTAGGGCTCAAGCTCAGGACCCTGGGATCCCAGGACGCTTAACTGACTGAGCCACCCAGGCACCCCAAAAATAAAATCTTTTAAAAAAATAGGATCTAGGGGCGCCTGGGGGGCTCAGTGGGTTAAAGCCTCTACCTTCGGCTCAGGTCATGATCTTGGGGTCCTGGGATCGAGCCCCGAGTTGGGATCTCTGCTCAACAGGGAGCCTGCTTCCCCCTCTCTCTCTCTGCCTGCCTCTCTGCCTGCTTGTGATCTCTCTCTCTCTTTCTCTCTGTCAAATAAATAAATCTTTAAAAAAATAATAATAGGATCTAAGATCACACAATGTTTTTTTCCCTCTGACCTCCTTCGCTTAATATAATGCCTCCAAGTTCGATCCATGTTGTGAACGGCAGCATTTCCTTCGGTTGAAATATATATATACATTTCCTTATCCATTCATTCATCAACCACCACTTGGGTTGCTTCCACGGCTTGGCGATTGTAAATAATGTTGCAATAAACATGGGGCTAAGGATATCTCCTTGAGATAGTGATTTCACTTCCTTTGGATCTATTTCCAGCAGTGGTTCCCTTTTCTCCACATCCTCGCCAGCACGTATTTCTTGTCTTTTTGATAATAGCCATTCTAACAGGTGTGAAGTGCTGCATTTGTCTCATTGTGGTTTTGATTTGCATTCCTCTGATGATGCGTGATGCTGAGCATCTTTTCATGTATCTGTTGGCCATTTGTTTACCATCTTTGAAAAAAAATGTTACAACTGAGATTGAGTATCTTCAGGTGTTCATCTTTATGTTGAAATTAATGAAAAATTTAATCAATATGCGTGCACATCTTACAGCTATCAGAAAGGGTGGTCAGGGAAAAGCCAATCTCCTTTCGATGTCTGAAGCCCTGCTTTGCCGTCTCCTGTCCAGAGACCACATCTGGAAGCAGTGTCTGGGATTTCCTTCCAGAGATATTCAGTGCAAGTGTAAGTGCTCACATATATAACCTTCTCCTTTAGTTTCTACACAAAACATAACATTTTTCCGTACTGCTCTGCACTTCGCTCTTTTCTTTTTTAATCTAGAAAGTGATTCATTCTCCTACATATAGAGCCATTTCATTCTTGTTCATGATTTCATAGTAACCCGTCTGATGGATAGATTACGATTCATTTAAACAATCCCCTAGTGTTGGGAGTGCCTGGGTGGCTCAGTCGGTTAAGCATCTGCTTTGGGCCCGGGTCCTCATCCTGGAGTCCTGGGGTCCAGTCCTGTTTGGGGCTCCCGGCTCACCAGGGAGTCTGCTTCTCCCTCTGCCTCTGCCCCTCCCCACGGCTCAAGCTTGTTCTCTTTCTCTCTCAAATAAATAAATAAAATCTTGAAACAGTTCCCTAGTGTTGGCCCTTTGGGGGCGTCCAATCTTTTGCTACAATGCATGTTCTTGTGCATATGCAGTTTCTCACTTAGAGGAATACATTTGTAGGTAATTTGCCAGAAATAGAATAGCAGGGACAAAGGGCAAGTTTAAAGCATTTCAGTTTGTAACCAAATTGCATGCTGTATCAGTTTGATTATGTCATTTCTTGATCGTAAAGAAACTTATTTTTTAATTCACAGAAAAAATGTAGCATAATCATTGTCTCTGATGATAAAAAACCACGATTTAGAAAACATCTACTGCATGTCAGGAACTGGACACCTAGAGCTAAAAGTGTTCTTTCCTCTAGAAGGAATAGTGAAGCTAGCCTTTTGTTTATAGCACCCATGATGTAAGGGGCGGAGCCAGAAATCACACACACACACACACACACACACACACACACACACACACACCCCGCCCCCAGCGCCAGGCCTGGGCCCTGGAATGAGGAACTACATTCTAGCGCATGGCTCACAGTGATGTCACGTGACAGGTGTCCCGCTGGAGGTCTGAACCCTGCGCCTGGGAACATAGGTCCGGGAGCACAGGACAGGTCAAGTGGGTGGGAGGGTTGGTGCAGAAGGAATAAATTTTGCTGGTGAAAAGTAGAAAGGATGGCCCAAGCTCAGACTCTGGGCCCAGACCGTCTGGATTTGAATCTTACTTCTGTCGCTTCCTAGCTGTGTGACCTGTCTTTTCATATGCAAAATATAGACTCTGATTCATACATCGTTGTGAAAATTCAATGCCTTAAAGCATGTTAAATAAAGAGAAAAGGGGCCCCTGGGTGGCTCAGTGGGTTAAAGCCTCTGCCTTCGGCTCAGGTCATGATCTCAGGGTCCTGGGATAGAGCTCCGCATGGGGCTCTCTGCTCAGCGGGGAACCCGCTCCCACCCCTACCTCTCTGCCTACTTGTGATCTTTCTCTCTCTGTCAAATAAATAAATAAAATCTTTTAAAAAAAAGAAAGAAAGAAAAGTAAAAAGAAAAACAACCGAAAATTTGCGAGGATTCGAAAGCATTAGCCATGTATTAGCAAAGAACTAAATTATGTTTAAAGGTATTTTAATTTGTAATCTTTACCTTCGTGTTGTCTACAAATTTTAGTTGGGCCCCACTGGCATTGATGGGGTCCCTTTAGCCGAAGGGGACGGGAGGCAACGTTGTAATGGCCTGGTTCTCAGGGACCACGTGTAAGGGTTTGATCAGAGCAATGCCAGGCCCATCTGGCAGCGCAGCAGCCGAGAGAGTTCCCAGTGTACATATTTTGCCAAAAAATAATTGTTTAAAAAGTGTTGAGATGCTGTCATGCCAACAGAGGTTTCTCGGAGTTAACATTGATTTAGCTCTTACTATGTGCCAAGCACTGTTAGAAGTCTCTCGTGCAATCCTCACAGCTAGCCTAGCGGGTAAGTATTCTTACTGTTGAAACCCCGACAGAGCTTCAAGCCATTTACCCAAGGCCATCCCATCTGATCCCTGCGCCAGGATCCAGGAGTCCGGAGCCTGTTCTCTCTGAGCATCTGCTTCTCTCGATGGGCAACTGGATCTAGAATCAAGTTGTCTTCTCAATCATGGCGCTCCTTTGAAGGGAAATCTATCAAAGCCCTCACACCTCCTCAAGCCTGAGCAGCTCTGGTCTCAAACCAGACGGGACGAGGAGCCATGGAGGGTTCCTAACCTGCAGCATGACACATAGACTTACATTTTAGGAAGTAGCAAGAATGCTTGAGGAGTGAGGAGACCACAGTGCCCTAGGGGAAATATCTGGCAGGTGTGTGGGGGGAGGGAATGGGATTGGCAGGGGCTTTAGGTCAAGGTTGTAGGCAGAGCCAAGAAAGGTCCTTGGACTGACCTCTCTGGGACTACTGGAATCCTCAGAAGGCCCTTATCCAGCAAGAGGTACTTACATGATGGAAATTAATTGTCTATAGTCACAAGCGGCTATCGAACCCTTGAAATGTGGCTCATCGAAATTGACAAGTGCTGCAAATAGAAAATACATGTTGGATTTCAAAGGCTTAATTAGAAAAGCAAAACATCTCGATAATTTTCATATGAATTACATGTTGAAGTGATAACATTTTGGATACGTGGGGTAAATTGAAAATATTAAAATTAACATCACCCGTTCCTTTCTCCCTCCTTCTTTAAAGTCGCCGCCAGCAAACTTGAAATCATGTCTGTGCTCACATTACATTTCTGCTGGACAGGACTGGTGCATAGCCTTCCTCCAGGCACCTGCCTCTCTACCCCTTCAAGGAGAAGCTGGGGAGGACCGGGCAGCCAGAGGCGCACTTTAATCTGAGACAAGGGGACAGAGGCTGAGGCCGCCCTTGACCTGTCGGGTTCTGCTGTGCTCTGCCGCCCTCTACTGGCTCCTCTTCCAAGCCGTCCTGCTCTTCAGTGACCTTTCGTCCTTGGAGGTGGGACTCGACTGGACTTGGTATCTTGAAACATTTTGTGGTTCCAAACTATGTATTCCATTCATGTACTATCCTGTTTTGATTTTAGTTTTGGTTTTATTTATTTATTTATTTTTAAAGATTTTATTTATTTGACAGAGAGAAACACAGCGAGAGAGGGAACACAAGCAGAGGGGATGGTAGCGGGAGAAGCAGGCTTCCTGCTGAGCAAGGAGCCTGATGCGGGGCTCTGATTCCAGGACCCTGGGATCATGACCTGAGCCGAAGGCAGACGCTTAACGACTGAGCCACCCAGGCGCCCCTTAGTTTTGATTTTAATTCAAAGTCACTTACAGAAAGGAATTAAGAAATGTCCTGTTCCCCAGTTACTATCTTCTCAACAGGTCTCAATACAATTAAGATGTCTCAGATAAGCTCTTCTCCAACTGGTTCTGGTTGGGGGAAGATTATCGATGTTGTGTAACCCTTTAAATTCCTGGATGTTAATAAGTAATTTTCTTGAAGGGCATAGATTTTCGGTCTGGTCTTAGAAGGCAGTTTCCTCTGGTTGGTAAAATGGTTGATAGCGTGGTAAAGAGTTTAAACTGCATCATTAGGATTATGGGGCAAAAATGTATAATATATATGAAGTACTTAGCATAGTCCCTGGTACCTTATAAGCTCCCAATAGGTGCAGCTATTAGTATATAAAATTACTTGCTGTTGATATAAGCAGAGATCTTTAACGAGTGTTGAGGCTAGAAGTTTGTACCCCTGAAGGCTAGGACTTTGGTTAAGACCCTTCGGGTTTTTTTGTTTGTTTGTTTGTTTGTTTGTTTGTTTGTTTTGCAGGCCCTTTTTGATGAGTAAACAAGGGGTCATGGGAAGGAAGAATTTCAGCAGGTCGCTGAGCTAGGAAAACACCCACGTGCTATGGGGTTTTCCTGGAAAACCACCGAGCTAAATCAAACCTAAGTCAGCTTGGCCATTGAAAGCAAGGAAAGTTAGCAGGAAGGGGTCATGGATCCACTTCAAGGGAACTCTGGATTGGTCAGGGTGCATGAAGGCATTCCCGGGGTTATGCACAATAAAAACATAAGTTCAAGGAGAGACTGAAACAATATAAAATGTGCAGCTGTTTGAGAAAAGTCTGTTTATGTATTTTTAAAGCGGATAATTGTGGGTATCAAATCACTGTGGCATTTATATGCCTATGGATACATTTAAAAGAATGACTAACTGCTATATTTTAAGGTGTTGACATTATGAGAGTGCTGGAAATTATAGTCTCTGTGAGTTTATTTAAACTTATGGTGAAAACTTCTACCTATGTTAAAGTTCTACACAACTTGGAATGTACAAAGGAAAACCGCATCCTTTGAATTCTTGTAGGGAGGATGTGAGCACAAAATTTCAGAGACCGGGGTCTAGGCTGCACCCTCAGGAGTAGAATGGCTGAATTTTGGGGCATGTACAATCGACATTCCTCAAGGGTACTGAACTTTCCAAAGCAGCTGTGCTAATTGACATCCTGCGCCCCCGTACTCCCCGCCCCCTCCTGTCCCCACACCCCCGGCCCCTAGCAGTGGAGATGAATCCTGTTGCTGTGACTCCTCCCCAGTGCTCCATGACTGTGTGAGGTCTGCAACATTCAGGAAGCAGCTATGTCCATGTCTCTCTGCAAAAGTGCAAGACTTGCCACCAGAACTCCAGGCCTCCCGAGCCTGTAGGATCAGGGTCTGGACAACTAGATCAGATGGTTCTAATGGCTTCTCTCTACAAAAGCCCAGAGCACGCACCTCTGAGAAGGAGACTTCTCTGCTCACAGCCAGCCCTGTCATACCCTAGGCCTGGCTCCAGCCCCTAAGCGGTGATGGTTACAAGCCAGCTCTTGGCTCCTGCCTTCCTCCTTTGTCTCCAAGCTAACCAGTCGGCTGTTCGCACAGCCTTGCTGTGGGCAGGAAACGGGGCAGTTGGTAGCACTGGCTTGTTACCATCTCATTCCTGTCCTCCGGTCACCCCATGTGGAGTCACTGTAAATTCTGATGTGTGGGTTTCACTAGTCAAATCCGGGGGAGCCGGCCTCCTGTCTCTTGTTTGTGGAGCACGCCCACCTAAAGCTGTGTGCTTTCCCACATTCTCAGCCCCTGGAATTTGACTACCAAAGATGCCCACTTGGTTTGCGTATCAGTTGAAGGGGTAAGGAGTCCCCAGTGGGAAGAGCAACCAGCCCCACTCCTTTCTGGGAAAGAGGTTGAACAAAGTGCTGTAGTTACAGACTGTGGCCACCAGAGGGCAAAGTAAGCAAAGCTTTGGAGAGCCAGTTTGGGAAAGGTGGAATTTCCACTTTCTAAAGTCAAACTAGACAGGGTCTCTGGGTACTTCGCTTGTGTTCCCCCTCCTTGGGCTGGGTTTGGTAACACCCTCTCAGGATGGGTCTATCCGGCCTTCCTCACCTGCCTGCCACGTCCTTAATGGTCCTTGTTACAGCTGTCCTTGGGCCCCACCTCTCCAGACCTGACACTGATCTCAGACCCTTGGGGGAGGCCTGATGGGTTGAGGCTTCCTTGGCCTTTTTCTGTCCCATGGCCACAGCTTTCTGTTTCAGCAGTCTTGTCTTTGGCTCAGTTATTTCCACATCTTCCCTTTAAGGGAGTTTTCTCCGCCCTATACATTATAGTAGTATGGTCCTTTTACCAGTGGTGAAATTGTGCCTGACATGTGTGAGAAAGACAAGTGCCAGTGTGGGGGCACCTGGCTGGTGCGGTTGGGTGAGTGCCCAGTTGTTGGTTTCAGTTCAGGTGATGGTCTCAGAGTCCTGGGATGGAGCCTGGCATCTGGCTCCCCCCACAGCTCAGAGTCCTCTTGAGATTCTTTTCCTCTGCCCCCTCCCCGTCTTCCCACCCCCCCAACTCGCGCGAGCACTCGAGCTCTCTCTCTCTCTCATAAATAAATAAGTCTTTAGAAAAAGAAAAGAAAGTTAGTGTGTTCTGATCTTCTGCAAAGATCGGCCGTGTGAGCCCACCTGTTAGTGTTGAGAAGCATCTGGGGAGAGAACTCCCCTTACCCAAAAACACGGAAGATGAAGGCAAACCTGAATTCTAAGTTATCTGCGCCAAAAGCAATGATGCTCTGCCCCACATAACAGACACTTTCCATGTGCTGGGAACTATGCTGAGTGCTTTAAAGCTACTATTGAACGGGATCACAGAACTCCTATGAGGGTAGTGATCGTTTCTCCTCTTTCCAGATGAAGAATCTGAGCTTCAGGAAGGTTACGTAGGCTTGCCTGAGACCACAGAGCTGGTAAGTGGCAGGACTGGGATATGAAACCGATACAGCTGGCTTCATTATTTCCCTAGTGTCCCCCCTCCACCCCGATCCAGCTTCCATTCCCCGGGCACCCTCCTGGCATGGCACAAGCATCCTTCTTGGCACCTGTGCATCATGGGGACACCGTTGGCGCGACGTTGCAAATGCCTGTCTGTCCATCACCATCTATCCCACCGCCTAAGGAAAGATCTGAGGAAACGCGCCCCAATGTGTTTACACTGCTTAACCGGAACACCGTCGTTTTTATTTTCTTGATTCTTTTCAAAGTTTTTTTACCAATGTATTTTACTTTTTGAATCAGAAACCTATTTTTGTCATGGGGGAGGTCCTTCTGCCCCCAGAAGCTTCAGCCCTTCGTTCATTCTGCCTGAGGTGTCCTTTGGTCTAGCAAACACCTGAGAGAAAGGTCTCTGTGATGTCCTTTCAAACACTCTGCCCCCTCAGTACTCTATGGTCCCCATCATGACACTTAGGATGTTTATCACACTTATTTATCGGTAACCCCTACCTCGCCCAGAGATTTGAGCCAGAGCTCAGATTCATCAGTTTCCGCAGGACTTGGCAAATGCTGTGGATCCCCGTACCAGCTAATGTTAATGGAGCACTTACTATGTTCTAGGTGCTTTATTAGGTGCTAAGCATTTTGCCTCTATTAATTCATTTAACCTCACAATTGTCCCATGAGGTGGGTTTACTATTATTTTCATTCATTTTTTAAAAAATATTTTATTTATTTATTTATTTGACCAAGAGAGAGAGAGATATAGCTAGAGCAGAAACACAAACAGGGGGACTGGGAGAAAGAGAAGCAGGCTTCCCACCAAGCAGGGAGCCCGATGTGGGGCTCGATCCCGACCCTGGGATCATGACCTGAGCCAAAGGCAGCCGCCTAACCGACTGAGCCACCCAGGCGCCCCTATTTTTCATTCATTTTACAGATGAGGAAATCTATGCAGAGATAACTAGCTTGAGGTCATGGAGCTAGTAAATGACCAGACCAGGGATGTGTACCCAAGCTGTCTGGCTCAAGTCCGTGACCTTAAACATTATGCCGTGCTGAAAAGACGCTTGGGAAAGTTTTTCTGGATAAGGAAACTTGGAGTTTCTCCAAAGTGTCATTCCATGTGAAAAGTGTCTTGGCCGACCTCAAAGGCAGAGATTTAACTCGATATCCCAGCCTGCCCTGTGGATCTAGTGACCACACAGGTAGTTTGCTGAGAAAAGCTTGAGCAAGGTTAAATGGTTGCTCTCACTGAGCTCACTGAGTTCACCTCCACTCATTCCCTGGATCCCATGGGCCACAATTTATAGAAGACAAAGGATGTGTGATGTGGAAAATGGGTTGTGATGGTCTGACTTCCCTGGTTGAGAACAGTGGGAACAATCCCGAATTCCACCCGCCCCCCCATGGGTCTCTTCCACCTGTCTGGAGTGGATCAGGGGCAGAATGGTGTCCTAGGATCTCAACCAAGCATGAATTTCAGCTCTCAGTTTCCCAAGGTCCCAGATAAACAGAGAAACAAGACCGGCATGTAACACTCCATGAGCTATCTTCTGTTCATTAAGTCCACGAGCAGTCACAATTGCCACACTCTGTTGATCACGGCGCCCAATCCCAGGGATGCAAGAAGTCGGACATTATGGATCTCTGCCGTCAAAAGGACTCGAGCAGCACCGTCCAGTGGAAATGGAAAAGCCACAGATGGGAGCCACGTATGGGATTCTAGTTTTTCTACCAGCCACATGAAAAAAACATCAAAAGAAACGGGTGAGCTTATTTTAATAGCCGGCTTTGATTCAATATATCTAAAATGTTATTGTCTCAACATGTAATCAATATAAAAATGATCAATGAAATTTTTTTTTGATACTTTGAAATCTGGTGTGTATCATATGCTTCCAACACTTTCCCCTCTGACCAGCCCCATCTCAAGTGCTCAGTAGCCCTGTGAGGCCAGTGGCTGCTGTATGGGACAGTACAGATTTATAATCTAAGAAAATTAACTTTTCTTTGCCTTCAGCTCTCAGAAAAAAGGGTTCTGGCATGTGGTGCCGGAGTGTGGGACATTCACATTATTTCACAAGTGAACATATTTCACATATGTGGCCCTTGCGTTTTTTTTCTTTTTTATTTGTTTTTAAGTTCACAAGTAATGAATACGTTTTATTATAAGAGAAGCAATCAAGTAAATTGCCCCTTACCCTCCCTCAATACCGTTCCATTCCCAGAAGTAAGCTTAACTGTCTATCACTTGGCTATAGATTCTCCTATGTATTTACATGCACACGTGTTTTATTTTATTGTGCAAAGATACTACACAGTCCATATTGTTCTGCAACTTGGTTTTCTGATGTAGCAGTATTTCTCAGTGCTCTTTTCGCGTGCTTGTGTTGAATCACCTCATTCTCTTTAATGACTGCATGATATTCCATAGCCATTTCTCTATTGAACGTCTTTTGGCTGTTTCTAATGTATTTTTTCACTATTAGTAATTCAGCTATCATGAGCATTCCTGCCCATTCATCCTTGTACATCTATGTAGGTGGTTTTCTGGAGGAGATAAAAAGGAGTGTATTTGCTGGGAAACCCACATATGGGCTTGATCCCTGAGATCATGACCTGAGCTGAAGGCAGTTGCTTAACCACTGAGCCACCCAGGTGCCCCTATTTTGAGATTTATTCTACACTTATTCTTCTGTTCATATCCAGAGACTCAATTCCAGGCCCAGAGTGAGTCACTGATGAATTTTAATGAAATCACCGAGAATGTGATAGCATCAAAATGTCCTGTTGTGGGGCGTTAGAATCTAAAGGGAGTGAGAACTAAATATGGTCACTGTTCCCCCCGCACAACGATCCTTCAGAAAGTGCCCTAGTGGAGACACATGTACCTTCTCTCTGTGAATTCAGCTTTTCCTCCAGGCCAGGCATGGATGTCCCGTTCTTTGGTCAAACACTAGATGAAGTTATAAGCTTATTCAAGGGTCTCATAGAAAAAAAAAACATACATCTTTGAACACTCAGCCCACCTAACTGTTTGCCCCATGAGAGGCCCCCAGGAAAATGAGACTTAGACCACCTGCAAGAGCGCAATTGCCCTCAGTCCACCTCATTCAGAGCCATGTGTTCCTGGAGCAGGGGAGCAGGCACTCCCCCCTCACTTGAACTATTTATTTGTTGTGTGTTTTTTTTTTTTTTAAGATTTTATTTATTTGACAGAAAGAAACACAGTGAGAGAGGGAACACAAGCAGAGGGAATGGTAGTGGGAGAAGTAGGGAGCCCGATGGGGGCTCGATCCCAGGACCCCGGCTTAACGACTGAGCCACCAAGGCGCCCCTGTTGTGGGTTTTTTTTTTAAGATTTTATTCATTTATTTGACAGAGAGAGATCACAAGTAGGCAGAGGCAGGCAGAGAGAGAGGAGGAAGCAGGCTCCCCATTGAGCAGAGACCCCGATGTGGGGCTCGATCCCAGGACCCTGAGATCAGGCCCTGAGCCGAAGGCAGAGACTTTAACCCACTGAGACACCCGGGCGCCCCTGTTTATTCGTTTTTTAAGAGATTTTGTGTATCCATTGAGAGAGGAGAGTGCGCATGCGTGTGAGTGGGCGGGGCAGAGAGAGACTCTCAAGCAGACTGCAGCTGAGCCCAGAGCCGGAGGCGGGGCTCGATCCAGTAACCTGAACCAAAACCAAAAGTTGGCTGCCCCACCGGCCGAGCCACCCAGGTGCTCCCGCTTGCACTTTTTTCTTGCCGGACTCCTCTAGTGGGAGCCAGGTAAGTTCAAAGCTTTCTGTGAGATTCCAGTGTTCAAGTTTTCAAGTGACTAAACTGTCTTTCCAAACCGTGCAGTGTGTTTGTTCAACCAGGGCAAATCTCACCTTCGGTTTTTAGGAATTTCAGGACAGTACCCGTGTGGTGCTCACAGAGCCCAGGCATGGCCAGGTTAAGTCAGTTAAGCGTCTGCCTTCTCACACACGGCTCCCTCTTCCTGGTTCTGGGGACACTTTTCTGTGCCGTGGGCTCAACACAGTGAGCCTGTCTACACTTCAGATACCCTGGGGGGAGATGAAGTCACTCTCACCGTCCCTGCTTGGATTAGAGCTCAGTGTATTGTGACCACTATTATTTTTATGGTGTCATTTTGAGTAATGCAGTATCTTCTTCCAACAGTCTTAGATAAAATGTAAGGCATCAGGATAAAGACAAAGGCTTCCTTTGTGTGCTTCCTTCTGGAACCAGAGGGCAGTACCCCCAGGTGGGCAACCTCCTAGTGTCAGTGGGGAAGGGCAGCAGATGGGCGACCATGGAGCCTCCAGCAGGATTTACCTGCTACGGTCTGATGCTCACCTTTGAGTCTCCAGAGCTTGGTTCAGAAATGGCACTTGCAAGCAAATTCATATGAACGAAGCTACTAGGAAATGATCTAAAACCAGAATCCATGCATTGATTTATTTACCCATCAAACTTATACTGACACTGAGTTTGAGCCAGGCCATAACCTAGGCTCTGGATATACTGAACAAAAACAGGTTTGGTCTTCGTGGTCTAGTGGGACACAGGCAGGCCATTCCAACCCAGTGAGATGAGGTGTTACAGTTATGGGAACAACTAAAAAGAAGTGACATATCTAGCCCTGGGAAGGAAAGAGCCAGCAAAAGAACAGCATCATAGGAAAGAGAAGGTATGACTGCAAGAGCAAGGTCTCCAAAGAAGAGAACTGAACTTGAACCAGACCGCACAGAGGAGGTTGACCTTGGGCAAGAAGAGGGATCGGCAGGGAGGGATGGCCAACGACACACACAGTTATAGGATGGATGAGAGGCAGTTCTTGCCTGGTAGATTCTTGCCTGGTTCGACGCCCAGGTCGATAATACAAATATCCCTGGGGCAAAGGGTTAGGAGGCAAGTTCATTGTTGAGAGTGAGGAAGAGGTTCTAATTTGGCGAAGATTAGAACAGGAACTGTGGGAGAATGAGGGGCATAGCTGAATGAGAAATATGCTGACCCCAGCACACAAGGCTGCTGCTGTCCCACAGCACCCACATCCTTAGTGAGGGCACAGAGAAGTCAGACTCACCAGGGGAGAAACTTGACCAGCCCGACACCATTGAATTAACAGACCATGGAGCTGGATGAGGAAGGGAGTCAAGAGCACAGGGAGACAACACCTGGAGAAAAACCCCTGATCCTGGATTACTCATCTCAGTGAGGGTTGTTACCAAGTGCCCACTGCTGGAGTCAGAAACTGGGGTATCGGGGCACCTGGGTGGCTTAGTCGGTTAAGCAAGCGTCTGCCTTCCTGCTCAGCAAGGAGCCTCTCTCTCTCTCTCTCTTTATCTCTCTCTCTCTCTCTCTCCCCCCCCTGCTGCTCCCCCTGCTGGTGCTCTCTCTAATTAATTAATTAAAAAAAGAAAGAAACTGGGGTATCCTTCTCAATTCCCCCTCAACCTCAATCCATCACCAAGATACATAAGTCCATAGCCTACTCTCTCTTTGGTCCATCCACTTCTCTTTTTTAATTAAGATTTTATTTATTTATTTATTTATTTATTTATTTATTTGAGAGAGAGAGAGTGAGAGAGCTAGCACAAGCAGGCAGAGAGGTAGAGGGAGAGGGAGAAGCAGGCTCCCCACTGAGCAGAGAGCCTGACTAGGATCATGACCTGAGCCAAAGGCAGATGCTCAACCGACTGAACCACTCAGGTGCCCCCGTCCATCCACTTCTTTTCATCTTCCCTTTCCCTCTGTTCTGCTCCCCCCAGAACTCTGGTAATTCCATGGTTATAGGACAGATATTTGCATCAGAGTCTTTTTACTGTTGGGGAAAAGCTCTAATGGCTTTTAGGGGCCATTTGAGTGAACCTGCCAAGGACTGTGGCACATTGGAAAGCTCTTTGCTATCCAACAGGGAAGGAGAATGCTGTCATAAGGAAACATGGGCCTAGTATTGTGATAGGTCTTTCGATATTTTTAGGAGAAGCTTAAAGTAGTTTTATAGCAAAAATTCCTGATTTTTAAATGTAGGCAAACTATGCAAATTTAAAATAAAGCTGTTCATCACAGAAAAACTTTTTTTTCTTTTCTTATTTTCTTTTTATTGTGTCTATATGACATGATGGGTGTTACCTGAAACTATTGTGGTCATCATTTCACAACATTTGTAAATCAAACCATCATTCTGTGTGCCTTAATCTTAGTGATGTATGGCAATTATTTCTCCATAATTGTTGAGATATTTCAGAGTGAAGTGTGCTGATGTCTGCACTTACTTTGAAATGCATCAAAAGGTGCACCCTTAGGTGAATCGAGGGATGGATAGATATGTGATAAGGTAATTATGGCAAAAATGTTAATTGGAGCACCTTGGTGATATATATAGATATATATATATAGATAGATATAGATATAGATATATATATATATAATTCTTTCAACTTTTCTGTATGCTTGAGATTTTCAAAATGTAAGAAAAATAATTTTTTAAAAAGATTTTATTTATTTATTTGACAGAGAGAGAGAGAGAGAGAGAGAGAGATCACAAGTAGGCAGGGAGGCAGGTAGAGGGAGAGGGGGAAGCAGTCTCCCCGCTAAGCAGAGAACCCGATGCGGGACTCGATCCCAGAACCCTGAGATCATGACCTGAGCCGAAGGCAGAGGCTTTAACCCACTGAGCCACCCAGGCGCCCCGGAAAAATAATTTTTTTAATGGAAAAATAATTGCGAGTCCATGAACCACTACTTCGTGACTTCCGTTACATGGTTTAACTTCATGAAAGTTAGGTAGAGGTAAATGAGTTCATAATATAAAGGCATAGAACAGTCCCTAGAATATTTAATAAATATTAGATATTAATATTGCCATCATTTGGAATAGAGGAAATGGACAGATTAGAAGGGCTGGACCTAAACAAATTTCATTGAGTGTAGAGCGTAGGGACCAGAGTTCCATGCTATTACTGTGTGAGCTTATACCTGGAATTTCCATCTCTGTGCCTCACGTTCTCACTTTTAAGCTAATAAGAATTGAACTCTAGGCTCTCTGCAGTTCTGAAGTTCTGATTGAGCATCTCCCTTTCCTGTTTCTGTCAATGGGTGTCTCCATCACCCTTCTTTTTTGCTTTAATGCCTTCCTAAAAACTACAATTCCCAGGAGCGCCTACAGGCGTCGACGTCGCGCTGTTCTTAGTCATCGCTCGCGCTCTTTATACCTACTTCCGCCCGCGAGCTACTTCCTTTTTTTTCCGGGGCGCGCGGCGGCAAGATGGCGGTGCAGATTTCCAAGAAGAGGAAGGTGAGATCCTGGGGCCCGAGTCCGGGGAACTGTGGCGCCGCGCGGGTCGGGGCCTGTAGAGACGCTGTCGTGAGACCCTCAGCTCCATGCCCTGCCTAGGAAAGAGGCGTGGACTGCGGAGTATTCCTGTAGGCCGCGGATGGCGGTGGATTGAACGCGGGGCCCGAGCCGGGCGAGCGCAGTTTGGCGGCGGAAAGGAGCGAGAGCTTTCTGCGGCTTCTGGGCAGATAGCAGAGATGAACACCGGGTGTCCTTCCTGCCCGGGTCAAAGCGCTTGTGGGCATTTTTTGGTCCACAGTTTTAGTAAACGTGGTATTTGGAGAGGTTGAGCCACTTCGCCTCACATCTCACTGTGAGTTTGGGAAGGGAAGGTAGCGGCGTATTTATGCTTCGTGTCAGGTGCGGCCTTTTGACCCCAAAGAGCTGAGTTGGGAAGGCTGCTGGCGGTTTCTTGCTCCGTCTGTACCCCAGGGCAACTCATGGGCTTGTGGAGGGAGGAGACCTGGACAAGAGCGCTTCATTGAATTTACACTTTTCGCGTTTCCGTGGGCGAGAACTGTGTAAAGTCTATTTACGTCAGAAATAGGCAACTAACTTGTCATTTTGTGTGGACGTGGTAACGTGTAAATCCACACCCTTACTCGAGTTAAGATTTGCTGGCTTTGTGAGACACGCGCACTTTGAGGCAACGTAACCTGGCTGGCAGTCTTCCGATGGTCCACCTTGTGTCTACAATTGAAACTGCTTAAGTCATTATGTTTTCGTTAGCTACAAGGGTAGCATCTCTGCCTTAACTGAATGGACGAGCTGTGGATGTCCCATTTTAGGGCAGCTTTTTGTTTAGCGTGTGTAGGAACGTCCGGACAAGTCTTAAAAACCCTTCAATGAAGAGAAGATGACGAGTCTGACTGGAGGTATTATCTTTGCCAAATGGCCCCTACTTGCTGCGTTCTGTGGCGGTTTTAAGGGCCCTTGGGTTAAAGTAACTTCCAAAGGACGACCTAGAGGCATTTGTCTGAGAAGGGTTGCTACATGAGTGTTGAAACAAGGGTAATAGTGATGGTGGGTTGTTTTTTCAAGGTGTTAAGTTTTTTTCTAAATTTTATTTATTTATTTGACACACAGATCACAAGGAGGCAGGGAGGCAGGCAAGAGAGAGGGGAGAAGCAGGGAGCCCGACATGGGGCTCATCCCAGAACCCTGAGATCATGACCCGAGCTGAATGCAGAGATTTTAACCCACTGAGCCACCCACGCGCCCCTCAAGGTGTTAAGTTTTGGTCAGAGTTGCATTGGCAGAACAACTAGGTAGGAAAATGACCCTGCGTCCAAGTTCTAATTGTGCGTTTTCCCTTTTGGTTAGTTTGTTGCTGATGGCATCTTCAAAGCTGAACTGAACGAGTTCCTCACCCGGGAGTTGGCTGAAGATGGCTACTCTGGGGTTGAGGTCCGAGTTACGCCAACCAGGACAGAAATCATTATCTTGGCCACCAGGTGAAAACTCATTTTCTTGGCTATCTACCTGTAATTCCTGTATATGCTAGGGT
>CM053613.1:45307606-45350520 GCA_028646535.1 Procyon lotor
TGGTGAGAAGGGCCGGCGCATCCGGGAATTAACTGCTGTGGTTCAGAAGAGGTTTGGTTTCCCTGAGGGAAGTGTAGAGGTGAGTGAGTGTGGCCTACGCCAGGGACTGCTGTGGACTGGTATTTTGTTGAAGTTACCTTAGTAAGCAGTGGACCTCCTTTTATAGTCCTTTTCTGCTCATTTCTGGTGGTGAAGGGATTTTTTGCTTTCAACTTGGGGATAGTAATGGTACAGATGGTGGATTGGCTACCCCTTCAGTTGCTGTAGCTGTAGAAGGAGCTATCGGTGGAAGGGCAACAGGGAAAGATTCAGATTGTCACAAAGTGTAGGCTCCATGTGGGTAGTGAAAGTGTTTTAGTACTTGAGGAATGCCACAGTGGTACATGCTTGTGTGATGAATGAAGTGATTTTTTTACTGAAAACTGGGGAAAGTTAACAGGTTTAAGGGTGTACCTTGTTTCTTACAGCTTTATGCAGAAAAGGTGGCCACAAGAGGTCTGTGTGCTATTGCCCAGGCAGAGTCTCTGCGTTATAAACTCCTAGGGGGCCTTGCTGTGCGGAGGTAAGTGTCTTGAGACTTTTTATGATTGTTTTAAAGAGTGGTCAGTGCCATAAAGGGAGTACTTCTCTTGGTGCCTTGGGAATAGAACAAAAACAACTCCAGGGAGGGGAAATTAGGATTCCTGTTGAAGTTACTCAGCTCCATTAAGTGTTGGGATTAGAAAGAGATAAGACATAGTCCTGATGGTAAGAGCTTTTATCTATGAGCAGTAGGTAGGTAGTGAGGTGAGCAGGAGTGGACTATAAAGGGCATGAGGTGGCTAGATTGGCTCTGGAGCTGGGCCTACTGATGAGATCTCAGTAGTTCTTTGTGCAATTTCACTGTTGTGAGGTAATTGGAATGCTTTGCCTGGGTGTATGAGATTGAGTTGGTACTTCCTGCAGAGCCCTGGGAGGGTTTTCAGCAGCAGCAGGACAGGAGAGCTGTACTTTAGGAAGGTTGACCTGGTGGGGAGATGGATGGCAGGAAAGGCTGTAGGTGGGAGCGTACAGGAAAGACTGCCTGTCTGCTTTGAATACCAGTTACACCACTTAGAACCATGGTCCTCAAAAGCTTGGTTCCTGAGCCAGCATCACTGCCATCATCAGAGGACTTGTTAGAAATAAAAATTCCGCCGGCTCCATTCGCAGTCTCCACCCACTAAAATGGAAAGTAGGGGTGTGGTCCAGCCACCTGGTCCAGGTGGTTTTTGTGCGCCCTGAAGTTTAACTTGGAAGTTCTGAGACCTGAGCTGCTTACTGGCCCTTGAATCTCCTATTTGTGAATGGGGGTTATTATATTCACCTCTCCTTTTTGTAGTGATTAAATGAGATCATTTGAAGGAGCTGGAGCCTAGAGTGGTGGGTACTCTACTTTTCCCTGTTGAAAGTGGCAACTAGCTCTTTAGTATGTCCTAGGGTATACAAGAATAAGTGAGATGGGGGGTGATATATTAAGGCTTACTGTCAATTTTGTAGGCCTAGAAACATCTTTTTCCAGCACTCTAGTCAAGAGAGCTAGGATCCTACATTAATAGAGTTCATAATGAACGTGAATTCTGAAGGTTGAGGAATATATAATAAACCGTAAAGGGGCCACCCAGTGACTGGGGGACTTCTGGGTTCTTACTGATTGCTTACCTGATGGTGAAATGCTGTGTTTGCAAAGAAGGACTGGACAACCCTACACCTGAGTTTTACCACCTTCACCATTTAATTGCCAGTTTAGGGGCACATGGGTGACTTAGTCAGTTAAAGTGTCCCAACTTTTGGTTTTGGTTCAGGTTATGATCTAAGGGTCATTAGATTGGGACCCCTGTCCAGTTCTGTGCTGAGTGTGGGGCCTGCTTATGATCCTTCTCCCCCACCCCCATTCGTGTGTGCCTCCTCAAATAAAAAATAAAAATGAGTAAATTCTTGAGTCTACAGTTGCCAGTTTAATAGGCTTGGTGTGAGGCCTCGACTTCACAGGTGTTTTTTGTTTTATTTTAATCTTGTTGAGGTAATTCTAATGTGCAGCCAAGGCTGGGAAGCAGTTATAAGGAATCGGCATATATTCCCTAAGGAATCTGCTTAAGATGAGGTGTGATGGGACGGAAGGAGAATTGCCAGGCTGGGGTCAAGTATATTCCCCATTAAAGGAACATTGAAGATAGTGCAGACTAGTGAGTCTTGTGTTCATGGTCTTTTTAACGTGGTGGTGTGGGATAGGCTCGAACGGTCTTGTCTTCTGTGATGATATGTGGATGTCTGTCTTGTTCTCTCAAAGGGCCTGCTATGGTGTGCTGCGGTTCATCATGGAGAGTGGGGCCAAAGGCTGTGAGGTCGTGGTGTCTGGGAAACTCCGAGGACAGAGGGCTAAATCCATGAAGTTTGTGGATGGCCTGATGATTCACAGTGGGGACCCTGTTAACTACTACGTTGACACTGCTGTGCGCCATGTGCTGCTCAGACAGGGTGAGGATGTGTTTTTTTTCATGCATACCTCAGTGTTGGGAAATACATTTTGGGAGAAGCGGAGCATGTTTATACTCCACTTGGGTTTATTGATGAGCTAAGTAAATTGCTGAGATCAGTCAGATCTGAGAGTTGGTTTGTTCTTGTCTCGGCCACCTGTGTACCCTTCAGTGATGACACGATGACGAGTCAGAAAGGTCACATCCTGCTCTTGGTCCTTGTCAGTGCCACGTTCTGTGGTGCTGTGCATGGGTTCCTTTTGCAAAAGTGTCCTCTTCATTGATTGATTGGAGGCATTTGTCTGAGAAGGGACCAGACCCAGGGGTGCTTGAATAACCTACTGTCGTCTTTGTTCTGCCCTATGCTTATCGTGGGACCGGTGCAACCACAGCTGGATTCTAATTATGGCATCTTCTAGGTGTGCTGGGCATCAAAGTGAAGATCATGCTTCCCTGGGACCCAAGTGGTAAGATTGGCCCTAAGAAGCCCCTGCCGGATCATGTGAGCATTGTGGAACCCAAAGATGAGATACTTCCCACCACCCCCATCTCGGAACAGAAGGGTGGGAAACCAGAGCCACCTGCTATGCCGCAGCCAGTACCCACAGCATAACAGGTGTGTCTCTAGGGGCCTCTCGGGGTCGAGTAGGACCCTTTTCTCTTGTCTTCCTATTAATAGTATATCCCATACTGTGGTAAGCACTTGATACATAAACATCAGACTATACTTGCTTTGCGCTTTACAAAACAGGTTGGAGTGGGGAACGGGGAGAATTTAACCGAGGGTTCTGTAGGGAGGGGTATACCTTGGTCTCCTAAGAAGTTCTTATGTTTACTACTGTGTTTGAAACAACACAGTTTCCTTTTACTTGCTTAAAATCAAGGGACTCTTGTTAGTAATTAGTTACCTGTTCTTCAGCAGCCCCGTAAGCAGTTGAAATAGGAACACCAAGTCTCTTCTACCCCTAGCACCTTTGTTTCTAGGTGTTCTGTGTGTTTGTATTCTTCATGCAAATCCTCAATGGGAAATGAAAGAACCCAATATAATGGCAAAAATTTGGTTCTTACTGTTGTGCTTTATTTGGTTTCAGGGTCTCTCTGACTGCTGGATCTGGAGACTGGATTTTAATTTGTAAAGACCTTTAATAAAATCTTTGAGAAAGATACATGGTGTGAATAGACTGTATATCCACTCTTTGGTCTGAGAATTCTTTTGCCCTGAGGGAACATGATTGATTTTTCAGGGCTGCCTGGCTCACTTTTCCTCCCTGCTTTCCCTGAAATCCTTGGTTTCAGCTGTGCTTGTGAGGCAAGAGCCAGAACAGGAGGACCTAAAAAAGGCTAATCAGAGTAATATCCTGTGATATCCTTGTGAAAGCAAAGGCTGATTGCTAACAGGACAGCACCTTGATTAATTCACCTGCAGTTTGGCATTACAGGTTTAGAAGAGGGGTGTGTGTATAGTTCTGTATTTTAAGATTTTTATTTATTTGACAGAAGGAGGGAACACAAGCAGGGGGAGTGGGAGAGGGAGAAGCAGGCTTCCCGCTGAGCAGAAAGTTTGATGCAGGACTCAGTCCTAGGACCCTGGGATCATCACCTGAGCTGAAGGCATCGCTTAACTGACTAAGCACCAGGTTCCCCAGGGATATATTTAAGATGGTTTTCTTTTCCTGCTGTATAAGGAATTTTTTAAGATAAATTTGTCGGAGCATGGGCAGAGAGAAGCAGGCTCCCTGCTAAGCAAGGAGCCCGATGGAGGGCTCTGTCCCCCAACCTTAGGATCGTGACCTGAGCGGAAGGCAGATGTTTAATTCACTGAGCCACCCAGGCGCCCATAAGGAAATCTTATTGTGCATAGAAAATAAATACAGTGTCCATTATATTTGAGGTCATTCTACACTATAGGTAGTTTTTACGTTATTCTGTATTGCATTCTGAGCATCTTTGAAGTGTAAAGGGGATTTGCTTTTGCTTCTGAAGAGTCTGAAACAAGTAGATTTTTCTAAGCAGTGTGTAGCTGTTAGTTCTCTTAGCCATTATACTCCAGAAAAGTGTAAAGAACATTTACATTGTCTACAGTTTGTTGTGTTTGAAGTGTTTTCAATTGATAGCTATAAGAAATTGGGTCCCCCTCGTTTCTTCAGGTGAAACTAGTGTGCGACAAAGTGGCACGAAAATCCTACATGACTATAGCGAGTAGGTTCCATTGGGAGCACGATGACAAATGTATTTCTGCCCCCCCTTCCAGAACCTTTGATGTTTATACTGTATCTTGACTGTAAACCTCTTACTGTTTTTATCAATGTTAATGAAAGTGAGACCACATACCATTAGTAGAGACGCTCCTCTTTAGAAGTCTCTAGTCTCTGGCATAGTGTTAATAACCATTTACAGTTTTCTAGGGAGTGGACTGTGTATATTATAGTTACTGTATTAGGAAGTAGAGCCAAGTATACAAAAATGTAAGTGTTCCTTATTTCCCCATGCTTCCCCTCACCTTGAGGTGACAGTTTCCCAAACTAATGATATTCTCTGGGAAGGGCTGAGAGTAAGTGGCTTTGAGTAGAGAAGCTTGTGTTGGTTCCTCAGAACTGCACATGTGTAGAGATTTGAGTGCCTTGAATAAATAATTCTGTGCCCACCCCCAAATCTAATACAATACAGGCAGCTATCATAAGGTTTTATTTATCCCTTCTGGGTAAAATGAATGGCGTTTTGAAATTTTACTGAGAAAGTGTTTGAACTAGACTGCTTAATTCTTTCATTTCTGGACTTCTGTAGTTCAGTTGTGAGGGGATTTTTTGTTGTGAAAGTAGTTCAGCTGGTATGAGCATCCAGAATACTGGGTGTTGGAAACGGTTAAGGCAGTCCTGGTCATGTAAGACCTCAGTGTCTGGTACTAGCTCAGGTCTTTGTGTACCGGATTGTACGATTGTTTAAATTGCTTTCAATCAACCTCAAACTGGAAGTTGGTGTGTTGGAGTCAGAAGTGCTGTTAATGTCCCCACCAGGGGGTGCTGTAGCAGGAAATAGGCACCAAAGTAGTAGCTTGGGGAAGGAAAGTAAACTTACTGAATTGCGTAGACCTGTGGAAAACTACGCCAGTTAGTGTGCACGTGTAAAATTCGAGTTTTCAACATGAACACCCCTGGATAGCCATTACTCAGGTAAAGAAAGGAGAGACTTTAGGGTATTTTTTTTAACCATTTCAAAAAACCATGTGAAGGGGCATCTCAGTGAGTTGAATCCTCTGTCTTCGGCTCAGGTCATGATCTCAGGGTCCTGGGATTGAGCCCTGCGTTGAGCTCTTTGCTCGACTGGGAGCCTGCTTCCTCCTCTCTCCGCCTGCCTCTCTGCCTACTTGTGATCCCCCTCTCTCTCTGAAATAAATAAATCTTTAAAAAAAAAACAAAACCAAAAACCGTGAAATAAAGGTAGAGCTTAGGTAAGCACTAACCACGGCCCATGAAGAAATGCCAGTTGCCCTAAAGGATGTTACCACCGCCCCTGGACTTCAGTGAGTTTTTCCACTGCCTCCTTTCCTTCGTGTCAGTCCTTTTAAAGTTTAAAATTCCAGGTGTGAATATCTGAGTCTGGGGAGTCCGTGTCCAAGCCAGCTGCCTGAGGTGGGGAGAAAGATAGCTAGCCCCTTTGGTTTCCATAGTAGAGGTGGGGTCCAGACTTGCACAGTACTCTCCCCGTCCCCCGTGTAGGCAAGGTGTTGATGCTGAGGAGCTAAAACTTGTGGAATGGCCCTTGGAACTCACTGGTGGAAATCTGACTGATGGCAACATGTTAGCAAATGACATCCTTTCATGGACTTTTCACTAAAAGGTTGCCGTCAAGCTCTAAAGAGTTAAGTTCTGTCATTGGGATTCCTGGCACCAGGACAGGGTCTCAAGCAGGAGCTGGTAGAGCAGCTTGTCCATCAGGCAAGGAAAGAATAACTGCTGGAATGTGAGAACTTGGAAATAGGCCCAGGGGGCAAGCAAGGGTTCAGAACCCTGTTAATATGGAGAACCAGAAGTACAGAAACTGGTGGCATCAGAGGACAGTGGGTAGAGGGTGTTTGAGGGTCTGCCTCCCGACAATTTTCCTTCTGGAGCCCACAGCAGGGTGATAATGTGGAGTCTGCTCCTCACCTCCAGTCAGCCAACCCTCTAGCTGGGAAATGAGGCAAAGACTAGGGGAATTTTCAAGCCTGGTAGGATGGGGGATACCTGTCTCTGCCGAGTGCTTTGAAAAGGAGACTTAGGAGGTGGTGGGGAGAAGCTAGGCTTTCAGACCTGGGTTCAAATGTGACAGCAGCACTGATGTACTGAGGGTGAATCTTTCCAATCCTCAGTATCTCACAGGGCTGTTGAGAGAAGACCTGTGAATATCATCTAGTGTATTATCTCTGGAGACAACATTTAAGAGCCCAGGCCTTCCAGCCAGACTCTGGGTTCAAAACCATGTTCGCAACTTAGCAGTGTGAGCCTGGGGACATCAGTTAACATCTCTGAGCCTCTGCTCATCAGCCTGTGATTTCATGGCACAGTGCCTGACCCATAGGAAGTCCTCAGTAAATGTTAGATGTTACTGTTAAGTACTTAAGCATACCCTCTTGGGAGTCAGTAGCTTAACTTCACGGTATTGGGTTCTCCCCATCCTAATTGTAAGGGCTCTGACCATAGAAACTGCTTACTACTTCTGGTGTAAAGTGGGCATCGCTGGGCAGGTCTCACTACCCCATTTTACAGGTGGTGAATTTGGCCTTTTACCATGCATTGTTCCACCTAGTGAATGTTTCTGAGCTCCAGTGTTGCTATGTATAAATGTAGCTGCTATGTGTTAGGGCTTTGCCAACACCAGGGGAGGAAAGCATTCAGGTGTCTCTGAAGGTCAACATTTCCTCAAAAGACAGTTTTTCTTACTATCTTTTTCTTCCTCAGGTACATGAGATTTTGATGTTATTTTATCTATGAAACCCTTTCCCTCTTTGTTATTGATCCGAAAATACACGTGTAACTTGGTAAACAACATGACCTTGGTGAAAAGATAATTGTTGTATGCCCCGAGCTTGCTCTAAACACTTCATTAATCTTGTCAACATCCCTGTAATGGGCCAGTTCCATTACTAACTTCATTTTATAGCACTTTAACCCATGTCATACATCTTAGGGGAATGTGCGATTTCTCTTAGACTTTGGAAAATATTTAGAATATCTCAAGATCCCTACTTCCGGTTTGAGAACAAATTTTAAGTTTTTATTTTAAATTTAAGTTTTAAATTTAAAGTTCTCTGTTGGGAACAACTTAATCTGATTCTAAACCCTCATTTTTACAAGGAGTCCCAGTGGCTCTGAAATTCAAACGAGACCACGCCTTTGCTGCTCATTCCTGTGTAGTACTAGCAGCTCAGCCAGCCAGGAGCAGCTGAGCCTCTGTCCGCTGATGGGGGAGTGCTGCTGCAGTGGGCTCATCCCACCTTCCACCTTGCTGGCCAGGAACTGCCCGCATGACCAACCTGCTCCACCAGTCCTTTGTGTGGTGAGCCAGAGGAGCTGGACCCTTTGAATCCCAAACTGCTGAGAGAGGATAGGGTTCCCCTGGCCTTTGATTAAGAATATTTTTGCTTTTTAGAGGGAGGAGAGGAGAGCACAGACCCAGCAATAGGGCCACTTTCCTTTCAGGGATGGGAGACCCGAGGTGATGGGTCTTGCTCACTGTTTTCCCTTAATACAACAGGAAAAATAGCCTTCGCTATTTAACCATCCAATAGACACCCTACCTTTTAAGTCACTTTACAGGTAATTTACAGAAGGAAGAATAGAGGGAAAGTGGAAAACCATTTTATAAATTTTACAAGTATTCAAACAAGTATTTAAAATTACTAAAATTTGGGGGCACCTGGGTGGCTCAGTCTGTTAAGCGACTGCCTTCAGCTCAGGTCATGATCCCAGGGTCCTGGGATGGAGCCCCACGTCAGGCTCCCTGTTCAGTGGGGAGCCTGCTTCTCCCTCTCCTGCTCTCCCTGCTTGTGGCGCTTTCTCTGTCTCAAATAAATAAATCATTAAAAAAAATACTAAAATTTTTAGGGGCGCCTGGGTGGCTCAGTCGTTAAGCGTCTGCCTTTGGCCCAGGTCAGATCCCAGGGTCCTGGGATCGAGCCCCGCATCGGGCTCTCTGCGCGGCGGGGAGCCTGCTTCTCCCGCTACCATTCCCTCTGCTTGTGTTCCCTCTCTCGCTGTGTTTCTCACTGTCAAATAAATAAAAAAATCTTTAAAAAAAAAAAAAAAAAATTTTAGCAAGCAGTAATAGCACCATTCTGAATATATTAAAAAACATTGAATTATACCCTTCAAATGGGTAGTTGTTTTTTTTTTAAATGGGTGGGTTTTATGGGATGTGAATTAAATCTCAATAAAACTCATTCATATAGCCATGAAAATAGATACTTGTGTATGTAAATGTAAATTCATATATAATACATATATATGAATTAGAACAGCAAGCAGTTTCATCTTCTTGCCTAGAAGACATATATACCCCAAAAGAGCACTATTCCTTGAGTGCAGTTAAATGCTGATCAGCTGTCGTGTGTGAAGCTGGAATGTATGCATCTTATAACCACTGATCCCAGATTCCAAATATATCTCTAGTAAGCTCTAGCTTATTGCTTCTGGGTTTTTGGTTTGGTTTTGTTTAGTTTTGTACTTCATTGTCGACATGGAACACTTTAAAATTTTTTGATGACTCATAATGTTGAAGAGATGATGATAGTCATTTTCTTTGTAATTTTCAAACATTTTTAATTTGGGATTTATAAAGATAATTTTGAATGACCCAATCTAATGAATTTTTTAAATATCTACAGCATCTGTTTCCCTACAGTCATCTTAGTACACAATTGCCTCAGCATGTCTCCACTTAAGAACTGTAACAAACTATATCAAGTAAATTTTGGGGCATAAGCATCATAAAAGATGAATACTGTACAAAACAGGATGGTACCGGTAGGTCTTTGTTAAAAAATATTATGTGATGAAATCCTTTCTTTTGAATGATTTAAAATGCCTATTTCCTTTCTGTTTTTAGAAGTATGTTGTTCACTCACCAATTGTTGAGTTTAAGAAAGTTCGCATAGGGGGCACCTGGGTGGCTCAGTGGGTTAAAGCCTCTGCCTTAGGCTCAGGTCATGATCTCAGGGTCTTGGGATAGAGCCCTGGAGCCCCGCATCTGGCTCTCTGCTCAGCAGGGAGCCTGTTTCCCCCTCTCTGCCTACTTGTGATCTCTCTCTGTCAAATAAATCTAAAAGAAAAAAGTTCATGTAGAAAAGATTTTGTTTATATGACCAATTTCCCCATCCTCAAGAGACTAGAGTGCTACCATGTGTCTCTGCATTCATTTTCTGATTTGTATGTATTAAATATGAAAGGTCCTCTGTCCGTTTTCTTCTCTTTTGTCATTATGGGTGGAAAATGAAAAACTCTGAATTCTTTGCCAGTGTCTCTGGACTTCTTATACCTTCTTGAAAGATGATCTGTAGTTCTTTAGGGAAGTTCAGTCTGAAAACTGAAGGATGATGTGATAGTGATGGTGTGTATTCATTATTCCATCTTCTGGGCAATACCCTCCTTCAATTTTATCATTGTAATCTTGTTTGGGAATAACTAATGAGTAACAACTAATTTGTAGGATGATGAAATGGCAAAGTTTTTCAAGATAGAGGAAAAATAAATTCATCATGGTCTCATAATGTATTTTAGATTTATAAAAGAATCTAATGAATCCGGGGCGCCTGGGTGGCACAGTCAGTTAAGCGTCTGCCTTTGGCTCGGGTCATGATCCCAGGGTCCTGGGATCGAGCCCCGCATTGGGCTCTCTGCTTGGCGGGAAGCCTGCTTCTCCCTCTCCCACTCCCCTTGCTTGTGTTGCCTCTCTCGCTGTGTCTCTGTCAAATAAATAAAAATCTTTTTTAAAAAAATCTAATGAATCCATATGGTGATTACAAGATAGAATGAGTTTAATGTCTTTTTGAAAGGTAGGTAAATTTCTCATTTTTTTTTGGAAGCCTGCTAAGAATAACAGTCTTAAGATATCAATCCTTATAAATAGTTAGAACTTCTCAAAAACGAAACTCAAAAACTTAATTTGGGTCCAGTGGCTTCTGATAGCATACAAAGAGTTAAGCTTGTTCTCAGCTGGAGAGTATGGCAAACCCATGTGGCTAGAGTGTCATATACTCAGAACTTGTGGTCTGGTTTCCTGTTGGATAGTGACAGTCCCTCTCACTCAGCAGGCAGCCCAGGTGAGGCGAAGAGCAGTGGGATAGGAGCCAGGGAGGTCCTCCATATCGGGTCTTGGTCAAACCCACAGTCCTAGGAAATTAGGACACATTAGTGTGTAACTTTTGCTTTGTATTGTGTTCTGTGAGCCTCACTCACCCTGGATATGAACCATGTCCCCCCCTCATTCAGCTGGAAGCCCCTAAGGGCAGGGACCAAATCCCATAAGGCTGGGATTTCCCAGGGTGGAAATGATAAGTAGTCCCCCCACCCCCTCACCCGTGGCTTCACTTTTTTCTATTTCAGTTACCTGAGATCAACCACATTCGATCCTCCTTCTGACTTAGGTCAGGTTAGTAGTAGCCTAATGCTGCATCATGATGTCTGTGTCATTCACCTCATTTCATCTCATCCTGTAGGCATTTTATCATCTCACATCACAAGAATAAGGGTATCATACAAAAAGGTATTTTGAGGGAGCCCACATAACTTTTACTAATATGCCATATAACTTTTATATGATAAATATTACTTTTAGTCTATTATTATTGTACCTAATTTATAAATTAAACTTTATCCTAGGTATGTACGTATGTACGTATAGGAAAAAACTAGTGCGTGCAGGGTTTGCTACCATCTGGTTTCAGGGATCCGCTGCAGGTCTTGGGATGTATCCCCCACAGATTAGAGAGGACTGCTGTTATTTTCTACTTGTAAATAACTCATGTGCTACCCTCAACACTGTTTTCTCAGATTAGATTTCTCAGATTAGCAGAGCCTTGATGAGGCTGCATGGAGAGAGCAGGCTTCAGAGATAGCTGGACCCAGGGCAGAATCCTGGCTCTGCCACCGCTCACCAGACCAGTGACGTTAGACAAATCACAACTCTGAGTCTCTGTTTCCTCATTGGTAAGTGGGGCAATAGTACCTACCTCACCTACCTTCTAGAAAATGGAAATCTAGGAAACTTGGGCATAGCATACTGAGGTGAGGGTGGGGTGGGCTCTTGTTCCAGGCACTGGGGGATAGAGAAATCAAGCTGATACCTTTCCTGCCTCAAGAAGCATTCTGTGGGTATGTCAGGGGAAACTAGAGATGTCATATAAAGGGCTGGCCATATGCCTGGTGGTAAAAGAGTGGCGGATAAGGAAGGGCGTAAGGAGAGAGTAGTCAGCTCTGGAGGAGAGGGTGTCAGATCTGCCCAGGCAGAGAGAGTAGGAAAGGCCATTGGCACTTGGATGAGACGGCATGAATGGTCATTATTGGGGAAATGGGGTGGTCTGGCACACAGGAAGTGCCCAGCCCAGGTGAGGTGCCCATGTTCTCAAGATCTTACCCAAATTTGCCCCTGCCTTTTCTACTCAGGCTTTTGCTTGGGTGGTCAAACAATACAGCACCTTTTTTGCTTTGTCTTGGGCATTATCCGTGTGGTAGGGACGGGCAGGCTCTAAGGGTCTGGGCCTCCCCACCACTCCCCTCTGCCATTATCAGCTGTGTCCAGATGGTCACAGGCTTCCTAATCTGAGATAATCAGAGGGTAGCAGCTCAGCTGAGACCCAGGCCTTTGTGCTGGGCTGTGGTGGGCCAGCCCCAGCTGGAGAGACCCCGCAGATAGGGCCCTGGGGCTTTGGAAGACAGGGAGGGGCGTGAGGCTGGCCTTGTGCCGGAGGGGATGCAAGGAGCAGATGATAGCTCTTCAAAAGGCAATCTGAGTGCATGTGATGGGGAGCCCCAGATGGGACCTGGCCAGCTCCTCTGGGCCTCAGAAACACAGGCATAGGACCTGAACCCGCTGGGTCTCTGCCTCACAGATGATGTGACATCTTTTGTCCCCTCTCTCCTCTGAGCTCATCCCTCTTCCTCTAGCAGTTTTATGTTGCTGCCCATGGAGCCTCAGGCCACCCGGGTGCTGATGGTGGCATGAGGGGCTCGTGCCCCGCGGTGGTGCTGGGGATCTCACAGGTCCAGGTGCAGAGCGGGGCTGGCTGGGTTGTCAGGCATGGGGCTCTGGTGCCTACTACCCTGGCCTGCAGTTGCTGTGAGCCTCGGCCTCAGGGCTGCTCAGTGTCCCACAACCGCTTTCTGTTTTGTTTCTGCTTCTTTGATGAGGTGGACAGCCCTACCTTGGCCATGGCTTCTAGCAGCGAGACTGCCTTATAGTCCCTTTTTTTAAAGTTTTGTCCTAGAGTCTGAACCCCAGAGCTGAAGCTTCTCCCTTTTTCATGGTTTTATAATTCCACTGTTTCTAGCCCTTGGACATGTTTTCTTACTTATAAGCCTAAGTCTCTATCTTTTCAGTTATTTGACTTTTAATTTTATCTGTTATTGCTAAGTGTTTGAATTGGAGAGGGTGGTTTAGAAAGAGAGGAACATCCTGACAGAGTGCTTCAGAGACTCTGAGGCTTCACGAAATCTTATGGGTCGTGGACTCTGCCAATTACTAAGTATGTGATCTTGGGCAAGTCTCATCTTTTAAGGCAGTACCTTTTCTGTAAAATACAAATCTTAATAACTGGTTCATTAAAAGTTTTAAAAAATGCCAGTAACCTCAAATTTAAGGATAGTGATTACCTCTGGGAAGAATGTGGGAAGGAATGGGTTTAGGGGTGGAGGTGCGTGCAAAGGCATTTGTAACAATCTCTTGCTTGCTTGCTTTTTTCCCTTTTTTTAAATTAACATATAATGTATTATTTGTTTCAGGGATACAGATCTGTGTTCATTAGTCTTAACCCAATTCTCAGCGCTCACCATAGCACACACCCTCCCCAATGTCCATCACCCCGCCACCCCGTCCCTCCCACCCCCCTCCACTCCAGCAACCCTCAGTTTGTTTCCTGAGATTAAGAGTCTCTTATGGTTTGTCTCCCTCTCTGGTTTTGTCTTGTTTCATTTTTCCTTCTTTCGCCTATGATCCTCTGTCTTGTTTCTCAAATTCCTCTTATCAATGGGATCATATCATAATTGTCTTTCTCTGATTAACTTATTTCACTTAACATAATACCCTCTAGTTCAATGCACATTGTGGCAATGGCAAGATTTCATTTTTTGATGGCTGCATAGTATTCCAGTGTGTGTGTGTGTGTGTGTGTGTGTGTGTGTGTGTGTGTGTACACATCTTCTTTATCCATTCATTTGTTGATGGACATCTAGGCTCTCTCCATAGTTTGGCTATTGTGTAACAATCTATTTCTTAAGCTAGAGAGTAGAAACACAGATATTTATTTTATTGTAATTCTTAAACTGTACAAAATATATATATATATACTTTTTATGCTTGAGATATTTCATAATTTTTAAGACATGTCCACACTGCCATTTTGAATGTAAATGAGGTAACATTAAGGCGCTTTGTAAAGAGTCAAAGCAGGGAGCAGATACTGGGCATTACTTCTCCACACAAAGGAGGCTTGAGCTGGGAGACAGACCCAACCTTTGAAGGAGGTTTTATTTCTACAAGAAAGGGGGGCAATAAGTTAAGGGTTATTTACATGGAGGTGCCATGAGGGGAGCAGTGGTGAGCCTGAGTTCTCCTTCCTTTCTCTGCTTCCTGGCTCAGGCTGTTCAAGTCTGAGTCACCTGCCCAGGCTCTGAATGATGGTGATACAGCCGTGGGAGCTGGTGCAGCGTTGTAGGGATGGCTGGGCCTCCACCTGCCCATTGCTGGGGTCAAAGGTGAAGACCTTGTCGGTGCTCTCCCCGAGATCATCCCGCCCACCGAGGATGTGGACTTTCCCGTCACACACAGTCACACCACAGCTCTCCTGGATAAACAGACAGAAAGATAATCAGCTATGGAGTCCAGTGTGGGGCTCCCTCTGTCCCTAGCTGGCCGGGCCAAACAAAACCTTGGCCCCCAGAATACGAGCAGGCAGTCTAGATGGCAGAAAGGCAGGAATTAGGTGGATCTGAGTTCAGTCTCTGGCTTGCCCCTTACTAAATGGCCTTAGACAAGTCACTTAAGTTCTCTGGGCCTCAGTTTCCTCCCCTGCAAAGAATAATAATCGTACCTTCTTCATAAGGTTGCCGAAACAGTTAATGGGGTTAAGCATGTGAAGCATTTTACGTAGTGCCAGGAAGACAGTAAGCACTTCAGGAACAGTGACAGCCATCACCACCACCACCACCACTACTGCCCTAAGATCTCAGACTAAGAAGCCAGAAATCTCAAGCTCTTAGAATCACTGAAGGTCAGAACTGGCAGGGACCACCAATCCAACCACACCCCTATGTAGTCTCTTTGGAGTTTCGGGGAAGGGGACAAGAGGTGGGGAAGGCCAGGAATGCAGGGGCCAGAGCCTCCAGGGCCTGGACCTCCCGGCACTGATATTACTAGGGCAGGGGAACTTACCAAGTCCCTTCTCTACCCTGACCTCCCCACAACAGGTTGTGTTGTGGGTGGCCTTCAGGACAAGAGACTGCAAGGGTCATTTAGACCTACACCCTCATCCAAGGCTAAAACACTTGGAACTGGGGTTTTGTGCCCTGCCTTAGCATGGCTTAACTGGCAGCCTTGGGCAAGGCCTCAGTGTCTCTAAGGCAGGTCTCTTCATCTGTGGAACACAAGGCTGATTATCCTAATGAGAACAAAGCTAAGGAACTATGTATAACTGCCTAGCATGGAGTCAGATGGACTCACAACCTCTGAGTTCCACATTCTTAGACAAGGGACTTTGCTCTCCCGAATGGAACCAGTACCAAAGCTGTGCCTGGGAGCCTCTACTTACCACGGGGCTGGGGAGGACAGCTGCCTCCCCCCAGACATCTGCGCCAGGGTCATAGGTGAAGATTTTGCTCATGAGGCCCCCCACCACATAGATGGTGTCCTCAAGGGAAACAGCCTCAAGACACCGCTGTGAGAAAGGTGCTGGTGATCTCAGGCTCCACCGGTCTTCCTTGGGGTCAAAGCACTGCACCTGAGGGGCAGGAGGAGGGGCGGTGGTGAAGCCTCCCCCCCAACTGCCCTGCTGTGCAATCCGCCCACCTCCCCAGCGGGGGAACTCATTCAGCACATTTGCTTCTGTCTACCAGACGAGAGCTAGCATCTGGGGGTGGGGAGGAGGGGGCAGCGGAGACCCACCATCCCTGCCCTCAAGTGTGCTCAGTCTGCTTCTACATTCTGGCCCCCGCCCCGGACTCCCTTTGTCCAAAGCCGCCTCATCTTTCAGGGTCCAGGAAAGGTCTGCATCCCAGGAGATGGAAGTACCATCTGCACTAGTACTATAGAAGGTCCTCAGAGAGTAGGTCCTGCGTAGAGAGATGCATTTCTTACTGCATACACTCAACCCTCTTCCCTCCGCCCGTGCTCTGAGCTCACGACAAGATTCCAGCTGGGATGTCTTGCAGCCCCCATGCCTACAGCTGTTCACAGGCTTCCCAGGCCCACCACTGTTCACACCTTCCAGAGTTTGCGAGGGCTTCTCCAACCTGCATGTTCACCTTTATTCTGTTTCCTCACTTGTTTTCTTGGAGCCTCCTGGAATGTTGCACCAAAGGGCAGTTCCCCTAGCCAGCCCCAGGAAGGGGTGTGTGTGTGTGTGTGTGTGTGTGTCTATGTGGGGGGGGATGGGGTGTGGAGGAGGGTGCGGAATAAGGAGGGGTGAGGGATCCTAGTTTGGGAAAGATTCAGATCCTCACAGACTTGTGAGGCCATTAGGGGAGGGAGGAAGCTGCTATGAAGATTAATTTTTATTCACAGAAAGCCTAAATACCTAGCAACAGAAAATCTGGTTGCTAGACTATGGTTCATCCACTCCATACTCTATTATACATTGAAATGATGGCTGTGAAGAGTTTCTAAGCCAGGAAGTGAAAATGCTTACATTTAAATGAGAACACAAAGCAGAATGCAAAATTTTACTAATAGTAAGAACACAAAACTAAAACACACAAAAGTAGATTCAGAAGAAGGCTGCAAGGCAGTGCACCGAAATATTAATAGTAGTTATTCTTTGGTGGTGGGATCATGGCTGATTTTTTTTTTTTTCTATTTCTCTGTGTTTTCTAAATTTTCAATAGTGTGTGTGGTTTTTTTGTTTGTTTTGAATGAAGGAAAAACATTTTAACTGATCCCACCCTTGCCCTAAATTAATTTTTTAAATCTATTAAACCCATATGGCACCAGCTCAAATACTCGGGTCCGGACCTGTTGTGTGACCTTGGGGTCATCTCTCTGAACTCACTTCTTTGATGAAACCAGGGGGTCACTTCTCAGGGCTGTTGAGAATGAGAAAACGGAAAGGACGCGAGAGTGCCATCTCTGTGCCCGGCACACAGCAGGCCTCCGACACCCTGTCCATGCCCACCTTGTTGGTGCTGATGCCGTCCTGCCCAGCGCCCCCGATCACGTAGATCCTGCCCGCGCAGGACACCACTGCCGCCGAGCTCACGGCCTCTGGGAGCGGCGGCGCAGCCTCCCAGGTGTTGGAGAAGGGGTCGTAGCGTTCTACACTGCGCAGGCGCCGAAGGCCATCGAAGCCGCCTACCGCGAAGAGCTGCAGGTGAGGACAAGCAAGGGTGGGATGCTGACGAAACCTCCCTGGGGAGTCAAGGCCTTCTCCGAGTCTCAGCCCACTGCCTCCACTATCCCCGGGCCGACAGGAGGTACATCTCAGCACTGCCAGCGCCTGGGCGGCCTCCCTTAGCAGGTTTCTTCTATTAACTGGGGGTAATGATACCCATCTCCGGGGTGGGTATTAGACCTGTCAAATATCCGACACCAAGTTGATGCTTAATAATAGCTAGAAATTTATTGAGGGCTTATCACCTTACTTAGTGATCCTGAGAAGCTCTTTTATTTTCTGAATTCGAGATGTAGTTTACAAAGATAGTTGGATTTTTTTTTAAGTGGCGGGTCAAAATTCATACCTAGTCTGTTAGGCCCCAGAGCCCACACTGTGACCCCTGATCACTAGGCTGTACTGTTACCGTAATTACTATTAGCATTATCGTGTAACTTTGGGCAAGTATCTTTCTTTTTGGTGTTTGAGATCCCATCTTTCAGAGAGACTGTCTTATAGGAGCTTTCCCCAGGAATTCATTGTTCTGTACCCTTGAGCCACAGGGCAGCATCTGCTGTGTGTCCCTACCTGCCCCTGCATGACTGCCATCTTGTGCCTCCACCTGCCCTGGAGCAGTGAGGCCACCTTGATCCAGGTGTGCAGAGGGGTACTAAACATCCACACATCACGGCTGCTGATGTGGCCTCCTAGGGAAAGAGAAGCAGCTGTTGACTCCAGACCCTCTTGGGGTCAACAGCACCCCTAAAGACCTAGAAACAAAGGCCCCCAGATCCAAAGGAAGAGTTAAGGGTAGACAATGTGCTTTGAACGAATGGTGGGAAGGTATGAATCAGGACAAGGGGTGGGGAGTTTTGAGGGGAAAGTTCTGAGAGATTTAGGGAGAAGGAGCTGATCTTCACTGGGTGCCTTATGGTGCTGGGTGCCTTATGGTGGTATGCCAGGCTCTGTACTCTGGGAAGCAAAGAGGGGGCCACTTAGAATTCAACAGGAGAAAAGAGTAAAAAGTGTGCCCAAGACAAGCATCAGGAATGTGCTGGGGGCAGAGGCAAAGCTGAACCACCGGCACTGGGATGGGAAAAGGTAGAGAGTGATTCCGTAACCCTGCCTCGTTTCTGCCCTTACCTTCATGACTTCATGTCTGTTCTCATCCCTTAAGGAGGGGTTAGGATTACTGTACCGTTTTCAGATAGGAAACTCAGATGTGGCTTAGAGACCAGGAAGGCCCTGCTGAAGGCCCCATGGCCTTTCACTCTGGTCAATGACCAGACCATGTTGTTCACAGGCCATCGGCAGCCTTGGAGAAGTTGTCCAGTAATAAAGTGTGTCCTGGATGGTCCCTGAGTCCTTTCTGGCTCATTCTTCTGCTCCTTATCCTTCCTAGGCACTGATAGCTCCCTACAACAAGTGCAGTCTACCTAGGCCTGGAGTCAAAGCCTCCCTGATCTGACTTGACTCCCTTTCCTGCTTCGTCTACAATACCTTCCCTCCTCTCCCAGATGCATTCAGCCTGCACTTTGGAAACCCGAGTACCTGGGGTTCCTTTCTGCACATTCCTGTCTTCACGCCTTTGCCTATGCTGTTTTCTCCAGATTTTTGAGGTCCAGCCGAAAAGTCTGGTGGTAAAGAAGTCTCTGTCT
Organism: Procyon lotor; assembly: GCA_028646535.1. Lineage (NCBI taxonomy): Eukaryota > Metazoa > Chordata > Mammalia > Carnivora > Procyonidae > Procyon > Procyon lotor. Next base: position 45,326,530 of record CM053613.1, read on the forward strand.
CCCCATCTCCAGGGGAGCAGGGACTGTTTTATTCTCTCTCTAGGGCCTGACCCTCAGGGAGGGCACAATCCACGAGTATCAAACCAGTCTGTGTTCCTCCTAACTACCATTTTTGAGATAACAGGAAAATTCTTAACCTCCCTGTAAAATGGGGTTGTGGCAGAAATTGAGTAACTAATGTAAGCTGTGTAGCATAATGTTCTGCACGTGGTTGGCTAGAGAAAGAGAAGTAATTTGTAGTAATACGAGTTGAAGTGGACGTTGCTGAATGACAGTCCGAGTCCTACCAATGACTGGCCCTGCAGGACTACATACCACTTCAGCCAATAGCTGTAGGTTATCGGGGAAAATCCCACCCCCACCTCGCGATTGGAGAGGAAAAGGGGTGGCATGAGCGAGGCAAAGAGCCAATCCTGTGGGGCTCCCGCTGCGGCCCTGCCCTCACCAGAAACATAGACGTCATTGCGGAGAGCACAGGCAGCGAACTCTGAGCGCGTGTAGCCTGGGAGGCTGGGCAGTGGGGTCCAGCGCTGGCTCTCTGGATGGTAGGTTTCGGTGAAGGGCAGCTTCAGGAGCCCCTTGCGGTCGCAACCGCCGATGACCACGATCACTTCAGCTAGGTCCATGAATCTGGCGTGGGGATAAGCCCAATGCCCGCTGATTTCACACCCAAGTTTGGCCCTCTCTCATCCTCTCTTTGACCAAACCATACCGTCCTGCTGCCCTTCCATGCCCTTATGGTCTTTTGCACTCCCTATCTCCCAGTCCCATGCTGCTGGACTCTGCCACCTCCAACATCCTTTCCTAGTATCGATGGGAAGACAGTCACCCATCCTTAACCCCAACCTACTGACATCTAAATTACAGGGAAATGATCATTATAGAACCATTACCTAGAAAAGTCACCTTGTTTAATCCTTATGATAGTTTTATTAGGCAGGGGTTTTCCTCCTTTTGCAGAGGAGGAAACCGAGACTCACAGACTTGGCTTGCCGGAAGTCATGGAGCCAGTGAGAGAGCTGGAATTCAAGCCCAGGTTGGCTGCCATTAACCCATTCTACCTACCCTTTTCTGCCCTTCATCCTCGACTGCTAATTCTGCTGCCTCCCTCCTACTATAACCATCTCCTAAACCCATTCCCTAATCACTTATTCCACTAGCATACACACTTTCAGTAAAACATTCTCCCCTCCCACTAACCAACCCCTCAGGCTTCTGACTCCACCAGAATTTCCAAATCAAGCCACCAGCTTCCTACCTAATTCCTTTGACAAATGTTGAGCATCTTCTTTGTACCAGACCCTGAGCTTAAGTGTTGGGAGACACAGTGTGGTAAGACAGAGGCATCCTATCTTCTATCCCATGATAGAATGGATAGGATGACAGACCGTCTTGGACTACTCCACCCAAAGTCTCCTGGTCTGGCATTCCAGGGGTGGGAGAGTAAGCCTCTTTCATTTTTTTCCAGGCCCTATTTTTATCCCTTACTAGACTGAGCTCTTGGAGGATAAAGGGTATTTTCAATTACGGACACCCAGCACAAGATCTGCACAGAAGCAGCACTCAGAATTATGGATGGATGGGCAAGAGGAAGGATGTATGCAAGGTGTGAGACCCCTGCCTCTCCCCCCAACCCCGGACTGTGAATTCTCCAAGGGCAGAATTCCTAATACCAAGCCCATGAAATGTGTGCTGAATGAATGAACAAATCTCATTCCAGAGGCATGATTAAGTGATTGAATTAATGGATGTCACAAGTATGAATGGATGCAGGATCGGGGATGAGGAAGGGTGGAAGACAAGGGGGCAGGAGGCCCTACCTCCGCGGCCGAGCCCGCAGCTCGCCGGCCTCACGGCCCAGGATGAAGCAGGCGCGGGCCTCGAGCAGCAGCGGGCGGCACTCGCGGCTGGCCTGCAGCAGCTCGTCGGCCTCTACCTTCTCCAGGAAGTAGGCGGGCGCCAGCAGGGGCAGCCGCACGTGCTCCAGCAGGCGCCGCAGCTGCCCGCGGCGGGCCGGCGCGTCGTGGCGCACCCAGCGCATGGCCGCCTCGAACACGGCCTCCTCCCGCGCCACGCCCAGCGCCGGGTCGGCCAGCAGCGCCGCCACCTCGTCGGGCGCCAGCTCCAGGAAGTCGGCGTGGCGCGCCACTTCGACGAAGGCCTGGCGCAGCACGCGGCCGCAGCGCTCGGCCAGCGAGGCGAGCGAGAAGGCGGCGGCCACGCGGCGCAGCGCCAGACTGTTGGCGGCGCGCAGACGGCCCTCGAGGAAGCTGGCGCAGGCGTCGCGCAGGCCCGCCACGCCCAGCCGCTCGGCCAGCGCCAGCACGGCCGCCGCCTCGTCCTCGGCGCGCAGCCGCACGCCCGCGCCGTACACGTAGTCGAGCACCACGGCCAGCGCCGCCGCCGCGCCCGGCCCCGCCCCCGAGGCCACGGGCGCCAGGGGCACCACGACCGGGCCGCGCTCCGGCCGCCCGGCCGCGAACAGGCTGCGGAAGTAGGCGCTGCCCGCGCTGAGCGCCGCGCGGTGGCACGGGAAGTCGCGGCCACCGGCGCGCAGCACCACGTCTGTGAGGGTGCCGCTCCGCCGGTACGCGTTGAGAGTCTGCAGAACGCGCTGCGCATGGCAGGACCCCGCGCACGGCGCCGGGGAGCCGGGCTCCGACTCCTCCAGCACTGGACCCTCCAGCATCCTGCCAGGTAAAGAACACAAACAGCGTCGGAAATCCACTTGGTTGGGTTGGGCGAGAGGGCAGGAGAGGGCCCTACCTCCGCGGCCGGCCCGTCCCTTCGTTCGTTCCCTGGTTTACCCAAGCCGGCGTTTGTGAATGGGACGCAGGTGCTTTCACTTACGTAGCTGCTCTTCCTTCCGTCCCTTCCTCCGGAGTCCTAATGGCTACTGTGATCTAGTCCCTGCCGACCTGGAGGGCTAGGCCCTCCCCTGTATCACCTTCTTCCTCACTTACCCGCTTCAGCCATATTACTTTTTCTGTTCTTCAGACTCGTTAAACTGTCATCAACATCAGGATACAGATGGCGAGCTCTCAAATGGGATAATTTGAGGGTAGTCTAATAAGGGAACGATTTACAAACACGTAGACAGTGTTTAGGGCCTCCCACAAGGGGTAAAGCAGCGCCCGGTGGCCGCCAACAGCTGGGAGCTCTTATCTCTCCAAGGTCTGCAACGGGAGGGCTGGGAGCTTACAGGAACCTGCACGAAATACCTGTATACTGACCAAACCCCGATTTATATAATTTTATTTATTCGAGAGAGTGTGCACACACAGGAGTCACAGGAGGGGGAGAGGGAGAGGGACTAGCAGACTCTCCGATGAGTGTGGAGCCCGACACTGGATAGGATCCCAGGACCCCAAGATCATGACCTGAGCTGAAGTCAGATGCTTAACGACCGAGCCACCCAAGCAGCTGCAGATTATTCTATTTAATATCTGCCTCTCCTACAGTAGGTGCTCAGTTAATATCTGTTTAAGCTTGAGTGAATGTATTAAGCTAGCATGTATTTAGAGCCTTTTCTGTGTCAGATAGTGAGCAAGACAGGCATAGACCCTGCTCTCCTGGATCTCATATTTTGGTGGGGGTCCCATGCGGGACTGTGGGAGCAGATAGAAGGGGCACTAGATGCTGTTGGAGGGGAGTCAGGGAAGGGACCCCTGAGGAGGAATCTTTGGACTGAGAAGCATAGGGGGAAATTAGCCAGGAGAAGAGAAGGGAGTGCAAGGAGGGTGTCTCCATTTAGAGAACAATCTTTGCTAAGGCCCAGAGGGAAGGAGGGCGGGAGAACCCAGGCTGAGAGGGAAGTTAGACCTCTCTAGTGAGTTCTCTCCGTGTTCTCAAGGGAGCCCTGTGTGGGGGATAGAAAGAGCTGGCTCTAAGGACTAATCCGGGCTCTGAACCTGCCTCTGTCACTGACTCACTTTGTGAGCTGGGCAAGTCACTCTCCTTCAGTTTGTGAGAATGGGCATCACGATCTCTGAAATGGGACCGTGATGTCCCTCCCACAGCGCTGCTGTTGTGACACTGTGCTTTATGAAGTGGAATATGAAAAGTGCTGGGTACATAGCACAGATTCAGCTAACACAAGAGGAAGGGAGCACCCTAGGTGTGCTGGCTGCTTTTATGTATATAACTTCGTTTGATCCTCACAACCCTGAGCATTTCTTTAGATGCCCCCGCCCTTCTTTAAGTTTGTCCTAAGGAAAGAAGCACACAGGAAACCCGCCCTTCAGAGGTTGCTCTGAGGATCAAAGGAGGGGTGTTTGTGAAAGCACTCTACAGACTGGGCACGGTACTGGGCTGGTTGTGATTGGGTCATTAGGAATACACAGCCTCTGCTTGCATACCTCCCGGGACAGGGAGCTCACTTCTTTATGTGGCAACGTACTCTAGGATAGCACAACTCTGCCCTCTACCTCTTGCCTCTCCCTCCATGCTCCTGATCCCACATGCTCTGCCTCTTCTGAGATGGCTTTGCCCTGGAGGTCAGATCTGGCTTTCACTGCTTGTGCCCCGGTCATCCTGGGTGGTGGATCCCCATGTCAGGATTACAGAAATTACAGACCCTGGTGGGCAGGGTCCCAGGAAGCTCACTATGCCCAAGTAGAGGGGCTGGCACCAGACTGCATGCCTAGCTGCTCTGCCGCACTTGCCAGGGTGAGGGCACGTCCTAGGGAGCAGCTCAGGATCAGCAGAGGGAGGTGAGAGAGGTCACCTGGAGCATGCTGCTCCCATTCCATTCTGTGCTGGCTGCTTGCTAAGAAAGCGGCCAACCCCTGAGCTGAGATCCGGGAGGGCAGGTCTCTTCAGGGTAAGGAGGGACCTCTCCCTGCAGCACGAGGGGCTGACTCAGCGGGGAGGTAGGGAGTCTCCTCCTGGGAAGTGCATCAGTACTCTGTCATTTTTTCTACTGCTGTCTACTGTGCCAGGCACTGTGGTCACACTGGGACCTCAAACTTGGTTTCCACCCCGGTGATTCCCAGTTTGGGGCCCAGGGGACCCAGCTGCAACGTGAACAGCAGGGATTCCCAGGCAGGGCTTTATTGGACATTCTCCCATCCTCGCTAAGAATCTGGGTACCTCCAGCCAAGAGTCCTGATGCAAACTAAGGAATCCAACCCCTAGAAGTTGACATGCCCCCCTGTTACTTGTTCACACCCACACCCAGTCACACGCATGTGCGTGTGTGCACTCACACGCACTCAGACTTGTAGACACCACACAGCCCTGCCGGTTGAGGGGCTAAGCCCCAACTGAATGTACCTTGCACTTACCTGGCCATGGCCTCACCCAGGTGCTCTGCGGCTGCTGCTGTCCTCCTGACCACTTCTGTCTGTCCCACTGCTGCACCCCTGGCAGTCTGGGCTCTGGTGTCCTTGCCGCTCTGCCTGGACTCCCGCTCCGGCTCAGCTGCAGGAGGACAAAGGGGCTGGACGCCAGGGGGGAGGGGAGAAGAGAGGGGGAGAGGGGGAGGAGGGGACGCTGGGCTTTTGTTCCATTCTTGGGCCAGCCCTGGGAGGGAAGGAAGGAAGGAGGCGGGAGAAAGCACAGCATTGACCGTGCATGCATCTTGGGGATCCTTGTCCCCCAATTGGGGGCGATGTGGCCCTGGCGGTGCCGCTGAATAAATGCATGGATGTGAAGGTGTGGGGGGGGGGGCTGCCCTAAGCAGTCAGGGTGTATCTGGGGGGTTGGGAGGGTGCAGGTGTTCCAGGGCTCCTATATGTGAGTGTGGGAGCACACAGGGACATGGTGGGTGTGACTGTGTGGTTGCAGGCGTGACTGACACTGTGGCTGCGTAGCTTAGGGGTCTTGGGTTCCCTCCTGTCTCTGTGGGACTCTGCCTGTCTGTGTTCCTGTGTGACAGCAGACATTGTCGTCGTAGGACTTCACGTGTCTGGTTGTCTGCCTGGTGTATCCCTCTTTGTGTCTACACGATCCTGTGTGTGACATGGGTCTGTCTGTGCAGGACAGGGGGCTGTGTCTTGTGGACCACGCGTGTCCTATGTCTGTGGCATGGTATGAGTTGGGGTGGTTTTCAGCAATGGATCCATGTTGGAGGGGACTCTGAGGAGGGCTGTGGTGGTGCGGAGCAGGCCTGGTTGGAGTAGATGAGAGGAGGCAGCTCTGGGCCGGCCTGGCCCCCTACAGCCAGAGGAGGCCACCCCATACGCTGGTCCCAGATCATTTGCTGCCTCCACAAAGGGCCGCAGGGCCTGGTGTTTGAGAGGCCAGTGAGATTTGCCTTCACGGAGGAGGACAGTAGTTGGGGGGAGGTTGCTCTGACCAGGGCCCAGATAGGCCGGGGGCACTTGGGGTCTGGTCATGGAACTGCCGTGCCTCGCCATGCAGCCCTAGGCGATCACCGCCCATCCCTCGGCCCAGCTCTTCATCTTGGCAGGAGGGAGGCTCGCAGTTCCTGCCCTGCCATATCTGATTGCGTCTCCGTGACCCTCAAGGGGAGGTTTGTCAGTGAAAGCTGGGTGTCGTGTGGAGTCCGCGAGGCCTGGGTGCTGCAGGAACGTGGCCTGCCCAGGTCGGGTGGGCTGAGTTTGTGGAAGGAGCTGTGATGGGGTCACTGTGATGCTGGCCCGGTGTGTGTCCTGAGGTCTGGGGGCAGCGTCTGTTTCATGTACCCCACGCCGGGGAATGGTCCATCTCCTTTCTTCCTAAAAAAAGGGGTGTGCGTTGCTGTGAGTTAAAGGACGGGAGAGATTCGGGCCCTTTTATATCTGTACTTGGGAAGGACCCTGGAGCAGGTGGAGGGCAGGCTCCACCTGGTGGGGACGGCACCCCTGAGGTCCAAGGAAGGAGGGAAGTGGGAAGGGAAGGGGCCCCATCTCCGGTTTTCCTGCCAACAAGGCAGTCTGTCCTCCGTAGGTAAGGGGAGAATGTGGGGGATGGCATCAGGAAGGTGGGGTCCTCAGTAATTCTTCAGGTCACGGGACAGGAGCCAGTATTGACCACAGGCTGCAGACTCAGCTGAGGGTGGAGAGCCAGGCAGGGGATGGCCCCCATCCTCCCTCCGTTGTTTGGGGCAAGGGGAGGTGGGCAGTGTAGAGCCTGGGGAGAGTGGGGTGCTAACCAGCTGCCGCACTCAGAACTCCCAGCCCCCTCCACCTGCTCCTGAAGGCTCGGGATGTCTCAAATAGCCCAAGTGTGGACACGAGCCTGGGAGAGCCTGGCCAGGAGCCCTGATGGGACAGGGAAAGGCTGGAATGGAAGGTCAAATCCACTTTCCTGGGTGGGTCTGCCAGAGGCTGGAGAGGTTACTGAAGCATTTTGGGTAGAGCACTGTGTCCCATCCCTGAGCCAGCCGTTCAGGATTCCCCTCATACTTCATGCCCAGGGAGAGGTGGGAGTTGACCTCTGTCCCAGGAAGGGATGTACTTGGCAGATGTTCAGTAGGAGGAAAGGAGGGCAGTCCTAGAGGTTGATGCGGGGTCCCAGTCTGGATTCCAGCACTTGGGAGGGACTTCTTTTCCTTTCCTCCAAGAAGGTGCCAGAATTGCTCAGACCCCAAGAATTCTATCCAGGAGACCCCTGTTTGGAGAAGAGATAAATCTCTTGGCTCCTAGGAAGCACCCCAGAAAGCCTCCATATGGTTGTGAGGGGACCTGCTAGTTCTGCCCCCCAGCCCGACATCAGACCCAGGAGGCCTCACCGTCTGCCTTGCCCTTCTGGCTGGTTACGGAAGGCATGCATCCACTCTGGGGCCAGAGCTTGGGCAGCCTTCTGGCTTTGCCCATACTAGGCTGTGTGGCTTTGGATGGTCACTTTACCACTCCAGGAGCATCTCCCCCCATCACAATATGGGGATTCTAGAACCCAGCCCTGGGGCTGTTCAGGAAGTCCCAGTGTCCTGGTGATGCTGGGTAGGGGCCCAAGCCCCCCGCGCTCTTCCATTCATTTCTGAGAATGCTTCCTCCTCAAGTCATCGGCCCCAAACTGAATCCCAAACCCAGCAAACCCTATCCCCACCCTCCCACAGACCATTCAGAGACGACACAGGTCAAGATGGCAGCTTTAATCATTCTGGCCAAGGCCCCCAGGCTCGCTCTGCTATAGGCCTCCTTGGCCACATGCCCACCGTTGGCCATGCCTAGAACACTCTTCCCACGTGGCCACTGATGTGGAAACCTGAGGTTGTGTCAGTCTGTGGATCTCCTGGGCCTCTGGGCCTCTCTGCCCTAGAGACCTGCTGGAAACTTAGGTAAGAGTTTGTAAAAGCAGCCTTAAGCCTACGCTTCTGGCCATGTCTAGCTGCTCCTGGGGACTTGGCTTGGTCCTCCTCCCAGGGCAGGGCCAGTGGCGGTCGGAGGCCGGTCGAGGAGGAGTGTCTCCACCACTGCAGCAGGCTTTCCTCCTGGGCTGCAAAGCCTTGTGCTTTTGAGACTGACATGAAGAACAGAACCTCTGGGGGCAGAGACCTAGCCCAGGCCCTGAAGGGAGGAGGGCTGTGTCTACGCAGAAGTCGGTTGCCTCTGAGCATAGACGTGTGGACTCCCACATTCCCAGCTGCCACAGGGCACTGAGCTGTGCCACAGGGTATAGCCCCGTGACTCAGCACAAAGCTTCCAGATCAGGATATAAGGGAAGGCCTCTAGGGGAGGACCAGGCCCCAGGCCCCAAACGTTCCAGAAGGAGCCCCAGGCCTGCAGGGGCATCTGCGAGGCTGGAGTCCTGACCCAAGTGGGCCTCAGGAGAGAGGGGAGCCCTGTCCAGGGGAAGCCATGGCTGACAGAGGGCTGGAGCCAACGAGGAGGCCGTGGAGCCAGCTCCCTGTGCACTCCCCGTCCGGACATGCTTCTGCCAGCTCTCTCGGGTTCCCTGGTCTCCACGTTAGGTTCAGGCTGGGACAGACAGGTCTTCAGCTAACGCCCACTCCGGTCTGTGAGAGTCTTGGTGCGGCTGCCACTCCTTCGGTGATCCGTAGGGGTGGGAGCGCTGTTGGCATACGTGTGGTAACTGTGGTCCGAACAGACGGAGAGCTCATCGGAGACCTCCATGCCATCGCTGATCTCTGTGGGGCCAGAGGGAGACAGAACGGCAGCAGGGAGGAGAGGGGTCAGTGAGGATGGCTGGCGGATGCAGCGGGAAGAGAACCCTGCGGCAAGCCCTGGTCGGGCACTTGGGAGGCTGACATCGCAGGGCTCAGGTCTGCCGCCGAGGTTGGCTTTCAAGAACCTCCTTGGACTCTGCAGACCCTCTGGCCAAGGGTTCCTCTTGGCTCCTCTCCTAGGAGTGACCTCCCTGTCCACACCCCCTTTTCCTAAAATCTGGCTCAGTTCTCATCTCTGTCATTACTGCCTCCTAAAAGCCTCTCCTGAACCCCTCAAGCTGGGATGGGCCTCCTCTCGGCCCGCCTAGCCCCTGCTTCCCCCTGCCCCATCACCTCTACCGTCCCTACCTGTGGCCGCACCAACCGGAGTACCTCCACCACAGCACTGGACATAGAACTCAGGCTCTGAACAGGTCTGCAGAGTGGAGCTGAGCCCACGGGTCTCTGTAAAGGACTTTTCAGCCTGGAGTGGGGAGGGGAGGGGAGGCCAGTGGCTGGCTCCTGAGTCTGCCTTCAGAAGATGCTCCATGAATGGCCTTTGGCACTGAAGGTGGGGAGGTGGGGGGCTGGAGGTGCAGAACCTGCCAGGCCTAGGGCTGGCCTCTTTCTTTCCATTCATTCTCCCTGCCCCTTCTGACTTCTCTGGGCCAGGCTCTAGGGGCCTGGGCACCCCAGGTAGGTACCTTTGATTGACCCCTCCTTCCAGGAGCTCCCCAGTGTGGCTAGGGGCCTGCGGGCCACCAGGGGAGGCACTCCAACCCAGCCTTAGTGCTCAGGGAAGCTCCTTTTGAGCCAAGGCAGGAGGAATGCAAGTGCCCCATAGGCAGGAATCTGTGACTCCCGGACACCTAACACAATGGCTGGCATTAATCAGTTGAAGGAACGAATAAAGGGGTGAATGAATGAGCGGATGTTCACACAGTCCCGGGAACCAGCCCCCGAATCAGTCACCCCCCCTGGGGTCTCATTCATTCAGTTACTGAGCATACCTCTGGGCCAGGCATGGTGCTAACCCTCAAGCACACTGCGAAGGAGTGCCAGTCACCTTTATGGAAGAGTCTGACACTAACGTGCTCTCGTTCACCTGTCTAGTTGAGGACAGAGCTGGGATTTGAACCCCAGCCCAGCTCCTAAATATCCCTCAAATCTCTCCTCTCTGTTCACATGTCCAGTCTCTTGCCTGAGTTACTGGTTTCTTTGCCTCCAGCTTCCCCCTCCTGTCCACCGCCCACACTTGTTATAGGTGGAGTTGTGCTCTCCCCCAAATTTATAGGTTGACGCTAACCCCCAGTACTTCCAGAATGTGACTTTGAGAATAAGGTTGTTGGAGATGGTGGTTGGTTAAGATGAAGTCATTAAGGTGGGCCCCTGTCCAGTCTGCCTGGTGTCCTTACAGGGAGGGAAGATTTGGACACACACACGCATACTGGGAGGATGCCGTGTCGACACAAAGAGGGCCGTCCACAAGTCAAGGAGAGAAGGACCAGATCCTTCTCCCATGGCCCTCGGAATGAACCGACCCTGCCAACACCTTGTTTTTGGACTTCCAGCCTCCAGAACTGAGAGAACAAATTTCTCTTGGTTAAGCCACCCCGTTTGTGGTGCTTGTTACAGCTCCTGTAACAAGGACAAATCTGTCCATGACCCTGCTCTGCTGTCAGAGTGAGGCCCGAGTGCCTCCCTAGTGCCGTCCTGGGGCGAGTGAGCAGCACAAGGCCACCCCTCATGCCATACAGAATGGCAGATAGTCCTTGGTACCCCAGTAAGCCGTGGGCCCTCACTACCTCTGAACACCTGCCGTTCCCACCTGAATACTCTTCCTTTCCTCTGCTTGGTCAGCTCTCACCTCAAACCAGTCACCCAGGCCCCACTGATGCGTTCTTACCCATTCCAGCTGGGTCACCTTGCACAATGGGCCCCAAGACCCTCACTGCCCCAGAGAGCTCTGACCACTCTTCTCTGCACCCCACTCTGGCTCAGCACGCCTGTTAGAGCTCTTGTGGCACCCAGTTTTCTTTGTATTTGTTTATACAGCTGCCTCCTCCATCAGACTGGAATGTCAACGGGGGCTGGCAGCCAGCAGGAGTGAAAAATCAATATTTATGGTGTATAAACCAGGTGGGGGGGGTGAGCCTTAAAAGTAGCCCCCTTCCCGTGGGGCTGACAGCCGCCGGGTCTGGAGCTGATGACCGCATGAGTGCATGCTTCTATCAGGGTCTATGAAGCCGGGTGCGTAGATGTGTGTCCGTGCTGTGTCCTAGCCTGTATGTGTCGCGTGTGGATGTGGGCACACATTCCCAAGCACACTTGGGGGGCTGGAGGTAACCGAGCCCATGGCCTGCCTGAACTTGCAGGGCTGCCTACCTGAGAAGATGAGCTTCTCCTTCATGATGCTGACGTCCCGGCTGGTCCGGCGCACCGCAGCACTCAGCATGATCTGCTCAGGGTTGTAGCTCCGTATGCCACCCAGGCGCCACCTGCAGAGATGGCCCACGGGCACAGGTTCTCTCCCACCCTTCCCTGGAGCAGGGCTCCTGCCCAATCCCAGGGCCTGTCTGGATTTGGCCCGAGAGACCAGCAGGACTCTTGTCTGACTACAGATGGGGAAACGGAGGCCCAGACAAGGGCAGAACTATATAGGCTTGAATTGGAGTCTACTGACTCTCAGCCAGGGCTCTCCAGCCTCCCTTGTCCCTGAGACCTGAGGCCAGGTCCCCTGGCCCAGGAGATGGTTTGTTTGGGGCTGGGGAGTTGTGTGTCAGGTGCCCACAGTTGCACACAGACTCTGAATGGGACAACTTAGGGGAGAGCTCAGCAGGCACGACTCTGACACCCATCTGTGGGGTACACACCAATCTCAGGGAGTCCCAGCTGCTGTATCCTCCAGCTCCCCCGTCGGGGCCAGGCTAAGTGAAGCCAGGGGGAGAGCCCAGAGGGGAAGTGAGGGAGGGAGGGGAGGCTGTGGGGGCCTTGTCTTCACAGGTTCAGAGGCAAGGGTGTCTGGGCCAGAGGTTGCTCTGCTCCAACAGCCCTGGAAGAGGGGCCGCTTCCCTTGTGGGGAGCCAGGGAATAAAAGGAAGCCAGCAGGCAAGAGGTGGGGCTGTGTGGTGCAGGGGCCAGGCTGACCCTGCCCAGCCCAGGGCAGGTCTTGCTACTGTAGTTTCTCTCAACCAGCCTCAAATTCCTGGGTCTCTGAACTTAAGACTTTTCCTGTGAACTAGACTAAAAGAGTCACTAGATCTCCACCCCTACTCCCACCAGGAGAAGCAGGGCTTGGCTTGGAAACAAGAGCCCAACCCCCCAGGCACTGAGCCCTGCTGGGGTGGGAGGGGGAGCCCAGACTCCATGAGAAATCAGTTGTTTCCAGATGGGGTCAGCACAGCGGAAATGGACAGACAGATTGATAGGCAGGTGGGCGAATGAAAGGAGCAGACAGACAGGGGAAAGCAAGAAGCAGAGGGGAAGGCAGCCTGTGTTCTGGCTGGGCTGGCTGCCCTACATGTCCTTGAGGGCAGCGACTGGGTCTTTCTTTTGTCACAGTGTCCCCGGCACCACCTTCAGTACGTACTGTGTGATGGGTACCCAGAGTATCTATTGAGTGTGTATGAGCGGAGGAGGGGGGCCTGTAGGGAATGGTCTCCCTCAGGATCCCCTCCTTTGTCAGTCCTCTCCTGACCCCCAGGAAGACTATGTCACGGCCCTGGCTGGACACTGAGTGGGCCCGGCTTGTCCATCCCAGCACCTGGGCCACCTCGGCTGCCCCCCAGTGCCCTGGGGCTCCAAGGGTGAGGGCCTGGCTCCTTGCTGGAGGCCCAGCACAGCAGCAGCACATGGGGGCGTCTGCTGACGGGGAGGATGAACAACGACTGGTACCTGTCCCTTCGCTGAGCTCCATCCCTCAGCCAGGGAGCAGTTTGGGAAGCTGTCTAAACCAGGAAGGGCCCAAGGCACTGGACCAAGGTGGAGGCTTGGATCCCCAGGACCTAGGACTCATGTTGGAAATTCACAGTAAGCCCAGAAGGGGGGGTGTCAGGCCAGGGTCTCTGCAGCCAGGTACATCTAGGACAGGAAGCTCAACCACTGTGGGGTTCCCCCAGGGGAAAGCAGGGAGGAGTCGGGTCAGAGGCAGAAATGGGGAGGGAGAGAGAGGAGAGACACACAGAAAGCTAAGCAGCGATTCGAGAGACAAAGCCCGAGAGAAGACAGGGAGAGATGGGAAAGGAGAGACAGAACTCGGTAGGGTTTGCTCGGGGCAATGGTGAAGTCCCCTTCTTGCGAGTGCTGGCCGCGGGAGGGGTGGCCGGGCTCAGTCCCTCTCCGGAGGGAGCCACTTCGGTGCCGAGAGAGGCCAGGTCAGCCCCCTGCGAGGAAGCACTGGCTTCCATGCGTCCACAGAACGGGCAAGGAGGACCAGAGGGCAGTGGCGCACACACGGCGAGACGGGGAGCGGGGGAGAGCGGGGACAGCAAGAGGCATCGGGAGGAGGGGAGGAGTCTGGGAGGGCGGCCTGCCAGGGACCCTGACCCAGGCAGAGGCTTGGTGCACAGCAGGTTTTCGGAGGGAACTGGAGGAGGGAGAAAGAGGAACAGGAGGAGAAGACCACACCAGAATTACCTGATCAAGTGATAGCTGTGAGAGGCCAGAGTGCAGCAGAGAGGGGGGCGGGGGGAGAGAGGAGGGACATGCGCCGGATCAGAGCGGTGAGTGACAGAGAGAGAAGTCAGTCAGGAACAAAACAGCCAGTCATCCTTTGTGGCCGGTCCGGGGCCCCTGCCTGGCCCCGAGCCCTCCCCCGGACCAGCCCCACTTCCCCACAGCACCGCCGTCCCCACTGCCAGCCTGATGGGCAGGAGGCGTCCAGCATGGCACCCCGGGTGCTGAGTGTTGGTGACAGCCCCGGCCCTGGGGAACGGGTGAGGACGCAGCCGGAGAGGAGCCTGACCCGCCAGAGCCCACGCAGCAGGACGTGGCCGAGCCTGGCTCTGGGCACCAGCTGGGTGCTCGTTCCAGAAGCCGCTTGGCGCCGGCGGAGGAGGATGGGCTGGGGGCCCCGCTGGGCAGTCCTGCCCTGAACAGGCTGCCCGGGCAGGGCTTCTTCTCCTGGCCACGGGCTCAGGAGGAGGGTCACCCGGCTGGGGCGGGGGCTGGGCCTGTGGGCCGCGCAGGGCAGTCGGAGCCTACTCACTTCTGGAGCACGAAGATGCCCACGATGAGTGTGAAGGAGATCAGGTCCGCGGTGACCCACATGAGACAGTACTCGTCTGGGGGCTGTGGACAGATGGCCCGTGGCCAGTTTTCAGTCCTGGCTGGTCCATAAGGACCTCCAGACTGAGGGTCCACGGGCAGGATGACCCCACGTCACCATCAGGGAGGGGTCAGGGAGGACCTAGACGTTCGGCGCCTGGGGCCTTGAGATTGTATTTTGTAGGCGTGGGCTCAGAGCACTGTGGGCCTGTGTGTGTAGGGTAAGAGATGTGGTGGTCAGGGTGGAGGGGGTGCCTGCCTGGTTCGTGTGTTTAAGGGGCTCCGAGCAGAAGGGGGTAAATGGAAGGCAGACAGCTGTATGTGGAGGTGTAAGTGACAAGGCAAAGCCTCTAGTGCGGCCAGGCCTCCTGGGCCCTCGAGCTCAGGTAAACTGGAGGAGGGATGGGGCTGCGCCTTCAGCTCCTGTGACCCGAAAATTCGAGTGTGCTCATTGCTGCAGGTGCTGCTGGTAAGTCACCCCACCTTGTTTGGAGCAGAGCCCTCGGAGGTTCGTAAGGACAATGGGAGAGGGGATGGACACATCATCCATGACCTAGGTCCGGCTCAGGGACCCTGACACTGTCTCAGCCATAACAAGATCCTTGGACTGGCTGTCATGCCCTCAGGGAGGTGGCAGTGGGAGAAGAGTGGGGAGGTCAAGGGCGCCCCGAGTCCCCAGTAGCAGAGCTGGGACTGGAGCTCAGGCCCGTCAGCAGAGCCGCGATCAGCCAGGTAAAAGTCGGGTTCATTTGCTGTTTCCTCAGAACAGCGTTTAATGTCCCCTATCCTTGTTCTCGTTACTCTCTTTCTAATGCCTTCCCCTCCTTTAAAACAACATAACCCCCAAAACCCAAGCCCCAGGTATAATTTACTCCTCTGGGGCCACTGAGTGGTAATGTTCTCCCCATGGGCTGGGCCCAGGTTCTCCCCACCCCCTGCACTCAGTGCAGACCCCAGAGGCCCTGAAAGTCCTCCTCCCACGCTGTTCCCCACTGAGACCTCGCCAGAGAGCCCTGAGCGTGGAGCCTGCCCCCACCCCATGCTCCCCGATCATTCCCCAACTCACCATGATCCAGAGGGGGGAAGGCACCTGGGAGAGGGTGTGAGAGTTGTCGGACGTGACGGAGGGGACCCCTGCGCACCACAGCAGGGAGAAGAGCCAGGGAGCGTTGACCGTGTAGAGGTTCACACTCAGGTTCCAGGACGCGTAGTCCCTGTGGGGCAGCGGACAGAGGTGGTCAGCCCTCCGACGGGGGCCTCTGCGCCCAGCGTGGGACACCTCTGGAGCATGTTCCCCTCCACGAACCCACTGTCCTCACAGCTGTGCCCGAGAAAGGAGTCTCCACCCCCCAGAGGACGGAGCTCAGACCTGAGCTCTCCCAGACCTGCCCAGCGCTCTCGAGCTCTACTCTCTGAACCATGAGCCCGGCCCTCCGTGTGAGCCGGAGTGGGCACCTGAGCTCCTGGCGGGACACCTGAGTGTAGCGCAGGTTCAGCCTCTGGATGTGGCCTCTCCGAAGGCTGGTGGCCGTCTCCTTGGAGCCTGACGTCTGCTGGAAGCCAGGAGCCACCTTCCGCACGAAGGGCCTCTGCCGGTTGGGCAGCCACATGACCTGCAGGCAGGAGGGGGCAGCCTCACCTGGGGCTACAGGGTCTATCCCTCCTAAAGCCCCTGGAAGGGTTCAAGGCAATGGGACGTGGCCCACGGTGAGGCTCACGTGGAATAAGCATCTGCAGGGAACAACGTGGTCCGGCCGAGCCTGTGAAACTGCTCTCCCCTCCAGATCCCTGTCACAAGACTGATAACCCATGACACTCCACAACTTGCCACCGGTGCAGTGTGCTGCCCTGAAGTGGTTTCCAATTTCTCCGATCTCGGAGTATCACCCCCCGAGGATGCGGAAAGAGCGTTCCGGAGAGCCCGCTCCTGCCCACCGTCCACTCTAAAGGCCTTCCTCGTTTCCCTCGGGGCCCTGGGGCGACCGGTCAGGACAGCAAAGGGTGCGCTCCCGCCCCGCCCCGGCGGAAGCAGCGGCCTCACCTGGTGCTGGGGGAAGCCGGAGCGCAGCAGGGCGTCCAGCGTGGCGTTGAGGAAGCTGCCGCGGTACGGGTGCCCGCGAGGCGGCTCTCGCAGGTTGAGCAGTAGCGTGGCGTTGCCCTTGGCCAGCTCCAGGAGCTCCGCCAAGCTGCAGATGGACTGGTTCTCCGCCTCCCTGTGGTCGGAGGGTGACAGGGAGCTGGCCGTCCAGAAGGGGTCCGTCTGGCAGAGACAGGGGTTCACACGGTTGCCTCACCAGTGCCCCCACCACAGCTGCTGGGGCGCAGGGGTCAGGTGACCTGCAGGGGGTGGGGGGTCTAGGAGACCCCAACCCTAGCTTCTCCACACCACCCTGGTTTCCCGGAAGTCATTTGCTTGGGACTCCTCCCAGACTGCAGCACACTCTCCTTTAGTAGCATTTCACAGGAACCAGCCTCCCTCTGGAATCTGACGGAGGGCACAGTGTTTGTCCGGTAACTCATCGTCGCCATCAGCTTTCTCTGACGGGGAAGACGGACCAGAACAAGCAGTGGCGACCATGGCATCCGGGCTCCAGCAGCAGGAGCTCAAGCAGGCCACTGACTGGGCGTCCCGATGCTAGGGGACTAGCGGCCCTCTCCCCCCGTGGGGTCCCCACCTGTGTTGTCCATGACTAGGGCTGGGACAGGTAGAGCCATACCTTTAGGAACCACTGGCCAGCGTTGAGCTTCTGCAGGACGGTCCAGTTGAGCATGGAGGCCGGCCTGCGGGCAAGCTCTGGGAATTCCTGCTCCACGTTGGTGGTTCGCCGCAGGGTGTTGTCATGCATGAGGAAGGGCACGCCATCCAGGCTGCGGGAGGGGGGACCCCCACCACGTCACTGTCCACCCCGTCCCTCATCTGCCCGCCCGTGATTCCCTCCCCCACCAAAACCCACAGACTCCTTCCCACCCACTTACACCAGCCCCCGTGGAACCCACGTAGGCCTTGCTCCTCTCTGGGCCTCAGGCTGCCTGTGTGCACAGGGAGGATGGGCTGAGTCCCTCTGGCTCTCTCTGAGCGTTAGAGTGGGGGTGGCAGAAAGGTGCTACCTCATTTGATAATGGGGAAACTGAGGCTGGGAGAGGGAAGTATCTAGCTCAAGCCCACTAGCCCGGGAAGTGGTAGAACCTGATTAGAACCCAATCCATGTGATGCCATGATAGGACAGGACAAATGCAGGCCCCCTGGACACATGCTGTACCCCCCCCCCGGGGCTGCCAACAGCCCACACCGTGTCTTAGACGAGGCGCGCGTGGCCCCCTTCCTCAGGGCGTTTTACCACCCCTGCCACACAGTGATGCACATACAGTTGTGTGGTCCCCTCAGTCCCTGCACCACCTGTGTAAACTGTAGTGGTAGCTCCCCCCCCCTTCCCAGACCCCTCTGTTGTCAGATGGCCATGAGTCCTTCTCGACCTTTACGCTAATAGATACTTTTATATATCTATGTTCTAAAACATAGAAATCGCTTTTTGTGGTCTCTAAACTCCAATTGCCATCACCGTGACTGCAGCTCCTCAGTGTGCTTGCTGCACTTACCCGCGTGTGAGCTCCATCTTGCTGAGCCACGCAGAGCTAGTCTTTCCTTCCACGGGATCTGTGGCGGGACTCCAGGTTCTTCCCCTCCCCGCCTTGAACCAAGAGCACCTGTGCATCTCCCTATTTTACATCCTGGCATTTGGCACAGACAGGGTGCGGGCCCTCAGTGGCTCATCCGTGCCTATGCCCTCCCATCTCCGAGGCCCCTCCAGCAGAGTCCC
Source organism: Procyon lotor (assembly GCA_028646535.1). Classification (NCBI taxonomy): domain Eukaryota; kingdom Metazoa; phylum Chordata; class Mammalia; order Carnivora; family Procyonidae; genus Procyon; species Procyon lotor. Next base: position 45,344,665 of record CM053613.1, read on the forward strand.
AGATAACGGATACGGCAGGGATGAGGGTGCGCTGTGGTCCTCCCAACCCCCATACCTACCTGATGGTGACGTCAGCCTGTAACCCATAGAGCTTCTGCTCCAGGGCCTTCCGGAAGGACATCAGCGTGTGCTCTGGGGCCAGCTGGGCAGGAAGGGAGAGCCAAAATTTAGCTGATACACACCTCCCCAGCTGATGCAGAACCTTCCATGTCGGGAGACTGGAGTAGGCCTGCTTCCAGTTCCTGCTCGTCCGGGCAGTAGCCGTGGGACCCTGGGCACCCACCCCTGGGCAGCTTCTCTGAGGCTCAGTTTCCTCATCTGTTACATTGTGCCTGCCTCACAGGTTTTGTTGGCGGGGAGGAGGCGGGGGTGGTTAGTGTTGATGTACATAAATGTGGGGGTGTGAGGGCTCTTACACAGCCCTCTGCCTCGTGGCAGTCTTGGGCTGGGGCTGCAAGCCCTGTTTCCTCCTGGTTACCCCCGGGGTCGGAGTGGAGATCCCAGAGGGAGAGGAGAAGGTACTCAGGATGGCCGAGTTCCCATGGGGTGCCCAGTTTTCGCATCTGTACAGACAAGACCAGACCATCCCCTAGACCATTACATGGATTATAGGCCCCCAACATGTTGCCTGATATACAGTAAGTGTTTGATAAGGGACTATCATTAATCCTATAGCACGTACATCAGAAGATCCTGGTTCTAGCCCTGGTCCTGCCATAGCTTTGTGACCATTGGTGCATCTCTCTCTTCTATGGACCTCAGTTTCCCCATTCTCCCCTTGGGGTTGTATATTCAGTATTCTCTGAATTCACTGGGTCCTCCCAGTTGGGAGTCAGAATTCCAAGTCTCCCTCCCTAATCTGTCTGGTCTGAAGACCCTGTCATGCCCTCTGTCGCCACTGGGGGTCACCAGCACACCAAGGATTGGGCCAGGAGCCAGCCCAGGACAGGCGGAAGGGGAAGGCAGGTCTCCTGGCAATGAAGGGGTTCCTGTGGCTGAACTCATTCCCACCAAGACACACCCGAGCCCATCTTCTCTCCCTCTGGCCCTGCCGCTCCCACACATAACACACCCCTTGCCTCTGGGAGGCAGCCTGGCACGGCAAGGGCTGTGGGGCCGAGACTGCACTTCCCTCACACCTCCCCTCTGCACCTTGGTTTCTCCAGCTGTAAAGCAGGCTAATGTTAGCAAGCTCATAGGTGAGAAGGAGACAGCAGCGGTCTCTGTAACTGAGCAGCTCTGAGGGATGAGCTCCCTTCTCCCAGTCAGGAGAGGCAGGCTGTGTGAGGCCCCACCCAGAGGCGGCACAGGGCCACGGAGGCACTAGAGACAGGCATGGACTAGTTGCATTCCTGCCCCTGTCGCCTCTGAATGTCCTGCGGCCAGGCCTCTCACAGGTGACACCTCAGGGGTGCCAGTGCTCCCCTGTGGGCTGCGGCTGCAAAAGACTGTGGGGAGACACAAAGGAGCACGGCAGGGGCTACAAAGACCCCTGGAGAGCAGAGGAGGTGACGGGGAAGGGCAGAGGCTTTGCAAACTCCGATCTCCCTGGGGTAGGTGCTGCTGGTCCCTGGAGAAAGAGGCATGGAAACCTAGCCCTCCCTGGCCAGCCTGGGGACCCCAAGAGAGCTCCAAGAAGCACGCAGGGTTTCAGGATGAATTCTTAGTCCCTACCTGCCTCAGGCCTAAGCCCAAGTGGAATTCTGCTGTCAGGACTGTGTATGTGGGAGCGGCTGTCACAAACTCAGGTGGGCAGGCCACTGTGGCTCAGAGTTCCAGCGCTGGAGTTGGTCTGGCCGAATACTAAAGAACACACACACACACACACACACACAGGTGCGCCCACACGGGAACCACACACCCAAGGGCATGTGGACGCCCTCTCTGAGACAGCAGTGTGCGCTCGGGCTTATCACCCAGGTGTGTGGGGCCAGAGGCAGTGATACACCTGGGTGTAGACCCCGACACACGTGCAGGCACAGTGACACGTGGCGCTGGGTCAGACACGCATGCCAGCCACTCCGCAGCCGCCCTGGGGACGGAATCAGCCGGAGGCACAACGTGGGAAATGCTACAACACAAATTCTACACTTTCTTTGACAAATAAACAGCATATGGAAAAAAGGGAGGGGGATCGCTATATACTAGAAGACACTGGAAGACAAGTCAGCCAGATGCCCTATATGCACCCCCTTTGGATCCTGATTGTTAACAACTCTGCTGTAAAAAGGAGTTGAGACAACAAAGGGAAACTAAACGTGGATGCAGTATAAGATAATATTAAAGAATTACTATTAATTTGCTTGGGTGTAACAGCAGCATTGCAGTTGTCTTATATTAAAATAACAACAATAAGTCCTTATGGATTAGAGATCTATCCTGAAGTATGTAGGGGTAAAACAATATGACGTCTGGATATGTAGGATTTCCTTTAAAATATTACAGCAGAGGGGTGCCTGGCTGGCTCAGTCTGTGGAGCATGTAGCTTTTTTTTTTTTCTTAAGATTTTATTTTTGAGAGAGTAAGCAACAGCATGGGTTGTGTGTTTTGGGGGAAGGAACAGAGAGAGAGGAAGAGGGAGAGAATCCCCAGCAGACTGCACGCCAAGGACGGAGTGTAACCCGACCCGGGGCTAGATCCCACGACCCATGAGATCATGACCTGAGCCAAAACCAAGAGTCTGATGCACAACTGACTGAGCCACCCAGGAGTTTCGGTCATGCAGACCTTGATCTCAGGGTCATGAGTTCAAACCCAGCATTGGGTATAGAGACTGCTTAAATAAATATACTTTTTAAAAAATCTTAAAATAGGGATGCCTGAGTGGTGCAGTCAGTTGAGCATGTGACTCTTGGTTTCAGCCCAGGTGGTGATCTTGGGGTTGTGGGATTGAGCCCTGCATCTGGTCCGCATTCAGTGTAGGGTCTGCTTGGGATTCTTTCTCCCTCTGTCCCTCCTGCTTGTGCTCTCTAAAATAAATATATCTTTAAAAAAATCTTAAAAATATTGCAGCAGCAAAGTAAAAGGGTGACAGATAAAACAAGAATGGCAAGAGTACTGGTAAGTGTTGAAGGTAGTCTCAGAGTCATTATACCATTCTTCGTTCTAGGATGCCTTATACCATTCTTGCAACTTCTATGAATAATAGAAATTTTTCCTACTAAAAAAAAAAGGATCCATGCTGGGGCCACCTGGCTCCTTCCCCTTGGCTGAGTACCACCCCTTCGGCTCACGGGCTTGTCCCCTGACCTCCAGAGCAGACCTCCAGAGCAGGAGGGTGGGTAATCTTGGGCTCCACCCACCCGAGGGGGCTGTGCTTCTAAGTTACGCTCAGGATCCTTTGCAGCATAAGGCTCAGAAGGGACTGGTGAGACACACAGGCAACATGGGGTGAAACTGGACCCCAAATCCAGATCCCTCTGACTCCAAAGCCATGGCCTTTCCAGCTGGTTCCCTCCAGGAGGTGGTGGGACCAGCAAGGGGTATGTTGGGAGTCCAGCTTGGGCACAGGTGTCTGAACCTTACTAGAAAGTGGGCACAGTAACACCACAGGTAGTGGGGAAGAACCTAAGGGTGAGTCACAGCCCGATCAGACTCAACAGCTCCTTTTAAAAGTTACTTTGTGAGGCCACCCTGAAATTCAGAGACATCATGGAACTCTCAATCACTGCAAAAACCAAAAACCTCTCACGAAGTCCTCAAGCGCACCCTGGGGGTGGGAAGTGGTACTGCTTCTGTTAAGAACCACAAGTTCAGGGTGTTCTTGGAGAAGGAACCACTGGTCCAGAGAAGGGAGCGGGCCTGCCCCAGAAAGCAGGAAAGTCTACCTCTTACTGTCTGAGCACGAGGCTCATAGCGGGGCACTTCACACGTGCCAAGTCCTGCTTCACATGGTCCACCAGCGCAAACACTCTCCATCAGCCCAGGACACAAGATGAGGAAATGGGCACAGAGCAGAGAGGGATCGGTCCAGGCTCCCACAGCTGCCAAAAGGCCGAGGAAGCATGGCTCTGAGCCGTCCTCTCCAGGGGACGGTCTGCTGTGGGGTCCCAGGGCTCGGACTTTGACTTCTTCCCCTCTCCAACTCAACCTTGTTCAGCTGCGTTCCCTTTGGCAGTGGACTCTTAGCTGCACCCGTCCCCACCGCCCCCCACAGCCTGGAAGGTGTTCCTTCTGCCTCTTGCAACCCAGGGCCCGGCTGTTCTCCCCACACCTGGCACCGCTCTCTCCTGGGCCTTCCTATCCCACAACCTGGCCGGGTCTGGCCCCGGCCTGAAGCCCTCCTACATCTTCCCAGGGCCCTCAGGATAAAAGTTAAATCTTTTTAGCAAGGTGCCTTCAGGATGCTTCAGGATTCAGTCCCATCTCACCTACCCAGGTTTTCCACCAGTTCTCCCAGAACTGGTGGGATTATTGGAAGGGATTATTGCCGTTACTACACTATGCTTATTCTGTCCCTTGCCCTACAAGGAGCTAGTCTTGGCTGTCTCCCCCAGAATAGCAGCTCCATTCCCCTCTCGTTAGGACCCTTGGTGGCACTCACCATGGGGGCGCCGCGATGGCCGATGAGGGCAGGCTTGGGGCCCAGGTCCTTTTTCTCCATGATGCAGGGAGAGGAGATGGTGAGAGGCGCCAGGTAGAAGGCAAACACCACGGCGAAGAAGATACAAAGAATGGCCATCTGGGAGGCTGCAGATGTGGGCCGCGAGTGAGGCTGCCTGGTGAGCCTTGTGGCTCCCATGAGGCCCACCCACAGACCCTGGGCAGATCGGAGGCAGGGGGGCATGCCGGACCTCTCTTCCCTCCACCTGTCAGGACCTAGACGCTCTGCAGGGACCCTGTACCACGGGCAGCCCCCATTCTTGCTGGGGAGGTGAGTTTGACTTCTAACTCCCACAGAGACAGGTGTGCAGAGGGGACATGCAGGGCTGACTGGGGCTGCAGCCCTTGGTGGGACGTGTGGGCCGCTCTGAACCAGAACCCCCCATGCTGAGAGCGACACCCTGTCCCCAGGCCACCTAGGTGACACCCGAGTGAGGGCAAGTAGTCCTACTTACAGGTCCGTTCTGCCCGGGCGAACTGTCCCGCCACGATCCAGGAGAGCGCAGTGATGGCGACCAGGGCCCCGACGTGTAGGAACGGCGCTGTGCCCTTGTGTGTGGGAAGGGGCCAGAGGGACCATTGGCTCACAGCCACGCCCACTCCCTCTGGTCACCAACATCCCGACAGCCTCTCTCTATCCATGCGCAGGCAACTCTGTCTCCATTTTTCAGTGGAGGACCCTTGGGGTGCAGAAACCCCGGGCTGTAGCCCCCTTCCTGCTCTGACTTGCTGTGACCCAGACCGCTCCCTGCCCCCTCTGGGCCTATGGAGAGACGTGAGCCGTGAAAAGGCACTGCTTTGTTTGGAAGGTCCTGAGGAAGCAGCTGCCCAGGCCCCCCCCGCCCCCCACTCACCTGCAGGGAGATGAGCAGCACCTCCCACTCGTCCTCCCACAGCTGGGCCACGGCCGACATGGCCACCACCGTGGACACCAGGATGACCACTAGCCCCATCTGGAAGGAAGAGTCACCGGACGGAGGGTCAGAGCAGGTGTGTCTGGACAGCCTGGGTGTCCCCAGTGTGTTGGGGGGGCAGAGGCAGTAGGAGAGGCTGAGAGACACAGGGAGGAATGGAGAATGCAAGAGAGACCCACGAAGCCGGGAGGCGGGGAAGCGGGAAAGAGCCACGACTGCAAGAAAGGCACAGCCGGCCAGCCAGAAGCGACAGTGAGGGACAGAGGCAGGAGGAGGCGGACGGACCTCAAGCGAATAGGGAGGCTGGAGAGAAGGTGGGAGGAAGCTGGGGGGAGGCGGA
>CM053613.1:45351020-45368536 GCA_028646535.1 Procyon lotor
CCTGAAGAGGGGGCCCCCAGGGGGACAGTCAGGGCCCACGGGTGACCCGAAGGTTTCTGCGAGTTCCTGGACATCCTGCCGCCCACTGCGGGTCTGGGCCTGGCTCGGAGCCGTCCACCAACCCCCCACGTAGGCCGTGGGAATGCCCAGCTCAGCCCAAGCCTGGCCACCTCCCAGATTATTCTAGGCCTCTAGGCTCCTCCTCCTCCTCTAGTTTCTCCCTTCAGAGGTCACTGGGCCCTGCTGCCCTTGGGCTGCCCAGTGAATGTTTTGGGAGTTCGAGGCCCCAGGATTCTGCGGCGGACGTGAGCCGAGTCCCCCAAGAGCTCCCAGTCCGGCATGGGGACTGACCCGGGTCGGAGGGAGTAGAGAACTGGCAGCAGGAACCCAAGCGGAAGCTTCGGGAGGAGACAGTCTGCAGCGGGCCCTAACAGCAAGATGGCTCTCGCTGGGTCAGGAGGAAAACATTCCAGGATGGGGCAAAAGCCAGGTGACCTCCCACCTTAAAGGAGACCGAGCCCCAGCGGTGCAGGAGGCTGTGCAGCCCTGGGAGAAGCCAGGTCACCCCCTTTGACCAGGGTGGCCCGCCCGCCCTCCCCCTGGGAGCAGGCCCGCCCGCCCTCCGGGACAGCCGCACGTACCAGGAGGCCCGCGATGTAGGTGAAGGCGGCAGCGGTGGTCACGAGGATAGGCACCGACCAGTCGCTCCAGTAGCCCATGCGGTTGTAGAGGTACCTGCCGGCAAGGGAAGGGGTGAGACCTGCCCCAGGGAAGCAGGAGGTCCCCGGGGCCAGCGGGCCGTCCGTCCGCTCTCACGGCCGGGCTCGGGGGCCTGGCCCGGACCGCTCTGTGACACCGTCACGGTTTCCTTTCCGTGCCCACCGGGCCCAGAGGCATAAAGAAGACAATCCACCAGCGTTCTACTGCCCACAAGCAACCATCACCAAGACTCTGTGGACTTTTCTTCCGTGGGTTTCCCCTGGTTTTAAACATCTGTAAGAGAGCAAAGCCAGGACCCTGTCGCGCCCGGCGCGTGCGCAGCTTGGGTTTCCTAGCGAGGCTCTAGGGTTCCCGTCCCCACGCTGCCTCTCACTCTGCAGGACCCTGCAGAGGTGACAGGCTTCCCTGAGGCAGAGACGCCACTGACTGTGACATTCGTCTCCATTTCAATGCTAAACTGTTAAAACCCGGGGGTCCTAGGATTGCTCGGATGTCGTCCTCCCTGACTCCTAGGAGCCTTCAACTCTTCCTCACTAGGATGGACAGAACAAAGTGCCCTTCAGCAGGCTTCCTGAGCACGAAGTGAGGCGAGGCACGTGGTAAGTACTCAATCAATTCTCTTGTTATTCACGCAAGAATTTACTGATGTCAGTAAAAACCCGGAGGAAGCGTGACTGTCGAACAGACATGGGGTCTGCTGCATTACTGTGCCGAATGCAGCCAACTTTCTACTAATGGAAACAGTTTCCAATGGTTCACTTATAAATGAACACATACAAAATAATTTTTTTGCACGTAGCTTCCTGTATTATTATTTTCTTAGGATAGGCTCCTACAACTAGAATTATAGGGCCAAAAGGAATGAACTTTTTAGAGCTCCTGGTAGCTGTGGCTGCTCGCGCTCCAGAAACACCGAACCACCCACATCCTCCCTGGAGCCCAGAGAAGGCACAGTTCACTCAGGGTGATCAGAATGCGAGCGGGCACCAGGCAGTGTCCGGCTTGCTGCCACCTTGGGCCTGGGAGGGGACCCCAGGAGGACACTCCGGGGGCATCTGCCTTCTCCAGCACCCTCCCCTGGTCCTCATCTTCAGGTTCCAGGGGAAAACCCACTGCTTAGCCCACTGAGTGTCCTCTTCTAACCACAGAGCTGGAGAAACTGAGGCCCAAAGAGCGGCAGGACCTGCTCCTTGGGAAGGACTCCTGAAAGATGTTTTGGTGACACTTGTCTCTGACTTCTGGCAGGGAGCCCTCCTGGAGACCAACAGCCCACACGGCCCCTCCCTGGCTCTCGGCACCCCGCCCAGACCACTGGTTTTCGCTCCCATCCTCTCACTGCGTGAATGATCCCCAGGCACTGTCAAGACCAGGACGGCTGGGCCAGGGTCTCCTGGATCCCAGCACCGACTCCGGGAAACTGCGGTGACAGGCTGAGGGAGCTGCGGGTCCCCAGGCCACTCCGGAGTCCCAGGCCGGCCTTCCCCCCGCAGCCTCCCCAGCAGGGCAGGCACCCAGCCTCTGCTGGAACGGCCCTGTGACAGGGCGCTCACTCCCTGGGCAAAGCGAGGAACTTCTGTGGCCAGCGTGACACCAGTCCCTGTCCCGGATCTGCCCGCACCTTGCTGTGTGACTCTGGAAAGCTTACTTAACCTCTCTGAGCCTCTGTCCCCTCAGACAGTCCCCAAACTGTCTTGGCATGAACTGGCCTTGCGGCCATGGGTGAGGGCTGCCCTCTCAGGGGCCTCGGTTTCCCCATCCGTGCATGACAGGGGTGGACCCAGTGATCTCCCAGGCAGCAGCCCTCCAGTTCAGGAGAACTGTCCAAGGTCTGCCACGGAGGGCCAGCAGGCAATGTTTCCGTCCACACACTACACGGCCTATGCTCTGGGTACTTGGGAGGATGAATAATTGATTGATGGTATTTAATAAAGGCCAGAGGCCACCTCTGGGACCCAGGCTCATCTTGCTGGGCTGCAGGAGGACAGCGGCACATCCTTTATTGTGCTCGTTAATAATAAGGCCACAGCCTCGTGACGTGCAGGGGGGAGTCAATGTCCAGACTCCATTAATGGCTCATTAATAGGATCATCCCAGAATCATAGCACCACAGCCCATCAGAAGCCCAGAGTCCTAGAAATCCCACATTCTAATCTCATGCCCGCCCTCCAGCTGGAGCCCCAGCCTCCCCGGAAGCGGCCCTGAGGCTGACGTGGAGCTCTGAGCCCTCCCACGGCCACAATCTCGTTCCATCCTCAGAAAAGACCTGATGAGGGGGGAGTTATCCCATCTTACGGAAGAGGAAACTGAGCTTAAGTGGGGCTCGGCTGAGTGTGCTCACGGTCACGCTGTACTGAGGCTGAACTTCTAGCCGGAAGGTAAAGACAGCACAGGACGGCGAGCAACGAGGCCTGGCTTCCAAGCCCCACCTCTGTTCCCACTGCCTGTGTGACCTGGGGCCTCAAGTTTCCACACCTGTCCATGGAGGAGTCCCCCACGAGAACCCAGGGAACTGGCTCCCCTTCTCGGGTCTTCCACTGTCTGACAAAGGCCAGCCACAGACGGGGTGAGGAGGCAGCAGGTACCCTTGTGTATCCAGGTAGGAGCCTCAGATGGCCCTGCCCTTGGACCTGAGGCTCGTGCCTGTGAAGGACCCTCAGCTATCCTGGAACTGTAGCATCTGCCAGCCCTGCCCAAGGTCCTGTTCAGGGATTTCAGACACTTGGGATCTGGGATCGCCTCCCCTGCTGAGGCCCTGGTTTTTTTCTGGACCTCAGCGTTCTTGTCTCCAATGAGGTCCAGAGGCCCCAGACCCTGGCTGAGCCCTGCCCAAGTCTTCCGTTCTTGTTTTCCATGAGAGCACACCAGGAAGGGGTCCCGTTCTCTCAGCCGGTCTCAGCTCCTGCTAGGCCTTTGTGCCTTCCAGAGGACTCTGCCCCAAAAAGCCACACAGAGAGCTCTGAGGGCCAGCCTGGGAGACAGGGTCAATCCAAAGCTCCCCGGGGCCAGCCCGGGCCCCCGTGTCCCCGGTCCTCCCTGTCCCCACTCACCAGTTGAATTCATCATAGTCGTTATGGACTTCCCACCAGAAGTACAGCCAGGTGAGTGTGAGGCCAAAGGTGAAGGTGAGGAGCAGGAACCAGAGACGTTCCCACTGGAAGAGAGAGCAAGGAAAGGGGTCAGGTGAGGTCAGGAGCTGGCCCCTCGGGCCACTTCCCACCTAGAATGTTCCTCCTACCTCCCCCTTTATAGCTAAACCTGCCAGGCAGGGATTACTAGCCTCTTCATCCTTGTGGGGACCGTGGCTCAGAGCAGGAAGGGACCTGCCCAATGCCACAGCGCCCAAAGCCACAAAACGGTAGGGAGCTAGGAGCGGCACCAGGGGTCCGACTCAGGAGTCTTCTCTGCCCCTTTGGCTGAGGCCTTTCCAGGGCGCACCAGTCTGCCCATTCTGGTGATGGCCCCCAGGAGCAAAGGCCACGTCTGCCCTAAGCCTTTGCACTGGCATGGTCTTCTGCAGTCTGGGAGGTCACATCCCTCACCTTCCCTTCCCACACACCTGCAGCGCGGGTGTTCCTTCCCACCTCTGCCCCATGCTACTCATAGGCGTGCCGAGGCCCAGAGAGGTGAAGCAACTTGCCCTCGTCACACAGCAAGCTAGCAGAGGGATAAAGACCAGCACCCCAGTCTCTGGACTTGAAGCATGGGGTTCTGCCTTTCATACCAGGTGCTGGCCCCTCAGGCTTGGGTCATGTAGACCCCTCCCCCCCGCCCCGTCTCCCACAGGGATGGGGGTGGGGCCCCGACATTGCTGCTTCCGGAGAGGTCTGTAGGAGGCACTTCCGGCTGGGACTTCAGGTTTACCCCTGCTTTGGTCTGTCCCCTTATCTCAGAAGCACAACCAGCTGGGAACATCCTGCTCTCCAGGAAACTGCTGAGATCATCAGAACAATCCAGCAGTGGGTGAGGGGAAGTCAGTGCAGAAAAGAACCAAGACCACCCCCACCTTGAGGGGCTGCAGGACTCGGGTGGCCCAGGCATCTGTTGCCTGGCCGCCGCCCAGAACCCCCGCGGGCTCCCTGCAGCTCCCCTAGGCTTTTTTGACCCTTCCAGCCCAGAGGCATGGCTCTAACCGTGGTGTAACCTCTTGTCGGCTCCTCACTGCTTAGCCAAGCAGGGAGGCCCCTCTGGGGGTGTTCTTCCCCCCCACCTCCCTAGCTGCGTCCCCTTCCTCTACCAGTTCCCTCACCTCAGCTTATTTGCCTGACATTCCCATACCTTTCAAGTCAGCGCACGTGTCACCTCCTCTGTGAAGTCTTCCTGGACTGCACCTCCACCACCCACGCCGCTCCCTCCCGCAGCATCAGAGCCCCTGTCTTTAAACTCATGCCCTGTGCGCCACGATCTGCTCACGGGACCGTGTCTCCCAAACGACCGTGGGGTCTCCGAGGACACACGCCCTTGCAGTTTATGACCACAGGCGGGAACACACATACAAGAGGAGGGAAAGATCGTTCACTGCCCGGGACGCCTCCATCCCGTGCCGAGACACCCTTGTGGAGCAGTTACGCCTACAGTGCGTGCAGCCAGACTCCCGAGCTGTATCGTGCAGGCATCACCCCTCTGTGCCTCAGTTTATTTGTGTGTGCAGCGAGGGCAGTAAGAGTGCATACGCCCTGCGGTCCGGGTGAGGATTCGATGAGATAATCCGAGCCAAGTGCTCTGAACCAGGCCCGCAAGCCATCAGTGCTCCAGCAGCATCTTCAAGCACGCTCTGCACCGGCCCCTGACACCCAGGAAGGGTCCTTGGACCCGGAGGCGCCAGGACACTCCACTGCCAGCACCCACTCCACGCCTCGCCCCGGGCAAGAGGGTCCGAGCTTGGGTGACAGCGAAGGCAGACCCCTCCACTCGTGGTCACGTGCAGAGCCCAGGCTGCCTTGCTTCGCCTCACTTTGTATGTAAACAGAGCTGTGGAGATGACATCTCCCGGACAGCAACCTTTGGGGGGCGGGGAGGCTTCTCAGACGGGTGACCACTTGCATCTGTCCCACCCCGACAGAGAACAGCATGAGCCCCGGCTCCAGGCCCTCGAGGCTCAGCCTTGCTCAGGAATGGAGAGACCCCAGCTGGGAGCAGGGCAAGCCACAGGCCGTCCTGGAGCCTTGGAACCCTGACCGCCACCCACGAATGGCCGGGATGGTTCCGGGGAGCAGAGAAGGGCCAGACTTCAGCCACCGGGCTGAGGGCTGTGGGGTGCCCCCGTCGGAGCCAGCACCCCCAGCCGGGCGGGCCTAGCATCCCCCGGGCCTCGACCTTCTCAGGGTCCCTGTTGCTGCCTCCAGTCCTTACTGGCTCACAAATATGAATTCATTCACCACCACCCCCCATTTCCTGCAGACGGCAGCTGGCTGGTCCTGGGCCAGCTTAAACATCGGCCTTCCAAGACTGAGCCACCTCTGGTCATGTCATACCCCAGCTCAAGAGCCTCACTGGCTTCAGTCCTCACCTGGGCCCTGCAGGCCACGCACCGAATAGCCCGCGGTTCCTCACACAGGCTCTCACAGGCCTGTAATTTAGAAGGCCTCCATTTAGAAGGCAAGCCCTCTCTGGTTCACGGGGCGATCCTCCTCCTCCCTGCAGCCTTCCCTGTCCCAGCAGGGAGAACCTCCTCTCCACGGAGCTTCCAGAACCCTAGCCCCCATGTCTGTTCGGGCAGAGACCCCACAGCTCTGTGAGTGTCTCTGTATGTGGGTCTCCCTGCTCTACCGTAAGCACCTTTAAGATCTGGGTGGTCTTCACATTGCCGGAGTGGGGTGGGAGCTTAAGAAAGATTTGATAAAGAAAAGGTAGCTGAGAAAAGACCCTTTCTCCTACTCCAGTATGAGGACTCCCCCCCCAGGAGAGATTTCGCTGGGGGCTAACCGCCTCCCCCGCCTCAGAGGGCCCGTGGGCTTCTGTGCAGCTCCAGGCGGCAGCGGTGGGGGGCCATCTGTCCACAGAGATCACCCCACCTCAGCAGAGGCAAGGCCGCTGCACCTGTGGCCCGTAGACAGGGTTCCGAGAGGGCTCTGGGTGATGGGTGAGCCTCAGCCGATGGGTCCTGTCCCAGGCACACAGCCAGGAATTCAGGGGCCATGGTAGGTTAGAGAACCCGCTCTAGGGCCTGGGGAGGGGGCCCGGGGTGAGGTTCGATGCAGGACCCGGGGGCAATTCTGACAGGTGGCCAGGAAGACCACAGGGGTTGGGGGGCCCACAGCAGACAGGAGCCCTCTGCACTGAGGGCCACTGTCCCCACTTGGCCAGATCCTGACAGTGGGGCAGGGAGGACAGGGCAAGACTGAAGGGCTACCTTGCCCCGGGCCTGGAGAGTGGCCCAGATGGGAAAACTCGAGCTGGCACAGGGGAGGTGCGGACCAGGCCTAAACAACAAGGAGCTAGGAACCCCATTACCAGAACCAGGCATAAGCTGGAGTTGGGGGCCACCTAGAGATAAAAATCTTGGGAGCTAGAAGGTGGGGGCTCCAAGGCCACAGAGAGGCCACAGATGGAGAGGCCCAACCCCAGTGGGGAAGCAGCAGGTCACTGGAAGAACAATTGGAGGAAAAATCCAGATGGCAGGGGCTGGAAGAAAGGGGAGGGGAAGGCCAGGAACCGGTGCAAGAAGTGGCAGGCAGCAGCTCCACCAACAAAGGGGCTCCAGACAGCACTACGGGTCCTTGGGTCCTTCGTCAGGGCCATGACAGGAGAGAGGCCTGGGCCTGCTCCTGGGAGGTGCGCACTCCGAGGTCACAGCCAGCTACGAGGGATGGTGCACCCACCGGCCCTCCCTCACCTCTCCCAGTCTGCACGGGGCCTGGGGCTCTCTATATCTGTGGGTTTTTATCCCCATCCAAGAGCAAATGGAGACCCCCAAGCCTCGGAGAGGGGCCAGCACCTACAGCTGAGCGAGCTGTGGACCCCGTCCCTAAGCAGGGGCACTCACGTCCTGGTTACCGTCAGTGTGTGCATTTATCGCAGCCCTTTTCCAGCAGACGCTGGACATGGCCCTGGAGGAGGGGAGCCTTTTGCTAATTTCACAAAGGCTCGAATATGCGTGAGTAGAGGGGACTCAGGTTGAGCAACGTACCCAAGGCCACCTAGTAGGAGAAGCTGCAGGTGGGACTGAACCCCGGCGTCCTGATGGAGGCAGTCCTCTGCAGGTCCCCTTTGAGAGCTAGCCCCACACAGCTCTCCCCAAAACCCACCCTTGCCAGCTGGGCCCCAGTGTGGTAGCCCAGCGTGGGCCACTGCGGTTCCTCGCTCCTCTCTCCCTGGGCCCCACTCTGGGCCAAATCTCCTTCTCCTTCGGCGAGCGCCCCCATCCCTCCAGCCCTTAAAGACCTCCTTTCCCTGAGCAATTCTGCACAGACCCTCGGTACCCACCAACTTGGCCTTCAATCCTATTCTGAAATTTGGAGATGGAAAGAGCCTGGGCTTGGGAGGCAGATGGACCAGACTCTGCCTCTTGGGCAAGTTAACCCCTCTGAGCCTCAGTTTCCTCACCTGTAAAATGGGAAAAATAACACCCTACCCTGGAGGGTTGATATTGAATGATGTGGTGTTATGTCAAGTGGCCCACGGTAGGTACATAAAGTGGACTGTTCCCTGGGCTGCGGACTCCTTCAGGGCAGGGATGGCTGAACTAGGTCTGTGAGACCTGGGCCCACAACCTGCAGAGCACAGGCGGGCGGTGCTCAGATCTGCTGTGAGAACAGAAGGTGCCAGCGTGACTGACCCAGGGAGGCTTCAGGCCACCAGCGGACAAGGTCATCACCCAACCCAGACGTAGCCTCAGGCTGAGCCCGCAGGCCTCAAGGAACCACGGGAAGGAGCTCCTGCGATACACAGCCTCTTCCCTTTAGAACCTTTTAGCCGCCGGAGCAGAACAAAGGTCAGGTAGTCCCTGAACTGACCGGGCGCAAGGGGAGGCAGAGAGCAGCTGGGGTGGGGGCCAGGCCCTGGCTGTGGGCCCGCTAGGCTGCTCCACCCTGAGCCGGCAGCAGGGGGTGAGAGAGAGCCCCAGGGGCCAGGGCATCCAGCCCCACAGCCCCTGCCTCATCTCCTCCCATGCTTGTCCCCCATCTCCAGGAAGGTGGGTCCCTCCATCCTGCACCAAGCCACAGTGTGCCAATTTCCCAGAGGCCACTGCTCCTCCTCCTCCTCACCGTCTCCTGCTGATTGTCCCGTCTCCTCCTCCTCTCCGTCTCTGTCCTGCCCACCCCAGAGACCTGCCTTCAGAGAAAAACGTGCCGAAAGCCTATGAGCAGCGGGGCGCGCACAGCCACAAAGCCCGGGCTGCAGCCACACCCTCAGCCCTGCACCGGAAGTGTGGGCCCAGGCCCTGCAGCCTGCTGCTCACCTCAGGCCCCTACCTGCCCCACGCCACAGCCCCGGGGCCAGGATGCACCGCCCCCAACCCAAGGTCCAGAAGCCGGCCTTCCAGTCTTGGCCCGGCCACAGACTTCGGGGTCACAGGATGGCAGAACCAGCGCTGGGCGCTGGCCTCCTGCTCCCCACCTGTCACCCCCACCCCTGCCCACGGGGCAGAGACCGCCCCTGAGCCTCCAGGAGAGGAGCCCACCCTGCGTCTGCTCCTGCAGCTCCAAGGTCGGGCTCTCTCCCTCTGGACTGAATGTCCTTCCTTCAGAGACGGCAGCCAGATAGAGACACGCTGCCTCTGGGAGCCCAGCAACACTGGCTGGCTTCAGAGCCCAGACCGGCCACCTGGAGAAGACGTACGTTCATCCTCTTGAGCACCAGCTTCCTACTCTGTAAAATGGGGGCAGCAGGTTGGCAGGTGGCACAGGCCCGCAAGGACCTGCATGTCCCTCCGTCCCTCCCGGAGGTGCCCCCAACCTCTGCCCCCTCCGCAGCCCTTCCCCCCCACCCCCGAGCTGGCTCTCCGACAGCACACAGAACAAGTCCAGCCAAAGGGCCAGAAATATTGGGGTCAGATGACCAGGGGGTGGGGGAACACAGGCAAGAGTCACTGGACTGTAATCCGCAGCCCTCCTCCCCAAGAGCCGCGCGGCTGTGACCAAGCCTCAGCTTCCTCCTCTGTTCGCGGGGATGACGTCACCTCCACCTCACGGGAGGGCTGCCAGGCCCACATGTGATTACAGATGTAAGCTCTAAGTCGCCAAATCCACGGTCGTTCCTGTAATTATCATTTCGCATCTGACAGCCCTTTAATTATGCGAAGACAGTGATCAAGCCGTACCCGCCCGCCCCCCCCCCCAGACTTTTTCCGGCTGCTGAGGACAGCCGGTAGCTCACCTGCCCCCAGCCCAGGGTGGGTGTCAGGGTCGGCGGGGCGCACGGATGCCCGTGCCTGCCCCCAGCCCCGCACTGCTGGCTGCGGGAGGACAGAGCCCTGCATGACTCTTCACGGGGTGGGGGCCACCGGCTCCATCTCCTCTCATCCTCTCCTCTCGCAGCCCTGCAAAGCGGGCGCTAGAGTTGGAGGAAAGCAGGGCTCGGAGAGGGGAAGTGACTTGCCCGAGGCCACAAAGGGCAACCCTAAGAGTGAAGCCAGAATTCACACTCTCCCAGAGCAACAATAAGCAGGACAAGTAATTATCCTTGTCGGCCTGAGGAGGAAGTTGGCTCAGAGGGGCAAGGCCTGGCCTGAGGTCACCAAGTGAGTCAGAGGCGGTGCCAGGCCAGGAACTCTGGAATTTCAGTTAGAAAAGGGTTCAGAGATCGTCTCGCCTCATGCTCTACAGACCTCATTCTGAAATGGAGAAACTGAGACCTGAAAAAGGGGAAGAGGCGGGAAGCAAGGACACAAGATCAATACGTGGTAAATTAGGACAGAAAGGATGGAGAATTCAACAGATGGTGTTGAGATATCTGGACATCTATTTGGCAAAAAAATTAGACCCCTACCTCACACCCCATGCCAAACCAAATCCCAGCAGCTCCTCTATGTGTCCTTGCCACCACTCTCTCCTGGTCACCCTAGACATACGTGCTGAGCCCTGCACAGTGGGATGTGGCCTGGAATCCCCTCTAAGCAACCCCCACAGATGACTGAGCAGACAGCGGGCAACTCCAATCCTAGGAACCAGTGTGGCGAATAGGACAAGCACGGGCTGCTCAGGAGCTCTCAGCCAATTACAGGGGGAGGGACAGTCTGGAGGGCTTCCTGGAGGAGAAGATGCCTGCCACAAAGCTGGAAGGGGCTTGCTGGGATGACAGGTCAGGGGGCCTGGATTGGGGCAGAGGGAGGAAACAGAAATATGATGGCGCAGAACTCTGGCAGCTTTTGTTTGGGGGGAACTGGCTTCTTTTCCTATGGACGTATGAAAGCTTTCTCTATGTCAGAGTATTTGCCTTCATCTATACTGTATATTTTCTCTTGATTATTTTACTTTATTATGCTTTTTTTTTTTTTTAAAGATTTTATTTATTTGACACAGAGAGATAGCGAGAGAGGGAGCACAAGCACGGGGAAGGGGAGAGGGAGAAGCAGGCTTCCTGCTGAGCAGGGAGCCTGACATGGGACTCGATCCCAGGACCCTGGGATCACAACCTGAGTCGAAGTTAGATGCTTAACAACTGAGCTACCCAGGTGCCCCGATTTTATGATTCTTGTATAAAAATTTAAATTTTGGGGGCACCTGTGTGGCTCAGTTGGTGAAGTGTCTAACTTCAGCTCAGGTCATGATCTCAGGGTCCTGGGATCAAGCCCCACATTGGGCACTGCTCAGTGGAGAGTCTGCTTCTCCCTCTGCCCCTCCTCCCCCACTCGTGCTCTCTCACACACACTCTCTCCCTCAAATAAATAAAATTTAAAAAAAAAATTTTTTTTTAAATTTTCATGTAGTCAAATCTATCCCTCTTTTCCTGTATAGGTTTTGCCGTTGGCATTGTGTTTAAGAAAGATAGCCCCAGGTTATGATTCTGACTTCTATTTTACACTGGTAATTTCTTGGCTTCGTTGTTTACATTCAAATCTGTAATCCGCCCAGCTCCCCGTCCGCCTCTGTCTGCGGCCGCACGTGGACGGACGCGTGCACGGGGAGAGGCCGGAGACCCATTTCTCTCAAGTGTTAAGATTAGAATTCCTTCTGCTTTACATCTTTCCAAGTCGTTTGGGTTTTTTCAACAAATGTGTACTTCCTAAATAGAAAAGAGGAGTTCAAAAATAGAAAAAAAAAAAATACATTTTAATCCATCTGGAATGTATTTGGGTGTGAGGTAAGAGGCAGGGATCTAATTTTACTTCCACCGAATGGATGCCTCAGCTGTCCCTGCTCGGTCTGTGAAGTCTGGGATCATTTCTGTGCTCACGATGTGCACGCGCTTCTAGGCTTTCTAGTCCGTCCCAGAGAAGCCCTTTCCCCGTGGCTGAGCCCCGCACCCCGTGCCGGACCCCGTGCCGCCCCTGGGGTCCCCACTCTGCTTTAAGGTCCTCGGCACCACCCGGCCCTCAGAGCTGGGAGAGAGGTTGAGGGGTGCCTACCCATGGAGTCTGCCCTCTCGTGGGCTAGGTCTCAGGCATGCCAGCTCCTCCAGTCATTGGCGTGTTTTACCTGTGCCACGTGCCAAATAGGGGGACTGATGGACCAGAGGAGCCTGGGAGACGTCAGCCGGGAAGGGGGGGCGGGGGTGCTCCCCATCCCCTCTTCCCTGCAAGAGGCAGGCCCTGGCAGGATTACTCTGGCCCTGACCCAGGAGATTTGGGGGAGGGGGTGGCCTGGGGAGGTTTGAGACATATTATAGCATTAGGGCCAAAGCAGGCAAAGGGATTACAGTCCCTACCCCCGGCCAGCTCCTGACAGCCTAAGAGGCCGGATTGATTTTTCTGGGCTACAGAGAGCCCGGCAATTAGGCCTCTGTCTGCCCTCGCTGCTGCTGGGGGCCACTGAGAGTGGCTCATTAGGCGAGAGGTTAAAACCGGGCCCAGCCTGCAGCACCCCGCCTCTCCGCATCCATCCTGTGGGTTCCAGCAGCCCACGGGGAGACGGGACCCGAAGCGCTGGGGGATCTTCTGAGGGGTTACCCCGGGCTCCCAGAGGGCCACAGGGTGCTGGGTGGCTGTGCCCCCTATCATCTCCCCCCCACATCTGGGCTCCCTGAGCACATGCTCAAGATCGTCACAGAATGTTAGCCGCTGCCCCTAGAGCGCGGCCCGGCCACACCACGCACCCTGGGCACTGGTCGGGGAGGATCTGGGTGGCGCATCGGGGTTCCCAAAGGCCGAGATGGGTATGGCTTTATTTCCGCCATGTCCTCAGCTTCCCGCACTGCAACAGACCGGGGCTCTGCCGGCCTCCCCTCTCTCGCACAGACACAGGAATACCAGCTCCCCGTCCTCTCATCATCATGGCAACCCTGCCAGGCCTAGAAGATCATGCGAGGTCTTATCCTCACTCTATTTGTTTTATTATTTTATTTTTTTATCCCCATTTTAGGAGTGGGAAAACTGGAGATCAGAAGGCGCCCCTCTGACCTGCTGGGCCCCTTTTCACCAAAGCACCAGAGAAGGGGACAGCCACCCCTTTGGAAGTTTATAGGGAGAACACATTTTCGCCGAGGTTGGGACAGCGGTCTCTCTTGTACAAGACGTGAGGCGCACTGGTATCCCCTTGGGCCATATGACTCCGCACCTCCATCTAACCCATAAGCAAGCTGAGGCCCAGAGAGGGTCTGGCCTCACCCAGGGTCCCACACTAAGTCGCTGACGGAGGCAGGGCATTCAGGCCACAGCTCCCTGGCTAGGGATGCCCGAGCACTCCCGGCTGACGGCAATGACACCCTGGGGCCCATGGCAAAGGCTGCTTTATCCAGGGATCCCACCTGGATTCCCGAGTGGGATCCGCTCTCCCCTGGAGTCCCGCCTGGTGGGGCCAGGACAGTGAGGCGGGGACCCAGCTGGGCAAGTCTCCACCACTGGGGCTCCTGCACACCACCAGCAGGGTCCGGTCTCCGCTCCCAGGGAGAGCGAGTGCGAAGCCCGCACGCTCATCTGCCAACCACAGCCAGGAGCACCAGCAGACAGCATGCACCTGTCTACACGTGTATGCTCGCCCCCTCCCAGACCACCCAATCCCCGAGAGCTCATCGGAGGCCTCATTCCTCTGGGTGCAGTCAGCGAGACGGCAGGCCCCGTCCCTAACTGGCTTCCTCACTACTCTTGAGCTCCCCAGCTCAGTCATCCTGCTGGGCCCTGCCCCAAGCCCTGCTCTCACCACAATGAGTCCCTTGGGAGATGCGGAAAGTCACAGTCCATGGGGGCAGCCCAGGCCAGAGGTGCTACGGGAGCCCAGGGGAGGGGGCCTGTTTCTTTTTTTGTTTAAGGGGGATAACTCTTAGAGGACTAGGCATTTGCCACGAGCCTTGAGAGGTAAAGAGAGAAAGGGCATTGCAAGCGAGAGGGCAGCCCGAGCACAGGCCCGATGCTAGGAAAGGGTGAGGCTATCCTGGGAGGGGTGGGGCGTGGGGGGGGAAATGATGGACTTCCCCCAGCAGGGGTCTTCCTGCGTGGCTACACGGGCTCTGGTCATAGGAGAGAGGCCACTGGGGGTGGGGGAGACTTCGTTGTCTGTGTCCCACCCCCACGGTGCTCTTCCTGGACTCTGTGGGGACCACTCTCCCCTCCCACTCACCCCTGGACACAGCACACTTTCCCATTTCCGTCTCTGGTCTCTGGAATGGCCTCATCCGGCTAGGCTAGAAATCAGGTGATGGGAGGGATCATACGGGACTCCCTCCATCTCTTCCAGAGTCTATTGATTCCACCTTCCAAGTGTTTCTAGAATCCACCCCCCTTGCCAGGAATCTGCATAGGCCTCCCCCGGGGGAGGCCTCAGCTCCGCTGTCTGGCTCGCTGCTCCCCTACCTCTCCTCCAGCGTCTCTGCGCACTCTCCACACGGAACCAGACTGGTCCTCGCCCAGCCTGAGTCTGGCCGCGCTCCCTCCGCCCCGGATGGGAAGCAGGCTCCCCAGCACAGCCTCAGGCTCCGGGCCGCCTGGCAACGACCTCCCTCCTCACACCGGAGCCACACGGAGGCCAGACTGCTCTCAGTTCCCAAACACAAGAAGCTCTGGCACCCACAGCACCCCGTGCCTGGAACACTTCCCTATCCGGCCAGACAGGACTAACTCAGACGGCAGCTCAGGCCAGCTCTCCGGTCTGGGGTTTTCCTGGGCCTCGGCAGCGAGCACCCTGGGTGGCCTGGCTATGTGGGTTCTGGGTGAGGAAATAAGGAATGGTGCGTCCCAGACAAGATTGCAGGTGTGGAGCTGACGAGGGGGGCATAGGTCTGGGGAGGCAAGTAGAGGGCCGTGCGCGCCGGGCCTCCAACCCCATGGCCTCAGCAGCTCCCTTATCCTTCCTGGAGCACTCTCCGTGAGACAGAGGGGTCAAACGACCTTAAAAGAGCCCTTGAGAGGCAAATGCACTATAGAAATACAAGAGAGGTGACAGCCACTGTCTCCTTTGGCGTCTTGGGCTGGGAAGCTTCTCCAGGTGTTTGACCCGCATGCCTCTCGCTGACGCGCAGTCTTCAGGGGCCCTGGAGGACAGCCTGAGAACTGTCTTCTGTCCTCCCCGGTCCTTAATTGGCAGTATTAGAGTAATGAGTCACAGACAACAACCAATTAATTATCTCCAGTTATAAAAAGCTTCACTTCCCCTTCCTAGCTGTCGAGTGAGCCAGCCTCCTGCTGCCAGGCTCCTCTGCTCCCTAGGGGCTGGGGGCAGAAGAAGGCATTTCACCTCCCCGGTCTGGTCCTCAGTCTCCTGTTTCCTTCTGTGTCCAGTGTGTGTCCTGGGGCCGGGGGACAGTGAGAGCAGAGGCTCGGGGGAGGTGGGACTGCATCAGGCTCGGGGGACAGGAAGGACCGGGCTGGAGGGGCAGGACGGGGGCTGCCCCCAGGATCCACTCTGGTACTGCGGGGCCCGCTGTTCATCCCAGAACCTTGGAGGGCTGCTGGTCTGACAGTCAAGCCACGCCCACTCTTGCCCCAAAAGCCACGCCCACTCAGGGCTTCTGGTCCCTCGCTCTTCCCTCTTCCTCCCTTCGGCAACTTCCCGAACCCTCCTCCTGCCCCTCCTTTCTTCCTCTTCTGGCAAGTTCTCAGTCACATACTCAAAACCTGCGTGTCCTCCCCTCCAGCCTTCACCTTCCTGCGGCTCCTCTTGCAAATCTATCCTGGACTCCAGGTGTGATGTGGCTTGAAGCCTTGAGTTCTCCATCAGCATCACGGTTAAACCCGCCCCACAGCGGCAACCTAACAGGGCAACGCGTGTAAGTTCTCGGCCCCCCTGCATACAACAGGTACTCAATAAATGTCAACTGTTACTCTCACGCTTTATTTCCCAGCCTGAGCAGGACCATGATGAAAGGCCCCTGTGACTCACCACCGGTCTGTCGCCCCATTTCACAGATGAGGATCAGAGAGGTTTGGCTTCACAGAAGAACTTGACCCATGGCTTGTCTGAGTTGGGAGGTACTAGGGGAGGCTCCCGCAAGAGGACTTGAGGGGAGGCAGTGCCCAGGCAGGGGGAGGGGAGGAGTCCCCAAGGTCTTCACCAAGGGAAGGTGGGATGAGAAGAGGCACAGGCCCAAAGTTGGAGTCCCTGCACCTTTTGGGGGCCTTTCCTTGACTGCCTTGGCAATGCTCCCTCACACCCAGCCTGTGTTCCCAGAGCTCACTCTGGGGCCTGCCTGTTCAGCAAAGCTTACAGAACACCCGCTTGGCACCAGCCCCCCACCGAAACACCGGGTCACTATTCCCCTCCCTATGTCGGGCCAGAGAGCCCAGCCCCCATCATGGTCCCCACCCGGCCATCTCAGGAGGGACTGGGGAGAAAGAAGATGGGGGGAGAGAGAGTGAGCAGGCTGAGGCTGGAACCCAGGAAGTGGGCGGGGAAGCGGTGAGAGGTGGGTGACAGGGAAGGGGGAGGAGGCTCATCTCAGCTGGGAGTCTCAGTGGGTCGCCAGTCTGCAGAGGTCCTGACACCCAGAGCTGCTGCAAAAGCCCCTCGCAGCCAAGCTGGCCTGCAGCCTCCTGCAGCCCCTCCCGCCTTTGCTCCATCCCTGGCACCCGGACGCTGGCATTTGCAGACACAGCCCTGCTTGGGCTCCCAGTCAGCTCAAAACCAGCCTTGGCCCACCACTTCCTCCACCCTGGGCCCTGTGCTGGCTGCAGCCAGGGCCCTATCACTTCCTGACTCAAGCCTGGGACAGGCCTGCCCTGGGCCCACGGAGGCTGTGAGATGTGCTGGGGGTTCTGCCTTCCTCCAGCAGCTACTCTGACGGCCAAAGGGCTCGCCACTGGGGAGCTCGGCGTCCTCCTTCCTCCGTGTCCCCACCTCGGGGCCAGATCACAGCTCTGTCCTCTCACTGGCATTCCTGGCTTGTTTTCCCCTGCGAAAAGGTGGCGATGACATCTAGCTCGAGGGCTCGGTGGGAGAAACAAGAGTGGCCATGTCAGAGCTCAGCACCGTACCCGCTGTAGACACCCGGGGCCAGCTACCCACTGAGCACCTGCCTTTCTTGACTCAGGGAGGCCCTGCCGCAGGCCCCCTGTCCCTGGGACCTGTCTGGTGGCCTGGGGCAGGCCCCTCCTTCTCCCTTTCTTCGGGCTGGTGCGTCCCCTTTCTCTGGGCTGGGAGCGGGGCGTGGTAATGTCAGACCCTGTGCTCACCAGGAGGCACTTGCTTCTCACCCCTTGGGCACCGTGAACCCAGGCTCCTGACTCAGGCCAGGGCTCTGTTGGTCCCCAGGGCGGGCAGGGGAGGGCG
>CM053613.1:45369036-45386688 GCA_028646535.1 Procyon lotor
TGCCAGAAAGCTGAAAACTTCTGCTGGGTGGGGGGGAGCCCTTCCTCTTGAAGCGTCCCTCCTGGGGTGTCCCTCTCCGCCCAGGCCTCAGGAGCAGCCCAGGGCCCAGGTGTCCGGGGAGAGGTCACCGGCTCCCTCCAGGACAGGATGGCCTACTTCCCTGCCCGCCTAGTCAGGTCGATTCTGGAATGACCGTGAGCCCGTTTTATAGAAGGAGACACTGAAACCCAGGGGGGCATTGACCTGTCCGGGGCCCCACGGCAGAGTGACAGAGCTGCGAGCCTTCCCTCAGGCCCCGGGGTGCCCCGGCCCCTGCTCCCACCCCAGCACGGCTCACCGGTGTGGTGTCGTCGTGGGACCGCTGGTAGCGTTTCCAGCGGCAGCCGTAGATGCCCGTGAGGCACGACAGGCACAGCTGGGGCTCATAGTACTGCAGCGGCTGGTGTCTCACCATGCTCTCGCCTGCCGCCCCGGCACCGGTCCTCAGGCGCCCATGGAGGCCCGCGGCGGGTCCTGCGGGAGGAAGCACAGGCCTGTGAGGGAGGGGAGGTGCAGGGACTCAGCCCCAGGCACAGCCAGAGTCGCTGTCGCCCAGTTAGGTGCCATTCCCCCCCGCCAGGGCCCTACGCCGCTGGAGGCCCCACACCGGCACCCCCCCCACCGCCGGCCGGTCCCCCGCCCCACACCCCCAGCCGCACCTGCCCCGCACCTGCCACGGCTTCCTCCTCCCAGAACGCCTTTCCCTACGAGCTCCACAAGGCGCCTTCCTTCCCCTCCTCCCCTCAGATCTTTGCTCAAATGTTCTTTTCTCAACCAGGCTTTCCCAGGACCCCTCCTACACAGCCGCGACCCCTTCCCACACGCCCTCGGGCATCCTCAGCTTTATTTTCTCAATCCCGGCCTCCCGCGTACTTGGTGGAAAAGAGACCAGGCACGGGGCGACCACGGTATGCCTCGTGTGGCAGGTGTTGGGTCCCGAAGCCCACGGATAACTGGACAAGCCGAGGCTCAGGGAGAGAAAGGGACGTGCCCGGCACGCAGGCCAGTACCTGGCTGGGGCCAGTCTGATAATCTGCTCTCGTACACAGTGTTCGCGGCTTTGGGCTCAGGAAAGTGGTTGCGGAAACAAGGAGAGGCGTCCTGTGCCTCGAGTCGCTGCCACCAGGAGCAACTGGCCGGGCCCTGCTTGGCACCCCACGGAGGCCTGCTGGGGCTCCACTGCTCGGGGCTAGCCTCGGCCGCATGGCCCCAGGTTCGGGTGCCCCACGTACCCTGGTGAGGAGCCTGGGGCTCAGAGCAGCCCTGTGATTTGCTCAAGGAGTCAAGACTCAAGTCCGGGTCTGTGGGACTCCGGAGACTCGAGCCACATGTAAGTACGGGGTCCTGCCCTGGGTCTTGGGGACAGTGTGAACAATGTGAACGCGACAGGCACACTGATGCCCTCAGGGTCCCACAGGGCCAGTGAGGGACAGACAAAGCCTCTCACTTACTGGGCCCTAATTCTTCTAGCAACCCCGAGAGGTATTAATTTTTTATCGAGATCAAATTCAGAAGCCAAAAAAATTCACCCTTTTAAAGGGTACAATTCGGTATTTAGCATATTCAGTTTTTTGTAGAGTCACAAAACTGTGCAAGCATCACCGATTCCAAAGCATCTTCATCAACCCCCCAAAACACCCAGACCCATTAGCACTCACCGTCCCCTCCCCCCCACCCCCCCCACTTCCCCAGAGACCACTCATGTACTTTCTGCATCTGTGGATTTGCCTTTCTGGATCTCTCCTATCTTTGCAGTCATACAATATGCGGCCCTTTGCGTCTGGCTTCATCCATTTAATGGTTCCCGAGGCTCACGCTGTTGGAGCGGGAGTCCGTGCTGCCTTCCTCCTCAGGGGCCGAAGGACACTCAGTTGTACGGACAGACCATTTTATCCATTCATCAGCTGAGAGACCTCTAGGTTGTTACCACTCTCGAGCTGTCAGGAATAACACCACTAATGAACAAGTTATCGCGTGAGCGCGCTTTCCTCTCTCTCGCACACACGCTTTGGAACGGAAGTGCTGGGTCATATGGCAACTCCAGGTTTAACCTTCTGAAGTACGGCCAAGAGCCGTTTTCGTCAAAACAGCAAAGCAGCGCACCATTTTACATTCCCCACGTATCGTCATCACCCCCATTCTCTAGATGGGAAATCTGAAGCACAGAGAGGGTTAGCCATTTGCCAGAGGTCACACAGCAGGGCCTGTTGGTTGGGCTCCAGGGGCCTTGCTCTAACGCCGGAGCTGGCAAAGTGTAACTCAGACGCCTGATCCGACTGGCCGCCTGTTTTTGTATAGCCCACAAGCTAAGAATGGCTTTTCTCTATTTCTACAGTTCAGAGGCAAAAAAATCAAAACAAGAATATTTCGTGACACATGAAAATTATAGGAGGGTCAAGTTTCAGTGTCCGTAAATAAAGCTTTATTGGCTGCAGCCGCGGCCGTTTGTTTATGTCTCATCTTTGGCTGCTGCCACAGAAAGTCCAGAAGGGAGTGGTTGTAACAGAGACCGAAGGGCCCACAAAGTCTAGAACTTACTGCTCAGCCCTTGGCAGGGTCAGTCTGCTGACCCTGGCAGCCACCAAGCTGGCCACAGTGGCTCATAAGCTGGTATTCTAGAGAGTAAAGGCGGGCTGTGGGCACTTGGCATTGTGCACGGAGGGTCAGGACACGCTTCCAGGGGCAGCCCGGGGCTGAGGCCGCTCTCTAAGCGCCCCAGGGGCCTCACCAAAGGGGCCGGCTCGGCCTCAGGCCTGCCCACCACTTCCACCTTGGCCTCACTCAGGGCCTCTACCTACCCTCATCCCCCACCCCACCCCCCACCAAATGCTCACCTCAGCACTGGGATTACAGCCACTGGTCGGCCAGGGGGGTGGGGGATGCATTAGGGCTTTGCTGGGAATATCGACTGACTGACTCGGAGCCTCCTAATTGCTGGGAATTATCTGATGTAGCCTCTGGGCCCGTGGCTCCCGGGGGAGGCCTGTGGATGATGGTGCAGCTGCTGGGGGCTCTGGGAGCCTAGCCGAGCCCAGGGCTTAGGGGCAGTATGGATGGTGTGCTGCTGCAGTCTGGTGGCTTGGGTCCTGTGGGGTTGGGGACAGGGGAGGGGGCCGCTGGTGGCCGGGGGGGGGACGCGGGGGGGGAGGTGCTCTCCGCTCTACTTTATTCCACTCCAGAAGGAGTGTGTGCTCACCAATGTACTCCCACATTTGCAGCCTTGCAGAGGGGGTAGAAGGCCAGATCTGACCCAAGATGAGGCCTCTGTAGGTCAGATCAATCACATCTGTCTCACCTTTGCTCTGTGGCTGGGGCTTCCCGGGTTCCTCCCTGATCCTTGGTTTCTCAATCTGTAAAATAGGTAACGGCCTTTGCCCGGACTCCTACAGGAGACCAGATTACAGGGAGGAGGGTGCCAGGAAGGCAAACGGCTGCAGTGACCACGGTACGGGGACAGGAGCCCACACCCAGGCCTGCCCGGGACTCCCGGAGTCCGGGACTGATTCCCACATGTCCTCTGCCCTCCCCTCCCCGCCCCACTGTCTGGGGAATTTTCACACCACTCATCACTGCAGGGGTAGTAGCCTGGGGAGGCAATCTCTCTCTCCTGCACGCTCTCCTGGGGCCTTCTGTCCATTCCCGGGGCTTCAGTTACCAGGTGTGGCCAAGCCCACTCAATTGTTCCCTCCCGACTGGAGCAGCCACTGGCTCCTGGCTGCCTCCAGGGGTGTCGCCCAGGCCCTGTGGACCCAGCACAGGTCACTCTGACCTCCTTACCACCCCAGCTTGCTTCTAACATCCCTCAACAGCCTCTTCTAGCCACCCCTCGGCGACTGGCCTGGTCCAGGTCTCATCTATCCCCTCGATAGAAATTCTGGCCTCTCTACGGGGGTCACACCCCACCAGTCTAAGGCCTCCCCCGCGGCCAGAGTGAGCTCTTTCACAGGCAAATGGCCAGGATCTGGCCTCTGACTCTCCTAGCCTCACCTTCCAGAACTCACTATCCTTTCTGCTGATGAACACCTCCCTGTGCTTTGAGTCTCAGCTCAGATGATACCTCCTCCAGGAGCCTCCCCTGAGCTCCAGGTTTGGTCAGAGGGCTTCCCAGCTTCCCATAGCCCCGAGTGACCCTCAGTCTTCCCCAGGCACCCCGTGCAAGCACGGCTGATGGGCCTGCCTCTCCCATGGAATGGCCTGAGTTCTCCCCCTGTCCCCAGTGACTGGACGCAAGAGGTGGGGTGCACTGGGGACTTTCCAGACTGGAATCCTCCAGGAGTCCGGAAGTTCTGCTAACAGAAATATGCTGTTCAGTCACTGAGCAGACACGCTCCCAGAGACCAGACTCTCCCCAGCCTCCCCCCGACACCTCCCCTTCCTGCCAGGGCTAATGACATTACTTAGGATCGATTTCTCCAAGCCACCTCCACGACTGCTGATATCAGCCAAGTTCCCAAGAAATCCCTAGCTGGGAGCTCCTCCTGGCTCCGGGATAGCAGAGAGCCCTCGCCTCTGAGCCTGGTGTTCAAGGGCACCCCTCAGTCCAAAGTTCCATCTTCGGTCTGAATTCCTGAATTCCTGAATTCTGAACTTTCACAGCCTCCTGTTTTATACACGGAAGGGCCTGCAAGGGGTCGGGCCTGGGATGGAGTGAGGCCCTGCTGATGGAGCAGGGGCACGATACTGGCACCTCCAGCCTCCTCTCCTATCCTGACACCTCGGGCACAGACCTGACCCACATCCCTGCTCTTCCCTCGCGTGACCACTACCCTCACCGTCCGGGACCATGCTGCCTGCGCCCCCAAGTCTGTTCTCTCTCCTGAGAGTGGAAAGAATTTCAGGCCAGCTGTCAGTGCCCAGGTTCCACCGTGGTCTTCAACTGACTTGCTGTGCAACCTCAGATGGCTCACTAGCTCTCTCTGAGCCTTACTTTACTTGCCTGAGAAATGAGGTACTAGGTGGACTGACACAAAAAAGGATCCGAGCAGGAGCCCCTGGGTGGCTCAATCAGTTAAGCGTCTGCCTCTTGACGTCAGCTCAGGTCATGATCTCGGGGTCATGAGATCGAGCCCTGCAGTGATCACCACGCTTGGCGCGGAGTCTGCTTGAGATTCTCTCTCTCTCTCTCTCTCCGTCTCCCTCTGCCCCTCCCCCCACAATCTCTCTAAATACATCTTTTTTTTTTTTTTTTAAGATTTCATTTATTTATTTGACAGAGAGAGAGCAGGCAGAAGCAGGGGGAGCGGCAGGCAGAAGGAGAAGCAGGCCCCCTCTGAGCAGGGAGCCCAACACAGGGCTCGACCCCAGGACCCTGGGATCATGACCCGAGCCAAAGGCAGCCCCTTAACCAACTGCACCACTCAGGCGCCCCTCTAAATAAATCTTCTAAAAAAAATTTTTTTTTAAGATTTTTTTTTTTTTTAAAGGACCCAAGGCTGCAATAAAAAGGAATAAAACCCGGCTATATGCTACAACGGGAATAAGTTTTAAAAACACGGTGCAGAGTGAAAGAAGCTAGTCACAGAGAGTGACACGGATTATACCGGCGTCATCGCCTGACGACAACCTTCCCAAGTCCAGCTCCACGGCCTTCTTTTATGCATTGGGAACGTGGGCCGTAGGTGCACGGATGAACAAACTGATCCCCGCAGACAACAGAATTGGTTCTCAGTGACCAAGAGAAATGCACGATCGAGCCCCATACATGCATGAAGGGACCTTAAGAGCGTGTTGTTCCGTGACAGAGGCCAGTTTGAGAAAAGGCTACTTACTGGACGATTCCAGCTCCAGGACGCGCTGGAAAAGACAAAGCCGTGGGAGCAGGAAAGAGATCAGAGGTTGCCAGGGGCCGAGGGCCGGAGAAACGCGAAAGATTTTTAGGGCAATGTCACGATTCCCATACAGGGCTGTAATAATGGGCACGTAGCATCAGACATTTGTCAGACCCCACAGAATGACCCAGACCACGAGTGAACATGGCGAAACTAGGACTGCGGTTAATAACACTGTGTCAAGGGGCGCCTGGGTGGCTCAGCCGTTAAGCGTCTGCCTTCGGCTCAGGTCATGATCCCAGGGTCCTGGGATCGAGCCCCGCATCAGGCTCCCTGCTCGGCAGGAAGCCTGCTTCTCCCGCTACCATTCCCTCTGCTTGTGTTCCCTCTCTCGCTGTGTTTCTGTCAAATAAATAAACTCTTTAAAAAAATAAAATAAAATAAAATAACACTGTGTCAATATGGTCTCATCAGCTGGAGCGAACGGACCACCCCAACACAGGATGTCAATCACGAGGGCAGCTGGGGGGGGCAGGGCTGGGAGAGTACCTAGAGGCTCTCTACTTCATGATCAATTCTTCCGTAAACCTAAAAATGTTCCCCCAAAGGCTCTTAATTAAGTACCTATGCATTCAATTTGATACCTACATCGAACGATTGGTGAATAGATAGACAGGCAGGAGGGAGAGACTGAGTGATTCGCCTAAGGCCAAACAGCTAACTGGGGGGGAGGGAGGATGTGAAGCCAGGGCAGCTGAGTCTTTCCTCGGCCCCAGCCCCAGGGGAAAGGTCTGCCCACATTCCTGCTGTCTTCCCTGTCGGCGCGGCCACAATGCCCAGCCAACTGCACATCAAAGGGCCAAGCCCAATATTTTGGTTGGCACCAGGGGAGCAGGGGCAGGGAACGGGGCCGAGAACCCAGGGGAGGAAAAGGGAAAGCCCTGATGATGAGGAGGAGACCAGAGCTTCTCCAGCCGCCTGCCAGGGCCCCAGGGAGGAGGCCGGGCAACGCGTGCGCAAGGAATAGCCCCCTTTCTCCTGGGCCACAGCTGTCCTCGCTGGCCTCAGCCCCAGCCCAGTCTTGGGTGACCAGTAAGCTGGGTGACCCCACAAGCCTCTGGCCTCGGCTTTCCTGTCTCGGGATACGTGATACCAGATGATAGGCTTTTAACCACCTGCTCTTTCTTCAGCCTCAGGAGAAAAGCAGAGATGGGGCAGGACAGGAAGGAGGGAAAGGCAAACCCCTCGGTCCTTGCCCAGTCTGGGAAGAGGCCCCTCCCGTCCCAGGACTAATGTGGGGACCCCTGAGCGGGCTGCTGGCTAGAACAGTCAAAATGATGATGACAGCTGCAGGAAGGCCTGTGACCCGGTTAGAGGCCCAGTCACCCTGAGCCCCGGGCAGGGCTGCCCCTACTGACGAGCCTCTGCCATCTTTGACGGGGAGCAAGGGATAGCTAGTCACAGGCTCGGGAACTTACAGCAGCGACCCCAACATTCCCCTAGAGTAAAACCCGAGGCACAAAAGGCATAGGGCTATGAGGACGCCTCCCCAGAGTGCTCAGGGAGCATGGCTTCCCTGTGGTCCTTCCTCGATCCCCCATGCCCATCCCCAGTGCAGGTGTGCCTATGAACGGCCTTTGCTCTGGGCCCCTCTGCCCATCACAGAGGTCTGGAAAACTCCTACTGGGCCCAGCTCAACAACCCCTCCTCCAGGAAACCTTCCCTGCCCATGTCAGGGTCGCCTCTGGGTCCCATTAACTCCTGTGCCTCCTCGGGTCCCAGCGCTGATCCCTGCGGGGTGGCTTCTAGGACAGGGCAGACCTAGGCAGAATTCAGAAATAAGCAATGGTCTGTGGCAAAGTGGGGGAACAGGGGGGCTCTAGGTAGGGGGACAGCACGAGGAAAGCTGGTGGCCGGGAGCAGGGCCTCGAGCAAGGCTGAGTGCGGCCTCAGGCTCCAGCCAGGAGGTGAAGCCCCCTGTGGGCTCCATCTGGAGGTGGCGGTGGGCCTGTTGCCAACAGGAGACTCCTCGCCCTCTGGAAGCCCGGGGGTAGCAGGGCACCTCCAGGCCGCTCATCAGGCTATGAAACCCAAACCCACGAGACAAATCCCCGGCTCTAGCTCAGTGGCCAAGGCTTGGGCTCTGCAGGAGCCCTCAAAGAATCAATCGCGCCGTAATTAGGGTCATCATTAGTCTCTTTCCACAGCGGTGCCCGGCTGCCTGTTTATCCAACCCTTCCCTGCCAGGACACCTCTGATTCCCCTTCTCTTCCCCTTTCCCTTCCCGTCCGAGCAGGCCAAGCCAGACCCATCTTCCAGGCGGGCTGGCTCCTGACCCCGGCGACGGGCTCCCCAGTTCTTCTGCCCGCCTTGGCCATCCTCCTGCACAAAGGGCTCCCTGCTTCTCCCTTGGGAAGGGACGGCTTCCTTGGAACTGCGGCCTCAGGGACCATTTACCCCCTGCCTAAAGCTCCTGAGCTCCCTCGGTCTATGTTTAAGAAGCCTCCACTCTGTAGCACGCCCTGCTGGGAGCCAAGAATGATTCACAGAGAATGAGACATGAACCTTCCTCTCAAGGAGACGAGCTCACTGCACAACGGCAGCCGCAGCTACGCCCTGCGCCCAGTGCTCCCCAGTGCACGCGGGCCTCCACACACCCGCTCACTGCAGGGAAGCACCAGATCCCCGGTTTTATGGACCAACGGGGAGGAGAGGCTGGTGGAGGCCAGGAGAGGTGTGCCGAGCTTCAGTGAAGGCCCTATGGGGATAGATCCGTGTGTCTGGGGCGTGTTTGGGGCTACAGGCTGGACAGGAGCCAGGAATGGACCCTGCTCGGGGGACCCGGCTTCTCTTGGCACAGGCGGGACCGCTGTTTCCCAAGTCGGGACTATGTGCGTGGGCTGAGTAGTCCCCAGGAGTGACCTGGCCTTGCCCAGAATGCGGAGCTTAGCAGAACTCAAAACCTCTAGCTCCAGGCTCTCTAACCCAGGGTCTTAGAATTGCCTCACTCAAGACTCACACAATCATGGAATCCTGGTACAGTCCAGCAGGAATCTAAGAACTACCTTGGATTTTCAGACCATCCTTGGATTTCGGACTATTCCAAATGTCAGCAGAGAAATATCTGGAGCATTCCATCCAGCCACCCTCCTCCTGCAGAAATCCCCTGTACAGCTCCAAGGGGTGGTTCCCCAGCAGAGTGGCCTGCGTGGGCTTGCTTACATCCTGTGACAGGCCCCTCCCTCCCTCCCTGGAGGGCTGACTGCCTTCCCCCCCCCCCCGCCCACCCCAAGCTGCCAGGACCCCTACCGCTCCTCCCCAACTGGCATGGACAGGTTCTGCCCCAGGAAGGCAGAGTGAGCAAATATTCTCAGGGCTTCTGGTGGGGCCTCAGGGGTCAGCCTGGGGGCCTGGTGAGGGGGAGCCTTCCCTCAACCTCTCGTCTCGGCTGACACCCCAGTCCCTCCCAGGAGCACAGTGATTCAATCACAGGGACCAGGCTGACTTTTTCCGAGGCCTCTCCCTGGGTCCCCCTTGAAGACCGGGGGGGGAGGGAGGGGGGAGCACCCGAATGGGAGGAAAAGGAGAAAGCTGAGTCTGGCAGAGACTTGCACTGAGCGAATCTGTCCCTGCCCAGTTTTTACCCCCAGAGGGAATGGAGAGCAATGATTTATTTTATTTATGTAAAACAGCAGAGTTATCACACAAACGGGCTTCCCAAGCAGGCCCTTGGGGATGGGAAGAGAAGCGAGGCCTGCCACTTAAGGAATCTTTCTCTTGCTTCCTTCCCTTACACCTACCTGGGGAGCCTCACCGCCCCCTGCCCTCCTCACAGCACTCTGCTCCGAGTGTACCACATCATCCCGTCTCCCCACCTCCACGCCTTTTGCTCAGGCCGGGCCCTCTGCCAGGAAAGCCCTCCCCGCCACCCGAATTCAAGTCCTATCCATCTTAACAAACAGACCCTGTGCAAAGCTTGGTCTGATCTCCCCCCACCCCCAGAAGCCCACTGCCTCCTGTCTCTGTGTTCCCATCATCTGGCAGAACTCTCTAGACATGATCGCAGGCCTCTGTGCCCGGTAATAATCTGCTTCCGTAGCTGCTCTGCCTACCAGGCAGAGATTTCAGAACCATTTGGCCAAGCTTTTCTGAAGAGCCCAGTGTCTGTGGCCCTGCACGGGGAGGTGGGGACACAAGATACCCCAGGTCCCATCCCTGAGAGGGGAGTCACTGTGCAGGGGGCCTATGTCTCTGCACTGGGCCTGGCACCAGGGAGGCCGCGGGGTTATCTGTCAGTCAGAAAAGCTTCCAACGTGCAGTGGAAGGAAAGGAGATCAGAGCCTCTTAAACCATGTGACTGCCCAGCCGTTTCTGAGCCCTTTCCACTTCGGCTCCTGAATAATAATTAGCCTCTCCCAATTTAAAAAAAAAAAAAGTTACTAAAAAGTCTCAATTAAGTATTTTATCCCACAGTTTTTTGCCTAACCCCCTGATATCTGTTTGCACACGTCTGCTCCGGGTCTAGTACAAGATGACCTGAGCGTCAGCACAGAATACTGACTTCCTGTCACTCCGTCTCTCTTCATCGTGGTGTCCTGTGAAGGACAGGGGCCCCTCTGCTTCCAGGATGTCTGAGAACCAGGGGCCTAACCTTTTCTTCCCTCCTTTCAAATGTCTTGGTCTCCCTTCCATAACCAAAGAAAACCGGACTTACTCAAGTGCTGAGGAAGAGAGCCACAGGAATTTGCTGGCCCAGCATGCCTTGGAGGTTCGTGCCAGTTCTGTGATTCAAGACCTCCAATTCCACCATTTGCTATTCATTCCTTTGGCTGAAACATCACTTTCTCTAGGATTATCTTTGAAAATACTGATCTCCTCTGGAAATGGGAGCCCTTTAAACTCCCAAAGTTGAGGTCAAGGAAACTTAGTTTAATACATGGCTCTAGAGGCAGGAGATCACAGGGACTGAGGAGGTGCATTGAGAGCCAGTCTGCGTGGGTTTGAGACACAGTTCTACCACCTCCTAATTGGTATAATGTCACCAGACCTCAGTCTCCTTATCTATAAAGTGGGGATAATAATAGCACCCACCTCATGGGCTGTCATGAGGATGAAACGAGCTAATACACGTCAGGAGCTTGGGCCAGTCCCTGGTACACAGGAAGGAATGGTCGACCAGACAGCTCTGCGGAGGGCTTGTGATTATTATTATTATTACTGTGGTTTTTTGTAAACTCTAAGGCACTGCCCCTGTTAGCAGCCAGTGAGCGTGCTGCCCTCTGTAGCTTGTCTCTAAGTCCTTTCCCTCCGTCCACCCTTCCCTTCTTTTACCTGGAAGAAGGTATCAGTGGCTGTGAGCGGGGCTCCTGAGGATGTCCTGTCCACAGAAGCGGTGATGTCACTTCTCCGGGACAGCTGAGGGGACAAGGGGACAAACCCAGTCAGATCACTCATCAGTCCACCCTGCCTCCTCCTCTCCCACCTGACCCTTCGCGAGTCCCCACGCAGTGCCCACCCTGAGCCGGGGACAGGCCACACCTGGTCGCTGCCCCCGGAAGCTGCCAAGCAGTGAGGGGGGGGGTCCAGCTGTGGGCCACCAGACCCCGCCCAAGCACTCCTACCTCCACGCACGCTGCCCGCAAGCCAGCCCCAACCCCAAACCACTCCCATCCCCTCTGGAACCCACGGAAATGCAATCCAAGTGCCAGCCGCCCTGGAGAGAACCCGGGGCCGCTTGTGGCTCCTGGGGAGGGGGGCACTGAGGTCCTTCCGTGCAGCCCAGAGACCTGATTCTCTAGAGGTAGCCACCAAACCAGCTGCTCTTCTAACCCGGCTCCCAAGGGAGGGCCGGGGGGCTGGAGGCGGGACCTAGGGCACTACAATTATGTGGCTAACTTCTGACTCATGCGCTGCCTCCCTGATCCCCAGCTCCTACAGCCAGCGGGGCAGCCCTCCTGCCTGGGAACTGGGAGGAGAGATGGTACCAACAGGCCATGGAGAGAAAAGGAGAGGGGAGGCAGCCCTGGGGCAGTGCCGCAGGCTTGCGAGGATGCGGCCACATCGCCCGCCAGCAGAGCTGGCATGGCTGGGAGCCTCCCTGGGCCTCCCAGAGAGGCAGAGGCAGAGCCAGGCTTGGGACCTTGGCCTCCTGCTGCCATGCAGACCCACAACAGGGGTGGCTCAGGCCCGCTGCCCGAGCCCATGCCAACACTAGAACTCTCCAACGTGATCAGGCCCTGGAGCCACATGCCGGCAAGAAACACACGGCCAAGGCTCAGCCTCAGACCAGAAGGGGGCCGAGCTGGACTCCGAGACAGCTTAGACGTGACATCGAGCTCCTAAGACACAGACCCCCAACCCAGGGCACCCCAACACTGCCTCCCTCTACCTGCAGTCCCCAGCTTTCTCCCAGGGCTCCCATCTACAAAGCTTACTTACTTCCTGCATCTCCCGTTATGACCTTAAGTGACGGAATATAAATAAAGCAGGGCTTCTCAAACTTCAGCGTGCAAACAAATCACCTGGAGACCTTGTTAAAACACAGTCTGACACACTGTTTTCTAGGAGGTCTAGACCGGGACCCGAGATTCTCCCTCCCTCCCTTTCTCTTTCTTTCTTTCTTCCTTTCTTCCTTTCCTTCCTTTTCTTTCAGATTTTTATGTATTTATTTGATATATAGAGAGAGAGACAGCAAGAGAGGGAACACAAGCAGGGGGAGTGAAAGAGGGAGAAGCAGGCTTCCTGCTGAGCAGGGAGCCCAAGGCGGGGCTCGGCCCCAGGATCCTGGGATCATGATCCAAGCTGAAGGCAGACGTTTAATGACTGAGCCACCCAGGCGCCCCAAGAACATAGTTGTTAACACATGCGCACTGTGGTCAAACTATCCAAGTTAGAATCTTGACTCTTTACTGTGTCACCTTGGGCAAGTTACCTAACCTCTCTGTACCTCCATCTCCTTATTATAAAATAGGAACAATGACAACAGTATTAAACCTGACTCATAGGGCTGATGTGAAGATGACATTATGTAAAATGCTTAAAGTGATTCTTCTTTCAAATTTAAAACCGGAGACTCTGAGAGACGACACAGCCATCGAGGTAGCAGAGCCAGGATTCAATGCCAAATCTCTTCACGTACATCCTGAGGCCCTGAGCCACCACAGAATGCCTCAGCCACAAGCCCGCCCCACACGTGGAGACTGAGGCCCGGAGAAGGGTGGGGAGCTGGCAGATTTGTGAGAAAGTTGGTGTCAGGAATCCAGGCCCATGATTCCTGGCCTCCTGTTCCTTCACCTCTCTATCCTTCTGCACTGAAGAGAAAGCGTCACAGATTCTCTCTGAGGGGTCCCAGCCTCTGGTGTCAGCGAACACACGGGTGGCAGCTAGCCTAGAAGCCGCATGTGGGAATGGCGGGATGTGGAGGCCGCCCTTCTGCCCACTGTGGCCCGGGTTCCCCTGTGCTTTCAGGGCCCTGCCCAGCAGGCCGGGCGAGGACAGTCCGGCGGCCTCCTTCTGCCTCTGTCTCCTCCTACCTCCATTCCGTGGCACTGTACGGTCTCAGGGTCCCCCAGCGGGGGTGGTAGGCAGAAAGCAGGGGACATGGCCTGGGCCCGGCTCTCCCCCCACACCTTGGCTTCCCAGCACGGGGCCAGTGGGAGCCTGTGAGTCACCTCAAGGAAGTGCTTGGCCCCAAACAGGAAGTGGCTCTTCGAACTGAAAACCCTTCCAGGATCCCCTAGGGCCCGGCACCAGGTGCCGGGGGAGCAGAGCCTGACGAGGCTGCCCGGGGTACAGTAACACCTGTTCAGATTTTACCTGGAACTCAAACATGGTGACCATCCCCTGGACTGTGAAACGTGGCCGGGGACTTTCCGGCTGTGTGATCTCAGATACATCAGTGCCCTTCTCTGAGCCTTTACTCGTTCATCTGCAGGATCTGGGGCTGCATTACGAGACTGCCTAAAGGGACGCCTGAGTGGCTCAGTCGGTTAAACGTCTGCCTTCGGCTCAGGTCATGATCCCAGGGCCCTGGGATCAAATCCCAGGTCAGACTCCTTGTAGGGAGCCTGGCTGTGCACGCATACGCGCGCTCTCTCTCTGACAAGTAACTAAAATCTTTAAAAGAAGAAAACAAAAAACAAGACTGCCTATGGCCTGGCATTCCACAACGAAATGAAGGGTTGGAGGAAGTGAACATGGGTTTTAAATAAATGTGCAAATGCATGTATGAATGAAAGGCATGAGTAATGCAGACACATGGTTTGAAACACCGGCCGAAGGACAAGCTCCATCATTTATCTGCTGTTAGCTGTACGATAGCGATCTCACCGATGAGATCTCCTCCACCCCTGAATCACCCTGAGGCACAGGGAAGAAAGGCCACTGCCCGGAGCCCACACACCACAGAAACACGCTCACAAATGAACACAGTAAAGAACATACGGGAGCCCCAGGATGTCTGTGGTACCCCTAGGCGTAATCGCTCCCCTAATGCCACTCAGGGCCCCCTAAACCCCTTATCCACTCTTCAGGCATGAAGAACAAAAGGTGATTCTGTCCAGACGAAGAACTGTGGGTCGCTTTGCTGCTGATGGGGGAGAGGGACACTCGGTGGGGGGAATGGGAGGGGACCAAGAGGCAGGAAGGTTTAGGGGCAAATTCAACTTGTCGAATCCTTTCTCTCATACACAATGAGCAATAGCTTCTTGCATAACAGAGTATCTGTTTCCCAGGAATGCTGAACAACCTTTTTTTTCCCCTTGGCTTTTCTCCCTGTTACACTTTGTGGTTCTAAGAGTACTTATGAATTAGTGTGGCACCCACAATAAATGCACAAAGTGGCTGAAGAACATTCTACGGTATCTTAGAACTCACATTACTCCAATTAATGTAACATGAAACGGGACACAAATTCTTTACGTTGGCAACTAGGCAGGCACGAAAGGCTGGGACTGAATGATTTCAATTCCAAAAATGTTCAAAAAGTTGAATATTTCATCCCTATTCAAATGTTTTTAGTTTAAAATCTGGTATTCATTCATTATAATGTGTATAGTTTTGATTTCCATACATAATTTCAAGGCATAAAAATCATTTTTGAAGATACAAGTTCTCCTTTCTTTGCATTCAATTTACGTTTTTGACGGAAATATACTCGATTCCATGCAACTTAAATATAACTGCATTTTTTTGATCCTTCAGATTGTTACTATCAGTACCCAATTTTCAAACGATGTGCAAATCTTCATTATAACACTATAACTGTGGAGATCTCGCTAAAATGAATATGTTTTATGAAATGAATAAAGAGTAATGTATGAATTGTCTTCTCTCGCATCAGAACATCACTGGCCCACCAACAAAACACCCAGATGGGTACTCATAATTACATTCAGTCTTTTTGCTATTTTGTCAATTTCAGTTGTATAAAATCATCACTTTGCATGTATATTTCAATTTCTATCATGAAGATATAATTGTCAGGGTGAGAAAACCAAATAATTGTCTGGGTTTGTTTTATAGCCTTCAAATATCTGACAGAGATCTATAGGCCTCTATTTGTATTTTTGCTCTGGGCCCTGCACACTTCGCGCTGGGCCACCTGTCGATCCAAGTTAGACAGAGCTCGGGGCTGGAAGCCCGTCTCCCAGCTGGGGAGCTCTGTGGGATTCTGCTTCTTGAAGCGGAGAGAGGACACGCGGGCCTGAGGGACCAGTGGGAGCACAAGGAAGCTCTCAGAAGGTCCGGCCTCTTGTGGACCATGCCGTCCTGGGGCACCTCGTCCGCACCCCCCTTTCTAACGGGCTCAAAGAGCTGTCACTTATTGGGACTTCCTGTGGGCCAGGCTCCACACGATCAATCAGCTCCACATACGCTCTATCAGAATATAATCCATGGGGGGCACCTGGGTGGCTCAGTGGGTTAAAGCCTCTGCCTTGGGCTCAGGTCATGATCTCGGGGTCCTGGGATCGAGCCCCGCATCGGGCTCTTTGCTCGGCAGGGAGTCTGCTTTCCCCTCTCTCTCTGCCTGCCTCTCTGCCTACTTGTGATCTCTCCCTCTCTGTCAAATAAATAAATAAAATCTTTAAAAAAAAAAAAGAATATAATCCATGGGCGAATTCTAGGGAGAGGCCTCTGTCATGCTCCACCCACGTCCCCTGGATCCCTTCACGGTCCAGGGGCACACCAGCTTGCACGGTCCCTCCCCTCGGCCAACATCTATGGAAGTGTGTGGGCAGACTGCCCAGAGCCCGCCGGAATCCCTTCGCTGGCAGTCAGGGTCATTCCCTGGGGCCGCCTCTGCCGAGACCACCTGGGTAAAGGTCTAAGTTCTCTGGCAGTCAGCTCTGCCCCCTATCCCCAGAGCTCCCGTGCACACTGAGCCAAGCGCCCCTCTATTCTTGCTTCTCCTCTTCCTGGTTCTACTTTCCCTATGCCCTTGGCAGCTTCTTTTCTAGAAAACTTCCCAATACATCACTCTCACCTGAATCCTTGTCTCAGGGTCTGCTTCTACATCACCCAAGCTCAGAAAGTTAGGAGGTCAGTGTCACTGACTTTCCCATTTCAGAGACGAGGAAACTGAGGCTCAGACTTTGAGTTACTAAAGCTCCTCCATGAGGCAAGCAGCAGAATGGGCTTGAATCGAGGTGGGCCCCTGGCAAGGCCGGAGCCCTGACCCCTCCGCCCGCCAGCACGGTCTGATCTGCTTACAGCCCTCGACGCTGGCCCCTCCTGGCCATCTGAGCTAACGTTCATTTTTTTTTTTTATTAGAAGGAAAGCAGGAGGATCTGTAGATGATCCAAGGGGGATGACTAAGTCCTCAGATTCTTCTGGTTGGCTCGGATCCTGTTTTGGTCGATCCTTGTGAATCGGGGTGGGTCTGACATTCTGAGAATGCAGGGAGACTTCAAACCAACTTTATGAAAACAAGTTGTAAAAACACTGGCCGCCGCTCAAAGAGGCCGGCTGATCAGCTCGGCTCCACGGAGCAGGGTTGAACGAGTTCACCAGAAGGGAACACGCAGCAGGACAGACTTCAGCTAGACCCAGAGGAAGAACTTCCCGGGCACGCGGAAGAAAGGCAGTGCTCGCTGGAAAGGGGCGGCAGGGGACAAAACTGGGTGAGACTCGGGTCCGTCTGTTGCCCCTGGAAGGAGCCAGCCCAGAGGAGGTGTCCGGGGAGGACAAGGAGGGTGACTCGGGCTGCAGACACCTGCTCCAGTTCCCCGCAGGCCGAAGCCCCCCCGGCCCCCCCCCCAGGGAGTCGGGTGTGTCCTCCCTCCAGGCCGGAGGATCCCTGCCCTGACCTTCCCAGGCTTTTCCTGTTTGAAGCAGCTCCGAAGTCACCCCTAGAGTCCCGAGACAGAAAAACATGGGAGGCCCGCTCCGCCCGGCCCTGAGCGTCAAACGCTGACTTGGAACCTGCTTTATGAGGATGCTCGGAGTTTGTGGGGTTCCGGCCTCCTAGGACGCCAAAAGTCTCCGCAGGAAAGGGTTCCCTGATCCTCCCACCCCCAAGGTGGACGGAGGCCCTGGAGCCTGGCAGAGCTCGGGGGCTTCCACCTCCTGCTGCCCCGCTCCGCACAACCATCCCTCCAGGAAAATCTCCCCCCGCGTCCCCCCCCCACCCCACCGACTTCCCGGCCCTGCAGAGAACTAAAGCAGGTGCTCCCGGCCAGTCTCACGCAGCTCCTCCCCTGCACCTCCTCTGGGCTGACTCCTTCCAGGTGGCAATGAATGAGCCTGAGTATCGCCCCGTTGGTTCCCCTCCACCCCTTTCCAGCCTGCGCTCTCTTTCCTTCCTTCCCTCTCATCCAAACCTCTTGAGTTGCCTACACTCACGTC
>CM053613.1:45396664-45416805 GCA_028646535.1 Procyon lotor
AGGCAAGCGCTAGGAGGTATGTGGGGCAGGTGGGCTCAGGGCCTCATCAGATAGCATCACATTTTGAACACTGGATAAATGAGGTGTGAGGTCACTTGAGGACAGAAAAGGAAGGGCTGGAGGAAAAAGCCACGGTCGGGAATGACCTCGTGACCTCAGGCAAGTCACCTTCCTTCCCTGAGCCTCCAGCTTCCCATCTATAAAGTGGGGAGATACTAAATACCATGAAAACTTCGATGTGACCCCAGGCACTGGGCTAGTGGTTACAGACCTTATCCCCCTCTGGTGGGCACAGCCAGCGAAAAAGCCGTTGTTACTGGTGGGGAATGATTGTCCCTTTCACAGATAAACTGACACTCTCAGCTGCTTACTCACTTGCTCGAGGGCAGAGAGTTGATGGGAGCTGGGATTTCAGCCCAGATTTGTCAGATCCCAGAGCCCGCCTTCTCCGGCCCTCCCAAGCTGAGTCCCCGGCTGCCTCTCACTGATTGCAGTGAGAATTCGGTGACGCCGTGGATATCAAAGTGCTTTAAAAAAGGTAAACTATTAGGTATCCCAAGCTGACAAGAAACAAATCTTGATTCCTCCGTGAAACCAAACACTGAGGTTACCAGGGGCATTCAGAATGGGCTGCAGCTCAGGACTCCTGGGCTCCTGACCTCTCTGCCTCTTCCATTCCTTGGCCAAGTTCTTCCCAGAGCCCCCAGGCCAGAGCAGAAACGGCCTTGCTCATGACCACCTGGCTCCCCCGTGCTCCAACCGGCCAAGGACCTAGAGGGCACAGCCTGGCCCAGGTGCCGCGGGGGGCACCCAGGCCGAATTAGGCGCTCTGGGCTCCCTCACCGCTCCCCACAGACAGGCTGTGGGGCCTCAGGTCAGTCTTCTCATCTCTCTGAGCCTCGGGCTCCCCCCACAACATGAGGGATTAAAGGAGACTTCACGAGGGAAAAGATATTCTCCAAGGATAGACTCAAGAAATGTCACTGACCTTGAGCTTGGTGAGTTTAGCTGGGTGGGTAGGAGATACAGGCTCTCAAAATCCCTGGTTTGAAGAGGAGGGTGCTACCCCGCCCACCAGGAATCCCCATCTAACCTTGAACTCCCTGGCCACCCTTGGGAGCCCCAGGCTGAGAGAGGACTCAGCCTTTACCAGCACCAGCAGGACCCTAACCTGCCGGCTTCCCCAGGCGCCTGGGGCCCAGGTGGGGGGAGAGGTAGGAAAACAGTCTTTAGGCAGAACTGCATGCATCTTCACGCGAGAGAGCTGAACCCCAGGCACAGACATCCTCACTGTGGCCCAGAGAAGTCGTTAACCGGCTCCGGGCCAAACAGCAAGGCAGGTCAAGTGGGTACCAGGACCCAGGCCTTCTAGGCCCAGCTCAGTCCGCCTCTGCAGAGCCCTCAACAAGAGGAAGAAGGCTCCAGTTACAGCACAATGGCTCTAAGTCAAACACAAGAAAGAACTTCCCGAGGCGGTGTTAAAAATGGACCGAGGGAGCAGGATGAGGACT
This sequence comes from Procyon lotor, assembly GCA_028646535.1. Lineage (NCBI taxonomy): Eukaryota > Metazoa > Chordata > Mammalia > Carnivora > Procyonidae > Procyon > Procyon lotor. The sequence goes on from CM053613.1 coordinate 45,398,176, forward strand.
GCAGAGTCCCGTCTAACACAGGAGGTCTGAGCTCATCCACTAGGGTCATTTCGGCGGCGAAACAGGCAGTAAGAGCTGCTGCCCTGGTTTCATAGGTGAGTAACCGAGGCTCCGGGAGGTGGAGTGACCTGCCCGGTGTCTTCCAAGTTCTGATCAAAGCTGGGCCTCGAGGCCAGGACAGACTCAGAAGCCACACACCTCCCTTCTCAGGAGGGCCTCTGAGGATCAAGGCCCCACCACACCCACTCTGGGCATCCCAGCGCCCCTCCTCAGACGCCCAGGGCAAGTTGTGGCAGAGGCACCGCGTTCCGGCAGGGAGGAGGGAGGGCTCGGGGAGGCCGGCTGCAAAGAACGGGCTCTGCGTCCCAGGCCCGCGCAGCTACCCCCAAGATGCCGAGTGCCGGGGGGCCTCACAGGTGTCTTCCATTCTTCCATGGTATGTACTGCAACACATCTTCCTTCGGTCCATGCCCCCAGCTCCCTGCTTGGCAGGAACCCCACATTCCCCCCAAATCCCACACCTGGGCACCCCATCACAGGGCCCTGTAGTGCCGACCCGGCACCCCCTGCATGGCCTATCCCAGGCCTGCCCGCCCCCACACCCCTCGCCCTGAAGCTGCCTGAGCTCCGAGCAGTATGGCCCGTTCTCGGTGTTAGAGTCTTATGAGGGCCGGGACTGTCCCCCGAGTCACCAACGCTGCCCGGCTCTGCAGAGGGCAGGCCACCTCAGCTCCCCGGACGCCAGCCTAGCCATCACCTTTGCCTCACCCCGGAGATCAGGCTGTCCCTGGCAAGGCCACCCTGGAAGCCACCTGCAGCCCGATTCGGGCGATGAGGCATGGACCGAGGCAGGCCCCTCGGTCTCTGCAGCCACAGGGTGGAGGAGAAGGCGGACTCGTCCGGCCACACTCAGCACTTTGCATGGCGCTGCCCCGTGAGTATTTACCCCATTCCACAGACGGGGAAACGGAGGGTCAGAGAGGCCAAGCCGCCCGCCTGCCTGCCGTCAAAGAACTGATACGAATTCGAGCCGGGATTCAAACCCAGGTCTGCCTGAATGCAGAAGCCTGATTTCGCACCACACTACTCTCCTTCGGGTCCCTACTGTGAGCTCTGGTAGCTGCATGGCCCATTCACTGTCCCCTAGGGACATGCCTCCCTTCTCCTCCAATCTGGCCCAGCCGAGGCCCTAGCCTACCTTTAGGACTCGTTTCATATGCCCACTTTGCCGAGAAGCCCCCCGATTTCTCTCATCCTCCTCTGAGCTCCTGTTTTCGCCTCTGCCTCCTACTCCTGGCTGCCCAGCCCACCCGTGAGGAACAGAACCGGCCTGTGTCCTGACCACTCACCTCCATCCCGCCCCCCACCCCCCAAGGGCTCCTCTGTGACAGGGACAACCTGATCCCTCTTCTGACACAGATGGACTCGGGGAGCACAACCTGGGAACACCCAGTCCAACTGCTTTCTGTCACAGATGGGGAAACTGAGGCGTGACAGAATGAGAAGCCATTTCTTACAGGACATGGTCTGCAGCCGAGGACAGAGGGAGGGGTGGACAGCCAACACATGAGTGTCCACAGTGTAGCCGGGCTGTGTGACCCTATGAGAGCCTTGTCACTAGAGCAGAGTCTAGACTGAGGGCGGTGACAGTCCCCGTCCTCTCACTGAGGGTCCAGCCGCACCGTGCGCTCTGGCCTCCTGCTGCATTATTTCTGATCACAGTAAAGGCTGTCATTTTCTGGGCACTCCCTGCTCACCGGGCACCGTCCCGAGTGCTCACATTTCCTCACTCATCTGGTCTTCACAGCAGCCCTGAGTACCCCCTGTGATCCCCATTTCACAGCTGAGGAAACCAAGGCACAAGAGATTAAGGGGCACGCTGTGTCATTCTCTCTTATTCTCTCATTCTTTCTGATGAAAATCCAGTCATAGCATCTCTCATTAAAAATAAAATTATTTTGGAATAAATAAATATATAAAATAAATAGCATATACATTTCATAAATAGTTTGTCCTTATGCACAGTATCCATGCTTACATCTTAATATCCTTTTCTCCCAACCTACCCCATCTCCCACTTCCAATGGCAGGAAAACTGCATGTCAGGACTGGTGAGAAATCTCCAGAGCCAATGCAGGGACGGCCTGCAGCAGGTCACAGCCCCAAGGCTTTTAATGAGACTTTCCCAAAGCTCTGTATGTAGCATCCATGGCAGATTCCTTGGTTTTTCGTTTACCCATTGTCAAAGTATTTGGGTAGATTGTGGGGCAAGATATCCCTGGCCCTTGGCAGGGTTTTTTATCCCTGGCTTTTATGGTGGAGTCAGGATTTCAGGAAAGTCTGGTTTCGGAGTCTGTGTTCTAACCACGACTCCGCACTGCCTGATGAGGAGGGACAGAGACACAGGCTGTCGGGGTGATCGGGCTGGAGAAAACTCAGAGCCAGGTCGTCCCAGGGCCAGTGGGGGTGGAGCCCGACAGACTCCTGGCAGGCGCCAGTCTCAAAGGGGGGCTGAGGCACCACTGGTAAGGCAGGGGTGGAAAGAGGGGCTCCCCCCAGAGCTCCCCTCTCTGGGAGGCTTGTGGCAGGTGGAACGCTTTGGTTCATCTTTGGTGGGGGGCTGAGATCCCCTTCAGAAGAGGGATGCTCAAGAAACAACACATAATCTTTAAACTGCTTCCTGAGGAGGGTGGGCCCACGGGACTCCGCGGCTTTTGAGAGAGCGAGTGAGGAATACCTTCTGTTTGCCACTCCAGGCCCACTCCCCTCCCTGCCCGGGGCCGGGGAGCCTGGGCTCCGAGCCACCAGCTTCTGGGTAGGTTCACCTACCGGGGAGTCCCCGTGGGAGACTGGAGGAAGGAAGAGAGATAGTTGAGGCTTCACCCCAACTACCGCCCCTGGGTCTCTGGGGTTGACTCCCTCTACTGCAGGCCACAGCCCCGGTCCCCATCATTGGCCACTTCGGCCCACTTTAGCCCTGGGCAGTGACTGCTCCCGGGGGGGCTGTGAGCTCTGAGTGCTGCCCCCTGCTTTATGGGCTTGCCGCACCCCTACTTCTCGCCCGAGCAGCTCACCCTGGGCTGAGACACCCTCTCCGGCGGGGCCAGAGCAGAGGAGACCAAACACCACCCCTGACCACCCCCTTTCTGCAGCCTTCTCCCCAACAGCCCTTGGAGTCACCTCTAAATACACACGGGGCGAATGAGGGGAGTGGGAGGCAGGGGCGGGGCCAGGCCCGGGGAGGGAGGCCCAGGAGGCCTCGCTGGGCTCCGGAGGAGGAGGACAGCTAGGACAGTTTCGGAGTGCTCACTCTGCAGGAGGTGCCAAGCAATTCATTCACGTCTCACTAGAGCCCAAGGAGGGCATCCTATTTAGGCATTTTCTAGGGGAGCAAACCGGTGCTCAAAAAGTTGAAATGATGCACCCAGAGTCACACGCCCCCCATGAGCGACAAAGACAGGGCTCAAAGGCAAGTTGTTCGGCCTACAAAACCCATGCTGGTGACTCCCTTGAAATAATTTCATTGAACTGGCTTCCAACAGAGGCAGCTGACTTAAATGGGATCAATTACTGGTGAGGGTGAGACAGAGGCCTCCAATGTCTCCCCATGACCCTCCCCTAGACGAAAAAGAAAAAAAAAAAAACAACCTTCGGACATTCTTCAGTTCCCCCAGGTGGGACAGGGCCCCAAGGGGGCGGCGCAGCCGGGTGTCCAGGTTGGAAAAACAAGCAGATTGAGACAAGGTTTCATTGTTACGGAGGGCCTGACGCTTCGGCCACTAAAACAAATGCCAGCAAAACAAAATGCTTGCTGCCTTATCTCTTAGAGAAGGGGGACAGGTAAGGGCTCCAAGAGAGGGCGTGGGTCCCTCCTCACACCTCTGTCTGAGAGGCCCAGCCTCAGGTGACTGAGGCGGGAGAAGCAGCACGAGTCGCGGGGGGGGGGGGCACGACACCGAGGCTCAGAGAAGGTACCAAGCGGGGAGCAGAGGAGGGTTGGAACCCAGGCTTATCAGACTGCAAAGTCCTCCCACTCCTCCGTCTCTCCAGGCAGGGAGCTGCCGGGGAGGGCAGGGCCCCAAAGGAGGGCACGGAATGGAAGCCATGAGCTCCTTCTCACAAGGGTTTGCGGGTATCCCCTTGAGGACCCCAAAAAAGAACGCAGGCCCCAGAGGGTGGTGGCTGGGTGTCAAGTCTGGGGAGCTGACATCACCCGGGAAGCTTTCAAAATTCCTCATACCTCAGTCTTCGGCCCAGGCGGGAGTTTTAAAAGTTTCCTAAAGGATTCCGGTGTGCAGCAAAATTTGGGGGTCATGGGCCCAGAGGCCCACTAGAGGCTCTCCACCCGACCAGCTCCCCACCTGCCTCCTGAAGAAGAGAAAGGCCTTATTACTCAGAGCCCATTTTACAACAAGGGGTGAGGTCGTGTCCTCAAGGCCCCCACCCAACCCCAGGGAGCCCTGACTTCAGGGCATCTCAGGGGTGAACTCCTTTATGATACTCGGGGATCCCAGCTCCTGTCAGTGGAAGACAACTTTCTCTTTGAGCCTCTTGGGTGGGAGCCTGAGACAATTCTTCACAGCATTTTTTTTCTTTTAGTAGAATCCACTGATTTAAAAACTGCACAGCCACAGGGGTAATAGTGGGGGACCGCCTCTAGGGGTGGGCGTGCTGTGCAGCAAGATGAACCAATTCTGAGCAAGGCCTGTTTATTCTTTTCTATGGGAGATTTGTCCCAGGCCTGGGAAGAGCTGAGATTCTCCCCGACAGCCCACACGTCCTCTGCACCTGCCTTCCTCATGCCCTCAAAGCAGAATGTCACAGGTGGCAAGACAGGTGGTGGTGGGAGGAGGAAAGCCTGTGGGGTCTTCTGCCCGTGCTCTGCCCCGGCCAGCTCCCCTGGGACAGGAGCCTCTCCTGAGTTCATTTCACTCCCAGCGCTGGCCCCACAGGGAAGCGCATGGCGCCATGGTCCTCGTGTGCATTAAATGATAGATTCGCACTCAGCTCTAGGGACACCACCTCCAGGAAGCCTTTCCTGATACCCTCCCCACCCAGCACTGGACCACCCCGCCCCCGGCCTTCCCTGCCACCTTCTGTCCCATGCTGTGTTGTCACTGCTTCTGTGTCCTCCCCTCCCTCCCAGGCCATTCATTCATTCATTCATTCCATAGAGCAGCTGCCCTTTGCCTGGGATTCCTTCCAAGAGCCCTTCCTGATCTCTGCGGAGCTCCCTGCTGGGTGCTGGGGATAGAACAAACAACAGCAGGCCTCCAGTGCTTGTTGTGAGCTTGGTATTTTTCTGAGTGCTTTAAACATATAATTCATTTACTCCTCACCCCAACCTTAGGCACCAGATGCTATAATTGTCCCCATTTTACAGACAGGGACACTGTGACCCAGAGAGGGTAAATCACTCGGCCAAGTCACATGCTTAATGAGTATGTGCACTCAGGCTGTGGTCTGAGCGTGACTATGACCATCCACAAACACAGATGGGACGGGCCCGGCCCCAGGAGCTCACTCCTCGCTCTCTGTATCTGTCTCCCCGCCACACACACACACACCACCGCCCGCAGACAGAAATCTCCAGCAATCAAACCACATTTTGGATGTGCATGTGCAAGGCTGAGACAGACAGAGAGACCGGAAACAGACCAATTAAACACTGCTTCTGTTTAAGGAAGGACTCGCTCTGGGCCCAGCCTCTGCCACCTGTAGGCCGCAGACGGCCCCTCCCAACCGGGCCCCTGCTGCTGCCAAGGCCTGAGAAGAACTGGGTCCCTGGCCATTCCGGTGCTGTTGTTTGTCATGAACTTAGCTCTGGGCCCTCCACGTGTGCTAGCTGCCTGCCCCCCACCATGGGAAGGTGCAGGAACCCCAGCTCTCTGACACAGTCTTCCCCAAGGCAGCAAAGTGTCCTCCTCTGGGAAGTCCTCCTCTGGAAGTCCTCCACCCTCCCTCCTGGTATCACTGGACTCTTCAGGCAGCTTCTTTCCGAGTCGCTCCCTCACGGGGCTTCCCAGGGGATGGGGAGGGGACTCAGGCTGACCGAGTGCCTGCCCGCGTGCCAGGCCTAGCCGTGCCCCTCCCTTCTGTCATCACATTTAGCGCCCCCCACCCAACACTGTTATTATCAGCCCCATTTTACAGGGAAGGGACCAGAGGTGTAGGGGTTGAGCAGCTCGCCCAAGGGGCAGCTTGAATGGCCTCCCCAGCCTAGGCGGTCGCAACTCTGTGCCAAGCGCTCAGTCAGGAGGGGAGAATTGGAGTTCTGACAAGCTGGCAAGGGGAACAGACCTGCACAGCCCCCCTCCACAGACCACGGTCCGTGAGTGAGGGCCAGTGATCTGCAGGGAAGGCAGCTCAGATTCCCCCTGCTTCGGAGGAGTCGAGGAAGCTTCTAGGAGGAGGCGTCCTCGGGCGTGGCTGGAATCCTCACTGCTCTACTCCTGTGACCGCCACAACAGGAAGAAGGGCAGGCCTTGGCCTCCAAAGTCCTGGTGCCCAGTGGGTACTTGTTACCACCTTGGAGGCGGCGACGGAAGGAGAAGGAGCTGCCGGGCCGGCTGCCCCGCCGCTGACCCCACCGGGGGCCCCGCCAGCCTGGCCCGGCCCCGTCAGCCCCCAATCACAGGGCCTTCTGGGCCCGGCTAATGACCGTGCTGCCGGCAGCCCGGGCCGCCACCCTCCTTCAGGGGAGGCGGCAGCTAACTACAGAGTCTGCGGGCCCAGACAGCGGCCAGGCCAAAAATCACAGCTGCCCGTCACACCACATCCTTTGGCCCCACCGCTGCAGTCTCCTCCTCTACCTTCCAGAGTCACCGAGGACACAGCAGAAGGCTGCAGCTCTGGGGGCTCAGACGCCACCCCCCCCACTCACCATAGACATGGGCAAACAGGACCCCAGAGGGGTCACACAGCCGGGGCCTGGACACCTGGCCCTTCCTTATCCTTAAGAAGGCTCATTTCCAGGCATTTTACATGCGAGGTATGCTCTCGAGGTACTTGGGGAAAGTGGAGGAGACAGGATGTTTGTTCAGAGGCAGATAGGAGGCGGATTTCTCCCTCCCCACTGTCTAGCTGTGTGACCTTGAATAAGACAATGTACCTCTCGGAGCCCAGTTTCTGGGTGATAACAGTGGCTGCCTCCCAGAACTGTGAATGAGAGTGTCTATAAAGTGCTTACACAGGGGCACTGGGGTGGCTCAGTGGGTTAAGCATCTGCCTTCAGCTCAGGTCATGATCCTGGGGTCCCAGGATCTTCGGCTCAGGTCAAGATCCTGGGGTCCCAGGACTGTGTCCTGCATCAGGCTCCCAGGGAGCCTGCTTCTCCCTCCGCCTGCCATTCCCCCTGCTTGTGCACTTTTGCTCACTCTCTCACTCTCTGACAAATAAAATCTTTATGAAATGCTCAGCACAGTGGCTCACAGAGAGTACTCAAGGGCATTAGCTACTGTTAATATCATCTGCATAGTGTTAGGAGTACGGAGAGACACTCTAGTGACTGTAAAATGTGATGCAGAGGTAGGTATTATTTATGACTATTCCCGGGAAGTGTTAAAAATTCAGAGGAGATGTGACCAGAGGCTTGGGTAATCCAGGAATGTTTCTGGGGGAAATCATGACCTGAGCCGGGCCTAGAGAGACAGGGAGGTGAGCAAACCAGCAGCAAAGAGGCAGTGACGGGCCTCCACGGGACAGGTCCGGAGCCAGTGATGAGCACCAAGCCAGAGGTCCCTGCAGTGGCTGTGCGGGCCGAGGCCTTCGATGCACAACAAAGGGCCTGGTCTTCATCTTACAGGCAAGATGAAGATCAGGACACCATCATGCTTTCTGAAAGGTGAATTCTGTCTGACGTTCAAGGCCCCGGCCACCCGCCCCTCTTCCCCACACCCGTCGCTGAGCCCATGAACCCCAGTATGACGACCCCAGAGTTCTCCCCGCCCCTCCGCTCATGACACCATCTTGTCTGCCCTTCTGCAAGCCCACTTCGTGTTTCAAGTTCACAGTGAAGCACCCTTTAACCAAGTACCCGTCACGCCACGTGCCTTATGGCTAGGACCCGTAACTACGCTTATTTCACAGAGGAGGAAACAGAGGTCTGGCGGGGTTGGGGTCCTGCCCCCCGTCTCACACAGTAAGTGGTACAGCCAGAATTCAACCTTGAACGGATGTCGGGACCCCTAATCACCATAGCAAGTTGCCTCTTGTCCCAGCCTAGACACCTTCCTCCTTGATGCAGACTTCTGGATTATTCCCAGTCCTCAAGGGCCTCTCCCTGCCAGCCCCCCACCACCCACTTGGAATCCGAGACTCACAGCTTGATCCTAGCTCTTCTAGTTTCCATTGTTTCCTGTGGGTCCACCTTGCCCCCTCCCCCCACAGGAAAAGAGCCAGGGTTGATAATAATAGGTCACTTTTTTCCTGTCCTGACCCCCTCCCCCCATATCCAGGATGCCTTTCCACCACTGATAGGAACCACCCACCTGTTCTGGCGGGGTCCAGAAGCTCAGCTGAGCACAATTCCCGCCCCCCCCCAGCCGAGCCTGCCTAGCTCCTGGACGGGGGACCATAAATTATTTACCACACCTTTGTGCCGCCCCCGGAGGCCAGACAATGGGCCACAGAGGGAATGAGTACCAGCTCCCCCCATCCCCAGAAGCCAACAGCCCTGGGGCGGGGGGCTCAGAATCTAGAGCCTCTTGCCGGGTCCCCAAGCAGATTCTAGAGGGTTGTGGAAGAGGGAAGCAGCCAGCGGAGCACAACCCAGACAGGAGTCCCAGCTGAGCAAACCCAAGTGTGTGAGCCTGCAACACAGCCTTCTAATCTAAGGTGAGCCTGAGAATGTCCAGGTCAAATTTCAAGCTTCCTCCCTTTATGGGGAAAGAAATAGGTATTTGGCCAAGCGCTATATATATATATACACACACATATATATATGTGTGTATATATCATGTCATCCTCAGACCAGCCCTGGAAAGGAGAAATTCTGGTTTACAGAGAAGCCGGGGCTCTGAGTGAAGCGCTCTGCCCAGCGCCACATGGCAAGTGGGAAGCAGAGCCGACTCCCGCCCACCTGGTCTGTCTGACTTAGCGCCCGTCTGGCGGCGCTGTTTAGCCCACCCAACCGGGAGCTAGTCGTCCCACTGCCTTTTCCATCTGGGTAACTTCCAGAGCACTTGGCATGAGTCAACACTCAGTTCCTGAAGCCAACTCAAAGGTCCTGGGCAAGTGGCTTCATCACGCTGAGCCTCAGTTGCCCACGTGTGGTAGCCGTTGCCAACAAGCCCAGTCTTGGCAGACACGAAAATCTCCTGAGCACCCTGACAGTTGGCCAGATGTGATGGCCCCATTATCTGAGCAGGTGACACGCAGCCTGCCTTGACCCCATTTTACAGGTGAGGCTTGGAGCCTGGCTGCATCGGAGAGGTCCCAGGTGCCTCCCCAACCCGCACTGTGCCTCACTCCGGGTTCCACGTTCTTTCCGCTACACCATGAAATGAGATCACAGGTGTGAAACCGTCTCACCAAAGAGGAGCTTTGTTTAGATGCAGGGATCATCATGAGCATTTGAACCTGCACCGATGGGAGTGGGGGGAATCCCAAGCCCCTCAGTTACCTTCTCTTCTGGTGCCCCCCACCCCTCCAGCCCCTGGACCGGGCTTCCAGCCTTCAGCTGACCTCTCTGCCTTCCTCCACCTCCCAGGGGCTTTCCAGGGGGGTCTCCCCTAGACTCCAGGAAGCTGGGCACAGCAGGGGTTAACTAGTCCCAGCCAAGGCCACAGGGCTTAGACCAAGGCCACATCCCCTCCCCCTCTCGATTCAGAACAAGAACCCACAGAGTTCAAGCCAAGCTATCTTTCACAACACCCCTCTTTTGGCACCGTCCCAGGGGGCAACAGAAGGAGCCCTTGCCTGGGAATCCGGACTCCCCGGACTGTGCCCCCAGACCAGCAGCCCTAGCCTTGAGACTTTGAGCAATCCCCTCCCCTCCAGGGCCAGAAGGGTCTGGCAGGTTCCCCGGCTCAGGAGAAGCTGAGGTCGGACCTCCAGTCTGGGCCAAAGGCGGTGCAGCTGCTGGCTTGTCTTGGGCCCCAGCAACCACCACACAGACTCTCAAAGCAGCCTCAGAAGTGGTCACCCTGACCTCACATGAGGGGTGGGAAAACCCCGGCCACCCACCCAGAAGATGCTAACTGGGAGTACATACCTTGACGGATGCCTGGGAAGGTTTCCTAAAGCGTACTTCTGCCTCAACCACTGACTTCCCTTAGGCCCCGGGGCAACTGGCACCCTCCACCCCCCCAGCCTCCAAGTCCTGGGGACAACGTGAAGGATGGGAGTTGGCGAGTGCCGAGTGGCCTCACCTCCCCAGCTCTAATGGGCTCTGACTTGGGGACCTCTACAGTGAGTTTTCCCAACATGAGCAGCATCTCAGGATGCCACCATGTCTTAGGGACCCTTGAGTCTGGCACAAAGGGGCAAGGGGCCACGGCTCCCTGGTCTGGGCCCCCCACGGAGGGAAGCTGTGGAATTGGGAAGCTTCCTACCTCTGCCCTCAACTCTGGGTCACCTTTCCCCGGCCGTGACTTGGCCAGGGAGTGGGAGGGAAGAAGGCTAGAGGAAGCCACCTCCCGGGCCTGGGGATCGGCTCCGGATGCCCCAGTGGCCCCACCTTGACCCCTCCCCATCGCCTACTGCCTGGCGGCCATCCACTTCTTTTCTCTCTCCTTTCTCTGCTTCTTTCCCTCTCTACCCTAACGCTCCTGCCCACTCTCATCCCCAGAGTGAAAGAGCCGGGTCACTCCGCCCCGCTGAGCCTCAGCTTTCCAATCTGTGAGAGCCCGCACCAATATACAACACCTTTTTATTTCGCAGAGTAGTAGTGAGCCGCACAGGAGGGACCGAATGCGCAAGGGTGGGGCGCGGACCCGCACACAATGGGCGCTCAATAAGTGCCTGTTTCCTCCCTTCCCCCGCCCACTCCCCGCGCCCACCCCTACCCAGCTGCAGCCCCTCCTAGTGAAGGTACACGCCCACAGCTGGCCCCGGCGCTGCCCCGCTGGGGTCGAAGGCCGCCCTTGCCAGGCATCCGGGGCTCTCTCACCTGCAGCTCTCGGCTCTCACCGGCCGCCGCGCCAGCGGGGAGCCCTGTGCTCCCTTCTTCGGGGCAAGCGCTGAGCCCCTCGTCCGAGGCGGCAGAAAAGGTGGCAGCTTCGGCTCGCAGCACCAGCTTGGTCCGGCTCAGCCCGACTGCCCAGCCCGCCTGGGACTCCTCACCGGGCGCTGGAGCCGGGCTGGGGCTTCCTGGGCGTTCGCACGGTCCCAAGTCCGAAGCACCCGGGCGAAGGCAGCTGAAGGTTCAGGTCTGGGGAGCCCGAGGCTGGGGGCTTCTGGGCCCCTTTGCACTGGGTCGGTGGGCTGCCGGGCACCTGCCTTAACCCAGGTCTCGGGCGGAGGGCTCCGACACACACTACAGAAAGGCTGGGAACAAGCCCGCAACCGTGGACCCGTATGGTGGGCCAGGAGCGTCCCGCCCAGGTGCACTGAATCGGGTCGGGGGCTCAGGGCGTCCCGGCCACAATGCCCGGGATCGCGGGGCTGGGAGCGTCCGGCGCAGAACGTCTGGCTGGGGCAGGGCAAGGCGCAGGCGAGGACGCTCGCGGCCGCGGCGGCCAGAGCCGGGCGGGGAAGTCTTCCCAGGTCCGGACTCGGCTCGCTCTGCAAAATGGGGCGGACTTCGGCGCGGCGGCTGACTCCGGAGCTCCCGGCCGCGGCTCCACTTCCTCCTCTTCTCCCCGGCTCGCTCACCGCTCGCTCAGCCTCGTGCGGCAGCCGCGGCCACCCCCGCTTGCTGTCATCCCCGCTGCCCACCCCCACAGAAGCTGCAGCCGGAGCCGAGCCCAGCCGAGGCAGCACCACCCAGCGCCTGAGCGCCAGCCGGCGCGGCCCCGTCCGAAAGAGGTGGGGTCAGCCGAGGCCCCGCCCCCGCCCGGGCCACGGGCAGGGGGCGGGCACGCCCCAGATCCCCTCCTCCGGCCTCCGCGCAGTCGGGCGGCAGGAGCCAATGGGAGAGTGAGAAAAGAGCGGCGCTCTGCGGAACGTGTACTCTACCCGGGAGAGGGCGGGGCCGGCAGGGAAGAGGTTGCGGCTGGGGAGAGGACAATGGAGGGGTGGGGGATTTAAAGAGTGGAACAGGTTACAGGGTCACGTGGGGACCCGAGGGTGGGAGAAGCGATGACGGCTGGTTTGGGTGGGATGGAGGCGTGGGGGCTGCCGTGTGTTGGGGAGCGGGGAGCCAGGAGGCAAGAACAAGGGTCGGGGTAGGAAAGAGGCAGGATGGAGGTGAGGTGGGTTATTCGGGGTAGTGGAGTCTCCCAGGGCTAGGGGAGCCCTCCGGGGTGGTGGGACAGCGCCCTCGCAGTACTCTTCCCACCTCCCCAGCTCCTAGGGCGCGGCGCGCGGAGGTGAACGTCGGAAGCTGTGAAATACTCAGATTTCAGGAAGCGGTGAAAAACAAGTTTTTGAAAATAAAGAGCGAATCTTTCGTCAACATTACCCCTTTCCCAGCGCCCATCCGCGGGAAGGAGAGTCGTTGTCAGTTTTAGAAATATGAAGTCAAAAGCAGCGTGAGGATAACACACACATACATACCCACACTCTCCTTAAGTAATGACGTAGCTGCCCTCTGCTCCAGCCCTTCTCCTCCCCTCCCTTCCCTTCCCCAGCGCCCTGGGGCAGGAGCAGTGTCTGATTATCTCCAAGAGTCCCCAGCCGACTGCACAGGGCAGGGCACAGGGCAGGCTTTGGAGATTTTTGATGTATAGAATGAGCGAGTCGTGGATGTGCCGCTGGGCCATGTGAAAGCCACTAATTGGTCCAGGGAGCAAAGGAATGGAGGCTGCACAATACGGCTTTGCTGTAAGTCTCCCATCAACCTTGCACAGTATGGTACCCCATTTCACTGATGAGGACCCCAAAGCACTGAGCGGCCATGTGATGTTCCCAAGACCATATACCCGGCACAGGATTCGACCCACTCATCACTATCACTTTCGAGGGCAGAGCTGTGTGGCTTTGACCTGGTTACGTGACCTCTCTGAGCCTCTGGTTCCTCATCTGTAAAAGGGATCGAAAAAGATGCTACTTGGCAGGGATTGGACAGGCAGGCACCCAACTTCAAAAGGTGGAGGGAAGGGTATTCCTAGGAGAGGACACAGCATATGCAAAGGCAGGAGTCACTCCTGGGGACCCCTGGCCTATTCTGGAGGAATAGGAGAGGCTTCCGGGAGGGAGTAATGGGCAGGCTCAGGCCAGAAGTAGGGGTTAGCTAGGTTAGGGGGGTAACTCGGGAAATGGACAGTGCTCTGGGCAGGGAGGCCAGCCTGGGCAAAACCCTGGAGGTGAGGGAGAGCATTCCTTTGTGGAAGACCCCAGAGAAGTTCAGGGTGGCTAGAGCCCCCAGGGAAGGAATAGCAGAATTGGTGGGAAGAGAAGAGTGCGGTGGGGCCAGACAGGAGGGAGTTCAGACTTTCTTCTAAGGGCCAAGAAGTCTATTGAGGTCTCGCTCATGATCCCAAACCTAGCAAGCTTATTCTGAGGCCCCGGCCTGGACTCACTGGTTGTCAGAGGGGTGCCCTGGAAATTTTGAAGCCAGGCACTGATATGGGAAAGGCTTTGTAGGGAAACCAGGTAGCACAAAAACATTTAAAACCCCCAGGAGACAAATGCTCTGGGGCGTACACAGTGGAAGGTTGGAGTCCTCAATGAAGTCTGACCCAGAGGCTCTGCCTCATTCCCTCTTGAGAGTGCTCGAGTCTTTGAGTCTGGTTGGAAGAACAAGGAAGAGGGTGAGCTGGAGGCTGAAGTCCAGGCTGGGGGTGGGGGGGGGTGGCAGGGAGGGGATGCCCTCTCTTACCAAGTCCAGGGTGGGGTGGGGAGGTTGGCCCAGGAAGCTCACACTGGTGGCTGTGGCAAGAGGACTGGAAGGAGGCTATTTTGCTAAGAAACCTTTGACTTCTCCCTCTGCTCAGAACCTTCTGTGGTTCCCAGTTGCCCTCATGATAAATTCCTAAATCCCTAGTCTAGTGTTCCAGGCCCTCCATGATTGCTCTCTGCCAACCCCACCAGCCTCAACTCCCAATATACTAAACTCTCAGCCCTGTGCACAACCAGGATACAGCGTGTCCCTTCCATGGGGCTGCTCTTACTTTTCTCCTTGCCTGGGACCTCATATTTCTTTTTGCTCCTGAGTAATTTCTACTTCCCTGCTGGACTGAAGAGAAGGAACTTTAGGGCAAATGCCCATCTGGCCTCTTTCCTGCTAGATCCTTAGAGCCTAGCACAGAGCCTGCCACACAGTAGGTGCTCAGGAAGTAATTGCTGAATGTTCCATCTCTCAGATTAAGTGTCCAGGAAGAAGGCTTCCTGGACTCCCCCAGGGAGTCTGCCTTTGATATGAGATCTCTTGGCTGGAAGGCGTGGTAATGACGCATTTCATGTCTAGTTGGCCCCACGGGGGTTAGGAGCACCTCCGTGGCCGTGTGCCCCCCACCCACCAGCAGCCAGCAGAGTGTGGAGCAGGCCCTTGGAAGACCTCAGCCCTGGGGAATGAATGAGGCTCTCAGAGCTCCGTTCTCTGGCCGCCCCTGCTGGGAGAGCTTCCCAGGCGGGTCAGATGAACAGAACGCCAGAATGAAAAGGAGGCTTTCAGAACAGTCCCGCCGCACTCACCCCTGAGGCCCAGGAAAAGAGTGCCCAAGGTCACCAGGAGGGGACCGGCAAAGAGTTCTCAGACACCCACTTTCGCCCTCTGGCTACCCTCCCAGCGGGAGGAAGTCTCCTGAGCTGGGAGAGGCCCACAAAGGGTGACAGAGTCACCTGGGCGACTGACAGGAGAGGCTAACCTTGTCAGCCTCGTGCCCTGGCACTCCCCGAGCCCCCCATCCTCCCCATAGCCTTCTGACCAGAGGACAGTGACAGTGAAGCCACCGCAGCCACGGCTCTGCTGCACAGATCCTTTGTATTTCATCGCAAGTAAATATTCACTTTTATGCTGACATTTATAGTAAGGATCTTGCATTCTTTTTCTTAAAAACAGGGCCACCAAATTGCATATGACTTCATTCCCCATGAGCTCTGCTTCCCGCAAATCCTTATGGGGCACCCACTACGTGCAGGCACTGTCCCCGGAGTTGGGGGACTCCGAGGGGCCTCAGGTAGCCGCCCACCCTCCTGCTGGCGGGGCTGGGAGGCTCTGCTAAACTCCTTCTATGTGCTGCTTTCGGACCTCTCTGCCTCTGCCAGCCTGGAATCCAAGGCCACGGAATTTCCTCTGTCCTTCGGGTGGGTGTGGGGGGTCAAGAACATTTGGGGGGAAGACGTGTCTATGTCTTAATTTGTGGGGTCTGGGCCCATCTTTGGGGTAAGAGGGGACCAGCCCCAGGGAGGGAATGTGGTTCACAAGGACACGGCAGGAAACCCCACAGCGGATAGAGCCCAGGACAGAGTCAGGGAAAAACTGGTCAGAGAACGGGAGAAGGGGGAGGGCCAGGAGCAGCTGGGGACCGAGGGTCGTTCCTGGGAGAGGTGGAGGCAGGAGCCTGTGGACAACGTGTGGGCGGCCTTTTCTAGGGTCGCTGGCAAAGAGGAGCACACTTGGGTGGCAGCTAGGGCCGGAGGCAGAGTTGAAGGCTTTGGGTTTTTGTTTTTGGAGGAGGACCTAAAGCCTCACGTGAAGGAGAGGGGGTAGAGGTGTTGCAGAGAGAGGGGGCTCTGTCCCAGACTCAGGAGAGATGGCACTTCCGGCTTCCAGGTGGTGGGCTAGAGTGGGGCAGGTGAGGACCAGGTGAGGAAGATCAGGCCTGAAGCCTCAGGGAGCAGCGGGGCCGGGGCCGAGGCGAGGCGTGAGCTGGGGGGCGTGGCTGTGGAAAGTGGAAGGGAGACAGAGGTGAAAGGCATCCATCTGGGCCGGCCTCTTTCACATGGTGGAGGGATTGGGGATGGCTCCAGGAAGTATCTCTTTAGAGTAAGTAAAAACTTATACCTGGCCTGCTTCTCCTTCTGCTGGATCCCTGGCTCCGGCCTTGAAAGGATGGGAGCTTCAGGGTCCTCTCTGACCCCAGATCCTGTGGGCTCCCTCCCCTCCACCAGGCCTGGCACCGGGTTAGTGGGAATGATAGTGATCATTAGGACTTTACCAGCACCTCCTGATGTTCACAAGAGGGGGGATCTTGGCTCTCCCATTGTCGGCTGCATTACCACTGGACCTTGAACTCCATGTTGGATTTCTTCTGTGTCTTCAGCAGCACACAGAGCGGGTCACACGCAAAAAGTGACTTAATAGCTTTAAAGAAAGACAGGGGGATAACTTTCCTGACTGTCTCTGCTGCCCCCTGGTGTCTGATATGGGCTGGTGCAGAATAATCATTCAAAGGGAGGACACTAGAGCTCTCCCTCTCAGGGACAGAGTTTCACACCTAAAAATTATTAAGGACTCCACAGAACTTCTCTTTATGTGGTTTATATTGGTATTTCCGGTGTTATAAATTAAAAAAGACATTTAAAAATATTTACATAATTAACTTAAAATAACAATCATATTAAAATTTAACATATTTTTATGAAAAGTACATTTTCCTAAACAACAACAAAAAAAACTAGTGACAACAGTGACATTGTTTCATAGGTTTACAAATTTTTTTAATGCTTGACCTAATAGAAGACATCTGGACTCTCCTGTTTCTGCATTCAATCAGACACGATGTTTTGTTTGAAGCTTATAAAGAAAATACAAGCTTCTACTGATTTGTAGTTAGAAAAGAAGAGGTATTTTCATGGCCTTTTCAAATAATTGTGGATATTCTTTGATACTAACCCAAACTCCATAAATTTCCTGACGGTTAGTTGCTATTAGAATCTGAGATCATTGCAATGAAATTTTCTTCCTCAGTTACATTAATATCCATTGTTCTCATTTGCATTTTTGGTTAAGTGAGCTCTGCATCCAACATGGGGCTCAAGCTCATGACCCCAAAATCAAGAGTCGCCCTACTCATGCTCTACCAGCTGAGCCTGCCATGTGCCCTTCTTCTGCACTTTGAATGTGTCTTTTACCCACGCATGATTTTGTAAGAGCATGCATTGGCCTTTAGGGGAAAAAATAGTTCGTCAAATTATCTTTCAAATACTGATAAATTTTAGCATATAATGTAAAAAAAATTCATGAATATCATTGCAGATCTCATCAGAGAAATCTTTACAGACTGAGAAGCTGTCAGGCTTACACTGGTGAACACAAGCTTTCCAGAATTCTAATTTTCACTTGAAAGGTTGGATTTTATCATTAGCAGCAAATGCTGTCGGTCTACCTCGAACTGTCAGGCTCATTTATTAGATTTTGAGAAACTGCCTGCCAGATACTCCAGTCAGCACGACCATAATTTGCCTGTCAATTTTTCTTCCAAGTAGAAAGGCTGTTCCATGAAAAAAGTGGCTAGTTCAGCTCATAATTCAAACATCGGCGCAGACGCTTTTCCTGGAGATGGCCATGATGTCTATAGGGGAAGTGCTTTATGGTACTTCCCTTTTGGCCGCACAGAATATTAAAAAGGTGTATATTCAAGGGTCAATATATAATGCATTGAATACATTTTATTGTTTTATCAATAAAATAATGTTATTGCTTTCTTGAGTGATGTTGGCAGTGTTTTACTGCGAGGGCACAGCAGCAAAGAAAATGGCTATTTTTAGGACAGTTTGGCACTCTGATGGTTGTGGGGGCACCCGTGGTCGCACCCCCCCCTTGTTTTGCCCCATCTGTGAAACATCACCCCAGTGAAAAAGGCAAAGCACGCCTTAGGATTGTTACGAAAGGAGTTTGGACCCGAAAGTGTTCCCCCATCTGCTCTGGAGTGTGTATTGTGTACTAGGTACTGGCCCAAGCATTTTATCCTTTTAAAAAAAAAAAAAATTGTAGTAGCACCTGGGTGGCTCAGTTGTTAAAAATAAATTGTCGTAAAATATACATAACATAAAATTTGTTTCCACTGTTTGTGTCACTGTAGTGCCTAGTTCAGTGGCATGAGGTTCATTCACAATCTTGCCCAACCATCACCACCATCCATCTCCAGAACTTTCCCCGTCTTACCAAACTGAAAGTCAGTACCCGTTAAACAATGACACCTCATTCCCTCATCCCGCCAGCCCCTACCAACCACCATTCTCCTTTCTGTTTTTGTGAGTTTGACTACACTATTTGCCTCATATTAGTGGAATCATACAGACTTATTCACTTAGCCTGATGGCTTCAAGGCTCATCCGTGTTGTAGCACCGGTCAGATTGTCCTCCCTTTGGAGGGCTGAGTAATATTCCACTGTATGTATTTTCTCCATTCATCCATTGCTTCTGCCTTTTGTCTGCTGGGCATAACACTGTGAACATGGGAATAAAAGTATCCTCCAACCACCCAACACCACAGGAAAGGGGATATTAACTGTGGTTTCCTATAATGACTCAATTCAAGGAAACTTTGCTGAGCACCCAGACCATGCCAGACCTGAAGCTGGAACAGGAACGTGCAGAATGGAACCAGGCTCCATCTTCCGCCCTGGAGGAGTGTCCAGTTT
>CM053613.1:45417305-45487994 GCA_028646535.1 Procyon lotor
TTTTTAAAGATTTTATTTATTTGACAGAGAGAAACACAGCGAGAGAGGGAACACAAGCAGAGGGAAGGGTAGCGGGAGAAGCAGGCTTCCCGCTGAGCAGGGAGCCCGATGTGGGGCTCGATCCCAGGACACTGGGATCATGACCTGAGCTGAAGGCAGCCGCTTAACGACTGAGCCACCCAGGTGGCCCCCAGAGTTCTCTTCTTATCCAGTTTCTGTAATAGAGTAAGTTTCAGCACAAAGGGGAATTCAATGGAAGGATATGGGGGAGTTCCCCAAGCTCGAAGGGTGCAATGAGGCCTCAGGATGAGGCAAAACAGGACCACCAAACAGGTCCCAAATTAATATTATGGCCCACACCCCCCCCAAAGAGAAACTGAGTTTTCCATCTCTGTCCTAGTTCTAAAATTCTTAGAAAGAAGCCCCGTGGCCTAGATTGACCATGTCCTCATTTCTCATCATGGAGGTTGAGAGCAAAAGACTGTGGTATCTTTGTTTGCAAATGTGGACAGAGGGGCAGAGGCAATCCTCGGAAACAAGGTGCTTGGCAGACCCTCTGCCCAGTCAGTCCCATACTGACCAGTACACAAACGTGTCTTTTGTTCAGTCACAACGAGGTTCGTTGATAATATTTTGCACTTGATCTTAGCCAAACCAATTCTGCATGCAGAGCATTGGTAAGATTCACACACTGTGACTTCTAGCGTGACCTTTTGTGATGTGACTTCTCTTACCTCGGGGCCTCCGTCAGCTGCTGCTAGGATAAAGCCGCCTAACGGAAGACGAAATCTCTGAGGGGCTATGTGCCATACTCCTCTGTCCTGCTCACAGTCTGCAGGCGGGCTGGGCTGGCAGGGGAGGCTTCTGGCTGTCTTTCGGGCTCAGGTCTGCCCCACGTGCCTCCCGTTCTGGGATCACTGGCTCCCCAGGGCAGGCTTTCCTCAAGGTGGATGACAGAAACTCCCAGGATGCAAGTGAACACACGTGATGCCTCTTAAGGCCCGGGCTCAGAACGATCGGCCGGTCCCTTCTGGCCACATTCCACCGGCGAGAGCAAGTCACACGACCAAGCCAATCTCAGCAGAGCAAGGAAGAGCCCTCTACCCTCGGTGGACCATGGCAACAGAGAAGGAAGAATGGAGGACGAACGGTAAAGTTCACTATACTGGGTCTCGGTTTCTTCAAAGGTAAACATCGAAGTTTGTGAACGGTCACTCGGTCTTACGGGTGCTGCTGTCCCCGGCCAAGAGGTGCCAGGCTTCCTTCCACTCCGTGCTGCAGGCTCTCTTGAAGGGACAGCCGAGTGGCCGGCTTCCAGGACCTGGTTGAGGCCTGACGTCCGAAGGAATGTAGGAGAAGCTCAAGTCAGCCGCTGGCACCCTTCGCATATGAGAAAACCAAGACGTGGTGAGGGGAAGTGCTTTGCCCAAAGCCACCCAGCTGGGAACCCAACACAGAACCCCAGGCGGTTCTGACCCCACATCTGGAAAGCTCTACCTCACTGCTCCCTCTGAGTCTTAGAAGAGTTGGGCAGGGCGTGGCCAGGTAGGACTCGGGCAGGGCTCAGGTGTCCCTGCCTCACAGGAGTCTTTCATGGCTAAGCTCTTTTGCTGGTTGCTGCAGGCTTCCTCTGGGGGTTCCCTCTGTCCCCTCATTTACCACTTGTGTCTGTGACTGTCAGCGCCTGTGTCTGCTTCTATCAGGCCACACCCCCCCACCCCCCAGCATGAGGCCTGGACTCACAACAATGGTCTTTGTCGCCCCCATTCTAGTGCCCTCTCTGGGCAGCCAACCCCCTGGGCAGGGGGGCAACTCCTTCACGTAGTCACTGCTCCTTGCCTTTCTTCATTCTCGAAATACCTTCACATCGAGTGAATATTTTGTGCTCAGCATTGTTTGAATGCTGGGGGTACAGCAGGGAAAGATCGCTGCCATCATGAAATTTACTTTCTAGTGGAGGAAGACAGACAGTATGCAAGAAAAAAAAAAGGGGGATATTAGATGAGATATGTGCTATGGAGAAAAGAAAGAAGACCCTAGAAGAGAACATGGAAGGTCAGCAGGGGAGTTTACCATTTTAAATGGAGTGGTCAGGGAGCGTGGCATTTGAGTAAAAAAAAACCCAAAGCAGACCACAGGTGCAAAGGCCCTGAGGTAGGGCATACCTAGTATGTTCAAGCCAGGAGGCCAACTTGGCTTGAAAGAAGGTGATGGAGGGGGTGGGGCGGGATGGGGAGGGAAAAGATGGGTCCCCGAGGTCATAGAGATCAGAGTGCAGAGGGCCTAGAGCCCACGGTAAAGAATTTAACTCTCGATCCAGTTGAACTGGGAAGGCACCGCAGAGTACAAAGCGGGAGGCCATCACTGTTTTTGTCTCATGAGTGAAATAGACCAGGGTGGGTAGGGTCACTTTTTGCCTCATGAGTGAAATAGACCAGGGTGGGTAGGGTCACTTTTTGCCTCATGAGTGAAATAGACCAGGGTGGGTAGGGTCGTGGCAGGTGCGACAGTCAAAGGAGAGGTGGCGGAGGGGAGGGCCCCAGCAGGGACGTGTGAGAGGAAGTCGCATTCTGGGATGTCAGATCAGAATTCGGATCTAGATGTGCTAATTCTCAGCTGTCTCTAAGAAATCCAAGTGGAGATGGTGGGCACACAGTTGGAGATACGCGTCTGGAGTCTGGGAGAGATCCAGAAACGTGACAGTCAGGGCACAGAAAAGGTATTTAAAGCCTCGCTGTTGGATGACACCAATAAGGAAATGGTGACTGCTGGAGGGAAAGCCGGGGACCGAGCCCCAGGCTTCCATATCGGGGGAAGAGGAGGAAGGGGCAACAGAGAAGGTGTGTCCAGGAGAAGAGGAGGAGAGAGCCAGAGGGTGTGTGGGGTCCCGGGCCTTAAGAGAAGAAAGGGTCCCCGAATAGGGACAGGCAGCAGTGTCGGGCTAGTCACCCACTGGGTCCCCAGCACGGAGGTCCTTGGGAGGACCTTCAGTGGACAGGAGAAGCACTGCTTAGGGCGGGCATCAGAGGAGGCTGAAGTGGAGACAGAGGTCCGCACCGTTCCTCCAAGGGGTTCTACTGTGGGAGAAAGCGAAGACAAGGGGCAAGGAGGGAGAGAGAGGGCCTTCGCGAGCTAGATCTAGAACACGTGCACGCCCAAGGGAAGGATGTAGTGGAGAGCTGGAGGGGCGGGAGTGAGCAGAATGCCTGTTTTCTTTCCTTCTCTCGGTGCCTCAGGAGGCAAGACCATCAGGGGGGAGGTGGGCGGGGGGGGAAGGGGTGTTGGAAATGGGAGGGCAGAAGCGGCTGCCTGGGAGGCAGTACGGGAGGCCCTGGTATGCGTGGGTGGAAATTCTCGGGGAGTTTACCATTTTAAATGGAGTGGT
Source organism: Procyon lotor (assembly GCA_028646535.1). NCBI lineage: Eukaryota > Metazoa > Chordata > Mammalia > Carnivora > Procyonidae > Procyon > Procyon lotor. Next base: position 45,420,691 of record CM053613.1, read on the forward strand.
CAGGGAGCATGGCATTTGAGTAAAAAAAAATTTTTTTTTAAATTTTTAAAATTTAAAAGCGTGGCCCTGGGGTCAGCGGACATGCACTAAGCATCATGCAGCCCGAGGGCCCCGAGCCCAGGTGCCCGCCGGGAGCACCGGCTCTTCTGGCCCCAGTCAGCGGGCCAGGCAACAACAGGGCATGGACGGACGGCTGGGACGGACGTGCAGCTCGGGGACTAAACAGCATGCTGCACATCAGGGGCCGGGAGAAGGAATGTGCCCAGGGCACCTCAAGCTTCCAAGCCTGGATTGGCATCTGGAGGCAAAACTCCCCCGCCTCCACTTCCAAACTGCGTGTGGGGGAGCACACTGGGCGGCCTCTCTTTGGGGTGGTCTTCCGAGGCCCCCTATGCCACCGACCCTAACATACATGGCCATAAATACTGTAGATAGCATCCCTGTTGTGTCCTTAGGAACAGCACCCCCATCTCCGGGGCAAGAGCCGGTGTGGGGCTTCCCTGACGGGTTTCACTGTCCTTGTATTTTGGGGCCTGTGTTTGGGCAGAGGCTGCTTTTCCTAGATGACTTAACATCTGTTAGCTTGCTTCTGAAATAAAACCGGACTTTGACTCCGCTGTGTTCTCTTTCTCTGTGGTGGCCATCAGGGAAGTCTGGGCTCTCAGGGCCCCCCCGCCCACTGCCTTTCCGCCCTGATCTCATGCCACGCGGGCGGACTCTGGTGGCCTGCCTGGCGCTGGTCAGGCCCTTTCCCCTTACTGGAGCATCTCCCTTCTCCAGCTTCTGGCCTGACTATGAGGGCTCCTCACCCCCCAGAACCCCACTGCCGAGCTCCTGGGGTGCTGGCCTTCAGATGCGGGGCGGGGGGCACGGGCTGAGCCTTGTGGTACCTGGGGATGTCCCTGCCTCTTACGTCCCGGCCAGCCCCAGCTCTGTTCTCCTTCTGTGTCACACTGGGGCACCCAGCGGCCCTGTGTTCATTTGGAAGCTGGAGCCACAAGCTTCCTCAGGCTGGGGAGAAGGAGCTCACGTTTGTCGAGCCCTCCGATGTAAGTCAGGCCCTGTACCAGGTACACGCGGCCAGCCCTTCTGCTAGTCCCCCAATATCTACATCCTCCTTCTTCCACAATAATAGCACTCCTGAGTTTTACTGGGGTGCTGGCCCCTTGGAATAAAAAGTACATCTCGCAGACTCTCTTGCTGTGACCCTGGGACTCAAGTTAGGACCCGTGGAATGTAAGCGGAATTGCTGTGCACAATTTCTCGGAAGTACCCTTAAAGGGAGTGATGTGCCCTTCTTTGGTCCTTCTCTCATCTGCTGCCTGGAACATGGATGTGATGGCTGGGGCTCTGGCTGCCATCTTTGTCTTTGAAGACATGGGCCACACCCTAGGGTTGGAGGAGCCACGAGCTGGAAGGAACCTAAATGCCCAAGGACTTAATAAAGCAGAGCCTCCTCACCACCCTGGAACCATCTATTTCCAGACTTGCATCTGAGAGAGAAACAAATTCCTGGACAATTCCTGAAACAATTCCTTGGACACCGGGCAAACCCAGACAGAGGGTCACCCTGAACTGTGGCCCAGCCAGCCACCGTCGCTGCCCGGTGACACCCAGACCCTGAGCCATCGTGAGCTGCCCGTTTCCAGGATGTGTTTTCTCCCTCCCGGGAGCCCTGGGAGCCTCCTGAGCGCGGGCCTAGGTGGGGCTTGGGCCCATGGGGTCTGTTCAAGGGCCGGACCAGGGCTTAAGGGATTAAGGAAATGAGGCGCGTCAATTCTGGCAAGAAGTGAGAGCCCCAATTACATCTCGACTTGACCTTGCACCGGCCTCAGAAGTCAGCAGCTCCCACACCTGTCTTGGCCCTTCTGTAGCCACTGATTTCTCTGCATTTCCTGAGACCCCCGAGAAAGCACAGAGTCCCGGCGTGGTGGGCTCTGAGGCCAACAGGTTGACCTAAGGGGGCCCAGCCATCCCTGCCCCCATCCAGGTGCCTATCAAGCATGGCTGAGCCCCAACCCAGTATAGCCCAAGCGGCCCCGCACTCAGGGGGACTTGTGTCAATTCTCAGCTCTCCTGCCTTCAAGCCGTGTGACCTTGGCCAGTGACTTCCCCTTCTGAGCCTCAGTTTTCTCCTGGGTAAAACAGGGATAATAGTACCTACCGCAGAAGACTGTACCAGGATTAAGGCGATCACTCACCATGAAGCTTGGCACACGGCCTGGCATGCAGTTAACCCTCAGTGGAGGTTGTCATCATTGCTGTTCTCGCATTACTACTCCTTGGTGTCCGGCAGCCTTTGTGCTGGGTAACAGGGATCCAGTGACAAACCAGAAGCCATCCGGGGATTCTTCAAGAAACTCGTAATCTGATGGGGAAATATGACACCAGACATTTCAAAAGTACAGGAACTAGAACAGTTCTTGTAGGAGGTGAGAACGAGGTACGGGGGGAGCCCCACGGAGGAGGAGAGTCTCACTGTGCTCCATGGGGCAATCAGGGAGGTCATCCTGGAGGAGGCAGAGCTTGACTGGAGGCCTGTAGGGGAGCAAGTTTTTGCCAGGCAAATCCTGGTGATGAAGGAGTCTCTGGCAACTCTCTAAGTTGGGGGTTCCCTCGTCATATGATAGGCTGGAGTGGGAATGAGGATCATACTATGGCTGGTGTCTCACCAAGAGCTCCAGCTGTGGACAAGAGGGCCCCAGCACCCAGAGTCCTAGATGGAGGACCAGCCCATCCTGCGGGAGCAGCAGAGGGAATGCTCCCAGACCCGTCCTGCCAGCCTCCAGCCATCACCCAGCCGTGGTACAGGGGTTGTTTAAGAGACAAGTGTCGTTCTGCTCTGCTTCTCCTTGAAGCCAAATAAGGGTGGCTTCCAGAGCACTGTTCAGAGGGCTCGACTCTGGGAGACCCTGGGACCAGAAGTGTTCTCACACGCTGCGCTGTCTGACAGGAAGGGGCTGTGTGTGGCAGCAGAGTGGGGAGGGCCGCGGCCCGGCTGGGAAAGGTTCACAGCCTGGGTAGACCAGACAGAGGATGCTTGATTTTCCAGGGGACCAGGTGAGGGGCCTCCTACCCAAGCTGGTGTCCCGCTGCCTGAGGACCACTTCGGGGGTGGTGAGGAGATCCCGACAGAGCGGGGACAGCTGGAAACCGTCAGGGATGTGGCAAACTGGAGGAGGCCCTGTTTTATCAGGGGAGATCCAGGTGAGAGGGCCCCAGAGGAGGAGGTTTCCTGAAAAATCTCCAGGAGAATCCCGTGAGTTAAGATCGATTTGGGATATCCACCATGGCCAGGGGGTCCCCAGGCCAAGTTACAATGTGTCAGGCAAGGAGGGCCTTTTCTGCCCTCTCTCCCACTCTGCACTCGACTCTGGTGGGGCCATGGGTAGCCAGAGATGGTCACGGAGGGAGAGCAGCACCCTCTCCAGGTTTCCAGTTTCTGAGGCAAGCCTAGCCTGAAAGAAAGGTCTCATTCTAGACTGCAAAGATTCTGGAGTGTTAATACTAATTTGAGTTGTGTTTAAAAAAAAATAAATGTGTGCAGGGTACCTGGGTGGCTCAGTCAGTTGGGCATCCGACTCCTGATTTGGGCTCAGATCAGTCTTGGGCTTGTGGGATCGAGCCCCGTGACAGGCTCTGCACTGGGTGTGGAGCCTGCTTAAGATTCTCTCTCTCCCTCTCCCTCCCAGTACCCAGGACAATGCCAGGCACATAGGAAGCTCTCTGCCTGTTCCTCTTGCTATCCCAGGCAGCGACTCTCCTCTTGTGCTGGAGATGATACTCAGCCTTCCAGTCAAGGCCGCAGCAGGCCCTGCCCACAGCGCCCCCACCTGGAGGCCTGGGCCAGAGGCAGGCTTCCTGCCGCGCCCCCCACGGGAAACGAGGCAGCAAAGTGCCCAGCTCAGTGCTCTTAATGGCAGGAAGCTAGTTGAATAGAGACAGTGGTTAGAAGACACCCCGAGAAAAGTTTTGAGCAGGAGGGTGACATGGCAAACATTTTGGGGAGTTCACTGCGTGGAAGGGGGAAGAGAAGGGGTAAGGACGGGGGCAGCAAGACAGTGAGGAGACACGTAGTACGCTCCGCGGAGAGGAGATGAAGGTTTGCCCCATCCGGCCCGGAGCAATGGGGGATGTGGAAGACGGGGTATCTGGGAACACTTAAGAGGCACAGCTCCGCGGCTGGAGGTCAGACCCCTCCTGTCTTTGAGCTCTCGGTCCTGAATGTTCTGGATAAGGCTCTGCAAGTGTCCTTACTATGACCAAATACTTGTGTAAAATGAAAATGCAGGGCTCCATGTCCAAACATTATTAAGAATTGCAAGATGGGTGGGGTACCGGGGTGGCTCAGTCGGTTAAGCAGCTGCCTTTGGCTCCGGACTTCTAGGATTCTGGGACTGAGCCCTGCATGGGGCTCCCCGCTCATGCTCTCTCTCGTGCACTTGTGCTCTCTCTCTCTCAAATAAATAAATAAAATCTTTAAAAAAAAAAAAAAGAATTTCAAGATGAGGACTCCGGAGCATTAAACCAAGAGAAGAGTTCTTTCCTTAGGAACGACAGATTCAGGAGCGCCTGGGTGGCTCAGTCGTTAAGCGGCTGCCTTAGGCTCAGGTCATGATCCCGGAGTCCTGGGATCGAGCCCCGCATCGGGCTCCCCGCTCTGTGGGAAGCCTGCTTCTCCCACTACCATTCCCTCTGCTTGTGTTCCCTCTCTCACTGTGTTTCTCTCTGTCAAATAAATAAGATCTTTAAAAAAAAAAAAAAACAAAAACGACAGATTCAGAAGGAGGGGGTAAGGAAACTCAATTAAAGGGGAAGTTCAGATAAACAATGTTTTAGTATAAATGTGTCTGGTGCTATCATTGCAATAAAAATCTTTTGTGGTTTATCTGAGATTCACCTTCTGCTGGGAGTCCTGTGTTTTAGCCCGCAGCCTTACCAGGTAGGTCCCTGTTGCCTCCTCTACCACCTGGGCCTCCTGGGAGGCGGCTTGTCAAACTAGTTTGCATCACAAGCCCCTGGAGGGCTTGTTAAAACTGATTTCTAGGCCCCGCCCGCAGGGTTTCTGATTCATAGGTCTGGGGTGGAGTCTAAGAATTTTCATTTCTTTCTTTCCTTTTTTTTTTTTAAAGTAAGCTTTATGCCCAACATGGTGTTTGAACTCAAGACCCTGAGATTAAGAATCGCATGCTACACGCACTGAGCCAGTTAGGCACCCCAGAATTTTCATTTCTAACAAGTTCCAAGGTGATCCTGATGCTGTGCCCACATTCTATTTTTTTTTTAAAAGGTTTTATTTATTTACTAGAGAGACAGAGAGAGCAAGAGCAGCGGGGGGAGGGGCAGAAGGAGAGGAAGCAGCAGACTTCCCGCTGAGCCGGGAGCCCCACGAGGGGCTAGATCCAAAGATTCCAAGATCCCAAGACCATCCCGAGAACCGAAAGCAGACGTCCAACAGGCTGAGCCACCCAGGCGCCCCCTGGCGGCACATTCTGAAAACCACTGTTCTCGGAGCCAGTCCATTACCCGAGTGAAGCCCATAAATAGGACACAGAAAAGCGCGGTGACCCAAAATGGCCACCAGAGGGCAGAAGTGCCCACTAGTCAGGCCTCGGGCCTCCCGCGGTCTGAGGGCTGAGCTACTATACCTTTGTCGAGCATTTGCTTGGTGCCTGACCACGTCCAGGGCCCTTGCTCGGACAAAAACATAGGTCAAACTCGGTGCCTGCTTTGAGGAGCTTAGGGTCTGGAGAAGGAAACAGAATTGGTGCTGAGATGGTGGGAAGCACAGAGTGGAGTGGGGAGGCTCTGGGAGCCCAGAGGAGACTGGGGGTAGTCAGGGTGAGCTTCCTGGAGGAGCTTGTCTCCCGAAGCATGAGTAGAAGTCAGCCAGGTGAGGAGAAGAGGAGGAACGGCATCTGGGCTTAGGAACCCACACAGGCCGGGAGGTATTTGGTGTGCTCAAGGGGCAGTGCAGGAGCAGGGAAGAGAATTGGTGGGTGAATGCCTAGTGAGGCTGGCAGCGGCTTGGCTGGATCTTGAGGGTTTTAGGGAGCTTCTGGAGGGTCTTAAGCATCACCCCCTGACACGGTGTGGAGGAGAAGCTAGAGGCAGGGAAACTGGTGAGGAAGCTGGTGCGGCAGCCCAGGAAAGAGGTGATCAGATGAAGCAAGGATGGCAAGAGTCTCTCATTCATTCATTCCACACATTTATGGAACAACTTCTCTGAGCCAAGCCCTGTGCTGGGTGCTGGGCCCTGGTGTGCTCGAGACAGGCAGCTTCGGGCCTTTGCAGAGCTTCAGTGCTAACAGGAAAGACCACCATCTACAGCCGGTGGCCCAGGGAGGCAGCCGTGGTCCCTGTGGGACAGTATGAGGGATGCTAAGGAAGCCGACTGTGTAGGCAGAGGTGGGGGGGTGGGAGGTATATCCTAGGAGAGCCCCCGACCTAGGGATCACAGATGCCTCATTCAGGCAGACCCTGGCGCCCTCCCCACCAAGTCCAGAGCTAACAGTGTGGCCATTGAAGGCCGCTGCCTCTGCTAGAGGCCTAGCCTTTCCTGCTCCCCTCCTCCCTTAGCCACACAACCCTGGCCTTCAGCGGGGAAGAAAGGGCAGGATTATGTGCAAGTACCAGGGGCTGCGCCTCCTCCTTGAGCAGAATCAGTGTGGCCTCCAGCTCTAGGTGGCTGCCCAGGGCCCCTTCTTCAAACGCCCAGGACTCTCATTCTAAGCATGTGAACGGCTGGCCAGCTGGAAGTTGGGGATATGGGGGAGATGATCCCAAGTGCCAAGGGAGGGGTTGTCCTGGATGCTCAGGGTTCCTAAGGCACACCGCATTCATCTACAGAGGTGGGACTGGCCCCATGCATCACGCTGATTAGAACCAAGCTAACTGCAGGGGTGCCTGGGTGGCTCAGTCGTTAAGCGTCTGCCTTTGGCTCAGGTCATGATCCCAGGGTCCTGGGATAGAGCCCCACATCGGGCTCTTTGCTCGGCAGGGAGCCTGCTTCTCCCGCTACCATTCCCTCTGCTTGTGTTCCCTCTCTAGCTGTGTTTCTGTCAAATAAATAAAATCTTTAAAAAAAAAAAAAAAAAAGAACCAAGGTAACTGCAACATGACTTTCTAGAAGGGCCTTCTCTCTGTTCAGAGAACATGCCTAGCCTTGAAGACTTTGCACACGCAGTTCCCTCTGCTTGGAGTGCTTGCTGTCCTCCCCTGAAGGCCTTCACGGGGTTGGATTCTGTGGTAGGCAGAGTAACGGCCCCCCAAAGATGTCTGGGTCTTAATTTTGGATATGTTCATTTACGCGGTAGGGGTGATTCAATTATGGATCTTAAGACAGGGAGATTACGCTGGTGGGCCGACAGAACCACATGGGTCCTTGGAAGAGGGAGGTGGGGAGAGGAGAGGGTCGCACGCAGGCCTGTGGGAGCAGATTCTGCCCAACCCAGAACTTGGCCCTGCACTTTCCCATCTACAGGGCAACTTGGTTTTCCTTTTGTCCCTCAGAGCAACCTGGAAGAGGGGCTGTTGAAAGGAACCATTGCTCTCACTTCCCAGATAGGGCACTAAGGCTCTGGACAGTGATCGGAAGGCGGGGAGACCTCCAGGCGCCTCTCTTGCAAGGACTCTGGGCTCACCTGTTTCCCCCCCCCCGCCCCCGGGCCTTGCCAGAACCTCCTCACAGGCTAGTTCTGCTGGCCAGGCCGGCTTCTGACCACTGCCTGAGGCTCCCTCTTCCCCCGCTGCCCTTCCTCAACTTCTCTCGGGGGCGGGACCAGGGGAGGGCCAGGAGGCACTCACCTGGCTGTGAATTCAAAGGGGCATCAGAGGGGCGCCTGGGTGGCTTGGTCGTTGAGCCTCTGCCTTCAGCTCAGGTCATGATCCAGGGGTCCTGGGATCGAGCCCCGCATCGGGCTCCCCCTGCTTGTATTCTCTCTCTCGTTGTCTCTCTGCCAAATAAATAAACAAAATCTTATAAATAAATAAAAGGAGCATCAGAAACCTCAGTAATCAAGAGAAATAACATTTGTAATAACAGTTTTTGTAAAAAAAAAAATCAAAGTTAATGCAAAAAGAAATGTTTATTTTTTCCTCTTTGGGCTCAGGCTCCAATAAGGCAGGACACAGGACTGTTTTACTGATCTCGCCCAGGACAGGCTACGTGAGGCGTGGGGCCCCTTCCTAAAAAATTATTCGGAATATCAAGATGGCAACAGCGGAATATTTAACCAAGTGTGGGGACCTGGGAGACTGCACAGGTTGCACACCCGTGAAGCTGGCCTGGTTCCTGGCTTTATTTAAAATTTTGATATTTTGTTCATCATGGGTTTGTGTGTGTGTGTGTTGGTTTTGATTTTTGAAAATCTTACTTACCTTGATTACTGTGGGTTTGGGTGTTGCCATCAATTGTGCGCCTGAGGCGAGCACCTCGCTTTCCTCACCTTCCCCAAGCCTTCTGTGATTGCTCTGAGCTCCTTTTCAACCCCAGGCGGTCTCCTCCAGGAAGTCCTCCCCGCGTGGGGTTAGGTACTTTTGGGTTCCAATGTCCTCTCCCCGCTCCCCTCTGTCATATCTCTGAGTGTTCCATGTGAGACTCATTGCTTAAGGACAGAAAATGTCCGAGATGTGGGCGACTCTGAGTTCTGGCCATCAGTGATGCCAGCCGGCCTCAGCCTCCTGGTGCCCTCAGGTACGGCCCCGTTGCTACAGTGGACAGAACCCCAGACCCCAAGCACGGAAACCTGGCTTCAAATCCAGGCTCTGCCGTTCCTGGGCTGTTTGAAGCTCAGTTTCCCCATCTGCAAAGTGGGAATTAAAAATGCCTACCTCACAGCAGGGTTATGGGACTTAACAGAGAAGGCACACAGTAGGCACCATAAATGCCACTTTCCTTTCCTCTCTGCCTGGTGTGGGGGCTCAGACTGGTCAGTTCTGCTCTGCGTGACCCCTTTCCCGCTCCAGCCCCCAATCTAGGAACCCTTTTCCACAACTCTCTGTCCCAGCTAAAGAGATGGCGAAACAGGCTCAGAGGGATGAGGGGTTTGCCCCAAGTCACACACAAGAGTCAGGCTGAGCACAGATGGAAAGCCAGGACCGGATGCTCAGCCTGGGCTCCGCAGGTGCCCAGCTCCTCCCCTCCCCCTCCTCCTTCCTCCCCTTCTGGCCTCTGGAATGCTGAGCTGGAGGGGGCGGCTGAACGGGCGGCTCGCTCGCGGCCCCTCCCCCAGCCCGCGCCCCCACGTGCCCCCAAGCCGAGGGCTCTGGGTGCTTCCATGAAAGGCGTGTTTCCCTCGTGAGTCAGAGCAGACGCAGGACAGACAGCCTCGGAGCCTGGCTGGGCTGCCGGCCCAGAGCTCCAGCCTCCCCGCCCCCCGGAGCCGGTCCCCCCCTCCCCGCTGGAACCTCCCGACCGCGGCCTGCACAGCTGCATCCCCTCCGCCGGCCGCCAACGATAGGCCCACGTTGCATCAGCGCGGCGTGTCTCTGCGCCGGCTCCCGCCCGCCAGCCAATGGGGTCGGGCCGAGTGTACAGATCCCGGCTCGGACGCACCCCACCCACCGTGGGATGGGGCCGCCGGGTCCTCCCTCGGCATTCCCCGCGAGGGGAGAGGGCGCGATCTCTCCACCCGTCCCGCACGGCCTTCTTCCCTCTACCTCCCTCCCATCCGCCCCCCTTTCAGGATGGCCCTGCCAGCTCCACTCCCATCCTCCTTCCCGACATAGACCTGTTTCTCCCTGGGCTTAGTTCTTCTCTGGCTCTGTACCAGCCCTCACCCACACCTCCCGTTCCATGACGTCCCTTACCCCTAAATCGTCCTCTCCAGCCTGGCCTTGTCTCTTGAGCGCCAGACGGATGGACGCTACAGGCAACACCTTCCCTCCAAGGGTCCAGCTCAGGAAGGGGACCATGGGCCACCCATTCCCCCAGGCCACACACCCCAGAGTCCTCCTTCCTCCTGTTCGGGGCGTCCAAGCTCAGGCTACCACCAGGACCTCTCCGGTCCTAGGGTTCCCGCCGCGGGGGGGGGGGGGGGGGACGCATTAGCATCTCGCTTGGGACTGTTGTCTCCTCCTGGCCTCTATCACTCTATCTCCTCCCGGCCTCCTGACGTCTCCTCCTGGCCTCTATCACTCTCCGCGCAGCAGGCACAGAACTACTTTAAAAACACCTCCTTCTCTCTCTCAAATAAATGAATAAATAAAATCTTTTTAAAAAGGGCGTGGGCGCCTGGGTGGCTCAGTTTGTTAAGCGCCTGACTCCCGGGTTTGGCTCATATCACAATCTCAGGGTCCTGAGACTGAGCCCCCCACTCCGTGGGCTCCTGGCTCAGCACGGGAGTCTGTTCCTCTGCTCCTCCCAGCCCCCACCCACCTCTAAAATAAATAAAATCTTTAAAAACATCAACGTGACCGTGTGTTCCCTGCTAAATCGTCTTCAGGAGGAAGCTCCAAGTTCCCCACCCCCAAGCTCCTGGGAGACCCTTGGCTGGCCCTCTTTTTCTGCAGCTTTACCCACATAGACTGCTGACCCCTCACATGGTGACCTTTGTCGGGACCTTCTCTGCCTTGCCTTGGCGGCTTCCCGTGAAGTACTATCAGGATCTAGCTCATTTCAGCCTGAGGCCTAAAGCTAGTAGGCTTGGAGGGGTGGAAGTGGAAAACGCCAGGCCTCGCCAGAAGAGCTCCAGCCCCAGCCTCCCAGCCTCCGGAGCTGCAGTGAGGGGCCCTGAGCCCCAGGCCCCATCGGCCTGCACTTCCCTGCCCCCCACTCGGATGTGGCCTTCAGGCCTGGCTAGACCTCTCACTGGATGTTTCTTTCCTATTCCTATTCACTTTATTGATTTTTAAAAACTGATTATAGAAATGATATATGCTATTGAAAATTTTTAGAGGAGCGGAGAGAAGCAAACAGAAATAATGCATATTTCCATCTCCTGTATTTCCTTCTAGTCTTTTTCTATGAGTTTTATACACATTTCTTTATATTTGTTATTAATACACATTCACTGAAAAAAATAAAACAACTTCAGGGGCTCCTGGCCAGCTCTGTCAGTAGGGCATTGGATTCTTGATCTTGTGGTCGTAAGTTTGAGCCCCATGTTGGGTAAGGACATTACTTTAAAAAAATTTAAAAAATTGTTTTTAAAGATTTATTTATTTGACAGAGAGATCACAAGTAGGCAGAGAGGCAGGCAGAGAGAGAGGGGGAAGCAGGCTCCCCACTGAGCAGAAAGCCCAATGGGAGTGGGGGTTGGGGGGTATGGGGGCGACTTGATCCCAGGCCCCTGAGATCATGACCTGAGCCAAAGGCAGAGCACTGAGCCACCCAGGCGCCCCATAAAAAATAAAATTTTTTTAAATAAAAAATAAGTAAATAAAACAACTTCAAATTGCAGAAATATTTTAAAAATTAAGTGGAGGGGCGCCTGGGTGGCTCAGTCGTTAAGCGTCTGCCTTCGGCCCAGGTCAGATCCCAGGGGCCTGGGATCGAGCCCCGCATCGGGCTCTCTGCTCTGTAGGAAGCCTGTTTCTCCCGCTACCATTCCCTCTGCTTGTGTTCCCTCTCTCGCTGTGTTTCTCTCTGTCAAATAAATAAAATCTTAAAAAAAAAAAAAAATTAAGTGGAAATCATCTAATACCAAGAGTGGACTTCTCGGGGCACCTGGGTGGCTCATTGGGTTAAAGCCTCTGCCTTCCTCCCAGGTCACAATCTCAGGACCTGGGATCAAGCCCCGCATAGGGTTCTTTGCTCAGCAGGGACCCTGCTTCCCCTCTTTCTCTGCCTGTCTCTCTGCCTACTTGTGATCTCTCTCTGTCAAATAAATAAATAAAATTTAAAAATATATTTAAAAAAAAAAGAGTGGACTTCTCAGGGAAATGTGAACATACTTCCACACATCTGTGCCTCCTCACAGAGAGTTTTCATAAATATGCTGTTTTATAAGCTGCTCTATTTTTTATGCACCAAATCCGTTGAGCAGTCTTTCTCTACTTGAGGATTAAAAGAGCTTCCCCTTTATGATGCCCCCCACACTAACACTGTCTCCAATTTTTGGCCCGTACAAACAGATGCTGTAATGAGCATCCTTGTATATGTTCCTAGGCTCATATTTTCAAAAATAGTTTCCTTAGGCTAAATTCCAAAAAGTCGATTTTTTTTCCCAAAAAGAACACAAAGAATTTAAAAATTTAAAAATGTGTGAATACGTAATGTATTCATATACGGCTGACCCTTGAACAACACAGTGCTGACCCTCTTCACAGTCAAAAAATCCACATATAACTTTGGACGCCCTCAAAACTACTAAGAGCCTAATGTTGATCAAAAGCCTTACTGATAACATAGTCAGTTAACACATATTTTGGATGTTATATGTATTATATACTGTATTCCTACAATAAAGTAAGCTAGAGAAAAGGAAATGTTTTAAGAAAATCATAAGGAAGGGGCACCTGGGTGGCTCAGTGGGTTAAAGCCTCTGTCTTCGGCTCAGGTCATGATCTCAGGGTCCTGGGATTGAGCCCCACATCGGGCTCTCTGCTCAGCGGGGAGCCTACTTCCTCCTCTCTCTCTGCCTGCCTCTCTGCCTACTTGTGATCTCTCTCTCTGTCAAATAAATAAAATCTTTAAAAAAAAAAAAAAAAGAAAGAAAATCATAAGGAAGAAAAATTCATTTATAGTATCGTACGGTATTTATAAAAAGGAAAAAAAACAAACCCCACGTATAAGCAGACCCAGCAGTTCAAACCAGAGCTGTTCTGGGTCAGTTGTAGTCCAAAAATGAGTCTCACCCCTCCCTTCCTCCCTTCCCTCCAGCCCTGCCCCTGCAGGGAGAAATGTTACAAGCTTCGCCTGCATCTGCAGGGATGCGGCCCGGGGATCTGAAAGGCATCAGTGGAACCTACACATTCCCCCTCACTGCCCTCTTCCATGTCAGTATCAGGACATAAAGAACTTCCTACATACCGTTTTTCCCAGCGTCTGGGTATTCCCATTCTCTACCAAAAGAGGTGTTGTTTCCAATGTTTGCTATTACAAGCAATGTTGCAGGGAATTATTCAGTAACATTCTTCTTGAAAGCTCCAGGTGCAAAGTGCCTTCTGGAAAGGCTGTGCCTTCTTCTCCGGCCAGACCACTTTTCCCTGTTTAAAATGAAATCCTGTGCTCGCTTCGGCAGCACATATACTAAAATGAAATCCCTCAGATCCTTCTAGATCCTGCTTATATTCCCATGTTACAGGTGAGGAAACTGAGGCACGGGGAGGTGCAGCGACTTTCTAAGGTCACTCAATGAGTAGTGGCACCCAGACTTCCTGACTCCCAGGCTGGGTTCTTCCCCCTCGGCCAGGCTGCCATCCTCTGCCTGTGCCTCCCCAGGGCAGTGGCCGTGACACTCACAGCCGTTTGTGATCCTCATGTGTAGGTGCAAGGCCAGGTGTGAGCAGAACCGACAGGACAGTGCTCAGGGGACAGAGCAGGAGTGGGCGGGTAGGACTGGACTAGGTGATGAAGAGGTGAGCAGAGCAGGAACTCATCTGGAGTTCTCGAAGTGCTCTCCAATTCTTTGTTTCATCTGTGTTTCTCATTATCTTTGAGACGATCATTCCTAGTTTAAGGGGGGCTGGGGGGGCCCCGGTCCTAGATCATGGGCATGAGGCTAAAATGTAGCAGACCTCCAAGCCAGGACTTCCTGAACTCGTAATACTGGGGAGGCTGCCCTGGGCTGAAGCAGATTAGGGCTGGGGGTTGCAGGGTGGTTGGGACTCAGGGGTCCCTTTTCTGAGTGTCAGAGACAGATGGTGAGACAGAGACGGGGGGGGGGGGGGGGGGGGGGGGGCAGCCCTGTGGGCGTCACCTAGGGGAGAAGAAAGGAGCTTCGTGTTGGCTGAGGGGGTGGGAGAAGGCGCTAGGGAGAGGAAAGGGCCGGACCGCCTTTAACAAGCACCTACCACCCTAGCAGCCCTCTTGGCCTGGCCTTGCGGGCAGCTGGAGCCATTTCCATGCGGCTGCCAGAGGAGGCCTGGGAGGGGGAGGCTGGGAGCAGGGAGAGAGCTAAGGATCCGCCCAAAATACAATATGCTCCCTAAAGCTGAGCTTTCCTAAGAGCATCCTCCCTTGCTCTGACCCTAAGAAGGCAGACTATCTCGCCTCGGGGCACCAAGGACCTGCACTTGCAAACTGGCATGCCTGATGCAAGGGGATGAGGGGATGAAGGGGCTCAGGCTTTCTCCAGGGACCGCTGGGAGCCAGCGGACAGCTGGTGTGGTGGAGGGAGCCCTGGGCTGGGGTCAGGAGCCCTGTCCCTGTGCTTGGCCCCCGGCTCATTCCACTTCCCAGTGGGAACTATGTCTTAGCCTCGAAGGGTTTGGGACACCCCACTGTAGATGCTCAAGAAAGGCCTGCAGATTTTTTTTTTTAAGATTTATTTATTTGAGAGAGAGAGAGAGAGCAAAAGAGAGACCACTCAAGGGGGTGGCAGGGGATGGGGGGGAAGGAGAGGGAGCAGCAGACTTGCTGCTTGACACCGAGCTGATGTGGGGCTCGAACCCAGGACCCTGAGATCCTGACCTGAGCCCAAGGCAGATGCTTAACCGACTGAGCCACCCAGGCGGCCCAGACCTGCAGGTTCTGAGGTAAAGGCAGGGTGAACATCGGCAGGGAGTGCGGAGTGGGGTGACAAGGGGGAGTCCCAGCCTCTCATTTTACCAACGGGAACTCAGAGAGGGCAGTGATTTCCTCAGTGCTTCCCAGCTGGTAAAGGGTGAAGAGAGGAGGGTGGAACCTCGACTTACTGGCTGTGCCCTTTCCCCATCCCCTCCAGTCCCTGCGGGCACACGGGTTCCCATGAGGCAAGTGCGCTCTGCGCGGTGCATTTGTGTTGTAGAGAATACGCAGGCACGTGTGCAGGTGGATTGTACGAAGGGGCCACAGCGGGTGGACAGACACATGTGCGTCTGCAGTGTCACGTGTCAGTGGGCGTGTCTCCTGGGTGTCGTGTCAGGCACGTGAGTGACGGCACTGGATGGCCTGTGTGACTTCCCTCCACACCAGGACAGCGGAGGGGTGGCGGGTGGGGCCGGTGGGCTCTGGGAGGAGGAGGGGCGAGACCCCGTGCCCGCCCACCCCCAGGTCCCCAGGGGCCTCCCGCCCTCCGACGTGGCAGCGGCAGCGGCAGCTAACAGGACAGCCCGTTGGGTCGGAAGGCCCACACGGCACAGAATCAGAGATTGCAGAAATTGCCTTTCCCTGACTCATGCTTTGGGCTGCAAGCATATTCTTGGCTTCTGGGCAGCGTCTCAAAGAACGGCCTGTGATTGCCCAGGCTCCCTGAGGAAGAGGGCCCACCGTGGTCTGGCTGGCAGAGCCTTTCTTGGCCCGTTCTATCCCATGTAAAAAGGACAAAGGGATCACACTTGGGGCGCCTGGGTGGCTCAGTGGGTTAAAGCCTCTGCCTTCGGCTCAGGTCATGATCTCAGGGTCCTGGGATCGAGCCCCTAATGGGGCTCTCTGCTCAGCAGGGAGCCTGCTTCTCCCCACCCCTCCACCCACCCCACACACCCGCCTGCTGCTCTGCCTACTTGTGATCTCTCTCTGCCAAGTAAACAAATTTTAAAAATCTTAAAAACAAAAAAAAGAAAGAAAGGGATTACACTTCCTTCCAATTAGTGTCCTATAATTATAAGTGAGATACCGTTTAGGTGCCCAGTACAGCCAACCATATAGCAAAGTGACCCATAAATGCCCTTTCTTTCCCTACCTTCCCTTGGACAAACCCACCTAATTCAAATCCCCGTGCTGAATGCAGCCTGCTCTGTGCCCTTAAACACTACACTGGGCCTCCCTGAGCCTCCGTTTCCTCTGCTTTAAAATGGCCACGTTCCGGGGCATCTGGTGGCTTAGTGGGTTAAACATCCAACCCTTGACCTCACCTCAGGTCGTGCTCTCAGCTCAGGTCTTGATCTCAGAGTGGTGAGTTCAAACCCCACAGTGGGATCCACGCTCGGTGTGGAGCCTACTTAAAAATAAAATGGTGACATTCTTACTTACCCTGAAAATATTAAATAGGGGGTGTGCTGAGCACTTAAATGATATGTTAGTTTTCATCCTAGGATTCCGCAGGGCTAGGACTGCATGAATCTAGCCCCTGGAGCCAGAGAAAGCTGTTCCTGTAATCCCTGGCCACACGGGGTCTGTCTGGCTGGGTCCATCAGAAGGTGGTTTGGGGGAAAAAGAGCTGGGAGTCCCAAGCCTGGACTCTGGCCCAGCTCTACCTCTGACCTGCTGTGTGACCTTGGGCAACTTTGCTCCCCTCTCAGGGATAGGATGGAGGTGGAGGGCAGGAAGAGCTCCTTCAGGGAACCAAGGCATTGGAGGAAAATCCAGCCCTGACATGCGGGAGAGTCTCACCATAATTCAGTCTTTCCTCCCTCCAAAGAGAGTGCTTTTTCCAGAATGTGCAGCCTGGGAGTGTGGGGGAAGGGCCACAAGCCAGGCCTGGGCTGGGCTCAGAGCTAAGAATAAAGTGGCAAAGGCTCTCACCAGTTTTTTTGCTGATCTTGGAAATTTAAAGGGGCCGTCGTCTTTCTTCAGGGAGGCAGGGTTTGGAGCCCCACGGACTCAGGCAGCCGCTCCCCAGCACTCGCTCCCTGACCACGCTTACCAAGTCCCTCTTCTGGGCCTGGGTACTGGGGACTCCTGGTGAGAAGGCGGACCTGGTCTCCAGTGACACTCAGTGACCCTGCAGGGTGTCGACACAGAAATAATGCCATAGCGAAGGCTCTGGCCCAGTTTGAGCTGCAAGAGCTACCTGATGAGCCTGACCTTCAGACTTAGCCTTCTAAGGCTAAAGTAAATGGGAGGGCATTCGTCCTTCTAGGATTCTGGGTTTATTCAGCGAAAGGAGCCTCCGTTGACCCTTCCCCCTCGGCCCGGCACTGAGAGTCATAGCGTTCAGCTTACCCCGAAAGGGTGGGTGAGGCCTCAGAGAGCTAAGAAGTGAAACAGTGTGGAGGCAAGGAAATCGCTGTGGGATTTTGACCCATGGACCCACTAACCAAGACCTTTCCTTTATTCCACCAGTTTTGATGGACTCTTAGTTCACGGGCAAATTACCCTGTGAGCGCCAAGCTGGGTGTGGGGATGGGGTAGAGGGTCAGGTATGGCCTGTGACCCAGGGGGTGTCCTTGGGTAGCAAGGACTTACCCTTAAAAGCAATCCACAGCTGAGGCAGGAAGAGGCACATGGAAGATAGGACAGCCACTCCAAGGAGAGGGACACCGCCCTAAGGAGGAACAATTTTGTCAATGATCGGGCCTGTCCTGAGAAACAATACCGGGCTGCCTCTGTGGGCCTGGAACTCCTTGTTCCCAGAGAGGCTGGGCGCTTGTCTTTGGGATACTGCAGAGAGGCTCCTGCCAGGGGCCGCACACGGGAACCCATGACCTCTGAGATACCTTGCAGCCCTGAGCCCCTGTTCCTTTTCTTCTAAGCTTCTCTGACTCTGAGATTTAACACTCCAGGTTTCTCTAGATGGATTCAAAGATTCCACTGGGACTCAAGTAAGGTATCTCCTTCTATGATGGTCACTTTCAGATTCAAGTCCTCTCCGATTCCTTGACCCTGACTCACAAAGAGTCTGATGCTCTTGGAATTTAAGATTTCCCATAGTCCTTGTCCTCAGACTTTGAGCAGCAGCACCTAAGCCAGACTTTGCAGTTAGTCACCACCAGAAAGGGAAAGGGCCCTCCCCTGACCCCTGCTGCTGAGGACCCAGAGGATTCATCCACAGGGCACTGGGATTCACTGGCTCCCCCAGATCCAAGGATGTCCCTGGAAGAAAGAAGACACTCAGCACAGCTGACTGATTGGTTGAACAAATGAGTAAATGAAGTGTCCCTCTCCCTGCCCCTTCCCTTCCTCTCCATGCGGCGCCCATCTGTTATCCATCATTGCACTATCACAAGACTTGTGGGAGGTAGGGGGATGTCCTAAGTAATCTTCTGCCCTCTCGAGTTCCCTACTAACTTGCACATTTCCTCCTCACACTGTACAGCCTTGAGGGCGGGGACTTTGTGTGGCAACTTTAGTACCTAGTGCCTGGGTAGCTCAGTCTTGGGCATCTGCTTTCAGCTCTGGTCATGATCCCAGGGTGCTGGGATCAAGACCCGCATTGGGCTCCCTGCTCTGCAGGAAGCCTACTTCTTCCTCTCCCAATTCCTCTGCTTGTGTTCCCTCTCTGGCTATGTCTCTCTCTTAAAGACATAGCTTTGGCTATGTCTTTCTCTTAAAAAAAAAAACAAAAAAAAAACAAAAAAAAAAACAGACCTGAATACCCAGCTTAGCTCAGGGATCAAGGGACTATCAGTCGAGGGAGGGTGGAGTGAGAAGGGTTGATAATGAGCCCTGGAGCCCTGGGAGGGGGCAGGGATAACCTAGGAGAGCGGGAGACAGACCCACAGAGGGGGAAGTGGGGGGTGGGAAGGAAGCAAAGAATGACAGCCCCACATTTCACAGCCAAAGAAGGAACTGTGGCCCAGAAAAGGAAAGTAGCATGCTTAGGGTCATACAACATATTACTCAGTGGGCAGCCAGGGTTCTCCTTCCTGTGGCCAAACCTCTACGTTCCGGAGTCCCTGCCTCTATCAGGACTTTCCAGAGTTAGGGTCAGGTATTGGGGATACTTGGATATTTGGATCCGGTAGGGTAGTGGCCGAGGTGTTCAGGATAAGCTGCAGAAAGATAACTGCCTCTGAACTTCTGAACACCTCCCCTAAGACAAAGGCGAGGGACCCTGACTGAGGAGGGGGGTGTGTCGCGGGACCTGGTTAAGTTTCTGCTCTAAAAAACGGGGAAGTGGATCGCTTCCGGGCAGAGCCCCTGCCAGGGAAAGGGCTGCTGTTAGGGTGTGCGATCGGGCTTGTGGGGAGGAGGGGGCTCCTCTCCGGGAAGCTGGACCCCGGAGCTCAGTGTCCCCTCCAGCTCAGCGGTCCGAATGACCTCCCTCCCGCTGGTCCCCATCTCCAGGGCCTCGAAGGTCTGGAGTCTCCGCAGGGTCCGCCGAGTCCAAGGGCACCCGCTCGCGGTGCAGGTCCCACAGGTCTCAGCGCCCGGCCTCTCTGCGGGGGTTCCCCGCGCCCCGCCCGGTGTGGGGGGCAGTAGGACCCAGGGGCCGGGTGAGAGCCCGCAGAGGGAGGGGCGGGAGCCGGGGCGGTCTGGGGGAGGTCTTTGGCTTTTTGTGGCGGAGCCGGGGCGCCCTCCGGAAGCTTTTCCAACTTTCCAGAAGTTTCTCGGGACGGGCGGGAGGAGGGGAACGCCATATATAGACCTGGGGAGCCTGGAGCGGCGGAGAGTGGAATCCGTCCTCGGCTCTAGTGGGACTCTCGTCCGGCGCCAGCCCGCCCGGCCCAGGTGAGGGCGGGGGGCCGGCCTGCGCGCCTCGGGGGTGCTCCGGGAAGTGAGAGGGGGCGGGAGGCCCCGGGGAAGGGGTTGGGGGCCTACCCAGAGCCCGCAAACTGGAGTCCCTGGCCCCCTGGGAGCAGCTGGAGCGTTTGGGATCGGGAGCCCGGAGGTAGATGGTGATGGCAGGGTGAGCCGGTAGGGGTAGGGCAGGGCGGGGCGGGGAGTCGGAGCACTGGGAGGCCGGGACGAAGTGCGGCGTTCCACAGAAGTATGGGGCAGGGGTAGCGAGGGCAGAGAGGAAACGGTGGGACTGGGAGCCAGGATGCTGGGACTCGCCCCAGTGCAGGAACCAGAAGGGAGGAGATGGGGTCTGGGGCCCCTTCCAGCGGGGGTAGGAGGCCAGGCCAGCTTTGCAGTTAAGGGCGCCCCCGCCTCTGCGGCGGAGGTCCCGGGGTCATCAGGGGTGGGTGGACCAGACTCCTGACGGGCTTGTTGGGGGTGGGGGGAGCCTCCTGAAGGTAGGAAAGTCAATGTCATTTTGTCATTTTTGTCCTATGTTTTTCCCCGGGACGGGAGTGTCTTGGGGATCAGCAGCCTGCATGGGTAGATGTTGGCAGCTAAAGGAGGAACTTGACCAGCACCGTCTACCCCAGCTCCCTGGAGAATGTGTGTGTGTGTAATCAGCAGGGTCCCTATGCCCCCACCCAGGAGGGGAGGGTTAGCGGACTAAAGGCTTTGAGTCTGTCCACTGCCTCCTGGTTCTTGGGAGTAACTGCCCGGTTAAGGCTACTCCTTCCAAAGGCCAGGCTTCCCTGCCCCCAGCCCAGGGACATTCCTGAGGAGGCTGGAGTGGAGGAAGAATGAAACCGCTTCCAGCATGGCCAGGAGGCCCGGCCCCTCCTCTTCCCGGTTTCCTGCAGGCCCCTCTGGGCTGTAGGGCCCGGATGGAGGCCGGAGGAAAATGAGGGGGCCTTGGTTCCCTGGAAGTCTGGCTGGTACCGCACCCTCCCGTCCTCAGATGGTTCATCTGCCCATCCCCCCTTCCGGAGGCCTCCCGATCTGATCCACTCCCACTCCTTTTGTCTCTGGTCACTGGGATTCTCAGCAGAAATTTTTTTTTTTTTAACTCCCGGTGTAACAGGATACCACATCCTGGCTTCCTCAGGGGCTCTGTAGGTGCTTCTGGAAGGAGCCCTGAGCTAGGAGGCCCGACGCCCACTGGTCCTGTGGGACCTGGGTTGGATCCTGGCCCCTTTCTGGCCTCAGTTGCTCCCACTGCACTTCGAGGAGGACAGCCTCCAAGGTGCCCACGGATCTGGGACCGGCTAAGCCTTTCTTTGTGCGGGGGCAGTGTAACCAGAGTCCCACTGGGTGGGGGGTGTTGGGCCTTCCAGGCCCCTCCTCACCACCCCCAACCCCACCTCTGCTCTATCCCACTCTCCTCACTCTTCTGTTTTCTTTCAGAATGAAAAAGGCAGGCATTGACCTCCCTCTGAGGCAGTTTCAAGGTACTTTAGACTCCCTCCAGTGTTTGAGATCCTCTTGTGAACCTCCCGAAAATTTGCTACCCTTCCCCTCCTGCAGAAACCTGGAATGCAGTCTCAGCTGACCCTGGCTGGCTGTGGGCACAGCCCTCGGCTCTCTGAGCCTGTATTTTTCGAGTCCTTTGTGGGACTGTAAATCGGTCTAACCATGGCCTCGGGCCTGGGATTTCTCTGTGGCAACGTGGGCTGGGCTGCAGGAGGCTGGCCTGCTTGCCGGGACTTGTCTTCCTCTGTGACTGCCACGCATCTCCCCGCAGAGCCGGAAGCGCAGACTCAAAGCCACGGCCAGGGAGGCTCTGGGGCACCCCCTGGGACCTGAACCCAGGCCTCCTGCTTCCCAAGCTGGAAGACCCCTCTGCTGGCGGATGCAGATAATTCCGTTTCCAGCCTGCCACGTCACCTAGCGCGGGAGCAGGAGCGCAGCTGTGTGGCGGCCTGAGGAATCCCAAACTAGTCATTTGGAGCTTTCTTGGAAGGCCCCTCCCAGTCCTCTGAGGTTGTAGTTGGCTGTGGGTGGGGGCTGTCAAGATGGTTCCTGCCACGTGGCAGAGCTGTGAGCTGGGCTCCCTGACTTTCTCCCCAGGGGCTGCTAGGGGCCTCTGCCCGGGGTCTGTGCGCTGGCATCAGCTGTATGAACTGGAGGGGTCCTCTGAATAGAGTGGCCATGGGCTTGTTGTCCTGGTGTCATCATCAGCAGTGCTCCATTGCATTTTCTTAGGTGTCCTCGTTTGTGCAAGAATCCTATGGTCCTTCTGCCTTTGAGGCTCCAGGCCTGGTGGGGAAGGAGCTAGCGCTGGGAGGCAGGCGGCCTGGGCCCTGGGATAGATGATCTCCCCAGTCTGGACTCTCGGTGGGGTGCGGGTCTCTCTCTGCCTTGTGTCCCCCCACCCCACCCCTCTCCCCACGCATCCTTTGCTTCCCCTTTATACTGTACCTTCAAAGAGCTGGCAGCCCAGGGAGGGGGGGCGCTGCCCGGGTTCACAGTAGCCATAGCAGTGGAGTCTTCCCAGCAACCCAGTGCTCCTGCAGACAGGCCGAAGTCCGGAGGGTCTTCCACGAGGATTCTGAGTTTGCGGACTTTCTGGAGCACCGCGAGATGGGATCTGCCAGGGCAGTGGCGTCCCAGCCTCCAGCAGAGTTCTTCCAACCCTTCCCTTTGCCATGTCGTCTCCTCTTCTGTCCTACATGAAAGTAGGGGGGGAATGTATCCCATGCAGAGAGACTGTCCTGATCGGAGGCCCCAGGGAGGGGAGTGAGGCTTGTTTTAGGGGCCACTGCTACCGCCGTGCTTTGGGAGGGGCCTTGCCCACCCTGAAGCCATAGAGCAGAGGGCCTGGGTGACAGCGACTGTCAGATGGAAGGGCAGAATGGAACCTGAGGTGGACCCAGCTTCCTGTGAACACACATCTGGCCACCCTCGGTGAAGGGGAGGGGGTGTCATTTCTCCACTGAGCTGTGACTTAACCCTCCTCCAGTATCCTTCCTCTCAGGAAACCTACCCCAAACTCAGCTTGTGTCCTGGGAATTTCCCCTTCGAGCCAGGGGCCGTGGAGAGGTGGGTGGTCCTGTCCCTGCTAGGACACAGGCCTTGGGCGTGGAGACCTAGATCCCGACAGCTTGGAAAATGGGGACCGAGGCTGAGCGAGGAGGGGACACTCAAGGTCACGCGTGGGGTGGCAGAGTGAGCATCTGGGCTCCCTTGCTTAATGAGCGAGCTAACCAGTGACTCATTAACATCCCAGGGCAGAAGGAAAGGCATGAGGGTGGGGAGCAGGCCTTCGTCTGTCCCAACAGGACAGCCTTTGCCCAGGAACCTGTGCTTCATGCAGACCCTCAGTCCTTCTGCCACTTTTTTGCACTGGGAAAAGGGCCCCGAGGTGGCATGAGATCAGAGCTAATCTTTATGCAAACTGAGGACCCTGAGTCTGGCCAAGTGGCCCTGGTTTCTGTTCATTCAGGAACAGCTGAGGCCTCTTATGTGCTAGGCACTGGAGATATACAGGGAAACCAGACTGGCCAGATTTCCTGTCTTCCTAGAGGTCACAGTCTAGTTTGGCATGGAGACAGTGCATAATAAACCCCTAAGACTGAGTGTTGTCAGTTCAGCCTAAGAAATCAATAAGGAGGAGGTGGTGGCTTGCTAGAAACCCTGTTTTGGATAAGGTGCTCAGACAGAGTGGGCCTAAGACATCGGATCTGGGCAGCTCTGAGTTGGGGCTGGGTTCCCTAGAACTCGGGGCTCTCCTGCTCCCATCTGCAGGGGACTTGGGGGCTACCCTAAGGCTGGGGATGGTCTTGGGGGAGGAACACATGGGGTTTCAGGCCACCCTCTCTGCAGCCCTCACAGGCCCTCTGTGGTGCATACCATCCGCCTTCCAGCCATGGGCTTCCTCCTGCTCATCAGAACCTGCTGCCTCCTGGCCGTGGCCCTTGCCGCCGAGGTGAAGAAGCCGGCGGCCGCGGCGGCCCCTGGCACGGCGGAGAAGCTGAGCCCCAAAGCGGCCACGCTGGCCGAGCGCAGTGCCGGCCTGGCCTTCAGCCTGTACCAGGCCATGGCCAAGGACCAGGCGGTGGAGAACATCCTGCTGTCGCCCGTGGTGGTGGCCTCGTCCCTGGGGCTCGTGTCGCTGGGGGGCAAGGCCGCCACGGCGTCCCAGGCCAAGGCGGTGCTGAGCGCCGAGCAGCTGCGCGACGAGGAGGTGCACGCGGGCCTGGGCGAGCTGCTGCGAGCCTTCAGCAACAGCACGGCGCGCAACGTGACCTGGAAGCTGGGCAGCCGCCTGTACGGGCCCAGCTCGGTGAGCTTCGCCGAGGACTTCGTGCGCAGCAGCAAGCAGCACTACAACTGCGAGCACTCCAAGATCAACTTCCGCGACAAGCGCAGCGCCCTGCAGTCCATCAATGAGTGGGCGGCGCAGACCACCGACGGCAAGCTGCCCGAGGTCACCAAGGACGTGGAGCGGACGGATGGCGCGCTGCTGGTCAATGCCATGTTCTTCAAGCGTGAGTCCCGGGCCGGGGGCGGGGCTGCAGCTCAAGGCGGGGCCGGGGGCGGGGCTACATCTCAGGGCGGGGCCACCTAACTGACAGGTGCCAGGCGGAGGGCAGATGCAGCCGTGGCTGAGCTGAGGGTCCTCTTTCAGAAGGCATTCCCTGGCACGTGGAAACAGCCAGGCCCTGACTGTAGAGAGCCATAGTTTCCGGCAGCGTGTCTTGGGGCCAGCACCCCAGCCCCCCAAAGCAGGGAAGCATGTACGGGGGGCGGAGCTCAGAGGGGAGGTGGGCTGCTGCTGAGCCCCAAAGACTGAAGGAAGTCCTGTGGCAGAGAGAGAAATCCAGGCGGTGCGGTTGGGGAGGGCGTGTGTCCCCAGCGTGGGGCCCGTGTCTGATTCTTCGTTCTGCCTCCCGCTACAGCACACTGGGACGAGAAGTTCCACCACAAGATGGTGGACAACCGAGGCTTCATGGTGACCCGCTCTTATACCGTGGGTGTTACAATGATGCACCGCACAGGTGGGTGCCCTGCTGAGTGGGGGGCTGAGCTGGGGGTGTGAGGGTGTTTGGGGTTGGGCCTGTCCCCAGTCCAGCCTGCCCAGCGGCCTCTCTGCTGTCCCCGCAGGCCTCTACAACTATTACGATGACGAGAAGGAGAAGCTGCAGATGGTGGAGATGCCCCTGGCCCACAAGCTCTCCAGCCTTATCATCCTCATGCCGCACCACGTGGAGCCCCTCGAGCGCCTGGAGAAGCTGCTGACCAAGGAGCAGCTGAAGACCTGGATGGGGAAGATGCAGAAGAAGGCTGTCGCCATCTCCCTGCCCAAGGGGGTGGTGGAGGTGACCCACGACCTGCAGGTGAGGGGCGGCCCCGCTTGGGGGCTGTAGGGCCTGCGGAGAGGGGTGCTTGGGGTGCCCATTCTTCCGCTCAGCAGGGCTGTCCTGAGCCTCTGTGGGAGTCCAGGCAGGACTGGGCGCTGCTGGGGGAGGAGGCATGGAACCTGTCCTTGGAAACACTATGATGACCTCAGTAGCTAAATACAGTTGGGCGCCTACTGTATACTAGACACTCCTCTGAGCACTTCATATATATTAAACTTTTCATGCTCAAAGCAGCTTCGTCAGGTAGGGCTATCGAGCTCCTTACAGATGAGGAAACAGAGTCTCAGGAAGGTTAAACAGCTTCTCCGGAGTCACACAGATGGTGGCCCAGGCGGCTGGCGCGAGGCTGCGCCCTCGGAGAGTCTGAGGTGCCCCCAGCGACGGGCTGTTCAAGCCCATGTGGACCCCCACGCAGCAGTAAGACTGACAGTGGCTGTCAGCGGCGCGGCACTAGCCACGACCGGAACCGGAAGCCGTGGGCTCGTCTTCTCCCCTCGTGACCATCCTGGGTGGAGGCCCGCGCTCTGAGAGAAGCCGGGACTTGCTGAGGTCACCCTGGCTAGTTAGTGGCGGAGCTGTAGTTAGTCCTCAAGGTGAAGACTTGGGGTGGCCTTGTTGTCAGTCACGAGAGACTTTTCTGCCTACTCAAGAGGGGAAGCCTTTATCTCATTCCTGCCTCGGATGCCAGAAAGGGTTCCTTGGCAAGCTTCTCCCTCACAGGATTGATTCAGACTCACTGCTGATGCTGTGGACAGAAAGCCCGAGAAGAAATGGGGCATTTTTGCCATTTGTTCTGCGGATCGAGCTGTGCTCTCCAGACACGAGCCATCCCTGTGTCCTGGGCCTGTTCCAGGCCCTCCCCAGCTCCTGCAGTCGCTGCTATCTGACTCCATTGTCCCCTTCCTCTCTCGTGGCTTCCTGGATCCCTAGGTGGACACACCAGTCCAGGGGGTACACTGAGTTGGGAAATGTGAAGTGTGTAACTTGTATAGGGTCACTAGGACTGCAGTCGCTGGCTGGGCCTAGAACACTGGTCTCAGGACCCTGGGTCAAGTGCCTGTTTGGTCCTGCCAGGAAGGTGGGCTGTTCTGTGGAAGCCTGACGTCCGAGGCTGCTGGGGACTCAGACAGCAGCCCTCCACGGCTGCATCTTCCTCGCTGAGAGCCAGGGAGGGTGTGGGACCGGGGCCCTGCGCCCTGCGCCCTGGGAGAGCTCTGAGCCGGGGCCGGAGACGGGCAGATCCAGGCAGTGAAACAGAGAGGCTGGGGTGCAGCCTTGGGGAAACAGAAGCCTTCCTGGTGGGGGTGCATGTTTGCAGGGGGGCGTTTTAATTTCTTACTCTGGAAATATATTAAAAATAGAGAGATCAGCATAATGAGCTCACCCGTATCCATCCTGCTTCAACCCTCATTAACCCTTGACCAATAAGGATTCACTTATACACACCCATTCCTCCCTGTCAGATTGTTTTGAAGCAAGTCCCAGGCCTCTGTCAATCCGGACAGGTTTTAAACCCCAGGGTTAAATAGTCCTAGCTGTCCTTAGCTTAGTCTTCCTCATGTTTGAGTGTGCCAAGGATTACCCAGAGATTTTGTTGAAGAAGGTTCCCGGGTCCACTCCAGAGTGACTCGGTGGGTCTGGGAGGGAGAGTGGGAGAGGGTCCGGAGATGTGTTTCCTATAGGCCCCTGGGGGCTGCCCAAACTGGCTATCCATGACCCCTGCTTTGAGAAGCACTGATCCGGATTGCTTGGCAGGACCAGGGATAAATTCTGCTCTTTCCCTGAGCCTCAGTTTCCTCATCTGTGAAGTGGCGATTAGAAGCTCTCGGAGGGTTGCCATGAGAGTGACGAGGCTGCGGCTCGTTGGGCCCACATCATGTCTAGCACACAGAAGGGGACCGGGAGGGGAACAGACCGGGTAGGAGGTGACGGGTGGTGTGGGCAGAGGGTGAGGGTCTAGGAGCCTGGCTCACTGCGGCCTCACCTGGCACCCCCCTCCTCCCACAGAAACACCTGGCTGGGCTGGGTCTGACTGAGGCCATCGACAAGAACAAGGCAGACCTGTCCCGCATGTCGGGCAAGAAGGACCTGTACTTGGCCAGCGTGTTCCATGCCACCGCCTTCGAGTGGGACACGGAGGGCAACCCCTTCGACCAGGAGATCTACGGGCGCGAGGAGCTGCGCAGCCCCAAGCTCTTCTATGCTGACCATCCCTTCATCTTCCTGGTTCGAGACACCCAGACCGGCTCCCTGCTGTTCATCGGGCGCCTGGTCCGGCCCAAGGGTGACAAGATGCGAGACGAGCTGTAGGGCCCCAGGGTCACGGGATGGCAGGGGGCAGCCGAAGGCTCCTGAGACACATGGGTGCTATGGGGGGGCGGGGAGCTGAGGTACTGACCTTGGATGTTCCATGGGGTGGGGGTGGGAAAACACAGCAGGCTTCCTGGGTGTCTGGGCAGATCTTCCCAGGCAGAATTGACTCTGCCTGGACGTGGGCCCTCGGATAACATGATGTTGAGCCCAGACACCCCACATTCTGTGGGCCCTGGGGCAGTTGGCGTGTCCTGCCCTCAGAGTCCTGGGATTAAGCCTGCCTCAATCAGTGTTCATATTTATAGCCAAGTGCTTTCTCATCTGTGAGACGGAATCGAGCTAGGGGAGTCATGCCCTATGAATGGGGGCCCTCTTTCCCTGACCCTACCATCACCTCAGCCCTCTCTCCAGCTCTATTCCAATCCTCTCCCGGTTCCCCTCAACTCTAAAATGAGGTGCTGCAGCCCCTGGGACAGGCACCCCCATGATGGCCCTGGCCTCAGAGAGGGGGGTCAGGAACCAGCTCATGGGGTGCACTCATGGGCAGACTCTAGTCAGGCAGGACGGGGATGAACTTTTTTTCTCCTTTTGTAGATGTTCAAAGGTGGAGAGGGCAGGGGGAAAATGAGCTTTTGTTGCTGTCAGACCAAGAACTTATTTGTACAATTTTTTTTTCAATAAAACTTTTCCAGTGAAGTTTTGTTGCAGCAATGGAGGGTGATTGGATCTCAGATTCCCTGGTCATTCCTCCCAGGGGACAAGGGCTCCTTCTGTGGAGCTAGGACCCATCTCGGGCCCTAAAATGCCAGCAGATAACTGCAGGCCCCGTCCACACCGACTGGGGAAATTATCTTGGCTCTGGCTGTCCTGGCCAGGAGTCAAGTGCCAGGCCTGGAGCCCAGGGCGTTCCAGACTTGAATGTTGGCTGTCCAGTCTGCCGCCCCCTAGCTTTCCACTTGAAGCTGACCTCGTCTATATCCAGGGCCAGACCACAAGCTCGGGCTGCCTGAATGGGCAGGGCTTTGGTAGGAAGGAGCTGGTGGGATCCTGGTTCTGTTTGGGTTTGTAGCAAGAGAATTGTCCTCACACTGGTTTCCCCCTCATGGTCCTTGGGGCTCCTGACACTGTAGTTAGGGAGGGATGGGGTAAGGGGGGGTGCAGGCCAGAAGACCCACGGCAGAGGACCAGAGGAAACTGGGTTTGATCCCTGTCTCTGCTGCTTGCTGGCTGTGTGATCTTGGGCAGGTCACTCTATCTCTCTGGGCACCCTTCTGGCTTCCCTCTTCCAAAAACTTTGCCCTGGGGTTGTTGGTCCAGGGAGGGGGTAGTCCCTTGTAGCCCACTACATGGCTGGAGTCCTTCCACGATGTGAATGGGGCTGCAGAAGGGCCAGCTGACTCCCTCCTATTAGTACCACAGCAGAATGTTAGCTCAGCCGTCAGAGCTCCGGGTCTGTCCTGTGCTATGGGCCCAATAAATTAGATCTCTGTTCTCAAGGGGCTTCATTTGGAGATGGAAACTTACAGTGACAAGTGGGCTCATTTCTCACTGGTCCAGTCCCCTAGATCATTCTGTTTTGCCACACTTCTCCCCCTGCCTCAGGGCCTTTGCACTAGCTCTTCTTTCTGCCCAGCAAGGGGTTCTTTGCCAAGGGTGATTTTTTTGGTCATCCAGAACTCATCTTGAATGTCATTTGCTCAACAGGGCCTTCCCTGATGACCCAATATAAGCAGCTCCTCCCCTACCTCAGTTTCTACACGATGTTTTCTCATTTTACTGCCTCCTTAATGCTGTGAAGGACGCATTCACAGCCATCTCCACTGCCAGAACGGAAGCCCCACGAGAGTAGGGACCGTGCCTTGGTCATCCCACACCTGGATTCAGCATTACACACACATAAGAAATGCACAGCATATCTGCTGAATAAGTGAAACCGCTGGGCGAGAGGTTTACAGGGGCTGTGGGGGTACAGAGCGGGAAGTCATCATTGCCACGGGCAGCTAAGGAAGGCTCCCAGGAAGAGGTGACGTAGGGGCTGCCTTGAAGGCTGAGTCGGTATTTTTTTAAAAATCAGAATAATGATTTAAATATCAGCCGGTCCTACCTTTGCATTTTGCTTCTAACACCGTGTTTGTGCCAAACACTGTGTTGGTCACTTGATAAACATCATTTTATCTGAACCTCTTAGCAGCTTGGCTAGGAATTACCCCTGTGTTAGTGGTGGGATGACCGAGGCCGAGGGAGGTTACATAACCTGAGAACCCCCAGCACAGCCAGGGGGGTTGAGCTGGAATTGCTTCTAGTACTTTGGCTAGTTCTCCTCCTCCCTGCCACCCAGGAAGGGCAGGAGGGGAACTGGCCAGATTCTAAAGATGCATAGCCTGCTTACAGTCTCTATTCTATGTCGTCCCGCTCATTCCCCACAATAGCCCAGTTAGGTGGGAAGTCATCCAAATCCTACAAGCGCAGCTCAGAGATGGGCTGAGACTTGATAGGAACTCAGGACTCCCGGACCCAGAGTTCAGCCTGCAGCAGCTCCCTCACCAGCTGGGAGCTCACGGTGAAAGGCCTGGGGGGTGGGACCACCCCCATGACACAAAGGAGGCCACCTGATGTGCCATCTGGGCACATCCCAGGAGGTGGTGAGAGGTCTGCACTCCCGCCTCACAGTGCAGGGTGGAGTTGCTGGCGCAGAGGGTGGCAGGCAGGTGGAGGAGGGGGACAGGTCAGGGACGCCAGGTCAGTGCCTCCAGTGGCCCATCCAGGCCCTGTGTGGGGCTTTCCAACAGAGGCCGCTGGAGGGAGGTCCTTTTATTCCCTCCACACTGCTTGTTAAAGTTGCCGAGAGAGAACTGCTCAATTATGAGGGTCCCAGATATAGGGCAAGTGTGGGGAGATGACGATTAACTTTCTCCCGAGCGCGGACCATGGGCCTGGCCCTGCCGTGGGTGATCTCATTAATTCCGCAGAGTTCCCTGAGGGGTAGCCACTACTGTCCCATGCTACAGATGAGAAAACTGGCTCAGGGAGGTGAGATGGCCAGCCCAAGGCCACCCAGCAGGTCAACGACAGCGCTGGCCTCTACAGAAACCCAAGTCTCCTGGCTGCGGAGGAGAGAAATGGTGGATAGGTGTGAGTGATGCACTCCATAGTCACGAGTGGGATTCCCTGTGATCCTCACCCCAGTCCCCACAGCGTGGAGCTCATGACCCTGCACCCGTGGAAGTGGAAACGGACCCCAGCTGAGACTTCCTTGAGAGTAGGCCCTGGTCTGTCTGCGTCCTGCCGCATCCTAGACCTCGCACAATGCCTGGTACAGGGGAGGTGCCTAACTCACGCGGTCCAGCGTTGGCCCTGGTGCTTGGCGGCTGAGGCATCAGAGCCTGACAGACCTGAGCCATGGTCCTGTGTCCTCGGGATTCTATAAGGATGAAGGCAGGAGCTAAGGCCCTGGGGCCGGACCTCATGTCACCTCCATCACAGTCTGTCAATCAAAGCAAGTCATGAGGCGCGCCCAGATCCCAGGGGTGAGGAAGAGATTCCACCTCCCGACAGCAGGAGCAGCAAAAGAGCACAGGTGTGTCTTTAGTTACCCGCCAGAGGCAGGCAGTTCTCATGCCCCACTCCCCTTGTCTCCAGTCCCACAGCCGGAGTTCGATGCTCACCTGTCTCCAGGGGCTGGTTCTGGAGTCAAGTCTGGAAGGAGGACGCATGCACACCCAAAGCATCGCAAGACTTTGCTAATTTCCATCAACACAAAATCTGGAAAACATAGGTGGGTGCTAGTCCATGGAGGTAGAAATATCATTTCAGTGGCCGATTCATTCATTCATTCAAAAAAATTTTTTTTTAAAGATTTTTTATTTATTTGACAGAAACACAGCGAGAGAGGGAACACAAGAAGAGGGAATGGTAGCGGGAGAAACAGGCTTCCCGCCAAGCAGGGAGCCTGATGCGGGGCTCAATCCCAGAACCTGGGATCATGACCTGAGCCGAAGGCAGATGCTTAACGACTGAGCCACCCAGGCGCCCCTCATTCAAAAATTTTTTTAAAAAATATTTTATTTATTTGACAGAGACAGAGTACAAGCACAGGGAGTGGCAGGCAGATGGAGAGGGAGAAGCAGGCTCCCCAAGGAGCAGTGAGCCCGATGCGGGGCTTGGTCCCAGGACCCCAGGATCATGACCTGAGCCAAAGGCAGACACTCAACTGACTGGGCCACTCAGGTGTTTCCTGAATTTATTTATAATACAGAATGCATTTACCTGAGATCTCAAGTTCAGTGTTCCAGTTAGGGCAGTGAGGGCTGGTTTTCTTTCTTTCTTTCTTTCTTTCTTTCTTTCTTTCTTTCTTTCTTTCTTTCTTTCTTTCTTTCTTTCTTTCTTTTTTTTAAGATTTTATTTATTTATTTGACAGAGAGAGAGAGAGATCACAAGCAGGCAGAGAGAGAGAGGAGGAAGCAGGCTCCCTGCTGAGCAGAAAGCCTGATGTGGGGCTTGATCCCAGGACCCTGAGATCATGACCTGAGCCGAAGGCAGAGGCTTTAACCCACTGAGCCATCCAGGCACCCCATGAGGGCTGGTTTTCATTGTTGGCTTAGTTGGTTGACTGAAAGCCAGATTCAACCAGGAACTGTGCTTTATTGATGCTGAAATGCCAAGAATTTCTTGCTTTACAATAGAAGAAGGAACCCAAAGACTAAGGGAGGGAGGAAGGCTGAGGTCGGTTTACCCCGCGTGACCCGCTCACAGAGTCCCCAGCCGAGTTCCACACTCCTGACTTCCTCTTACGGAGCCTGTAGGAAACTCCATTCAGCAAGACGCTGGGAACTACGTTAGCGAGGGGATTGTCTTTGAGACACGAAGTGCTACTTGTTCTCTGCAGGTTAGGGATGCTGGCGGAACGTGCTGCCACAGAAGCAGGCTCCAGGGTCTCAGTGGAAATGCTGGGGCTCTGGGGGAGCAGCGCACACACAGCAGAACTTGGCCTTCTGGAACATGACACTCCAGGCGGCGATCAGAAGGGTCTAACTGATCGCTATCTTCAGCAGAGGCTCATTGTTCAAAGGCCATATAGGACCAAAGGGACCAAACAGGCTGCTTCTAAGTCCTTCATCTTATACCAGAAGCAACGAAGCAGTAAACCAACAGACCCTCCCAGGTTGGGCCGTGGAAGCCCGACTTGAGCCACTAAGAGAGCGAGCTTAGTTGTTCCCCCCAAATCTTTCCTGGGCCATTTGCCAGAGAACTGTGCTCTGCGAAGGGAAAACACACAGGCTTTTTAGGGGTTAGCAGACCTTGAGTCTATGTCATGCTAATCTCTGAGGACACACAGAACCACTGTGCCGGGGCTCAGGTGGACCGGGTGCTCATTGGAGTTTGGACCCAAGTCCAGGCACGCGGCTCCCAGTGAGACTCCGGACTCGTCCTGGAATTATTTTCTTAGTTTCAGGGCGAATAATAGAAATTTATAGGCGGAATCCACACATGACTCTCCAGGCTTATAGAATAAGGGCCTTTCTCATAGAAAAGGGACGAGTGGAAACCCCTGGAACATCCCCTTCTTACCAATCAATAGAGTGAAACAATGGTCCGACTCCCGGAGAATCACAGAAATTCGTGCCGTCGTCAAAGACTCGAGAGCGGCAGGGGTGGTGTTGGTCACGGGTCCCTTGACTCGCCAGCGTGGCCAGTGCAGAAGGCACGGGGCTCCGAGAGTGACAGAGAGCTCGCAGACGCTTGCTCAGATGAGGATACCAGTTGCAGTGGCTATTCGAGGTATGGTGTGTGTGTGTGTGTGTGTGTGTGTGTGTGTGTGTGTGTGTGTGTGTATGAGAGAGAGAGAGAGAGAGAGAGAGCGCGCGCGCAAAGGTACGTGTTTTTTGTCACTTGATGTGAAATTCTCTGAAACTAATTTTTTTCTCTTCCTCTACAGAGGACACCAGAAACGGTCTTATTTCTCTCGGCAGAGACGGCAGTATAGCTCTCTCCTCTTGTCTTGGAACTGGTTGAGTTGCTGGTTCTCAGCTATGATTTAATCTTTGGGGATTTTGATTATCCTCCCAAATTACAGGACAGCATCCTGGCCTGCTACATCCATTACATAGTGTTCCTAGGACTTGGAGAGTGGAAACTAGCAGGTACTTTAGATGCACTGATAAGGCACAGATGTGCTGAGAATGGGAGATAAATCCTGTAAGAACACAGAGGCCTGCCACCTGAGTGAAGTTTCTTGGTGTTCAGCGCTCAGGATTAGCATTAGGATTCTCCACAGAAACAGAATCAGCAGAAAATACAGACATACATCATATGGATAGAGATATAAATGTATATGGATAGATACAGATATAAAGAGATTTACTACAAGGAATTGGCTCACACAACTATGGAGCTGAGAAGCCCCAAGATCAGCAGCTGGCGAGCCAGAGATCCAGGCAAGTCAACGATAATAGTTCCAGTCCAAGTTCGAAGGCCTGAGAAGCAAGTGAGCTGATGGTGAAAATTCTAGTCTGAAGGCAGAAGACCGATGTCCTCCCTTGAAGACAATCAGGCGGAGAGCACATTCTCCCTTACTCAGCCTTTTGTTCTATCCTGCCCTTCAACAGATTAGATGAGGCCCACTCGCCCGCCTGCATTGGGGAGGCAGTCTGCTTTGCCCAGCCACAGATTCGGTTGTTAATCTCATCCCTCACAGAAACACGCTCAGAAAAATGCATGACCAAGTCAAGTCGACGTGTAAAGTTAACCATCACATCCCACAAAGGGAAAGAACTTGCTGTGCTTTCGTCCCTTTGGTCGTAGTAAGAAAGTACCCTTTTTGGGCTTCTGTGTGTGCGGGAGGCAACCTCTCTCACGTTTTGGTGGGTCACTCAGGCATTTACTGAGTAGCCCGCAAGCTGCCCGCTTTGAGAGGAGCCCAGAGCAGGAGAAGGCTTCGGGGTGGTCCAGGCAGAAGGGAAGGCAGCTCTTCCAGGAGCTTCAATGACCCCAAAGGGATTCAGGTATCTGCGGCCGACGAGGGGGATGTTTGATCCTCGACACCAGCAACTATAAAGTAATGAATGACTGTCACCCGCAGTCATCGCTTTTCTCATCGCTACCTGGGATGTCAGTGAGTCACCCATCAGGGTGAAAATACACTCTACTTCTCTCCTTTTTCCTCCCTCATTTCCTAGAATCAAGGTCCTGTTTTTTCTACTCCAGAGAGATTCTGCAATTGTCAAGCTTGCCAGTGATCTCTTTACTGCTAGTGCAATGAGTGTTAAAGAAAATATTTTGGAAATAAGAAAAATTTCAGGGGCACCTGGGTGGCTCAATGGGTTAAAGCCTCTGCCTATCACTCAGGTCACGATCTCAGGGGCCTGGGATTAAGCCCCGCATTGGGCTCTCTGCTCAGCAGGGAGCCTGCTTCCCCCTCTCTCTCTGCCTGCCTCTCTGCCTACTTGTGATCTCTCTCCTTCTGTCAAATAAATAAATAAAATCTTAAAAAAAAAAAAAAAAGAAAAATTTCAAGCATACGTGAAAGTTGAGAAAACAGTATAATGAACTTCATCACAAAACTTGAACAAGTACTGATATCTTATCCATTTTGTTCAGTGGACACTTCTTAATCCATATGGGAGGGAAGCACTCGTGGTCTGGGATCCTGTTGCCCCTTCCTCCCTGATGCTTTCCCCGAGGCAACATTCTTTTCTAGTTCTCCTCTGACTTCTCCGGGGCTCCTTCCTCTCCTGTGCCTTAAATGCTGGTATTCCCCAAGGCTCTGTCTTAGACCTTCCTCCTCTCACTTTCCACACTCTGCCTGGGTAAACACACCCTCTCTTGCGGCCTCACATACCTTTCCAGGGCTGGGGAGACCCAAATTTCAATGAGGTCCCCATCTCTGCCTTCATTCCTGACCCCTGTCCAAGGCCGAGACCACAATATCCAGAAGTCTCCTACACACCCCTCCCCAACTGTCCCACAGGTGTCTCCCACTCACCATGTTCCAACCTGAGTCTGTCCGCCTGCCCCAGCCTTCTGTTGCTGGGATTCCTGTATATCCACCCAACGCACACCTGGCGTGTAAGAAAACATGGAAGATTTGGAATCAGCAAAGAAATCGCTGCTATAATAAAAAAAAATGAACAATGAGAAGTGTTGACAAGAATGTGGAAGAATTGGAACCCTCATACATTGCAGGTGGGAGAGTAAGATGCCCCCCAAGAATCAGGTCTAAGCCCACTGAGGATGTTAAAGTCGCCTGCTTGAGAGGAGAAGGGATTACAGTGTAGGTGTTTTGGGGGCATCTGGGTGGCTCAGTCAGTGAAGTGTCTGCTTTGGCTCGGGTCATTGGGTCTCAGGGTTCTGAGATCGAGCCCCGCTTTGGGCTCCTTGCTCAACGGGGATTTTGCTTCTCCTTCTGACCTTCCCCTCCTTGTGTGTGCACGCAGGCGTGCATGCTCTATCTAATAAATAAAATCTGAAAAAAAAAATAACATATAGGTGCTTTGATAGATGAAGAGGTAGAGACGCCTGACTTGGGGAAGGGGCTGGGTGTGTGTGCAAAGGACAGGGAGCTGGGGAGCTGGCTCGTGGGGCTTCTGAGGGGTGGGTACAAGGGTGCCTGGAAATATGGCATAAACCCCACTCAATCTGGGCAGGCTTTGGGAGCTCCCAGCCAAGCACGGTGTAGGGGCCTGGGGCCACCAGTGCCTGCCTGGCTGGGGCTCGGGGCAGCTGCAGTGGTAACCGTGTGTCTTCTCTTCAGGATGGCCTGAGCCTCCTGCGTCTGTGACTGGCCCCAGGGACAGGGGCAGCCTCCTGGTGAATGACTAATAAGCGTAGAGTTTCTGCCAACCCTGGCAGTGAGAGGAGGGGACTCCATTCTGTTAGATTTCTTTTAACAGAATAAAGAAATGCACATTTCTCATGCCCCAGAGCCACGATGTAATTCACATACAGAATTACAAATTGGGATGATTGTGAGGTACAAAGGGGATGGCCATAAAGAAAGAGGGCAGATTCCTTATTTACTTAGCAGGTAGAGTGCACATCTTCATGTTGGACTGGAAGTGGAGGGCTGGAAATTGGTGCAAAAACAAAAACAAAACCCCAAAGCAAAACAAAACTGCAAACATTTCCAGGTTCCTGAGAACCGGGTCACTCAGGGTTCATTCTCCATCCCTTTCCTCTAGATGGCCCATCCTGGCCAGGACAAAGACTACGGAGGGTACCATCCCAGTGCCACCCTGCCCCGTGGCCTACCGTGGATGCGCACGCACGGTGTCCTCGCCCCCCACCGTGTGGTAAGGTCCCTCGGTGGCGCAGCGGGCAGAGGGCAGGGGTTCAGGCAGGTGATCACTTCGAAGTGAGTGAAATCGCGGCCTATCAGCCACTAGGGGCTCCGGGGAAGCCTCGGCTGGGCTCCTAGAGGGTCTCCCAGACCTGCTTTGAGGTGGCGCCCCCCTCCCCCGCCCAACCCCAGGCGGGTTCCGCGCCCACACACCCCAGGTTTCCTTCTCTCACCCGTGCCCCAGCCCGTCCCGCCCCGGTTCCCCGCAGCCCGACTGCAGGGGATGCGGGGATGGCTGCTGCCTGGGGCCCCGGGCTCACTGATCGCCCTGGAGCAGGATTCCCAGTTGAAAGGTTCCAGCCAGGTTCGAGAGGCCCTTGGACTGAGTCTGGGCGTCTTCGGACCCCAGTCTTGGATGTGGGCTCCGACGCAGGCTGACCTGGGCTTGGCTCTGGGCTGGAACGGGAGCCTCCCCTCGCAGAGATCCCCCCAGCCCGCCCCACCCCTCCTGGCCTCCTTAGTGGGCGCCCAGACCCTTCGGGGGTGCGTAGCGTCGGTGCCCTGCGGAGTGTCGAGCAGAGGGGTCCCTTCACTGTCCACCGAGTGCGGCCTCTCCGGAGGGAGAAGGGGGGATGGAGGTGCCGGGTGCGGGGGAGGGGCCAGGAAATGGCTGCCGCTGGGAAGGACCAGGCCGGGAATGAGGTCTGCTTCTGAGAAGGGCCAGAGTCCAGCTCATTATCCCGCCCTTCCCGGCCCCAGCCCTGGACCGGAGGCCTTGGCCCTCACCTCCCTCACTGGGCCCTCTTCCCATGCAGTGGAGAGTTGGCCGATGGGGCCTAGACTGGCAGCTCGGCCTGGGCGGGAGGCTTGTCCCCCCACCCCCATCTCTAGTCCTTGTTGGGAGGGCTTTACAAGTGCGGAAACTGAGGTGGTTGGGGCGGGTCTGGAGCCAAGGGCAGCCTGCTCTGTAGCTGAAGCTGCTTGAATGAGCAGCCACAGCTGGGTCCTCATCTGCCCTCCCTCTCAGCCCTTGACGTGGGCCTCTCCGGCCTGGCACCAAAGGCCCCTGCTTTCTTCTTACAGCTTGGGGCCAGCCTTCTCAGCTTCCCATGTGCGTTTCCTGTCCTACCTTTTAAAAGTCTCCAGAGCTTTGAACTGGGCCCACTTCTCTTCCGTTGGGACCCTGTCACTGGGACAGCTTAACCTTCCCCGTGTGGGCCTGACGCCCGGAGAGCCCCCCAGCCTGCCTCACCCCTTCTGGCCTCCCGGAGGTCTGCTGCTGGACGGTCCACGTCTCTGGGATGGTCGGTCACTGGCCTGGCCCGTGGGGGTGTGGGAGTTACGGGGCCGGGTGTGTGTCGGAGGGAGAACTGAAAGGAGGAAGGTTTCCACACACAACACTCTTTCACCTCAGTGTGGCCTTTCTCGTCTGCAAGGCCCTGACTCTGAGAACTAGTATGGCGGCAAGCTCTGTGTGGGGCCAGGGAGAACCCTCACAGTGTGTGTGTGTGTGTGTGTGTGTGTAAGAGAGAGAGAGAGAGAGAGAGAGAGAGAGAGAACAGGGTTCTGGGAGCAGAAAACCCTGGTGCCGTTGGAAGTGGGCCGAGGAGACCGATTTGGGGCCAACTGCTCAAAAAACTATTTGGAGGTCATCAGTACTTCTGTCATGGTTTCTCTCTTAACAACCCAGCTGAGCTACTTTAAAAGAAGCCCTTTAAAAAGACACCTTTAAAGGAGGTTAGTGTCCATAATAGGTCTTAAAGGCCCTAAAGGGGTAGGAGTGCTCCTTGGGAGCCCGCTTTGGTGGGGGCAACAGGTAGAGCTCCCCCGATGCCCCCAGGCCCCTGAGGACTCCAGAGTTATCGTGGCCCCTACAGTGGTGTCTTCACAGGACCCATCTCTGACCAAGGTGGAGCTTTGGCCCTGGCGGTACCCTGGTGTTCTTCCCCATTCTGCCTCCCTCCCTCCCTCAGGTCCTCAGATTCTGCCTGTTCCCGGTTTTTTGCCACAGAGCCCTGCCATACCCCTTGGTCAAGCTCTCATGTAAATCCGGTTCCTTTCATTCAAGGACTTCCAGAAAGGGCTTACCTTGTACCCACAGCCCGTGAGACCCCAGGCTGTCTGTATTCCATGGCCACTTGGTCCGAGAAGCCTTCCTGGCTGCCCCCACCAAGCGTTCTCTCTTCACTGCCCTCTCATGGGTAGTGGCTCACTACCCCCCTCATGGCTCTCAAAGCCATGCCTCTAGTTTCCTCGGGCCTCAACCCACCTTTTACTCTCATGAGACTGAGGCTTCTTTACCACTGTGACTTCAGTGCCCAACACTGAGTGAGACAAAGTGGATGCTAAGGAAAAGTCTGTTGGGTGTGTAAATGAATGAGGGACCTCAGCATTGTTCTAGAAGCCTTGGCTGGGCTATCCTGGATATTGAATGGGAATTAGCAGACATTAGGTTCTACCCTCATGAGTGTCCTGGTACTCTCTGATCAGAGGCCTGGTTTCTCAAGAAGCACGGCCTCTGGGGGCACCTGGGTGGCTCAGCCAGTTAAGTGTCTGCCTTTGGCTCAGGTCATGGTCCCAGAGTCCTGGAATTGAGCCCCACATCGGGCTCCCTGATCAGCGGGGAGCCTGCTTCTCTCTCTCCCTCTGCCCACTATTGCTCCCTCTCTCTTTCTCTCTCTCTCTCTCTCTTAAATAGATAAAATTAAAAAAAAAAAAAAGACCTCTGGATGAACTTTAGAACTGAGCCCGTGGCTAACAACTGTCACCCAGAATTACCCTGGGCCAGCGGGGTCCCTGTTCCTCTTTCCTCTTTGGGCTTCGACTCTGACCAATCCAGGGCTCAGCCTACTGCGGTTTGGAACCCGTTCCTTGGCTTTCCTGGGAGCCAGCCTGTGAAATGATAGAAAATACTGTTCTCGGTCCCTGATTCCTGGCGCGGAGTTCCTAAAACTCTTCCTAGGTGATAGGAACTTCCTAGGGGATAAGACTTTCTCTTGTTGTAACGAGGCAACTCTTGGTGGTCTCCTGGATGGCTTCAGGATGGGGGCTGGACACTAGAAAGACCAAGCCATGATTAGAAACTTGGAACTTTCAGCCCCACCCCATCTTCTGGGAAGCGGACAGGGGCTGGATATTGGGTTAATAATGGATCGTGTCTACATGATGAAGCCTCCCTAACCCCCTCCCCCCAAAGTACGGGCTTTGAAGAGCTTCTGGGTTGCTAGAGGTACTGAGAGGGTGGCGTGCCTGGGGAGGGCATAGACGCTTTATGCTCCTTCCCCCATGCCCTACTCCATACACGTCTTCCGTCTGGATGTTCATCAGTATCCTTTATCCTTTAATGATAAATCAGTACCCTTAAATGTTACCCCGAGTTCTATGAGACATTCTAGCAAATTACGGAACCCAGGGAGGGGGGTGTGGAAGTCCCAGTTTATAGCCCACAGTCAGAAGCACAAGGAACAACCCGGGACTTGCCGTTGGCATCTGAAATGGGGGCGTGGGGGCGGTGTCGTGGGACCGAGCCCTCAAAACCTGCGGGGTCCGGCGCTACCTCCAGGTAGATGATGTCAGAAGTGACTCAAACGGCAGGACCCCCAGGGGCTGTCGGATAATTGTTGCGCATGTGGTGTCAGAAGGGAGGTGCTGTGGGAGTGCGAGAGGGAAGGAGCAGCACGGGTTTGTGCTGCCCCACATCCTCTTGATGGGGTCCCCTCCCCAGTCTCCTAGCTTCTCCCACCCCTTCCCATCTTATGCTGTCTACTCGCAGGAGCTGGGATTTCTCAGACCTGTCCGGCCCGGATGGATGGATGTGGAGTCCTGCGTGCCCACTATTAAATGTGCGTAATGTGCGTGAGCACACGCGTGCGCGCGCCACCCCCCCCCACACACTCAAGGAGAGCCCGAGAGAAACACTGCTGAGCCAGAGGGACCAGTTTTATTAGATTCCAGCAAGACTATATACGGTACGTGTTTCATGCAGATTAAATATGTGTCTTGGCCGCCCCTGGGAGGGAGCACTTCCACGGCCAGCTCCTTCCTCGGCATGTCAAGGGGTGAGTGTCAAGGGGAACTCTCAATATATTCCGAGTGGGGGACGGTTGGGATCATGACTGGGGGTGGAGGTGAGACAGTGGGCAGCTGGGGGCCCCTGGGACCTTGAGTCTTCAGAGGCTCGGGGACCACAGGACCTTGGTCTTTGGCTGGTGGTGATACCAGAAGGTCTTGGTCTTTCAGAGGCACCGGAATTATAGGAACTTGACTCTTCACAGGTTCAGGGACCGCAGGACCTTGATTCTTTGGAGGCTCTGGGACCACAGGACCTTGATCCTTGACTAGTGCCAGGACCCCAGGACCTTGATCCTTGACTAGTGCCGGGACCCCAGGACCTTGATCCTTGACTAGTGCCAGGACCCCAGGACCTTGATTCCTTGCCTGTGCTGCAACTACAGACTCGAGATCCTTGGGAAGCTCTGGGCCCACTCCACCTTGATCCTTGACTGGCTCCAGAAGCACTAAACCTTGGTTCTCTATGGGCTCAGAGAGCACAGGACCTTCCTTCTTTCCAGGTGCTCCGACCTCAGTGCTTTGACCCTTTAGATGCTCTGAAGCCGTAGGACCTTGATCCTTGACGGGTGCTGGGACCGTGGGACCTTGATCCACAGGCTCGGGGACCACGGGGCTTTGCTCCTTGACAGGTGCCGGTACTATGGGACCTTGCTCCTTCAGAGGCTCTGGTACCATGGAACCTTGATCCTTAACTGTTCCTGGAACCATAGGACCTTGGTTCTTTGGAGGCACGGGGACCGAGGAACCTTGGTCCTTTACTGGTGCTGAGATCACAGAACCGTCATTCTTTACAGGCTTGGGGGCCACGTGATCTTGATCCTTAATTGGAGTGGGGACCACGGGACCCACATCCTTCAGAGGCCCCGAGGCCACAGGAGCTTGACCCTTCAGAGGCTCTGGGGCCATGGGGCCTTGATCCTTTGGATGCTCTTGGATCACAGGACCTTGGTCTTTCAGAGGCCCTGGGCCCGCGGGACTTGGATCCTTGTCAGGCTCTGTGGCTTTCGGACCTCGGTTCTCATGTGAGTCACTGGCGAGTCCAACCTGGCTCCTGCAGAGGAGAGAGAGGTAGTGACTGTGAGGGCCCGAGCTCAGGCCGAGGAGTGGGCAGCACAGATTGCCTGATAAGTCTTGGCCTAGTGGAGCCTGGGGAGGGCAGCTCTTGCTGGAGAGCCGAGAGGAGAATCTGATTTCCATGTTCTTAGCACAGAACATGGGGGGGGAGGGGCAGGCTCAGGAATCAGTCATTCAATGTGCTTGCCAATTGATTATAACCTGCGCGTGGCACGGAGGGTGGCCCCCAGGTGACAAGGGTGGTACTCAGAGTCCTCCTGTGGGCATCGCAGCAGCCAGTCCACCCCTCTCTCTACCCAGGCTGCTCCTCCTGCCTCCGTGGCAGCCGGGCCATCCCGCCAGCCCGTCCTAGCTGTCTGCTCAGGTGGCCCCACAGGCCAGCGCACTGTCCTTCTCCGGGCCTTCCAAGGCTCCGGCCCCTCCCCAGATCCCTTGTTAAGGGCTGACCTTGGAGAGAGACAATAAAGAGGGCAGGGGAATGTCCCTCTGAGCGCTGTCCCTGCCAGGGGGAAAGTATTTTATCGTGAACATTGTTTAGAATCTCCTGCACAAGGTGATAAGAAAAAGCGAACTGGCTTTCTGTCGGTTATATCAGTGCATTTAAATTCTCTATCTACAACGCGCCTCGTGGTTGCCCACGCCCCTGCCATCACCCCCACCTTGGGCAGGTGACTGGCCAGGGCTCCCTCTTCACGCAGTGAGGAGGCCCTGCTCCCCGCACTCTGTCCCCGCTTCTGTTCTCCGCTGTCCCTGGGCCCTTGCTCTCACCTACTCCAAGGCTCTGGGGCGGCCTCCCTGTGGCTGAGCCCAAGCCTCTCACAAGGATTCACCACGGACCCCCGCCTCATCCCTTGGCCTGTCCACACGGTGGACAGCAGGTGACGTCACTGACACCAAGGGCAAACCTGGCCACACTCAGAGCCCGCCAGTCTGGTTTAGAACGCACACTCGTTCCTTGCAGACCAGGCTGAAATTCACCCCTCAGGAGCGGCCACCCAGCCGGTGTCGCGGACCCTCACACACCTCCGGCATAGTCTACTTTCCAGATGGCAACCCAGCAACCCCATGAAGCCGAGTGGATGTTATCACCCTTACTTGTCAGATGAAGAAACTGAAGTCCCGAGAGAGCAAGTGAGGGACCTGCATGGACTCTAGAGTTTGGATCTTTCCAGTCCCAGGGCTTG
This sequence comes from Procyon lotor, assembly GCA_028646535.1. NCBI lineage: Eukaryota > Metazoa > Chordata > Mammalia > Carnivora > Procyonidae > Procyon > Procyon lotor. Next base: position 45,463,432 of record CM053613.1, read on the forward strand.
TGCTCTGTCCCTCGTAGTGCCTGGCACATATCACTGCTCAGTACAGGGTAACTGTTATTACTCTCCCGTACTTGGTGAGCAATCAAGTCTTTACGCTTAAAACCATTTCAGCATCTTAACAGTTCCTATTAGCTTTTAGGACTATGTCTTTCTTACCTGCTTTTTTTTTTCCTTAAGATTTTATTTATTTGACCGAGCAAGACACAGCGAGAGAGGGAGCACAAGCAGGGGGAGTGGCAGAGGGAGAAGCAGGCTTCCTGCGGAGCTGGAAGCCTGATGCGGGGCTCGATCCCAGGATCCTGAGATCATGACCTGAGCGGAAGGCAGACGCTTAATGACTGAGCCACCCAGGTGCCCCTTTCTTACCTGCTTATTAAAGCTGGTCCAATAAGACCCCTACTTTCATAGCTCCTTATGGCTTCCTCCCTCTGGGCCTCAAGTTTGTTGTCTATTTCATTGGATATAATGATATTTACTCAGAAATGTATGATTAGAGATCATTGGCACCTTGTCCTGTGATATTACAATGCAACGTTACAATTATTTTTCTATTGACTTAGAAGTAAAGTTACACATATTTGGGCCATTTTGGTTCTGACATGTCACCCTGATCCAGAAGCTTCTTACTGTGTTTAGCACCTTGAGCTATTTGGGGACCTGCCTCTCTCATCAGAGTACACAGTGGCACAGGCAGGCTATCCCTCATCCCTCTGGATGGCTCTGAGCATCACAGTGGACAGACAGGGCTCAGCATGACCCACAGCCAGATAGACACAGCTGGCTGCCATCAGTGGGACCTTGGTGTTGGCAGAGAGAGCCAGGCAAGGCCTTGAAGAATACTCAGAATCCAAGGATGGCCTTCAAATATGTCTAATACTTGGTGGCCGGCCGGAGAGGAGTCAAAAACCGCCCAATTCAGAATAGAAGCAAGCAGGAAATTGATTAGATGAATCTTATCAGGTAGTGAACAACCTGGGTGGGTCATCCTGAAGGGGTTACAGAGCTGAGGTAGGAGACACAAAACGGGGCAGACCTTAACTTGATCTTGGGGGCTTGCACGGTGAGATCTACTTCACTAGCAGGACACGGACTCGGTGTCCCTGGCTGGCATGGAGATGAAACCGGGGCCAGTCCCACAGGTGGGCAAAATGCACTTCCCTGGATGTTTGAGGCCTTGGCTCCCGTGCCATGCCCCCCATTTCTGTTGAATGAACCTCTCAGCCACCTGGGGGCTAAGCCTGAATTTGCTTGGACGAGTAACTCTAGATCGCTTTCGCTAGTGTACCTGTTTCCTTAGTAAATGTCCTTCCTTACTCATGGGAAGGTTTAGAATGAAGATTAGAAATGATAAAATTGAATCTATAGTATTACCTTTTTTGGTATTAAGGAAAAATCTGTGTGGATTTATTTTGAAAATACTTGTGATGGTTAAAATAATTTGGCATATTAGAATGTCTAACAGATGAGCTTTGTGATTCCAATATAAAGTGTGTAATGGAATAATTAATTCCTATTTGTGATTTTTAAGTTGAAAGATATTGGACAGTTTTATAAAATTTGAAAACAATGATGGAACTTTTATGATAACCCAATAATTGTATTTTTAAGCTTAGTTTATTTTAAATTATTAATAATTTAAATTATTTAGGGGAACTGAATTAATTAGGTTATAACATCCCCCTTAAAAGAGATTGTTGAATTTTATTAGATTTTAAAGTGTTACTTTTATAAACATTCACTTTTTACTTATTTTATTATTATTTTTTAAAGATTTTATTTATTTATTTGACAGAAATCCCAAGTAGGCAGAGAGGCAGGGGCGATCAGGCTCCCTGCAGAGCAGGGAGCCTGATGCGGGGCTAGATCCCAGGACCCTGAGATCATGACTTGAGCCAAAGGCAGCGGCTCTAACCCACTGAGCCACTCAGGCGCTCCTAAACATTAATTTTTTAAAACCAAAGCAGATGCGGGGCACCTGGCTACCTCGGTTGGTGGAGTGTGCGACTCTTGATCTCGGGGTTGTGAGTTTCAGCCCCACACTGGGTATGGATATTACTTAAAATAAAATCTTAAAAACAAACAAACGAAAAGACAATCCAAAGCAGCCTCAGCTGCTTTCCTATGAACAGAACCACCCTCAAGGGCAACATAAAACTCACATTGACCCTGACTGGCCATCACTTGGTTCCACGGTGCCCTGCCAGTACCCCCATGCCCAGGAAGGCTGGCAGAAGCCACACGCACAGTGCCTTCTGTGTGAGTGAGACGAAGCCGAGCCCTCCGGGTGGAAGCCAGTTGCTGAGCGGAGATGGGCTGCATCGGGCCCCGCTCAGCCCACGAGCCAGCTCTCCTTGGGCGTGGTCTAACCCGCACAACCACATCTGCGGCCCCTGGCCAGCTGCAGATCTCCCAGCCTGTGTACCCTCTCGTAAACTAGACTAACCCGTTGGGTTATCTTGGCTTCTGTGCCGCATATTGCCTTCAAGACCTTGGGCAATTACTCAACTACTATCGACCTCAGTTTGCCCACCTGTGAAATGGGGAGAACAGTACAAACGTCAGGAACCCTTACAACAGAGGATCGGATGATCCTGTTGGGCAGGGATGTGAAATCACGACTCTTGACCTTTGTAGAGTACATTGCACCGTGAAGTCCATTCCCATTAGGTGCAGGAACAGCTTCCTAGATGCTCACGTAGTCCTTACTGCAGCCCGCCAGACCCTCACGGCAGCCCCGGATGAAGGCAGGGAGGGGGGCGGCTAGCGCTGCACGCTCGCCCTCGGCCACTGCCCTCCGGCCAGCCCGTGCTGCTTTATCCACCCCCCGTGCTCTGTTGCTTTGCTCCTTGCTGCCTGGACGGCCCCCTCTCACCCACTTTGCCCAGTCCTCGGCCGTTCCGCTTGCTCAGACCCCATCTTCTCACAAGGTCCTGGTGGCATCTCCCCAAATGAGCTTTCCCTCGCTGTCCCACTTTACAGTCTCTCCCGCGTTCACGCGTGCCCCCATTAATGTCAGCTCTACCCACCACCCCCATTCAACCGTGACCTCATCCTCTCCCCAGCCGACAGCCCCAGGGCCCAGCACAGTGCCGGCAACGAAGATCAAATGGAAAGATTTACAAATTATTGTTGCTGAGATCTGCTTCATCATCTCTCCCATGGCCCCAGCCAGAATCCCATGGTCATCCCTCATGTCTCCCTCTTGCTTAAAACCTTCATCCAATCCATCAGGAACCACCTGTTCCAGCTCCTAACATTCCTCTCTGGAATAGTCGCATATCTTCCCCTCCCTCCCTGCCCACCCCCCCACATTGTGCCATCATCTCTGTGGACCACTGTCACAGCCCCCTAACTGGTAGCCTCTTCTGGTCCTCCAATCCATTTTTCAAACAGAAACCAGGAATGACCTTTCCAAAAAGCACCCCCTTCCTCCCCTGCTTGCAACTCTTCATGGCTTCTTGCACGCAGAATGGAGAGTAAAGCCTCTTACATGGCCCTGCGTAGCTGACCAGCCTGCTCCCTCTGCCCTCCCCCCCCCCTGCTCTATGTCCCCTCCAGCCTCCCAGGACTTTGTTCTGTTCCTCACTATGCCCTGCTCCTTTCCATTTCTGGCTTTGCGTGTGCTCTTGTCTCCTCCCGGAACATTCTCTTGCTCCCTCTTGCCCTGGTTAATGTGTACTCGTCTGTCATCTCTCAGCTCACTGGAGCACTTTCCCAGGGAAGCCTTCTGTGACCCCACCGAAGGGACCAGGTCGCCAGCTGCAGGCTCTCCTAGTCCCCGGCCCTCCCCTACCCCTTAACACAGCTCATTATTTGCATTCTTCTGGATTAATGTTTCCCCTCCTGGACTAAAGCATTCAGAGGGCAGGACCAGACTGCCTTTGCATATCACTGTATTGTCTGTTCCTAAAACAAAGGGAAGGACCCAACTAAATGCTTGTCGAATGAATGAATAAAAGAGACTTTCTGTGCCAGGCTCTGTTCTATCTGCAAAATTTAATGTTCCAAGCTTACATGAGCCATCCTAAGTCTTAGGAACTTAATTTTCTGCCCTTCCTCCTGTTACCATGGAGACAGGCAATGCCTCCCGGGTTCACACACACTGGCCTTGGATCTATGCTTTATCAGAGTCTGGAAGCAGGATTATCGAGCCCTGCCCAAGACTAGAGAGAGGGCTTCCTTCCCTCCTGCTGGTTTGTGCCCTTGCACACAATTCTAATTTCATCATCCACCCACATGTTTTTTTTTTTTTTCCCCTAGACTATCTCCTGATGCACATTCAAAGCAACCCAGAGCTCGGGCGGAGCTCCTATAGGAGGGCCCTGTTCAGAAATCAGGCACCTATGGGCCCTGTCCACGAATCCCCTGCCTCTGCAGCTTGGAAATGCCCTGGGAAAGAAAGAAGCTCCTATTTCCTGAGCAGGACCATGTGCCAGGCTCGGGGCCAGGTGCTTTAACATAATCATTTCTTAGAATGTAAAGAGCGGCCTGTTGGGGGGAGAAAGCGCACGGGCCGGGCTGGGGGCCAGAAGAGCTGGGTTTGAATGCCGACCCAACACCTTTCTAGCCCGTGCAATGTCATCATGGGCACACCAGTCTCTACACGTCAGCATCCACAGTCTCTGCAGTGGGGACTACAGTGCTCACTGTTGACGGAGGATTAGTTACGGGTGAGGTTTAGCAGATGTTAGTTCCAAAGAGGGACTGAGGGAATCTAGTCCAATTGCGGTACTCTGCAGATGGGAAACTGGCCCAGGGTGGGCAAGTGACTCTCCCATAGCCACACAGCCCATGGACAGAAGGTCCAGGTCTAAAACACAGGCCTCTCAACATCTTAGTGGTTGGGTGGGAGGGGATGGAGCAAATTCACTTGAAGCAAAGATGCGCAGGAGGGGCTGAGCCAAGGCCCAGGCCGACTGCCCCTCAGGGGCCCTGGCGGCAGGTTGGGGAGACAGTGGACCGGGCACATTTTTGACGGCTTTGCTCTCCTCCTGTCTGCCCCGTGGGCCTCACACAGGAGCTGTTCCCAGACAGAAGCAAAGCTTTCATGGCGGTACAGGAAATGCAGCTACTAGAGGGAGTTGCCAAGAAACCATTTCTGAAAGGCTCATTATTCTTATTAAAAATCTGCAGGAGACAAGGCATTCTCGAGACAAGGGCTCCTCCTGCCTCTCCCCCCGGGCAGACTCCACAGCAGCCTCTGTTTTACAATGACCATGGTTTTCAGTAGTGACTCGCCTCTCCTGCTGGCCCATGGACTGTTTTGCTCGTCTTCTCATCACCAGAATCTGGGGTCTGACTCAGTAGCACCTGCAGGGATCTGTGTGAGTAACGAATTGCTGGGGTATAGCTTTTTCTCTTTAGTCTATTTTTTTTTTTTTCTCTTTTATCCATTCATTGGACAAGGTCGGCTGAGGCTCCCACTCCGGGTTTGGTCCTGTGCTGGGGGCACAGGAGTGAATGACTCCGGGGCCCATGAGGAGCCCCCCGTGCAGAGCCGGGGACAGACGCATGGGCACAGCACCCCCACCAGGCCTGACGCATCAGCCCGTGTCTCTGAACCAGAGAGGCGCAAAGGTCCCTTTGCTAGGGAAGTCCTCCCTCCCCGCTCTATGAAAGCACAATCCCACCTCAGCCAAATCAAAGGTGGCCAGGGATGGAAGGACAGACCTGAGTCATCGAACCGAGGAGGCTCCACTCCCTCCCACTCCTGCCCCCTCCCGGTTCCGTGCTGGGGTGTAGCCCTTTCCGGGCAGCCATGCTGCCCGCTCCCAGCCCGCCTTGCAGATATCTGAAAGGGGCAGCGGTTGTGTCCCCCTTCCTGGATTCTCTGGGCAGCAGACACCTGACCGCAGCTCAGATGTTTGGTTTCCAGAGTCCCCCTGTCTCTATTGCTCCCCTCACAACACATCTAGGTTGGCTCCCTGCCCCTTGGCAAGTGTGGCCCCCGGAGCTGACAGTGAGGTCTCCAGGCAGCACGCAGCGCCTCTGGAGTCGGCAGCTCTGTCCCTAGAGCTCTGGGCTTCCTCTCAGCCACGCCCGCACTGCTGCCCAGCACCCCTCCCCGGCTGTCTGTAAGCCCCTCTCCTCAGCAAGTAGAGATTCGGTTCCAGAGCCCTTTCATCCGTGAGACCCTCCACCTGCAGGGCTCAGCCCTCCTCCTGTGTTCCCGCAGAGCTCTCCAGACGGGGGCTAGACGGCGGTCTGCTTCGCCTCTCTATCCCCCCCACCCCCGCCCCGATCTCCTGCCCTCCCCCTCCCTCCCTCCTTCCTTGAACATTTAGTAAGTGCCTACTACGTGCTGAGTCGCTGAACAGAGTGGAGAAGCAGAGAGCTCTGGCACGGGGTGGGCACACAGTAGGTGTGAGAAGCTGTAAACATAACTCATACAAGCTCAACGTCCAGCAGCCACGGCTACCTGACACACAAATCCTGTCCTCTTTTTAACCGTGTTCGCACCTTTGGGTCCTTCCAAATGTAACCTCTCCTGATGTGGCACACTGTATTCTCATGGCAGCCCTGCGGGCCCGGCAGGAGGGAGGGGTGCCGGCGTGTCACCTGCACCCCTCATTTTCCAGCCCTGGGTGGAAATGAGGCCCAGAAAGGGGGAAACGAGTGGCCCAAGGTCACAGAGCGAGTTTGTGGCGATGTCAAGACTTTAACCATGGAGGACAGACTTACGTCAAGCTCTTTCCTCTCTACCACAATATCCCTGGGGGATGGGACTTCAACGAGAGAGATTCCAAATTCCTCCACGCAGATCTGGACGGCGTCTGGCTTGAGATGACCCTGACCGGTTCTGCCCGGTGCAGGAGGCTAGAGCCGCGGACCTCTGCAGGTCCCCAGCTCTAAGCTCCCAACTGCCTCTCCGGAGAGATTCACCTGTCTGGGGGCCACCCCCAGCAACCGGGCCCCCTTCACCTCGGCCCTTCCGGTGTCCACTACACAATGACTCCCCCGGCTTCCCAGCTGGTATCCGGCCCACCGTGTGAAGAAGATAGTCCCAGACAGCAGCGGTATCCTGGTCTGAGAGCGCCCACCGACGCGCATGCGTGTAAGCCCTGTACAGCCGCCCATCGGTCTAGCAGTCTACAGCCCTCCCCACCCCGAGTGCACCCAGGTGTGGCACATCAGCACAGGGGGAATGGCCGGGGACCACAGCTAGGAAAAAGGCGGACACCACAAGGCTTCATTCTGGGCGGGGACGGGGGTCGCGGGGCAGAAGGTGGGCAGGGATAGCGCCTGTGCGGATCAAACAGCATCTGAGACCTTCCCCTGACTCAGTACCCCACAGACGAGGAAAGTACCTAGAGCCCTTGAAGGATTCAGAGCAGGGACGGGACAAAGAGGCCGCTATTTTAGGAGGAGGCACAACCTCTTCACAAGCAAAATCCTAGAGATGGTCCCACGTGCAGGACAGAGTGCGTTTTCGCGACCCAAACTTGGCTTCAGGTCCTGGCCCGCTCCTTACAAGTTGTGTGACTTTGCCATTTAATCGCTAAGCCTTGATTTCTTTATCTGTAAAGACCTCCGAACTCTCTAGCCCTGCGTGAGGGTTCAGTGAGGATGAGGGCGCGAAGGCCAGATAAACGCTGCTTCCCTTCCCCAGGGCCGTGCGGGCTCTGCGTTCTGCCTGCGTGGAACCACAGACCGGGGCAGATTGCTGGTTCAGAGCCGCCGCCGCCGCTCCAGGCTCCCTGCAGCAGATGCGTTCTTGCGAAGCGCGGGGACACGATCACACTAGGGTTTCTGCCCTGCCTTGTTGCTGTTTTCCCTTTTGCTGTTAAAATAGCTTTTCTAGATATAACCTGCTAAGAAAAACTAAATAGACTCCCCATTATATAATAAGAATTTCCAAACTGCGTCCTTGGTTGTTTTAATGCTGAGAAGGCAAAGGCAAGGGCAGCATGGACTGTCTCAGTGGGCTGCCAAGAAGATGATAATCCGGCTAATGACCCTTTAAAAAAAAAAAAAAAAGTAAAGTGCTGAACTGAGGCAACCAGACAGAAGAGGCTCAGTTCTGGTCTAGCTCTGTGCTCCCGGGAACTTGCAAATCAATTTTTGTCCTTTCTTTCCACCCGACCTAAAGCAAAGGATGGGATCCGGAGTAATTAATCACAATTGGTTTCATGTGTCCAGAGGGGCTCAATTAAAACGAACGTGTAGTTGCAGAAATGGAATCTGACCCTGGTGATTACAGGGTGTGCACAGAGCGAGAGGAGGGGCTGGAGAAGGGCTGGGGGGGCGATCAGCAAAACCACCCACGGAGTGAACTATTGACAGGGGCGTTCCCCTTTGCAAGTGACGGTGGGTTTTCACACACACCTTCATGGGGCCCCAGACAGAAGACCCTGCGGATCAGAAGTGTATCGCCGGCTTGCAGAACACTTAGCACCTGCTATCCTAAACTCTGGAATCAAAAGATTCAAATCATACTATGTCCGTTGCTGACCTAACTTCTACTTCCTGGATTTGGCAACCAAACAGATTTGGAGAGTGATAGATACTTGTATTACTGTTATCGCTTTGGGGCTCAGAGAGATTAAGAGACTCGGCCAAGGTCACACAGCTAGTAAAGAGTAGAGCTTGGATTTAAAACAGGCCCGTTGGCTCTAATTCCCAGGCCTTCCTCTTAGGAGATCTCCCCAGGGGGAGGCCTCTCTGTCATCATGAAGTTAGGTGATCTGCACTGGGCAGGGGGTAGGATTGGCCAATCTCAAGAGCAGAGGCAGGCTGGCCATTATAAAACCAGCCGCTGACTGCTCTGTGCTCTGTTCCATGTCCTCTCCTGAAACCACCCCTTTCCTGTGAGCAGAGATAGTTATTAGGCAGGATAAAACCTTGTGGTGGCGCCGTGGTGAACATGGAGGCAGATGGTGAATATCGTCACTCGTTCACTCACTCATTATTCACTCAACAAATGATTTAGAAGACATTCTCCGAGGTGGACACTGGGCCAGCAGCGGGGGCTACAGAGGTGAACAGAAGGCCCCGGTCTAGCGGGGGGACACGCACACGAGCAGGTGGCACAGTCTACGTGGTGAGTTCTGTGATGAAGACACACACAGGGAGCATCTTACCCAGCCTGGGAGGTGCGGGAAGGGCTTCCCGGAGCGGTCCCCTGAGCAGAGTCTCGCAGGATGAGTTAGCCGGGTGGAGAAGCAGGAGGAGGGCAATCGAAGCAGGTGGGGCGGCGGGGGGAAGGCATGGAGGTGAGAAGCAGCATGGCGCGCCGGGAGGACAAGAAGCTTCTGTGGGCCACAAGGAGCCCACGGATGGTTGAAGGCAGGGGGTGACATGGGCGGGTCTGCATGTTCTAAAGATCCCTCTGGCGGCTTAAACCAGTAGCAGTGGCAGGAATTTATTTACCGCGGCATGTGAGGCTCCCAGGGCCCCGGGTAAGATGTCTGGGTTGGGATAGTTATAGATAAGGTCAAGTTAACCAGCGATTTGGGACCATTTATATGAGGACAAGGGACAGAGAGTTGAGCTCAGTTCTACCGTTTGAAGTAAAAAGCACAACATGGTGGTCTCTGATCCGGTGCCTCAGGAAAGGGACGCCAGGTTTATCTTGGTATCTCCAGTGCCAAACAGATTTCTTATGAATGAAAAAATCTGTTGGATCATTCTGAGTTCAATAACCATGCATTTTAGTTACCCAGTTAATTTAGTCCCCAAAGGAGAAAACCCGTATGTGCAGCTGAGACCGCTGGTCAATTCGGTCAGGATGTTTGAGCCAGTTGTGTGTGAGACCTGATCAAATTCTTAGTTCCCCCCATTTGTATCTGGGTCCCCTGACTCAGAGAAGATCCCAGGTAAGCCTGCTGGAGGGCCTGCCGAGGCCGGACCAGACTATGGCCCTGTGAGGTGTGGGTGTAGTTTTAGCGAAGAGTCCAGCTTGTCTGAAGCCTGACCCACCTCAGGCCAACCCCGGCCTCCCTCACATGAGGGAGGGAAGCAGTGCAGGCTGCCGAGCGGAAGACCCAGGCTCCACGCAGGCTCCCTCCTCTCTGAGCTTCCCTTCTCTGCCTGTTCCCCGGGCGCCCACCCGCTCCACATGAGGAGGGCTCGATGGAATGGCACAGGAAGAAACGCTTTGTGGGCGGTCAATAAACGTAAGTTGTTAAAATGTTATTGCTTAGGTCTGTGTACTCGAGGTGACTCAATAGCTAGAATTCTTTAAAAGTCTTCTTCTCAGAGGGTTTGCCTCAGTCAGACTCAGGAATTGTCCGAGGTGACCTAGCGTGAACTATTAGGAAGATCGTGAACACAGACTCTTCAAGCTCTGTGAAAGGAAGGGGGAAATGACCTGTATTTAGTGTCCCTTGTGGGTTACCTATAGCCATCGTGCCATTTCACCCTCGGTCCCCTCCCCTGAGGTGGGGCTCAGTGTCCCCATCCTCAGAGGGGACACAAGGCTGACGGTGCTAAGGGAATGACACAGGGTTGCACAGTCGGCAACGGGGCCATCCGTGAACACCGTAAAGGCCTTGCAGGCTGCCCGTGCTGACTGGTTCCCTCGATGACGTGTGTGACGATGGCGGTTCCGTCATCACAGCTGCCCTGGGATGGTCTAGGGTCCTGGGCATCTGCACAGCAGAGGGTGGCGCAATGGGGGCGGCTTGGGCTATGTGCCTGCCTCTGTAAGAGGGGAGGCTAAGGAAGGTTTCATTCCATTCCTTCGAGACCGCTGCCTCTCCTGGCTCAGGTGAGGCCGGGGTAGGGCCCCCCCCTTAACTGCAGACGGTCCACAGGCTACACGCTGAAAGGAACCTCTGTACCCGTGGTCTTGAAAATGTAAGCTGCTTTGAGACATTTTAGCAGTAAAACGACCTTGAAACCACGATGACACGTTAAGGGGGTTCACAGCCTTTGTGAAGTGGGACTTAACACTCCCCAAATCTAGGGGAAGCAGGTTATAAATTTTTAAACCCTAGCAGAAAACAAAACAGGGAAGGGTTTCCCAAGAACACACAAACTGAACGGAGGAATGACAATATGCTCATAACTAATTTTAGCAATAACGACCTATTTTAAAACCAGAGGGCTGGTTTTAATTTTGTTAGCTGTTTTGGGGAGGCGACACCAGTAATGAGTTATAGATTTGTCTCCTGGGCTTGGGGCAGCATCAGGGAGCGTGGAGAGGCCGAAGCTTGGGGTGAGGCCCGAGGGCCGGTCATGCAGATAAAGCTGGCAAGGCTCTCTCCCCACCTTCCTGTCTCCTTCCTTGCCGGCTCCTTGCCCTCTCTCTGGTTCTGAGTACATCTCACCTTCTCCCAGCTTATCACCCGTGTCCTCATGTTTGTGTTTTTCTGTGGGTCTTTTTCCCTCTCTGTCTCTATTTCTACCTCTTTGTTTTCTCCCCTCTTCCTTTCTACTTCTCTCAATCCCTGGTTTTGATCAAGACAATTTTTAACTGATTGCACAAGAGCTGAGTAATATAGACCTTTATGTATTTGCAGAAATTTGTGTTCTCTGCCTTATACAAAAACAGGCAGGTGGGTGGAATGTTTCCTATTCATCTGGAAAACAAGTACAGAGTGGGTTTTCATATACACGATCCTTGATTGAGTCCCACCATGGCTTCTCCCCCAAACCCAGAAATTGGGGACCAGCAGTAGAATAAAAGTCCCAGCCTAGAGCTCCTAGCCTAAAGCAAGAGAGGACCTGTGGTTGTTGCCCGACATGTAGGTAAGGGCAAGAAGCATGATGGCAGGGAACATGCGAAGGTCGGGGGGGAGGGGTGAAATCTGGGGTGTATGGAATGGAGATCCCAGTCAGTAACCGCCCACTCACATGGCACCATTTTCCATGACGATCTCTGCCACTTTCCAGCCCTTGCCTTGACCCTCCCTGAGTGACCTGCTCCCCCAGGACCTGAGCTCACCTGGTGTTGGACCCCTCCACACCTTTGCTCCTGCAGCTCCTTCTGTGTGGCACGCCTGGGCCACCCCAGACTCTGTTCACCTGGTCATCACCTGCTCATCCATTGACGTTCTCCCTGATCCATGGAACCAGCTAGAACAGGCTCCTCCTTCATGCCCCACAGTGACCAGAGGCGGGGTCTCAGTCCTCCTGGTTCCCTAGTGCCCAGCACAGTGCCTGGCACATAATAGGTATTCAATCAACACATGTTAGTAAAAGGAACAGGGACTCCATACCAAAAGTCTATCATCCTTTGTCTCCCACTTTAGCAGAAGGCTATCCAAGCGGTTAAACCCAGCCCTAGCCCTGAGATTCCCTCCCAGGTCTGCTGTCCTGCCTGTAGGCCTGCCCCACGTGCCCTGCATACCCACAACCCACCCATTCTCCAAGGTTCTCTCCCCAGCGCAGCCTTCTGACACCCCACCCTGGGAGGAAGATACCAGTTCCTTCATTCGAGCAACCTGCCCCCTGGTCTGTTGTTATGTTACTTGGACCTCTCTTCTGGCTCTTTCCACTCCCCCATGTTAGGCACACACGAGACTTTTCCCCGAACCCACACAGCGAGCTAGCCCCGGAGGGTGGAACCTTCATCATGACCAGATTAAACGAGCCAGTGAAGGCATCTCAGCCATCCCCTGGGAGGAGAAAAAGCCAGAACCGTCAGTCCTGCAGGGTGACGGGAAGTGGGTGCGGATCAGGGCCCAGCCTCCCAGCGTGGCGACGCGGTCCTGGGCGCAGGTGGTCACTCGTCCCCAGCAACATGGGATCAAAACGTTACACTACCTTGTAGGCCAGTGGGTCTCTCGGTCCATCTTCGCCTTTCCCAACACTTAGCTCTGACTGCTTGCAATTAGAATCTGAGAGGCAATCTAAAAGAGTCAAGCTGCATTAGGGAGAACCCCAGAAAAACTGCAGGGCACAGCTCATCTCGTGGGGAGTAGTTCGAAAGGCAAAGGTTGGCTCCTTCACCTACTCAGCTGGGCCTTACCGAGGAAATAAGATCAAGAAAGTGGTGTTCGTCTTTAGCATTTATTTATACTTGGAAAAAAAAAACTGTTTGTTTGTTTCTGAGCAAGCACAGACCACAAGCACGTCACAATCAATTGGCTATACATGAATATTTTTTGTTATTTTCTTACTAACAGCAGGAATGAAATAGCACCAAGAGAGGTGTGCGCTACACATTACATAGACAATCTGTGGTATGCAACAAAACCCAGGCCACAAAATCGTAATTAGACACTTCCTGTCTGCCTTGGAGAGGCAAAGGTAGAACGGACCGGTTGGAAACACCAGCAGATAACAAAAAACTTGGGGGAGCCGATGCACAGCCTTAGGGATTATTTTTGCAGGCAAGCAAAGCAGACACTAGGAAAGCCTGAGGCCTTGCTCTCTTGCCAGGGGAGCTCAGGGATCGGTAGGGAGATACACAGAAACGGATAGCCAGGCTTTGGAAGCTTGGTCATCTGCGGAAAGGCAAAACGAAAACACTGTTTGTGAAACCACACTCAGTTTCAGTCCGTATGTTTGAGATGCAGAGTGAGACTGGCTGGGTTTTATTTGTAAACAGTCGAAATCAAAGAAGTTCCTTGCCATGAAGCGACACATTCAAGAGTCAAAGTGAACTAGAAATAAGGATTTTCCCGGTTGCAGGAGTTAAGAAGATAGGGCAGCTGAAGGGTTGAAAGGACATTATACGGGTCACGTCTCCAGCCGTAGGTGAGGCGGGGTTGGAAATTCAGTCCCTGGAGCTGCGACGTGGGTGGGAAACCACAGTTTGGGCGAACAAACTTGAATCGGACACAGAGGTTAAGTTATGGGCACAGGCGTATGCATAGTGCCCAGCATGTCTCGTGAGGGGTCCGGCCCACGGGCATTCAGGATGCGAATGTGGAACGAATGTTCCCCTGTGCATCGTGAACTTTAATTTACTTGATCTGTAAAACATACATGACTGTTCTACAGAGAAATCCAAACTGCAGCTAACGTCAAGACGCCTGACCAATGCCAGACCTTGAGAGAACGAACGTACGTCAGCAAATTCTCTGGGTAAAGTTAAGCTCATGTTGATAGAGCTCTCGGGTTAACATTAAGATTAGCCAGCAAATAGCTAGCATCAGTGCAGGGAGCTGCTCTGGTCATTTCCAGACAGGCGTCGAAAGTTGTGACGCTCGAACACTGAAACTCACTCATATTTTCTACCTTCTTTGAAACTTCACCTCAGTTGCCCGCCCTGAGATAGAAAGGAAGATGACGGTGGGCCCGGCCGAGCGCCTCATTTCTGGGAGTCCCATTCTCTTACCAACTGTGGCCCACAAAGCACACGCTCAACGAATTTGCAAAAGACTTCTCAGTCAGCCCCAGGGTGACGGACAAAATGGTGTCACAGAGACTTTGCGGCTTGAATGGTCAGGACAGGAGAGGACTGGGGGAGGCCCTGCTGCCTCCACACCACAGGGACCGAAAGGGAGCGCCGCGGTGAGGAGCCCGGGAGCCCGCTCACCGCCGCTGTCTTTCCACAGCGGAGGTGTGGCACCGGACCACAGCCCAGCCACGTCACGGTGCCACCAACAGAAAGGACTTTGAGGACAGGAGCAACAAAGCATACCGAGCAATGTACACGTCACAAGGTTTGCAAATGTAATTTTTCCAGTAGGTATCTTGGGTTCGCTCGTGAGCACTAGGGGTCTTTATACAACTCTCTAAAGCCTACAACACAACTCTAGCACAACTAAGGTGCCTCTCGCCGCCCCCAGGGGCGTTGGCCACACAGACACGCGAAACACAATACAGCGAGAACCGCTTTTATTCGTCAGTGAGGTCAGAAAGGCTTGCCAATCACTTAGTAAGGAACTCTCCTAATCTCCAGCTAAGTCACAGACATTTCCACTAACCTGAAGCTCGGCGTCGTCTGTCCTCTCCAAGGAACAGAGCGAACACAGCGTGGGAAGGGAGGGTGAGCGTCGCCATACTGGTCACGTCGACTTCTCACCTTGTGTTTCCAGAAGCAAGGAGGCCACAATCTAAGTACACTACCCCTGCCCCCTGCACTTTCCTCCTCAGTCATCTGCGGCCGGACGTTCTGCAAAGCCGCTAGCACTGGATGGGCTGAGGGGACACAGGGGGGAACAATCCCCTCCCACTGTCGCCATCTCCCTATGATGTCTAGAACGTACCTAAAACTACCTAACCCTCTTACCCTGGCCTGCTTTTAGTCATTAGTGGCCTATCTATTACTTGGCATCCAGTTTCAAGCCCACCGATAGGAAACTAAACACAGTCACACGTTTTTAACAGAAAAGTCTATGAAAAAAATGACTTAACACACACAATTCATCTCATGGACATTAAGGCCAAGGTTTTTTGCTTTTTAAATATCTCCACCAATGCTGTCCATTGCCGAAGCCCCAAAGCGGGCTTCTCTAGCATATGATAACCCTCTGAATTTTGGAAAAGGACACATTTACCTACAGTTCGGATTCGATCACTGACACAGACCTTGGGGAAGAAGACAAGGAGGGCACCCTATGGGCATTCCCCAGCGCCACCGGGAGACTTCCAGCCGCTGGGAAGGGCCTCTGCGTGCCAGGGCCTGCTTCCCTCCCTTGGCAGCCAGCGAGCTGTCTCACCTGCTGTGGGAGGCACAACCAGGGAGCAATGCTTCCCGGGGTTCCTGGTGCTCCGGGAGCCCCACGGCCTGGACCCCTGCGCCGCGCTTAGCCCGGCAAGGTCTCGATTTGGAGAGGAGGCATGCCGCTCGGCCTTCGAGACTGCATTCCTCCATCAAAAGAAACCAAACCGAAGAGCTCCTGGAACACTCAGGACCAAGGCAGATGAGAAACCTCTAAGCAATTTTGTGGCCTTTTTTGTTGGTTGGTTAAAAAAAAAAAAAAAAAGGAAAGGAAAGGAAGAATAAGAGGAAAGTGCAGTGAAATTTACTCTTTAGCCTCAGCCAGTTTATTGTTCATCTCTTTACTTTGCTCCTTGTCTTCGGGTTGGGTGGCACTGGGGCCCTCCGTGCTCTTTTTCTTGGAGGCCCGGCCCGACACCACCTGCTTGTCTTTGGCCTTCCTCGGGGGCTTATGGCTCGCTGAGGTCTTTTTTGGTTTGGAACTCTGAACGCTAGGTTTTTCCACCTGCTCGGAGAGACAGACAGACAGACCGCAAATACAGAAACACAAAAAGGGAGGGAGTGGGAGACAGAAGTTAGAACACATGATTAGCTCAACGGTAACCGTCAAGATGACATTTGAGGGCTTCTAAAGTATTTTCAGTGACACAGGTCATCTGGCTTCAGAACTGGCTGGCCAGGGGTTTTGACTATAGGCGCACGGGCCACACGGGCACCTTGCTGGCTGTCACCACAGAATGACCACGGTGGTGGGTGGCGTTACCATTTCGCGATACGGGCCGCCCCTCCCGGTAGGAAGACTGTACCTCATTGCTCTGTTCAGCTCGGGCTTTAGTCAATGAAATGTGAGCAGAAGGGACAGGGGGCACCTCCAGCGGAAACTGGAGGGCCAGCCCGTGCTTCCCCTGTGCTCTCTTCTGCTCGGCCACGAGACGGGCTCTCCGGCACCCGAGAGCCAGA
Source organism: Procyon lotor (assembly GCA_028646535.1). Taxonomy (NCBI): domain Eukaryota; kingdom Metazoa; phylum Chordata; class Mammalia; order Carnivora; family Procyonidae; genus Procyon; species Procyon lotor. Next base: position 45,479,948 of record CM053613.1, read on the forward strand.
CTGCGGAGGCGGCGAGGCGTAGGGCTGTGGCCACCCATGCCGGACGGGCTTTAATGAGAAATAAACCTTTCTTGATAGAAGATGCAGAGATCCGGGGAGGTATCACCGCCAATAGTATATATATAAAAAAAAAATCCTCCGTTTCTGTCTCCAGGAAGGTGAGCTCATGTGGAGAAATGGGCCAGGCAGTCTCACCCCAGGCCTTCACACTGCTCTCCATCCACGCTTCCTCTCCTGCTGGCTCCCTGCACTGTTTTCCCCGGAGCAGCAGTTCCAGCCCATCTACTCCCCCAGACCCTCGCCTCTAGCTCTGCCCCCTCCCTCCCAGGAGATGGCCCAGCCCTCTCTTTCCGAGAACTCTGGGGCCGCTGTGTATGGTCCCTCGATACGCCCTCTATCTCTGGATTGACATTCCCTCCCTCCTCCCCTTGAGTCCTCTTTTGTGCAAAGCCAGCCCTATGTCCTGGGCCCCACCTTGTCTGCGGAAGAGGGCCAGAGATGCTGTTGGGCCTCACAGGCTAAGTCACTCACTCAGGGAGGTCCAGGGGTTTTCAGTCACCTCTGACCTGCACATCGCGGTTTGCCCGGGAATGAGGGCTTTCATGGAACATGGAACTCTCAGTGCTCCGGGTGGAGGAGTCCAGTCAAGCTGGCTTGGTTCCCTACTTTATCTATAAATCAGTCCTGGGCCAAATAGGAAACTCTACTTAGGTGCAAGACTTTTGGACAAAAGCAGAGGATAGTCTCTCACACTTTTCCTGCTCTTGTAGATAAAGAGGGGACATTTGCACAAACCCACGTGGCTTCACTTCACAGAATCAGCTTTGGCATTTATGGTTCCTGCTTCCAGCTGAGTCTCCAGCTCAGTTCTCCCCCCCATGAGTGTGTCCTGGGATGCAAATAAGGCAAAGAAGTCTTATTATATGGAACTCCTGAATCCACTGGAAGTTACTTAGAAATGTAAATCATTCACAAGCTGTCTATTATGGTAACAAATTACCCGGAATACATCTGGCAGCTGAAGAGACAGGTGCTCTGAGCCGATGGTGCCTAGTGTTTATGGAGGAAAAGGATAAAAAGGAGTGAGGAAGTGTCCACGGGTTGGAGCTGAGGGTGCTGCCAGGCGCAGGGTAGGAGGAAGCCAGCGAGATACCTCCAATGCCACAAAAGCAGTTGTTTTAAAAAGGAGGGATTGAGGGCTCAGGTGAGGTTCTTTGCCACTTTTTGGGGGTGGGTGTTCTTAAAATCTAGAAGCTAGTTCTCTGAAAACCAGCCAGTCCTCAAGCTGTTTTATTTTAGGCCCTTTCCTTTTTAACGTTCCCTTTGAATTTAGGGAAGGTTCCTGTTCCCTGGTCTCTGTGCTACCAAGAAGAGGAGGGCTTTCCCAGGAGCCCTTGCGGGCGGGGCCAGGTGGGCAACAGCCCCGCCCTCACACTTTGCTGCCGTTAACCCCTTGGTTCTAGGTTGTGCTGAGGGGTTCCCCAGAAGATCTAGCTCACCTTTGGGGGTTCCTTGAAAGGTTCGCTGTAGAGGCTGCGTATTCTTCTGCGATCGATGACCTTATTGTCCGCTGGTGTGGGCTTGTTGGCCTCCCCTTTGAACTGGGCACTGTAGCTGGTCTCATGAGCCATCTTATCGTCTGGGGGCTTGTACTGGGGCCTGGCTTTTATCGGTTTCACAGGCTTGATGTCCGTCCACGCTCTGAATTCGTTTCTGTGAATCAAAGAAAGCATAAGCGATATGAAACACTGTCTGCCCGGACGCAGTGCTCCTCGCACAGGGCTGCAAACACAGCGGAGCTCTCGGCCGGGGCTCACTGTTGACGGAGGGGTGGCTCGACAGTGAACTTCCCTGTCTCTTCATGGGGAAGTGTGTGGTTTCCTTCCTGCCACGTGGGTGCAGGCTGCAGCAGTAGCCCCTGTAGGAAGACGGAGCTCGGGATCCCGGCTACCACTGTGTGATCACTGAGGGGCGATTCTAATCTCTGGGCCTCGTTTTTGCACTCTCTCAAATGAGGCTGAAAAATCTCAATCCATTCCGTCATCCATGGGTCCAACCTCTATGACTGAATGCCTGCTGCGCGTGAGGTCGAGTGTGCGAATGAGACGCGTTGGACGGTGTGCCTCGTATGCCACGGCCAAGGACAAATGCCCCTCCCCCGCCTCGTCATAATGGAGACCCTTTGTCCTTAAGGACAATTCCTCCCCCTGATGGCAGAGGGCTTGCTTCTTATGCTGCCAGAAATTTAACAGTCTTAATTCCTGTAGATGAAAATATTCACGCGATGTCTAAATGCTTACAGGTCACAAATAAGCACACAATGTGGAGGTGACTGTTAGGACAGGTGTCGTGGTGAGTATGTGCAGGAGAGTCGTCACGTGCTCTGGTGTGAATGGCTATCGGGCCCCGAGCCTTTAATGACTCCCATTGGCTGCTCTTTTCTGAGTCGGCGTGTCATGTTCTTATTGTGGATCTTATTGATCCACAAGGATCTTGTGGGTTCTAACCAGCTGTTTCTGATCTGTTCCAGGACTGGAGACTAGATGGGGACAAGGTCCGAAGCAGGGTCAAGTGCATGGGGCTCCTTCTAGAGGCCACGGGGCCATCCTATTTGTTGAGTGCGTGGCATTTGATGGATCTGTCCTCATCTGGGGCCACGGAAAGCTGTGCCTCGGGCAAGGAAGAGGTGGATGTGAATCACTGTGGCTGGGTTCTTCCAGCGCCCTCGTCACCCTCACTGCTAAGACCCTCCTTCGGGGCTCAGAGACGAGTGGCACAAACAGGAGGCCACAGGGGATGACAGAAAGAGCTGAGGCTGTGAGAGTCCCGCGGCCCCACCTCTAACGAGCTGTGGAGCAGGCCTCTCCCCTCTCTGAGCCTCGGTTTCCACGGCTGTCAAAGAAACACTCAGACCAGACAATGCTCCTATCATATGTCCTTCTAGTTCAGAGGTTCTCTGAGTTGATCAAGCTGGTTTGGATAACACTGAGCCCCTTGCTGGTCATTTGACCTCCTGAGGGGAATTGGCTCATTTGTGAGCAGAGAGACCACAGTTTCTTAAGAGACTATTCCCCAAGTTTCAGACTCACCTTTCCTGTGTATCTTGGATGCCCACCTAGGGGCCCCACCAACTCAAACTCCACGTCCCTAGAACCAAAGCGTCTTGTCTCCCCTGCTGAATTGTCTTCATTCCCTCATCATTCAATTTCTTTCTCTCACTCATTCATTCGCGACACATGTACTGAGTGCCTACAGGGTCTCTGGTAGGATGCTGAGCTCTGTGGAGCCCAAACGGAGTAGGAAGAGGCCCTGGGCGCAAGGTGTGGGAGGCAGAGGGACTGAGGTTAGTCCAGGACGGTAAGAAGAGAGCCATGAAAGAATGGGGAGTGGGGAACACAGCCTATGCCAGCCTGGAAGCGAGTCGGGGATGTGGGTTCTGGAGTGGAAGTAGAGACGGGATGGGGAGCTGGCCAGGGTTCCAACCCTAAGAGGCTGCTGAGACGCGGCCCTCTGCACGCAGTTCGGGTGGCTGGGCCGAAGCTTGTGGGCAAGAGCACAGGAGGCTGGACAGATCGTGAGGTCCTGCCAGGCATGCTGAGGGGATGGTCTGGACTGTGATGAGGAGCTGCCAAATGATCGTGGCCAGATTAATTTGGGGAGAGAGAACTCTGGCAGCAGGGTGAATGGCGCACAGACGGGGCGAGGTGAGTCGGGAGGCCAGGCAGGAGACTGTGCAGTGAGCCTGGAGGAAGACAGAGGCCTGAACCAGGACAGTAGCAGTGGGGACGGAGAGTGGCTCTGAGTCAAGAGGGAAGTGGGCAGGACCTGAGAGCGACTGAGCCACGGGAGGCCAGGGTCAGAGGGGAATCTGGAGAGATCCAGGATTTGGGTTTGTCGGTGGCAGCGCTACCCACCGAGTTGGAGAACGTGGGAGAAGGGGACTTGGAGGGGACTTGAGACCCTCCTGATTCTGTTAATGGCACCCATCTGCCCCCTGCTCAATACTACGTTCTGCCCTTTCCTGTGCTCTCCTCCACCCTTTTATACTTGCACGGGTTCAACCAGCTACTTCAACTTGACTTCTGAGCCATTTTGGGCTGGCTTGGGTCACACTGGGGGCTGTGGCCACCAGGACCCGCCTAAGGCTCCAGGCCCCCCTCCTTCCTCCATCCTTAGTGTTGCTAAAGCCCCTTATGCGTGGCTTACTGGTAATGACCTGGTTCCTGAATATACGAGAGCAGAACCCTGAGTTCTCTGCCCCTGCCCCTGCCTGCCTCCGGAATTAGGAGGTCTACACTGGCCCTGAGAACTCTTTCTGGATCATCTCTCCCAGGCCAGCCTCTGCAGCTTTCTGCCTCTCTGTCCTGGCTTCTGGGCTGGCAGGCGTGTCACAGTGAGCATTATCCACGGGACCTGTCCTCGGGGGAGCAGTCCGGGGACCCCGATCTTAAACAACTGATCTTCATATGAGGCCGCGAAGTGAGTCCCATGATAAGTTCACTCCAATTAGGACAGACAGTTCGGGTGAAACCCAAATTCTGCTACTTAGAACTTTCTTCGGACTCTCCACAAAACCTTCCCCAGCCACAAGCCGTAACTGAGCATATGTCACAAAAATAGGATCAGCTACCATAAGGCCAAAGAGCTGGCAAAGAAGCAGGGCTGAACTACGAGCCCGGGTCCACGAGGCCCCACGGCCACATCCTTCCCCTGCACTTCCCCAACGTGTCGGCACCGCTGTGTGTTTGGCCCGTTCTCACTGGAGGGGCCCGTGCGGGCTCAGGGCTGCGGGGCGCAACGCCGTGGAGGGTTTAGGTGACACGGCTGCACGAGATGACCCCCGAGCTCCTCCAGCCCTGAGATGCTCCTCCCAGAGCAGCGTGGGCCAGGAATCTCAGACACTACAGAGCCTCTTGCCACCAGTCCGTGGTCCCCTGTACCCATGGACTCCCCTGTCCGTGCTGCCAGATTTCAGCTCGACGGTTCATTCCTTTGTTCATTTGGCATTTGCCAAACACCAGCCATGGGTGGGGCGTGCGGCCCACGGGGCGTGCGACCCAGTGGCTGAGGTGGCTACAGCTTAGTAGGTCAGGATCTGTCCGTGTGTGACCCTAAGCAACTGGAACGGAGGGACAGAGGGAAAAGGATGCTTAATTCTGTAGGGGGACACTAAAGGATGGGGACAGAGAAGTGGACAAAGGGAATTCAGGCGGCGCTCTGAATCCGTGGGGCAGGTTCAGAAAGCAGGTAGTTTCTCTTGAGAGCCTACCTCAACACACACTGCTCAGAGTGTGTGTTGGGGGGGGTTCTTGGAAGGATGTCCAGGTGACCGGGGTGGGTGGGGGCTGGGGCCAGGCTTATGGCGCCTGGAACGCTGTGTTTACGTGATTGCGGTCGGCCTGGGGAGCCACTGAACATTTCTGAGCGAGGCAGCACTATCCCTCCATTGACGATGTCCTCCTCTCAGACTGCCCCACTTTTTTTTATTCTTTAAGGCCCAGCTCAAGGCTCTCCTCTTCCAGGACCCCCTCCTGGATTTCTCAGCCCAAAGTTTCCTCTCTCTTGCCTCCTGGATGCTTTCCTACCTTGTCCAACTTTGTGGTGCCCCGTGCAGTTTCATGTTGCTCTTTAATTATTTCATGAGTTGACTTTACCTCTCCTGAGGGATGAGATACATAACAGAAAATTCCAGATGGAACCCTACTTTTGAGTCCAACCTCATCTGCAGGGCTGTGAAGGGATATCCTTTAACTTACAGCGTCAAACCGCAGGCTAGGGGCAGAGCTGGGTGAGGACCCCACCGGTCTCCACCTGCCCCGCCAGGCCCCGTCCCTCACCCAGAGCCATGGTCCATATCTTTCTCACATTTTTCATGGGATTTAAGGGCTTGGCATTGAGTGACTATTTCACGGAAGTAGCTATTCTTCAATCTCCTTTCTGGGTCCTTTCTTCTTGTAGGGAAGAGTTGCTCTTACTAAAGCAAGCATCCGATGTCTCCCAAGCTTTCGTAAAATCCATCCTACCCTGATTGACAGGAGGCTCCTCAGAGCCCCCGGTGAGTGAAGCCGCCACGGTGGTAAAGGGCTGGGAGCAGGAAGGAAGCCCTGAGAATCAGGGGGCAGGTAAGGCAAGGAAAAGTTTGGTAACACTTCCCAATGCCCACTTTCTTTAGGCTGAGCTCTCCATGAACCTAGCCTTAGTTTACCCTTTCATCATCCCTGTGAGGTCACTGTTATTATTAACCGCACGGTATATATGAGGAACCTGAGTACAGCTAGGTGAAGAGCCAAGCCAGTAAGCCGTTATTGGATCGTGAGTCCGACTCAAAGCCCCTGGCCCTTCCGCCGTCCCACATCTGGGGGGTGACTGTGTAACCCATGTGCAAGTTTGGCTCCAGGCAGCAGTCACAGGACAGCACTTCCCTTCAGCCAGGATGGGTGCCCCAGAGTGAGTCCCTGAGCATACAGGGAGGGGCCCATATCTGCAGGCTGCTGCCCCTGGCAACCCAGAGAGCCTCCCCATGCCATGGCTCCTCCTGGATCATGATCCGGGGAAGCCAAGGGGACGGGATTTCCAACTGCATTGCCAAGGGCCCACAGTCCCCTCCACAGCAGATCATTCGAGGCTCCATGTGGGACTTCCCTCCTGCACGATCCCTGCAGGGGCCGAGCAGCGTTTGGGACTATGATGGCCCTCTGTGGGTGGGTAAACCACACAGAGAAGTAGGCTCAATCAGAATGTTCAGGTCTGGGTTTAACGGACTCCTCTGATGGCTCCTGCGTGCTGGAAAAATCAATGGAGAAAAACCTGGGCCGGCCTCCAAGCCCCATCCAGGAACGGTAGAGGCAGGCCCGGGGTGAGCCACCTCACAGAGACTTGGTAGACAAGATGTTCCTAGGCTTCCCCGGGGGGCCTTTAGACAGGTGCATTCTTGCATTGCGAGCAGCTGCTAGAGCAGTTTGCTGGCCAGGCAAAGTTTCAAAGGAGGCAACAAACACCCCCCTGCGCCATCTCACCTCAGCCCTCAAGCCTCCCCTCCCGGGACCGTGGCCTCAGGACCCCAGCACCAGAGTCCCGGGCCCCCGCCCCTCCCTCTGATTCAGCGGCTCGGGCTCCAGCAGAGATCTTCCTCCAGCTCGCCCTGCTATACACCACAGCAGATCCCAGTCGCTACAGGACTGGCTGCGGTCCACGCCAAGGCCCCCTCTAGTTTCCTCACGCTGCTGCTCCTCAGAACGACGTGCCCTGTGACTCAGCCCCCGGTCACCCTTCCGGCCTTACTCTTCATCTTCACCAGCCACCCCATTGTCAGTCAGTGAGCCCCTGCTGGGCGCCAGGCCTGGCGCAAAGCTCTTTAAATGCATCGTCTGCTGTAACGCCCACAATGCCGGAGCTGCAGTTATGCGGTCGACTTGGCCGGTGACAACACCACGGCCGGTCCCCGCAAACCTGCTGCACTGCCCCTCAACCGAACTTTCGCCCTTGCTGTTCCCGTCCCCAGCATGCTCTTCCCTCCATACCCCCGGCTACTGAAACACCACATGACGGTCCTTGCCAGGCTCCAGTGCTCCCCCTGGACGCCACCTCCCCGCCAGAGGGCCTTCACCAGTCCCACGGCTGGGCTGCATGGGGCTCGTTCTGTGACCTTCGTCCCTCGGTAGCACTCACTGAGCTCTGTGTCATTGTCGAGGATCAGGACGGTCCTTCTGCATGTATGCAATGCTCACGGAGCCTGGGCCAGCGATTCAAAATGCAGGCTCCACCTCTCTCGCCCACGGGAACGGCTGCCCCGGCTGGCGAGAGCGCACAAGGTTTCGACCCAAGCATTTCTGGCACCCGTATCACTTCTCACCGTACGTCCACAAACTCTTGCACCCTCCTCCCTTAGGTGGTAACTTCGTTCCACTTCCCTTGAAAGTGACGGGACTCTGTGACTCCCTTCCAACAAACAGAATGCGGCGGAGGCGGCGGTATGGAGTTTTGGAGGCTGGGCCGTTACAGACCTCGCCAAGCTGCCAGTTGGCTTGCTTTTTTTTTTTTTTTTTCC
>CM053613.1:45488494-45509282 GCA_028646535.1 Procyon lotor
TGTATATCAAAAGCTTCAATAGTTGATTTATATGCTTGATCTAATTTAATCTTAAGCCAACCAACCATTCGAGGTAGAAGTTATTATTCCTATTTTAGAGATCAGAACACGGAGGCTCAGAGAGGTAAAGTGGCCTGTCTAAAGCCATAGAGCTGGCAAGTGGCAGTACAGTGCCCAAACTCACGAGGACTCCAAATCTGGATCTTTCCACAGTGTCTTTGCCTGGGACTCTAGCAGGTCAGCCTATGCTGAGCAAAGTGGTTCCCAGGATGAGATTTTTTTTTTTTTGCATCCTCAAATCATAAGTACATTTCTTCTGAATCAATTCTCTTCTCAGGTGAGCAATAAAGATTCCACTACAAAGGATAAAAGGCTTTGCTCTAAATACTGACACAAAATGTAATTTTTTTCTTTTTGAGATCAAAGAGATTGGAAAGCAGTTTATTCCATAGCTGCCATTACATGACTGTTTGTCAAAGGATTAACATAAACTGCAGTTGGTCATAACTAAATACAACAATGAAAAGAGCCAGATCTAGATGTGATTTCAAGTTTGGAAGACACAGCTGGAGATACACTGGCGGGGGCGATGGTCAGGGTGCTCGGAGATAGGACCGTGGGATAATAATGGGAGGGAAGTTCAGCCGAGTGGGCAGAAGGATGGGGAGAGGATAAAAAGCAGTCAGTGAGAATAAATCTTGTTGACAGCAGAACAAAAGTCCCAATTCTTGCTCCTAAGATATATATTTAATTGTTTTGTCTGTTAATACGTTCTTTTTCATTAAGTAGGCTCCGCGCCCAGCAGGGAGCCCACCACAGGGCTTGAACTCGTGACCCTAAGATCAAGACTTGTGCTGAGATCAAGAGTTGGACACAACCAACTGAGCCACCCAGGAGTCCCTGTTAATACATTTTAAATATCCACAGCAACGAGATAACTAGAGCAAGGAAAAGACCTACCCTAGAGGAGAATGCTTGACAAAACACACGGGGTGACTTCCCATCTGTCTGTGTGAGTGTGTGCGTGTGCTGTGTACTTACAACCACTACCCCCATCGCCGTTATCGCTGTGTTCAACGTGCCGTTTCAACCCTCTTGCTGAAATCCGCCTGCCAGAGTCAGAGAACCAGCAGGTGAATCGGGCTTAAACTCAGCCGACCTTCACCGCTGAGTCCCATGTCTTTGGCTCGGGGATCAGAGAAATACTGGCCTTCCGGCACTGAGTTGTGAAGCGCTCTCTCCTCTATCTTTTGGAAAAGTCTGCGAAGGCTCCGCACTGATTCTTCTCTGAACCTCTGGGAGGATTCACTCGCTTCTTTGTGTCTGTGATACACTTTACCTGGTGCACAGCCAAAGCACAAGGATGATGAGTGGGAATGACTTTGTCTCTATAATTTTGTATCTTACCTAGTTTATTATGAACGTTTTATTTAACTATTTTAAAGAAGCTACTTGGTATGTTACAGGGTATTACAGAAGTCCAGACAGGAGGCCAAATTTCAGACTATATATACCAGGACTTGAATTTGAGAGTCGTGACCTACTAGTCAGTCCTAAAAATAAGTTCCCTCAAATTCCTCCGGGTAAAGTAAAATTCACTCAACTGATGCTGAGTTTCAGCTTCCCACTCACAGCCTTCCTAAGTTCATTGTTCAGTGAAAGAGTCCATAACTATTTTAAATATAAAATGCTTAACTTAGAAAGGCTTCAGAAAAGGCAGTGAGGGATTTGAAGTGCTTCGTTAATGACAAGAATCTATTACTTTTTGAGAACACCTGTTCTCAAACCTGGAGGACAGACACCCTGAGAGCATTTCTTAGAAATGAAAATTCGAACTGTTCCCGCCCCTGAGGCGAAGCCCTGGGATCTGTATTTGAACAGGCTCCTAGAAGGTTCCAATATAGTTGCTCCGAGGCCAAGCCTGGCGACCCTGTGGTGAAAGGAGATGACTTGAGGAGCTAGTGTCCACAAAGCCGGCTCGAGGCGCAGGCCCACAGTGCCAGGGTGACTAGCATAACCTGACGAACCTTGAGGAGGGTTCCACGTGGTGCAAACATCACTGTCCACAAGCCTGCAGGCCATCCCTAGCTCCCTAGCTATTTCTGGTCACTCTTCCACAATCTCCGGTACTCTCAGCAGTAACAAAGCATGGCCTACCAGCCCGAGCTGCCGTTTGGAGTCCCGAATATGCCCTTTACCAGCTGTGCGACTCTAACGAGGTCCCCTGCCCTGTCAAAGCCTCCGTTTCCTCACCTGTGAACCAGGGATGCTGTCACCTACCTTCAGGGTACTGGGAGGATTTAATGAAATAAGGTAGAAGAGTTTTTCCTTTAAAAAAAAAAAATTCTTTTTCTTTACTTGCATATAGTTGACCCAGCAGACCACCGTCATTTCAGATGCACGATGTAGTGAGCCAGCTTCTCATACGGGATGCCGAGCGCAAGTACAGCTAGCGTCTGCCACCACACAAGGCCCTTACGGTGCCACTGGCTGCACTCCCTGTCCCGTGCCTTTCCTTCCCGGGACTTCTTCATCCCCTAACTGGAAGCCTGGCTCTCCCATCCCCATCACCCCTGCGGCCCATCCCCCTGCCCTACAAGTATTTTTCTTAATGGACTTCTGCCTTTGCCCAACCCCCTCTGCTTTGCATGGGCTCATCTAACTCAGGGCCAGCAGGCCGTAGCACAGACGCCTTCACAGCTGTGGGCATGGATGGCTGCCGGGTGCTCTGAGCTCACAAAACACAGTCGCGGAAAGCGGGGAAGGGCACAGTCAAAGGCTGGTGACTAAAAGAATATGTGGCCTGGAAGATCAGATCCAACCGCTGTCACTGCTCGCTTCGGAGCCCACCCTCAACATGAGGCCAGGGAAATTCAGTTGAAAGGGAACATGCTTATATCCCCAGGTGCTCTGATATATTTAGGGGGGACAGGAAGGAATATCAAGGTCAGATCTAAAAGGAGCTCAATGAAAAGTGATCATTTCTGCTGTCGCAGGAGGCAGGCACTAGGTATCCGGTTGCGTAAGTCAGCGGGCATAGTATAATTCCATCCGGTAGATAGTCCTGGCGAAGGCATTTCTGGTGTATTTCACTGCAATGGACACCGAAGTGTGTGGGTGAGCAAATTTCTCACCATGGTGGAATTACCTCTGTGGACACCGTACAGACATTTCGTACTTCAAATCCATTTGTTTAATCAACAGATAAACTACAATCATGAGACAGTCTCCTCTGACTCTTTTTACATGTATTTCCTACTACATGTAGGGCTCTGGGATTCAAACGACTAGTTCTGCCACCTTGGGAGCAAGTTACTTTACCTCACTGAGCTTTCTTATTTAATTCTCACTTCAACTCTATTAACTCCATTCTATTTCCAGGAAAATGAGGTAGAGGGGTGCCTTAGCCAAGGTCACCTAGCTAGTGAGTGGTAGACCTGAACCCAGGTAGGCTTTCTCTGTGTTCTCATCCACTGCAACTCTGAGCACTCACCCAAAGACACCAGGTTAGGTGGGCAAGATCTCCTCCCTTTCAGATGTCCTTCTGGGTCTTTCCTTGTCCAAACATCTGAGATCATAATTTGCCAGAGGGAAGATTCAGTGTGTAATATTTTGTAATTCTTGTGCAAAAGTGTATAAAGAAATGCCTTTCAAAAATGGTCACAAGTAAACACGTTCATGAATTTTGTATGATCCCCTGATTCTGGGATCAACATATCTATCCCACTTCTTCCTTCCCTTTCACCAAATAACTACCCTTCAGTTACCATTATTTCTGTTTCGTATGACTTTATAGTCTACTGTTTTCTGTCTACTACTCAAAGTAGATATAGGGACCTCAGGGGTCCCTGAATTTAAGAAATTCAGATAAAGAGTAGGGCTGCTCTCGGCTAGGAAGGAGTGGGAAGAGAGTGGGAAGAAGGACCTAGAACCAGCCAAGAGATTTAAGACTGGGGCAATGTCATGGAAACTGGAGTCTCCTGTCCATCGCTTCAGCCAGCTAGCCTGTCAACAATCCCTAGGGCCCTTGTAGAGCTGGTAGGCATTCCAGAAATAATTTAATCCAGTATGTTAATTTTATAGATTGGGAAAATAGAGAGAGGGCCGGGAACTCCATTGTCTCACACAGCAAACCAGAGGGAGAGCTGGAACCAGCACTGTCAGGCCTCTCGTTTCCTAGTCCAGTTTCTGTTTTGTTTTGTTTGCAGCAGGACAGTCTGATTATTTTTAAGCTGCTAATGTATATTGTCATTAAAAACAACAATCAATAATATCTGCACAAAACCCGATAGCTTGGGAACATACCTTTACATAATCATTTGAGTTACCATTTACGTGGCATTAGAAATTATTCCATTGTGTTCTTCGAATTTCTTGATGCTTGCTCACAAATCCCCCATCTCATGGGACATGTGAAGGCTTTCCAACAAGTCCATCTGCCTATTTGTTCTTTATGTTAATCCTCATATAACTTGAAATTAAACTTCCCTGCTTTGGCACATACTCTGAGCGTATTTATGATTTTCCATCAGTAGTTATTGAGGGCTCACTGGATGATCCTGAGTAACTCACTGGTTCATTTATTCAACATATATTAACCAAGGTGCCATTGAGAAGGGATTGGGATAGAATAGAGGGCAGAATAGACAAAATCCCTGCTGTCTTGGACAGCAGTGACTTACAATCCAGTGAGGGGGGGATGGATACTGAACCAATCAGTAGTTCAGTAATATGCCAGGTGGTGGGAAGTTCTACCAAGATTAGTAAAGGTGACAGAGAGTCACGTGCACTTGTAAGTGTGCAGATGTGTGCTGTGTTACCTAGGGTCGAGGGCAGCCTCTCTGATGAAGTGACATGTGAGGAGAGACCTGAAGGAAGTGAGCCTTGTGGACATCTGGTGAAGGAGCCCTCTGGGCAGAATGCTAAGACCCTGAGGCAAGAGGTTGTGTGGGGACAAAGGCGACTGTCACTGGATTGGAGCTGACAAGAGGAAGGGGGGAAGAGGAGGGGGAGATAAGATCAGAGGAGCAAGGGTGGGTGGGATAGGCCACTGCACAGCAGTGTGAGAGATTTGACTTCGTTTTATGTGAGATGTGGAGCGCCTGGAGGATTTGGGCCTCATTTCGTGCTGAAGGGCATGATTTGCCTTTTGTTTTAGGAGGGTAAGAACAAGGAGGATGCAGGGAGGCCAGTTAAAAGGCTACCTGAATGATCCAGATGAAGGAGCACAATGGAATGGGCTACGGTAGCTGTGTCCCTGTAACCGGGCCAGGCGGAAGAGACTCCAAGTAAAGAGAAAACTCAAATAATGCCATGAAGGAAATATGTAAAAAGTGCTAAGGGCAAATCAATGACCAAGTTTATTCTACCTATGGGAGAGAGGGCAGGAACATAGGGGAGGACATGAGTTGAAACTTGATGATCAAGAATTCACCAAAGATGGCACCCATAGCTTTCCATGGCCCAAAGGGTGAAAGCATATTCTACGAAGACCCCAAGGGGTGGCTGTGGTCAGAGTCCTGGAGGATAGGGGACATTCGGGGTATACGGCAGCCAGTGAAGCCAGACAGTGGGCATGACCGAAGAGTCATGCGACACTGAGGAGTCCTGACTCCCATTGCTCCAATCCTCATGCCGAGAGGTGGGCCAGGTAGGCCCAAGCAGGACAAAGGCTCTGCCCAGGGGCTTCTGAGCTGGTTTCCTTAGAAGGGACTGTGTAGTGCTGGTGCTGGGGAAGAGTGGCCGAGACACTAGTCCTTTTGTCAGGGCATGTGTCTTTTCCTGTTCCTAGGACGCCCTCCCCCACATTTCTCCCTCTGGGGCAGGGCGGTGGCGGGGCCGGTAAGGTTGGTGGTCAGGGTTGCTACTGCTGCTTTTCTTCACTAGAACGTTCGGAATGCAACGTTCAGAATGCAACGTTCGGAGTGCCTTCACTCATTTAGGAACGGACTCTCAAACCACAGGGAAACTTGGGCTCTTTAGAGGAACATGGATTGATTAAGAGATAAGCTGACACTTCCCAAAATATTGGGCAGGAAAAATTCTCCCTTTTCTTTTAATGAGGGTTTAAGGGCCATTAAAACGGTATTTGTCATTTGTAATCTTGTAGCTATAAAGAGACGCCCTTTTATTATTCTGTCACTGAGCTTTCTCACACCAAATTACTAATGAGGTAATTACCCACATAATAATTACTGCATAATTACTGGGGGAGTGGGAAGGAAAACGTGGAGCAAAACAAGCAGCCCCGACTTGGGTGGTTATGTCAGAGATCTGATAAGGATTATCTCCAGGAAAGTCAGTAAAGTGAAAGTTTTTTTGGCTCCTAAAATGAGAGATGTATCATCAGGGTTTTATAAAAGTAACTAGTGAGAAGCACGCCTTTTAACCCCGCCCTGGGGACCCAGCATCTTCTCAGAGGCGATCTTGGCCGGGAAAGCATGGGGACTCGGCAGCCAAGCGCGGCCCGCGGAAGGCCCGGCCACACCTTCCTTCCCAGGAAACCTGGTGCAAGTGCCTGATTCTGCCCGAGCCTCAGTTTGTGAAAGCGAGACGGGAAAGATGCACCTCCCAGGTCTTCTGTGAGGACCAAAGACACCCAACCCAGGTCCAGCACACGCGCTCACGAAGTGGTACACCCGCCTTTGACCCCTTTCAGTCACGATCGCTTCCTACAGCATCTGTCTGCCAAAAACCCAATTAGGCGAGGCTGGAGGGCTTAGCAATTATTCAATAATTCTTACCCATCTATTTTCCCTCGAAAGTGCCAAAAATCACTTTTGGTTGGTCTGTCGGTTCCTATTTTTGAAAGTGGGAGGTAAAAACAGAAACCCATGCGGATAAACAGGGAAAGTGAAATGGCGCAGCTGCGTCGGAGGCCAGGCTGGGTGTGGGGGCGCTGAGGCGGCCTGGGGCCTGGCTCCGGGCGGGCGGCGCTGATCCCGGCTGAGGGAACATCCGTAATGTCAGGCTCCCCGAGCAGCTGTCTCTCTGTTGTGCATTTAACACGCAGCTGGGCAGATGCTCCACGAGGCAGGCAACCCCAACATAACTCTTGAGGCGGCGGCGGGTGAAAGCTTTCGTTTGTGGGAAGTACACAGAAAGAACCCTCTTAATGTACGCAGAGTACTTTCTCCTCTAGATTCTAGAATGTGCCTAGCATTTTCTCTAGGCTGGTCTCCAGCTTCAGTGTTCCTGAGGATCGCCTCAGGGGGGAGTGAGGGGCTTGTTAAAATGCGGCCTCCTGGGTCTCACGGTCACAGTCGGACTCTGGGTCCCAGGAAGCCGAGTGTAAGACAAACACCACGGCTCTCATACATGCCCACAGACTGTGCACGGCAAGAGCAACACTGAGGTGTTTACTTGGTCTGCAGAACAACTTTGGGATAGAAACAGAAGAGACATTCTTCAGAGGGTGTAAAGAATTGGCCCAGGGTGGGCAACTTGCCAACAAGTGGTAGGCGCTTGGACACCCCCCCAACCAGCTGGAAAGCAATCTCTTCCATTAAGCCTTTGTCCAAATAAGTATTGTTGAAATAATCTCTTCCTTTTAACACCCGAAGTGTGCTTCTTTTTTGTTACTTACAGCCTTCCACTTAATATAATGCCACAATTAAGCGCCTGTCTTGCCTCTGTATTAAGCATGTTTTTTGATTCTGGTGTTTTTGGCATCTGGGGAAGCTGCTCCCCACCCCCACCCCAGGGCTAGCTTTTCCCGGAAGCAGTAAACAGGCCTCCCGTGTGCAAACCCAACCAATCCGTTGCCCAGACCCCAAAAACGGCCTTTATTGGCCTCTCACACCTGGGACACTCTCCTCTCGCCCTAATAATCCCAGGGCAAGGCACCACACAGCTACGGACGGCCCTGGTGCCCCAGAGGCCGCTGAAATGATTCAAACAAGCCAATCCTACACCTGCTCAGCCTGCTTCCCCTGCCTGACCCACTTCTTCCTGGGAAAACCACAAAGAAGGCTCTTGCCTACGTTTCCCCTTCCTCCTTCCACCTCCTGACCAGCCCTGGGGCTTCCACATGCGGCCTGGCATGGCATGGTGTGGGCTGTCCCCTCCTCTCGAGAATAAACGATCTTTTCAATGGCAGTCATCTCTTGATCTGGTGCCTTGCCATGCCCGAATAAAAATAAAGCCTGCATGTTGAAAGCAATCTCCCATACTCAACGGGAAGTGACCCGACGACAGATGCTTTCTCTCTGAACAACTATTAGATTAACTCACTGTAGTGTTCACTGTGGGTATTCAAAAAATATCTGTTGAATTAATTTCAAAAGTCAAGCTTAGCTGAAGCCTTCTATCAGCGATTTTGTTCACTTTGGGGGGTTAGAATTTGTAGTTAATTTTTAAGCTGCTCCCAAATTTCTGGTGTTTTTCTCAAGCCAAGTGTCGAAGCGAACGGCAGATTGTGTGGAATGCTGGGTTATCACAGGCTCCCTTCAGTCACGCAAGGGAAACATTTACTGACACTGAGAGGAACAAGAGGCGGTTCAGCCCTCTCGTTTGCCATGAAGACAGTACTGACTCACAGATAAACACTTAAAAGGACAGAAAGATTTAAAAGGGCAGGTTGTGGTTTGCTCACGGGCACCCAGAAGTGGGCTTTAGACCACGAAATGGAAGACTCTAAATCTTTCTGGACTCCTGGTCCAGTGCTCTCTTCTGTCTCACCAAACGACCCGCAGCTCCGTCTTTCTGTCTTGCAGCCCACACATGACACCTCCCAGCCCACTGAACACTGACTCGTAGATAAATACTTCAAAGGACAGAAATATTTAAAAGGGTGGAAACACAGTGAGTAAAGTAAACTCGGCTACCTACAATGTCTTGGATGGGCCCACTTTGGAGAATTCCTGAGAAACACTGATTGACAGGGCATCGTGGTATCCCCAGCAGGTTTGCACATTTCGGCTGGTGAGATTCACTTTTCCCTCAAACGTGACCGGTCACATGAGATGCGGCACCTGCCCCTGGGGAACAAGTGCTCTTGGGTGCCGGGAGGCCAGACCGCAGTAAATGAAGGAGACATGATCCAGATAGACATTTCCTGCCCCATTAGATCACATTCTAGGGTCAATACAGCAACCTTAAGTCTTAATGTTCTTTTCAGAAAGATCTAAGCAAAACAATTCCTCATTCTTTTTTCTCTGCTGGGAATTTTTTTTTTTTTTTTAATGCATAGGCTTTATCAGAGTGGCTTAAATACATAAGAAATAGCCAATTCAAAAACTAAAATGGCACTGCTAGGTAAGATGGTGCCACAGCAGCCACTCAGGAATACCCACTTTGGATCAGTTTGTCATTTTGGCCTCAGCCATCAGTTTTTAACCAGGCAAATCTGGGATGTGAACGCTGGGTGGTATCTCACTTCAAATCCCATGCTTTTTTTCTTAAAGCTAAATTTCTCAAAGCTAAATTACTCAGAAGAACTTTTTGGAAAGCCAAATACAGAACTGGAAATGCATGATTTTCACCTTATAAAACTATGAAAAGAGAAAAAGAGGAACTAACACCAAAATTACAGTATTTGCATATGAGTGGTGGGATTTGAGGCAACTGACATTGTCATTTTTGTTTACAAATTGTACTTTTCTTTAAAAAAACTAAGTTTCCTAATAAAGAGGGGAGGCAAGGAAGAAGAGGAGAGGGAGGGGGGGAGAGGGAGAGAGAAATACTACTCTTTAGGCTGCCTCATGCCTCAAGTGACCCTCCTGGGCACAGCTGTGCCAGTCAGAGCCGTCTGCCGGTTTCCTCCGGGCGCTGGGGCTGCCTGTGCTCAGGCCCCACCCCGGCTCTCACAGCTGACCACCTCTCACCCCACTGAACACACACAAGTCTGTCACTTTTGGTTCCACTTGATTTCCACTCTCCCCTCTGGCTGGTGGCCATGGAGTCCTCTTGGCAACGTGCGTCCTGGTTCCCATGGATACCCCCGGTTCCCAGACAGGCGGCTGCTCAGAGCAGATGGTCACTGGCACTGGGCGGGGAACAGGCTGAGAGGACAAATGAGTTATCCAGTACCCGGCATCCTTCTGCTCACCCCCACCCCAACATGCGTGCACACAGACAGATGCACGTGCATGCGTGGGTGCGCGCACACACACACACACACACACACACACGCATGCACACGCACCCCTTTCCCTAGATCCTGCTTGCTCCTGGCCTTGACAAGGAACTCACGACATTTCAAGTGTAACAGATACTAACACCAATTGCTAGCATTTATTGACCATCTACTGTCTGGCAGACAATGACCTACAAAGTGCTCTGCGTAGAAAGAGAAGGAAATAATTTCCCAGGAGAGTTGAAAGAGTTTAACTTTTCTGACCCAATTCAAACATGACTGTTTGGGCCAAGTCTTTTTGGGATGAGTGTGGACTGCTGATTCTGGGCCCAACCTTAGAAATTCAGATCCAGAAGGTCTGAGCAGGACCCAGGAGTCTGGGATGGGCTGAGGAGTATGCACCTTAAATAAGCACTCCACGGGAGTCCAGCGCAGGTGGCGTGGGCTACTTGCGAGGAAGCCTTCCCTGGCTCAGGGCTTCTCAGACTGTAGAGTGCCCAGGAGGTCTTGTTAAAATGCACTACGACTCAGTTTACCCGGGGGAGCATCTGAGATCCTGCATACCTGATTAGTTCCCAAGAGAGGCCGATGGTGCAGGTCCATGGACCACACGTTGAATAGGAAGAACCTAGATGGTCAGCCTCCCAGAGACTAGTTCATACCACACTTACTTGCCAAAAGCCCAATCAGGTAAGGCAAAGGACATTGTAATTATGTTGTTGTTTGGTTCAGAGAGAGTGAAGCACACTGACCCCACTTCCTGCCTGTGCACTCCAGAAACAGGACTATATCCAACATGCCCACTGGCACAGGAGTCCTTGACCCTGGGTCAACAGTGCCCAGATTTCCAGTCACAGGCCTGCCATTCCCTGGCAGGAAAGCTATACCTGGGCCTCCATTTCCTCCACTTGGTTTCGTTGCTCACAACTCAAGCCTTTGCACATGCTGTTCTGGGTTTCTGGAATGCACTTCTCCTTTCACCACTTGACCTCCATTCCTGGGCACCTTGCTGACCACCCCAGCACCATGGCATGCCCTGCTTCCTGCCTCGGCCCTCTCCAAACCTCTTCCCTCCCTGGTGCCAGGAAGGTCTCTTGAGAATGCAAATCCAATCACTCATTCTCTGTTTAACATCTTTCAATGGTTCCCTGGAGTTTTTGGGATAAGGGGTTCACAAGACCCTTCATGAATGAGCTCTGCCTCCTTCTCTGGCCTTTCCCTACTTTCCACCCATGTTCCTCAGAAGCCCTGGGATCTACCTTCCCTCATTCTGTTCCATCTGCCTGAGACACCTCCCTCCAGTTTACGTAGCAGACTTCTATTCAACCCTCAGAACCCTGCTTAAACATCAAGCCTTCAGAAGATTTCTCAGTCCTTCCGATTTCCGTATCTGCTTTAGCTGTCGGTAGTATGCTGGAGCCAGCTCGTGCGGTCTTGAGAGAGCCATGTATTGAATTTTCTGAGCCGGTTGTTAAGCACAGCCACTATAAATAAATTTAATTATATAAATATGAATTAAACAAGCTGTATCAAAGGTAAAGGTAACAAATGGTCAAAATATCACTTTCTAATTATTTTACCCCCTGTGACCATCATCTATGCTCTTGAGATGACTTGGGTCTATTGTATCCACTGGAGGGGAACACCACGTACCGGTGGCTCAGCAGCCAGCTCAGTGGCCGGGAGCAGTGCATGGGCCACTTGGAATCAGCCATGGGGGGTGGGGTGGCGGCGGCGGTGCTGACACTATGAAGTCAGCAAATGGGGCAAACCAACACTAGGCTTATTGCTTCCTTGGCTGTTCAGACTTAAGAAAGTAAAGGAGTACAATGTTAACAACGCAGATTAAACATTAAGAGTGTGTCGTCTCAGTAGCTCTTATGTTGTGGGCAGCACGAAAAAATGGAGGGAATATTTTTCCAATACTTGCAATGCTTAATGATGGAGCGAAGAAGCTCACAGCATTCGCTAATGAGTGAGGCTGTGTCGCGTCTTTAGGCACCCTCATTGCTTCCCTTTCACCTTCTCCTCAACACAAACAAAAATACCAGCCAACATTTATGTCAGAACCACACTCATTTGCCAGTAATTTGAGTGACGTCTTTGTTGAATCCAGGAATGGATGGATGGAGGATGTGAAAAGCAGCCCCTCCCCGAGAGGATTCTATATACTACAGTTTATATTTTCAACACCCAGGAAAACCAGAATTCTTAACTATAAGAATGACTCTAGGACTATCAACTTATTTTCTGACTTTGAGGTCCCTCCCAAGAGCCCTACGCTGTCCCGAGCTTTTGTCCCAGCTTGTTCTGGAAGTGCGGAGCATCAGTACGCAGGCCCTTGTCCTCCAGTTTCCCACTGGTGGCCTTGCCAAATACTCCTCCCCGGCTCTGGTTTCCAACAGCATCCAAGCCATTATTATAATAATAGGGGCAGTGGGATCTAGGGAGAGGGAGAAACAGGCTTTAGGTGGCCTATTCAGGGGTGTAAACTATGCCTTCAGTTAGTAGCTGTGTAACCCTGGAAAAGGTATCCAACCTCTCCGAGCCTCAGATAACAGTACGTGCAGGACAGAGTTGGGAAGATGAGATAGAATGTACAGAAAGCTGTTCCTGTTCTTTCTACCACTACAACGGCGATGGCTGCCAACAATACTTTGGATACTTTTATTATGTGCTGAGTACTAATCTAAGCGGTTTACATTATAGTAGATTCCGCAGAGGCAACAACGGGGCCAGAAGATCGTGGAGTGGTATTTTTAAAGTGCTAAGAGAAAACCAGTGTCTACTCAGAATTCTTCCTTCAGCTAAAGTATGGGGGCGAGATAAAGGTATTTCAGATGAAGGGCAGACTTCCAGAAAGCAAAAGTGGGATTCAAAAAGCAGTGGTGATCAAAATATTACTGAATATTGAGGCAAATCTAAATAAGCATTGGACATAAAAGGTTTTATAACTAATTGTTTCTAAATTAGAGGACTTATAAAGCAAAGCTGAGCTAAACTATAAGACAAGAACATGGAAGCCGGAGGGGCGATCAGAGGTAAAGTTTGACCGACTTGAAACTTGAAAGTCAGACCTACAGATTAAAAATTAAGGATAGACACCAAAAAGCCAACCACCCAACAAAAAGCTGGAAATAGAATGCGTAACTCCTACATAGAAGGGAAAGAGAAAATTTTGATCGATGCAATAAAAGGCTGAAATGGATCAAAGAAGGAACAAAGGAAAATCACAGTAAATAGAAAATCCAAGAAATTTCTGAAAAGAGAATTTTAGAATTAACAAGAGAATTCATCAAGTTTACAGGCACCAGTTAAATATACGGCAATCAATGTCGTTCCTGTACATCACCAACAACCAATTAGGAAAGGTAACAAAAAAAAATCTCACTCACAATAGCTACAGAATCTAGAAAACGTCTAAGAAAGAGCAAAGAAAAAAGACCTTTGGAAGGATATAAAAGAAGACCTCAGTAAATGGAATGATGTATCTTGTTTATACACGGAAAGACTCAATATTACACAGATGTCAATTTTCAGGTTAACTTGTAATTTTAACCCAAGTCTTCAAAATCTCAATAGTAAGTTTGTAATAATTGAAAACAAAGTCCAAAATAAATATGGAAGAGTAAGTGTCCAAGTAAGACCAAGACAATTCTGAAAAAGAACAACCAAGAGAGAGACTTGCCCCTTTAAAAATCAAAACACATCACAGGGCCACTATAATTAGGTTAAGTGTAGTATTTGTTAGGAACACACAAAGAGGTCAATGCAACAAAGTAGAGAACCCAAAAATGGACCCATATAAGTGAAGGGATTTGCTATCAGAGAGAGGGAACTTTTTAAGTCAGTGGGAACAAAGGGCCCGTCAAACAAATGAATTTGGGATCGTTTGCTTTCCATATAGAAGAACATGAAAACATATCCCTATCTCACACTCATATCATTGAAAATTCGTTCCAGATGTACCATAAACCTAAATGTGAAAAATAAACCTTGAAGCTATCAGAAGAAAGTATAAAAGACTGTGTCTATCACTTTGGGAGTGAAGTCTTTCTGAAATTAGAAGAAAAAGGCACAAACCATACAGGCAAGGACTGAACATGGTGAATACATTAAAATGAAGAATTTCCATGTGACAAAGACCCTGGAAATGGAGGCGAAAGCCAGCCACAGAAAAGAAGATTAGCTGTCAGTGTCAGTGTAGGTCAATAAAAATGAGATAGCATGTTATAGGACTACAGGCATGGGATGTGAACACGCAGCCCACAGAAGAGAAATTGCAGATTTTGATAAACACATAGAAAGCTTCTGAGTTTCACTGAAAAGCAGGGAAATATGAATTAAACAATGACCATTTTCACACCATTAAATTGGCAAAATTTTAAATGCTGATATTATAAGAAAAAAGGATACTTTATACACGATCAGTTGAAGTATAAATGAGTCCAGCCAGTAAAAAGTTCAATTTACTAATATCTAGTAAAATG
The DNA here is from genome assembly GCA_028646535.1 of Procyon lotor. Taxonomy (NCBI): domain Eukaryota; kingdom Metazoa; phylum Chordata; class Mammalia; order Carnivora; family Procyonidae; genus Procyon; species Procyon lotor. The sequence goes on from CM053613.1 coordinate 45,503,060, forward strand.
CATATAACCTAAGATCCAACAATTTTACTTCTCTTAGGTATTTTCACAGATAGACATGTGTAAGGATACTCACTGCAGCATCATTTTTGATAGTTAAAAATTAAGAAAACCTAATATAAATAGAGTAAGATAAGTAATATGTGACATGGCCAATGCTGGTAGGTTATACAGCCATTAAAAAGAAGAATCTATAAATAAGTGGGTGCTTATGACTGCTTGTTTGTATTTTTTCAGGATATATGACGTTGGGTGAAAAAAAACTCACAGAATGATACACAGTGTTAGCTATTATCTAAATAAACACAGGGGTGCCTGGCTGGGGTCTTCAGGTCATGAATTCGAGCCCCACACTGGGTGTAGAGATTATTAAAAAAAAAATAAATACATAAAAAACTTTTTAAAAAGTCATCAAATACTATATATAAAAATAAACACATACACACATATAGTAATGCCTTCTGTAGTTTATGGATAAAGAGCTATGCACCCCAAAGTCATGAGTGGTAGCCTCCTGGGGTAGCGGGAAGAGTGGGATGGGTCTGGGTCAGGTGGGCAAAGAGACCTTTATAAACGAAGGAAAAAATGTTTGACACACAAAAAAATTGGAAGTAAATATAATAAAATTCTAGGTAGTGAGAATATGGGTGTTACACTCTTCTTTGTAGTGTGTTTTTTTAAACTTCTAAGGGGAAAAAAAAAGAAAAGAGAAAGTGCTTTGAAGATTTCTCAGACAAGGTAGCACCAGATATTTAGGAGGGAATGAGAGCAGTATCAAATGGGGGAAACCAAATCCTTGGCCGCGATCTGACTCTTCAATGTCATCAGAGTTTCCTGTCGCAGTTGTGCTCTCTCCTGCAAGCCTCAGGATGGGGCGCTTTGGCGTCATGCACTCGGGTGTTTTAGGGGATCCTGGAATGTGGTTCCTTAGCCAGGAAGGCCTCCAGAGGGGACAGGGCCAACCCATTAGTGACAGGCCAGGAAATGAAGCCAGAAGGAGGGGCTCTAGCCAGTCCCGCAGGAGGCCGGGCGGGCATCAAGGCTCACTCACCTTCACCCCCGAAGGCTTCAGCTCCACACCTCCTCCAACCCTGGTCTAGCACAGCTCCACACCTCCCAGCACTTTGTACTTACCCTGCCCCAAATTCATCACAAGTGTATTTAATAACCAGCACTCCATACTGAACGGCCTCTATCTGGCTCAGAGCTGTCATCCAACTTAGCGCAGATCCTGTCCCCCGAGGGACTCATCTGTCTAAACTGGAGTGCAGCCAGAGTCCATGCTTCTTTTTGAATATTAATATTTAAAATGTTGACTGCGGGGGCACCTGGGTGGCTCAGTGGGCTAAAGCCTCTGCCTTTGGCTCAGGTCATGATCTCAGGGTCCTGGGATCGAGCCTCACATTGGGCTCTCTGCTCAGCAGGGAGCCTGCTTCCCCCTCTCTCTGTCAAATAAATAAAATCTTAGAAAAATAAATAAATAAAATGTTGACTGCGAGGACCTAATGATTTCTAAAACAGGTACACATCCACACAAACTATGACATGTATAATATTGCCGCATGTTCTTGAGGAGGAAATTCGGGCTCAGAGACTTGTAATGACTTCAGCCGGGCCACATCGGCACTAAATGGAAAGGCTGGGCTTTGAGCTGAGGTTCATCTGATGCCAGGTCTTTTGGTCGATCCTCTGCACCACAGTGATCAGATCGGTAGCTGGGATCACTGATTTCTCTTCTGTTCTTCATTTTTCCTTCAATACTCTTCCCTCTCCTATCACCCCCAGGCCTAAAGACCTTGCTTAGTTAAAAGCATCCATGCTTCTGCCCCTGCATCATCTCCTCCTCCCTCTTCCTCCCTTTTCCATCACCAGCACCACCACCATCATCATCTTCATCCTCCTCCTCCCTACTATAGAAGTAGGAACAGACACAGAGTAAATCGGGAAGGGCCAAACTGCGGACCTCACAGTCATCTCCCCAGAGCCGAGCTAAGTGTCTTAGGCATAGAAGTACTCAACAAATAGGAGTTGGATAAAATTGATTTATTAACAAAGTAATGCTCTTTACCCAAATTCTTCCATCTAGATAGAGATTAAGGAAGCATCTATAAAGTATCACCTTCCGAGAAATGTAGTTTGGATCGGGACTAATATGATGTGCTAAATCAAAGGCTCCCGAGAGAATGGCGTGAAAAGATTAGATTCTCAGCAGCTGGACTCTCTCACCGCGACTCTCTCCAGTTCCCAGCCAGCCCCGGGAGAAGCGCCGGAACAGAACTTCTTTGAGTCGTCACCAAGATCCTCTCACGGTGGAGGTCTCTTCTGTGTTTTTCCCAGGCAAGGGGATTTGTCCTCATGCATCTTTTCACAGCACTTATTCCTTATCTATTTTTTTTCTGAAGGCGTGTTCCAACCCCCCGGGAGAACCCCACATGAAATGGTCATAGCAGCCAGACACTGATATTATTTCACAATGGTGACCCTTGTACCTTGTATCCTCGGTTGCTGGGAGAGATGGGCGGGTGACCCATTATATATGAAGACAAAGAGACTCTCTCACACATACGTCAGTGTCCTGTTGCTTTTCAGTTGTAAGGAAACAAGAGAGTGCCTATGTCACTTGGGAAGAATAAATGGTGTGCTTAATCAGGAACAGTCAAACCAAGTATTCTCAGGCACTCTGGTCAGAAGGTTATTTGACACTTAAATACAGAGTCTGAAACTTGATAGCATGGTGTCCTCAATAATACAGATCAGAGGGAGCCTGGGTGGCTGAGTCAATTAAGCGGCCAACTCTAGATTTCAGCTCAGGTCATGATCTCAGGGTCCTGGGATCAAGCCCTGGGTCACGTGGGGCTCCACGCTCAGCAGGGAGTCTGCTTGAGGATTCTCTCCCTCTCTGTCTGCTCCTCCCCCTCCTTGCGTGCTGCCTCCCTCCCTCCCTCTCTCTAATAAATGAATGAATGAATGAATGAATGAATAAATAAATAAATAAATCTTTAAAAAATAATAATACAGATCAGAGATTGGCAAACTAGTCCATGAGTCAAATCCAGCCTTCTACCTGGTTCTGTTCCGCCATGAGCTAAGATAAATATTTGTAATCAATATGAAGAAGGGGAGCACTAATTTTGAACCTCATTTCAGCAAATGTTATTCCCCCAAAAAAAGTCATTCTTCTCATTCATTGGTAGACTGATATTACAAAATATTGTATTCAATTATTATTACTATATCTTGAATTTCAAAACTAAAATTTTTGGGAAATTTGTTCTCTCTTGTTTTATAACATATAAGGGCTGGCTGAGCCTAAAAAATATATTATCTATCCCCTTACAGAAAGTTAACTGATCACCGCTCTAGATCTTTCCAGACTCATCTCCTGCTATGTCACTCCTCGCACTTGGAACACTTGTCATATCTGAATATCTGTGATTCTTCAAGTGCAAATCTAGCTCTCCAGGCTCCAGCTGTCCCTTCTGCCTGGGATGTGTCACCTACTGCCTGCCTGATTATTTTGCCTCCTGAAATCAGACTGATGCTTCAAGATCCAGCTCAGATGTTACCCTCCCTTCAGAAGTCTTCCCTGATCATCCAAGTCAGACTCAAAAATACTTGCAGAAAATCTCTTATTTAAGCATTTCACAGTTCTCCCAGAAATTCAGAATGTGTGCACATAGAAGGACAAAATTACCTCTTTCTATTAGCTAAGTGGTACTCAAACCCACTGGGGATAATGAGGATGAGAATAGCTGTCTTTTATTGAGTGCTCACTATGGGCTAGGTACTACACTAAGTAGTGTACATACATCATTATTCATTTGTTCAATTAATGTCTATTAAGCATCTCCTAAATACCACACGCTGAACTTGGTGCTGGGAGTACAATTGTAAATAACACAGGTGAGAGGGACACCTGGATGGCTTAGTTGGTTAAGCGTCTGCCTTCGGCTCAGGTCATGATTCCAGGGTCCTGGGATTGAGCCCCATGTTGAGCCCCATGTCTGGCTCCCAGCTTGGCTGGGAATCTCCTTCTCCCTCTCCCACTATCCCTCCCCCTGTTCGTGTGCTCACATACTCCCTCTCTCTCTCAAATAAATAAATAAAATCTTAAAAAAAAAAAAAAAAAGACAGGCAACAGAGTCACAAGTCACAAACAATGGAATATTTAGTCTTTCAACAACTTTGCAAAATAGATATTATTGATTCTATTTTACTACTGAGGAAACAAAATCAGAAAAAAGAGGTTAAGTAACTTGCTCAAAGTAATATAGTTAACAAGTAGTGAGCAGAATTTAAACACAAGTTCCAAGATAAAGCTAGACATCTGAGAGGAGCTAAAGTTACCAGTAAGTATTGTACTCTTAAGTGGCCTTTTTTGTTCTTAGCTCATTGTTAAAGACCTGCACCAAGGAATATAACCTCTTGCCTTCCCAATGGAACTAACTCCATGGTTTTGACACACTGCACACGTACACCTCCTCCAGAAAGTCGTCCCTGATTCAGATTGAGGCAGACTCCTCCCGCTTCCTCTATATCCCCTTAATATCTTGTCCATATTTCTACTATTGCACACACTACTAATACTATAATTTTCTCAATATATTTCTCACTAGAGCTCTTTTTAGGACAGAGAATGTGTGCAATTCATTTCTGTATCCCCGGGTCCTAGCACAGCGCCTGCTACACGACCTGACAGAGGTTTGCTGAGTGAATAACTGAAAGACTTTCATTGGTTACTGACTCTAGTCCATTCTCTCAATGGTAACAATAAACGTGGCCAGCACTTAGTGTGATGGGCGTGCACTGGGGGAAAGTGTTATCTCCTCCCATCTTCCTCACGACTCTGAAGTCACTACTGTACAATTACCTCCATTTTACTGATGAGAAAATGAAAGACTTTCTCAAGGCCACTTAGATTTGATTTTTAAGTTACAGAGAAATGATTCGAGCCCAGTTTTAATGGTCAGAAAATCCTTCAGAGGACACCAGGACACCCCCAGGACTTCTCCCACTATCCCATCCATGAATCTTCCAACATAGTTAACCAGCCCTTGTTGTGGCCCTAGAGCTCGCTGGCCCCTGGTCTGACCCTCAGCAGGCCCTGCCTGGTGCTTTGGATGCTTGTATCCATGTCGCCTGCCTCACAAGACGACAAGCTCCTGTGAGCAGGGATCATGGGCTCTGTACCTTAAATCCTCAGAGCCCACAGCCCCAGCCTTTGCATGCTCTGAAGATGCTGCACTGAACTCAGAATAAAAGTATATTAAGCCCACTCCATTATTATTATGCTATTATGATCAAATAAATCCAGCCTAATTCCCTGCTTTTACAGTATAAGCCTCTTTCACAATGGACTAAAAGCTCTGAAGGATAGGAGGGATTTAGAAGGAAGATGGGAGGAGAGCAGGAGGGAAAACTGGGAGCAAAACCCAGCCATGGTTACATGTAGGGCTGGTCAAGGCCCGGCTCAGACTGTGATTTGGCTAGATTGCCTGCTGGGGCTTCTGTGATTATAATGTACAACCAGAACTGAGAATCCCCAGGAAAAAGCACCAGGTGAGCGTGGGGAACAGTGGGCAAAAATGCTGGGATCAATCAGATGGGTCAGATCCTGGAAAGCCTCGACTGCAGCCCGAGGTGCTAGGCCTTGCTCCGGAGGGGAAGGGAATTCGCCGAGAGTTTAGGATAAGGAGTAGGGAGCTGGGTGACCCTCTCCCACTGCAGAAACAAGTTGGGGAAGCAGGATGGCATGGGCTTGGGAGAGTAGGAGCCGAGAAGCCAGCACAATGGGCAGGCGGCGCACAGCTGCCCGCTAAGAAGTGCGCCAAACTGGGACACGTAGCGGGCGTCTGCTTGAGCTACGCAGGTAAGACACGGTCGTGGGCCGGGAAGAGGAGAAAGGGGCTCCTGGGCCCCCTCAGCCATTGACTGGTTGTGTGTTATCAGCCCCCAGGCCTCCCTGATCCTAATGTCCATCTTTCAAGACAGACGTTTTCACTTTATTTTTGTTGAGGTTTTTTTTTTTTTTTTTTAAGATTTTATTTATTTGACAGAGAGAAACACAGCGAGAGAGGGAACACAAGCAGAGGGAATGGTAGTGGGAGAAGCAGGCTTCCTGCCGAGCAGGGAGCCTGATGTGGGGCTCGATCCCAGGACTCTGGGATCATGACCTGAGCCGAAGGCAGATGCTTAACGACTGAGCCACCCAGGTGCCCCAAGACAG
>CM053613.1:45509382-45536972 GCA_028646535.1 Procyon lotor
CAGGGAGGCTGAAACTCAGTTATGCCACGTCTCTGATCTAACCTTGTGCTCCTTTGCCTTCCGCCATTGCCTATCTTTCACCTGTCATGATGGTCTAATAGAGGACAGTCCTTAGGGGCTAAGAGGATTGTAAAAACGCACTTTAGGGTATGCTACGACATGGGCCAAGATTTTGAGGTCACTGCACGAAATAGACAGTGACCACAGGGAACAGCCCCGTGGAGGAGGCAGTGTTTCAAGGAGGTGCTTGTGGTGCGTTTTGTGGCTGGGGGGCCTGAGCCCAACTTTCCCACCAAAAGGGTCACACCAGGCTTAGTCCTGCAGAAGCCTCTTCATCCAGTTGGGAACAAATACACGTTGGCAATGGGCTGTGCTAGTACAGTGAGGCTAGGGCAGGGCACTATGGTGTTTTATATACAAGTGGGGTAGCTCCTGCAGGGAATACAGATGGGAGGTGGGAAATGGGGACAAAGGTGAGGCCTGTGCTCTCACTCTGCATGGACACCCGTGGCCCGTCCTCGACGGACTCTTCTTCCGCCTAACCCTGATGTGTCAGTGTTGCTTGGACCCCATCCCCAACAGTCTCTTCTTCCCCCACCTCTTTATTCCCCACCCACCTGCTGCCTGTGGGTCTGAGCCTCACTGACAGCTCCATGCCCAGATCTTGTCTGTTCTGCCTTTTCTCCTGAGCATCAGACCTCTATCTCCATTTACTTGGCTTGTACTTTGTTTTGTAATTTTGGGTTGAGGTATAACACACATAGGATAAAGTCCATAAACCTTAATTGTTCGCATGTCTAGATCCACATAACCACCATCCAGATCAACGTATAGAACAATTCCAATATCTCAGTGGGTTCTCTTGTGCTCCTTCTCAACTAGTTGCCTGCCCCACCCCCAGGGATCACCACTATTCTGATTTCCAACACCAGCAATTCCTTTGGCCTGTTTTTGAAAACCATATGAATGGAATCATTCAGTAAGTGTACTTGCCTCTGTCCCTTCATTCATCACCACGTCTGTGGGATGCATCCATATCATAGAGTATTGCGGTCATTTTACTTTTTGGACCACAGTGGTTCTCACCAGGGGCAATTTTCCCCCCTGCAGGGGTCTTTGGGCAATGCCTAGAAACATTTCTGATGCTTACAGCTTAGCAAGGGCGGGGGTGCGGTGGGGCGTGGAGAGAGGCCAGGGATGCCACAAGGCAGGGGACAGCTCCTCACAACAAAGAATTATCTGGCCCAAGGTGTCAGTAGTACCAAGATTGAGAAACTTTGTGTATTAGTTTCCTACAGCTGCTGAAATGAATTACCACAAGTTGAATGGCTTAAAACAATGCAAATGCATTATCTTCTAGTTAACTTTTAAAAGTCTGTAATGGATCTCACTGGAAAAAAATCAAGGTGTCAGCAGAAGCAAGGTGTCCCTTCTGAAGGCTCCAGGAGAGAAGCCATTTCCTTGCCTTTTCCAGTTTCTTACACCTGCCTGCATTCCTTGGCTCACGTCCCCTTTTCCATCTTCGAAGCCAGCAATGTCTGGCCGAGTCTTTTTCATACTGCATCACCGTGACATTGACTCTTTCACTTGTAAAGGTCTCTGTGATTACACTGGGCCCATAATGTGGGATGCTCCCCACCTCAAGATGCTTAACATAATGACATCTCTAAAGTCCCTTTTGCTCTGTGACATAGTGTATTCCCATGTTCCAGGAATTAGGATGTGGGCATACTTGAGTGGGGGTTGGGGAGGTATTATTCTCCCTGCCGTATCCTGCCATGTGATATCCCACTATATAATCTGCTGCAATTTATCCTACTGTTGATGGACATGTGCGTTGTTTTTTCTTCTTAGCTATTATTATTAAAGCTGCTATATACATTCTTGTACAATCCTTTTGTCCTTATTTCTGTTGGGTATAGATTCAAGAAGACAGTTCCTGGGTCTCAGAGTAAAACACACGTTTATCTTAAGTAGATAATGTTGAAGAGTTTTATATGACTGTACCAGTTTACGCTCTTGCTAGCAGGGCGGATTTCTATTTTCATTTTCCACTGAACATCTCCATGTCAACCTTGGAAAAAACACCTCAAATTCGACTGGTTCCAAACAGCGTTATCTAGCTCAGTGAATGATTGTTTCCCCAGACATCCAAAGCATGAAACCTGGGAAATGTCCAGACTCCTCTCTTTGCCTTTGGACCTGCTCTCGTTGGGCCACATCATTGTATCCAATATAGTCAGTGCTTCCTTCCATTCTTTCCTTGTCCTCATCATCTCTCACCCAGACCACAGCTTCCTCATGTGCTCCATACCATATCCATCCTTCCCACCACCATCAAAGTCACCTTTTCCAAAATCCCAAACCTAATCCTGCTCTTCTCTTTGCTTATAGGACAAAGGAGCTGGCCCAGCCTAGCCACCTGGTCTACCCTTTACCATTCTATCGTCATCCCATGAGACCTCTAACTGCTGCCCGCACAAACTGCTTACAATTTCTCTTCTCATTCATTTACTCAAATTGATCCCTTCTCCACAATGTCCCCCTCTTTGAAGATCCCTCTGCCAGTTCCCTCTCTCCTCAACCCTTTCGCTGACGGCCCTTAAATCAAGTAGACTTAACCTCTCTCTCCTCTGTGTCCCACCATACACTGCACAGACTTTTTATTAGGGTACTTTGCAGCACACTTGTCTCTTCCTAATACACATAAGCCTTTCAAGGGCGAGGACTGCTTTGTCATCCTAGGAATGACCCTGATACAGAGCAGACAATAACCAATGTTTGCTGGACTGAAACTGAGTTGAGACAGTACATGTTAATAGGACAGGGAGGACGTGGTAATGTATTGAGAAACAGCATTAAGCCAAGTCTGTGCCTTCAGAGCCTAAAAGCCTAAGAGCAGACAAGGGCCTGTAGGACCTAAGCTCCAACAGGGAAGTAATAGTACCATCGTGCAGGGCTACTACAAAGGTTGTAGGAGAAAATGCATCTAAGATTTCTAGCAGCCTGCCAGGCACGTAGTAGGCACTCCATTAGCTACAATTATTGTTTCTAATGGTGAAAAGTAGGATTTTTAGTGAACATTCAGGGAATTTTTAGTTTGATGAGACCCATCTTGTAGTTTTCTTCATTCAGTAGAGAATTAGAAGCTCACGTGTCTACATTTATACAACTGAGATAATTTGTAAAGCCAGAGCTGCATTAATTATAGAGATAGCTCTTTAATCTTAGTGGACATTTACTGGAGTACTTTAGTTTTGTGTCTGGGAAATTGAGCAATTATTAATGATTGTATATTTAGAACTGTTACTGAATTGACTTTTTCTTTTTAATTCATATATGTAGTAAGTGCTTTTTTTTTTCCCTAAGAAAGCAATCAAGAGTTGCCTATTTCTAATCTCCTTTCCTCTTTGTGGGTTAGTCTCGGTCAACATTATCTCTCTCATTTTTTTTTTTAAAGATTTTTATTTATTTCACAGAGAGAAACACAGCGAGAGAGGGAACACAAGTAGGGGGAGCAGGAGAGGAAGAAGGAGGCTCCCTGCCGAGCAGGGAGCCCGATGCAAGGCTCGATCCCAGGACCCTGGGATTATGACCTGAGCCTAAGGTAGACGTTTCACCAACTGAGCCACCCAGGCGCCCCTCAACATTATATCTCTGAGAGTTAACTGCACAAGGTCAACCAATGATCTAGCAAAATGCTTCACACACAGTAATTCCTCAGTAAAAAATTCCAAAGAGACATAAGGCATTGCTGAGTTAGGTACTCCGTGGGGTTTCTGTGCTATGTCTCTGTTCTGATTTACCCCTCTGATCACTCCTTCTCTTTTTCATGGCTGTTCCTTCTGCTGTCAGTACCCCCCAAATACTTGTATCCCTCAAGGGTCCATTCTCTGATGGCTAATTTTCTCTATTCTCTCTTTGGGGATGATATAAATATATATGCAAACATTTCAAATAAAAAATAGCAAACCAAATTCAACATCATAAACTATATTTTTATATAAGTAAGGCTTATCTCAGGAATGCAAAGATGGTTCAATATCAGAATAATCTATTAATAGATTCAAAAAGAAAAACCATATGGTCATCTCAGTTGGTTCAGGAAAAGCAGTCAGCAAAAATTAAATACCCATCCACATTTTTAGAAACCCTTAGTAAATCAGGATAAAGAGAAAATTCTTAATCTGATATGAAGCTATCTCATAGAAACACAGAGCAAACCTCAGGCTTAATGATAAAACTTAAGAAGCATTTCCACATCCCAAGACAAAGATGCTTATTATCACCTACTATCAAAACTACACCCTACGTCCTCACCAATGCAGCAGTACACATACACAAAAAAGACATATAAGTATTGGCAAGGAAGACAATAAATTGGCATTTGCTAAAAACACACATTTTCTCCACAGACACTCCAAGGGAGTCTTGCAGACAAAACTCATTAGAGAGTGTGATAAAGTTGCTAAATACAAGATCAACATCCAAAAATTAATACATATGAGCCACAGACCATTAGAGAATGTAATAAAATCTCTTCACAATAGGAAAATAATTGGAAATATCTTAGACAAAAAGAAAAGATGGTAGTGTGGCATTAACTCAGAATAATGGAATAGAACAGATATCCCAGAAATATATCCAAGCATATGTGACCCTTACACAATAGAGGAGATTTGTGGAGATATTAATGAGGAAAAGTTGCACTTTGGGGATAAATGAGTTTCCATAAGACAAAAAAGAAAAGTGGATTCCCTACTTTATTCCATACATAAAGTTAAAATCTAGTTATATTACTAAAGATTTACATATAGAATAAAACGTAAAAATGTGTTTGTGTGTGCGTGAGAGACTCTTGTGCAGAAAATTACAAAATGTAAGTGAAGGACATCAAAGACCTAAATAAATGGCAACCAACACTGTTTTTGTATATGAGAAAGCTCAGTACCTTAAGGACAGCCAATTTCTCCAAGCAGTATTTTCCATCAAAATTATCAAGACTGCATGTTAAAATGTAGTTTCTTAGACTCTACTTTAAACCTACTGGATCAGTATGCCTGAGGATGACTCCCAGGAATCTATATTTTAGAAAACTAGCCCGATGATTCTTGGGTGTACTAAATTTTGAGAACCCTTGACTTAGGGAAGTAGGTCATAACCTGAATTGCACATGAGAATCGCCTGGGACAGTTTTTGAAATATTCAAATGCTCAGACCACACCCCAGACCAATTAAATCAGAATTTCTGGGCAAGGCCCCTATGCATCAGCGTTTTTAAAGCTCTCCAGTGATTCCAAAGTGCAGTCCAGGTTGAGGATCATTGCCCTGGGTGTAAATACATGAGATCTGTAAGGTTTGCTGCCGGTCCTCATTTGAACATCTACTTCTAGCGCTAACCTAGTATGGAATGGACTTTATCTTGATTAAGGCACGCATAACTTCCTTACATAAAGGTAATAGCTTATTATCCCCAGCATCCTATCTGATACACAGCAGGGGCCTGATGGTCATTTTCTGAAATAAATCCAACTAAATAAAACTGAATGAAATGAATCAATGTGTAGGAGAGCAAAATTTTCATCAAACTCCAAAAATTCTACTGGATTCTGCAAACCTATAGGGCACCTGGGCGCAATGTTATACCGTCAGAGGTATAGATAGAGATGAGCAAAACACAGCCCTTCTCTCCCAGTGTTTGTGATCTGGTGGCAGAGGCAGGTACAGACCGAAGTATCTTATAATCAAGCAGACAATAGGAGTGCACAGAATATACAAAGGGGAATACAAGCAAAATTAGCTCTGAATGGCAGCACCTGGAAGATATCCTTAAAAATTCAGTATCTGAGATCCGCCTTGCAGTATTGCTGAGACTTGCCTGGGAAGAAATTAGGAAAGTGGGCAGTTGCTCTAGAAGCACAGGGCCTTTCTCTAACCTTCATGGAAGACTGTAGGGCAGATACGAAAGGCTCCTTTTCTTTCCAATTTCCTTGTTACTGCTCTCATTTGTCAAATATTTTGCCTCTGGTTTATTAATTCTACCTCCTGGTGCCTCAGCTGATTTCTTTCAGGAGAAGTCTCCCATTAGCATTTCTATGGGGAAACACCTGCCACCCCATCTATCCCTATTAACTGATGGCTGGGGCAATGGGACTGACTGATTGAGAGGGGAATTTTAATCCCCTTCTCATGACTCATCTCTTTCCTAATTGAGAATGCTAGGTCTAAAGTCACAAGTGGCTGCCTGGCAAAATCCATCCTTAACGTTAAAAGTGGTAACGGAGACACGCTTCTCAATTTTATAACATCGTCTATGTAAAATGAGTGTACTGAAAATTAATCAACTTCATGATTGCGAATAATGAAAGATATCTGAGATAGCACTTAATGCAAAAATCCCAGGCTAGGGTGGATACATTATGAATTAGATGAACTGTTGAATTGGGGAGGTTTCTCAAAATCATCGTGTCAGAGGACGTTTTATATTGTCTACTGACCGTATATCGTAGGAGGAAAACCATTGAGTATGTATATGTCTCTGCATGCTGAATGTATATTTTACACCATATACCAAATATGTTAAGCTGATGGATTATGTGTCCTTTCTCTATTTAAGCCAACTGCTCGCATTGATGTCATGTGACAGATGTCACTTGGAAAGCCCATGAGATGAACCAGTCACCATCGTGTAAGCCACCATGATTTATGTAGACTGGCAGAAGAAAAGGGTTTGTAAATCAAATTATCTTTGAAATGGAACCCAACCTGGCTTCTAATAAGGCAATGTAAGACTCATCTCTGTCAGTCGTGGGGCATACTTAGATTCAGGAGATATTCGGAATCATAGCAAGGAAAAGAATATGAGACAATAGGGAAGGAAAATCAATGTTCCAGATAAGCCTACAATTTCCAGGCATTTTTTTCTTTATGGGATATTTGATTAATTATCTTATTTCTTCATGTCTACTTTCACCCAAAGTGCACTTCCCTATTATTGGTTAATTTTTCTTCTGAAACAGAAAACAATGTTAAATTTCACATCAACTTTGTCATGCACTTAAATTGTCCATTAAGGAAATTGATGTCTCTCAGCAATACTCATTCTCTTAATACTTCCAAACCCTTCTGATTATACAGCAAAATGGAACCGCTAGCCCCAAAGTCACATGCATAATTAAATTTTACAGAAGACCCAAATGAGGAAAAAAAATTCTTTTGAGGTGCTCAGAGGTTTTTTTTTTTTTTTGGCAGGTTGGTGGAGTTCTGATTCTGACAGCGACTAAAAATAATCATTCTCACCAGCTGCAAAAGCAGAGCCTTCTCCCATTCAATCCCATCACTTGTAGTATGAGTATAATCCTAATTGTAAAGCCTCACACGCCTACTATACAGTGAAGGTGGTGTTTTGGGAGAAGAAACCGTATGGAAAAAAGGTGCAAGCCACTATATTTGGAGGGGGCTGTACCTGAAGGGCAGGTCATCCCCTGAGTGTCTAGCCCATTTTTCATGGACAAAGCAAGTCCTACTGACTTGGAAATATAAACTGAGTAGGATCACCAAAGGAGATTTGAGAATTTGGGATCTCTCGTGATTGGCATTGACTCTCTGGAGGTGGGGAGGGGTAGTTTCCTGCATGGTGGGTGTTAAGGTTCCACCTGCCACCGGGTAGTAGAATGGGAGTAGGAAGACGAGGACAGATGAGAAATCTGTGATGTTGGGCCAATCTTAAGGTTCTTTGGGAATGAAGTAGGGCCTGCCTTGGAAACAAGCAGAATCACAGAACTACATCTTGGCTTTGTTTTTTATGCCCCTTGGTTATTTGCTTCCTTCTTTTCTTTTTGGTCCTCCCTTGGCAGTTACATAAAGATATTGTGCAAATTCTACTCCTGATGGCTCTGAGCCAAGGAAAGGATCTTGCCCAACCCAAAGCCATAAAAAAGTAGTACATTCCTTGGGGACCACTGTGGTCGTGCTAACAATAAACCAAGAGAGAAATGCCAAGTGGGAGGGGGGAAGATGGAGTAGGAGCCAAAGGTTAGCTGCCCCTTCTCATTGGGAAATGCTTTCCAGACTTAAAACCTGGGAGAGAGATGAATTCTGTCTTAAAAAGAGAGGATATCTATCTCCGCTATGCTTCCCTCAACATATGAAGGAGTGGTTGTTACATTCACTGAAGAAAGACATCAGTCTGGCACGAGGCTCCATACAGGGTCTTGGCAAAAGACACTAACTCTGCAGTCCTCCCAACCACAGTCTCCTGCAGGAAGGAGGCAACTGGCTGTGGCATTGATGAAGGACCCCATAAGCCACATTTTGAACCCTTCTAGCTCAATTTTTCATCTTGCACATCTGTTTCCCCAGAGACCCTAAAGCCTAATGTTACATGTTCAGAGTCAAATGAGCTCTCTTAGTGCTTGACCTGGGTTAAAACATAAGGGGTGGATGGAGAGTTAAGCATTCAGAAAAACATATTGGAAGCACAAAGGGTGAGAAAGCAAGTTGGAAGGGCTGAAGCTGCAGCACAGGGAGAATTCTAGAAGGATGGAGAGAGGGAGAGGCAAGGAAGGGGGGGAGGGAGGCAGAAAGAGAGAACACGGATATGTGCTTTCTTGAAGGCATTCATCTAGAGAGAATTTACGTGTGCTAAAAGGGGGAGGTTTTGGTGGTAACAGAATGAGCAACACAACTGGAGAACATAAAGGGAAGGGAGAAAGGAAATGCATCAATAGGGGATAAGGCTGGAGGTACCTAGGAAGTGGAAATCAGAATAATGAAGGATCACACACAAGAGTAATGGCACCAAGACATTCCCATCACCTACTGTGTGCCAGGTTTATTCTTCCCGGCCATCTCATGTAATCCTCACAGTGTCTTGTGCAGTGCCTGGCATATAGTGGATGCTCAAAAATATCTATTAATATTTAATTAATAAATGAACAAACAAGTCTAAGAGAACAATCTATGATCAATCGCGTCTTACATATAAGAACCCGAGGCCCAGAGAGGTTAAGAAACATGCTCAGTGTGACACAGCTACTGAGAGGAGGAACTAATCAGACTTCAAAACCTGAGGGCAGAAAGAAGAAGGTGAGCTGTAAGAGCCCCGCGGGGAATCAAGAAAAGGGTGTGGTGCTTGGATGTCTCCCAGGGACTGAGAGAGGGAGGGAAGAATGAAAGGCTGAGGGAACTGGGCTCCGGAGGGGACTGGCCACTGAGAAAGAATTCTTCTTCTAGGGGGACGGGGCCCTGCGGGAGAGCACCAAGGCCGTTATAGGCAACAGCTGAGCCAGCATCGAGGGGCCGGTGCCGCTGAAGTGGGTGGGGCGGAATGGCACCGTCTGCGAAGAAACTGCCAAGGGTCTCTGTCGAGCAGGCAGGGATCCGAGGCGGGGCGGGGATGCGGGAAAAGATGCCGAAGTGTTAGTAAAGGGAGAGACCTGGGCAGGCGAAGATGGATAGTATTAACAGCCTTCCCGTAAGAAAGAGCAGAAAGAAGTCAGCCCTGGCGGGGTGTCTGGGTGCGGCCGCGGAGAGGGCGTGGTCTGGCAGGGGAGGAGGGGCAGGTGAGGCCCGCCGCGCAGAGAATGAACCCCCCTCCACCACCACCATCCTCCCCGTCCCGGGCAGCCTCCGCAAAAGGGTGACCTGCCCCGTCGCCTGAGCGGCGGCCCGCGTCTCACCTGTAGGAGCTGCCCGCCGCGCTCGCCACCTCCTCGCGGATTTGCCTGTTGAGGGCGTCCGCCGCCGCACGCCCCTTGCCAGCCTCCGGGCCCGCGGCCTGGACCGGGGCCTGGGCGGCGGGCAGCGGCGTCTGCTCCGGCGCCTGCCCTTCGGCGCGACGCAGCATCCAAGCCGGCCCGGGCTTCCTGCGTGTGTCGCGCTCGTCTGCCCCCGAGGGCTTTCCGGCGGCGGGGCCACCCGCTCCGCCAGGGGTCGCCTCCTGCTCCGGGGCCTCAGCGGCGGCCTGCGCGGGCCAGCGCTCCTGGCTCTGCGGCCGGCGCTTGGACGCCCCGAGAATCGGCAGGGAAGCCTGGGAGGACGCGGGCATCTGCACGGGCTTGGGGATCCACGGATGGTCCCCGCGGCGCGGCAGCGGCCAGGCGCGGAAGTCCTTCTGGTACTGGGTCTCGCGCTCGAAGGGCGCGTCGGAAGGCTGGTACTCGCTGCGCGGCCGGCAGCTCGGCTCGGGCCGCTGCACCTTCCAGGCGCGGTAGTCCTGACGCATCACCGAGTCCGCGGGGCCTGCGCTGGAGGTGGAGCCGGAGCCCTGGCCGGGGCCGGGCCCGCTCCGGCTGGGGGCAGCCGCCGCCTCGCGTTCTCCGCTAGGCCCGGGCGCCGGCCCCGTTGCCCGGGCAACTGCATCCAAGTCGCCCTGGGCCGGCTGCGTCTCTATGGCGACCGCCCGCGCCGAGGGGGGCGCGTGCGCCGGCTGCGCCTGCTGCTGCTGCGGCGCCGGCGGCTGCGGCGGGGCGCTGGGGGCCTCGGTGGCCTCCGAGTACTTGGTGAAAACCAGCGGCACGGCGATGTCCGCCTTGTCCAGCTGGTTCCAGAAGCGGGCGATGCAGCAGGCCCGCGTGATGCACGGCCACGCCATGATGCTAGCTGCAAAACTGGCCTTCCCTCTTTCTTTTTGTGGTTCTAAAGCAAGCCTCAAATCTTACTTCAGTCTCTCGGCCCTTGACCAGTCTGGTTCCCACTGTTTCTTCCCTTGGTGGCCTGAGCTATCTCGCTCTCCCCTCTTAGAGAGCACCCAGGAAGGTCAAGCTATGACTGAGATAAAGTCCGTTAAGTCCCCCCGATTACCGGCAGCAAACGCCTCCGGGAGCCTCCCGCAAAGGTCTTGGGAGCGCAGTCTGCTGCGGGCACCGATGGGTGAGCCGCACGGCGTCCCGGAGTCCCCGGGCGAGGGCGTCTGGGTCGCGCCCCTCCCTGCTGCGGCGGCGGCGCGCAGACCCCGGCCAAGCGAGGCGACGCGAGGCGAGGTGGCTGCGGGCTTAAGCCATGGCGTAGAGAAAGGGCCCAGCAGGGTGGCCTCAGGGGCCACGGACGAGGCTCTATTCTCCCTCCCCGAGGCGTCCCGTCGCAGCCGGCCACCTAGCAGGGCTCAGAGGCGATTCACCTCCAGCGGAGACCGAGCATTGCTGCAGCCGCTGCTCCCAAAGATGCCGCAGCCACTGCCGCTGCCGTCTCTGCTGCAGGGAAGCGGCCCCACCCTTATCTACTGCTCGGCGAGGGGGAAAAAAATCCAGGGAAGACGCTGAGAGAAAGCGCGCTGCAGAAAAAAATCACCTGCTGTCGTCAGCGCGCGCTGCCGGGAGCTCGCCCTCGCTCTTTCCCCCTCCCGCCTGCGCTCTGGCAGCTCCTCCCTCCTCGGCTCCTAGGCAACAGCAGAATCTGGGGCCTGGGTGGGTTCAAGTCCCAGGCCGGTGACGACTGGCTGTCCTTACTCTGGTCGCTTCCCCTCCGGGAGCCTCAGGCTCCTCTTTTGTAAAATAAGGCCAATCATGGAGGAGGGGGATTCCATTTTTAAAATATGAAGGATATCCCTAGTGAAATGCCTGTCCCAGAATAGATGCTTTTAAAAAAGAAAACTGGTGTTACTGGCCAGTTACTGGGGGCGGGATTTGAACTCAGTTTGGCTGGCTCCTGATCCAAGCACCTGTCAGTCATGCACAAACCTTGTTCGGATGTGAGAGTTCCCGGGCTGGTGGGGCCCTGGCTGTTCCTTTATTAGGGAACTTTTGACGGGAGGGCATCTTAGAGCCTCCCCCAAAGTACCCAGTCCCTATTCAGCCCAGGGGCCATACTGAGGAGAGCCAGAGAAAAGAAAATTCTTGGAAGGGGCTTAAGCGAGGAGGTTTGGGGGCTAGAAAGGAAACAAGGGAACAGTCTCTTAGGACAGGGTCAGGCCTGACACACAGAGACTTACTGGCATGTTCCTGACCCTTGGCTTTTGCTCTTCCTCTTCCTAGGGGGCACGGTAGACTTTGGAGTCAGACAGGCTTGATTTGGCTCTGACACACTGTGTCACCTGGGCAAGTTGGGTCATCTTTGGGCCTCAGTAGCCTCATTTGTAGAATGGAGGAAATAAGAGCTAGCTCAGAGGCATTTTGTGAAGAGAGTTAAGGACTCAAGAGCGGGAGCTTTGAGTCAATTAAAGTCTACAGTGATTCAAATTCTGGCTTCTACATTCCTTAGCTGTATGGCCATGGCCATGTCACTGAACCTTTCTGATTTTTATCTGTGACCAAGGGTACTGATTCTGAATTTGCAGGGTTGTTTTGAGAATTAAAATGAGATAATGCGCCAAAAATGCTTATCACCACACCTGGCATATAGTAATGACTCGATGAATGGTAGCTATTAGTATTCAAAGGACCCACCCAGGAAAGTCTAGGTGGAGCTTTCCAAGCAGGCCAGCCACTTGGACACTTTCTCCAGGAAGACCTCTTGTTTGTTCAAGTACCTTCTGGCTTCTCCTTGATGTCCCTCCATTTATATCTCCTACATTGTTCTCTACTTCTTATCCCTAGCAACATTTGATGGCCTTCAGGTCTGTTTCTCTCCAAGACAGAGTTTTCAGCATCAAGTAAGTTGGGGGCACTGGTGTTTCTGGGGAAGAAAGTCATTTATGTGTTTAGATTGGGAACTGACTGCTAACACCTCTGGGTTTTTTTTTAAACCTTAGAATCAAACAGGATATGTGAACATAGCTCTGGTTACTCAATTATCTGTTGAACTTCCTCCTACTTGGGGCTTTATCTTTTTATGATTTGATTTGAGTTCCTTAAATAAAATGATGCCTGGTGCTGTTTTCCAGTCATTAGGAGATACGTTTCTACAAACAACATAATCTAGTCTGACCCTCAATTCTGTAGAACTCCGTGGGATTTGATTGATGTCTTTCCAATAATGATTTTCAAGGCAACTAGAAACTGGAGAGGGAACTGAGAGTTCATTGAGACTTCACCTTTCTTTCGTTTAGCAAGTCTCCTCTCCTGATGCCCACACTGTGCCTGGGGCACTGTGGAACATAAATGAATTCTAGCTCTGTGAGAGCCCTCAATTTTGGGGGCGTGTTATGGATAAGGAGAGGACAGACAAACAAATAATTAGCAAACAGTGTGGTCAGCATAATAGTGGTTCATTCGCCAGGTGCTGAATGAATGACTAAGGAGAGATGAGTAGAAGCTGTCCTATCAGAAGTGTAAGTAAGAGCATTCTAGGCAACTTCGTCATTAACATCACCTTCCATCTTCACTCATTTGGATTTTTAAAATACATTCAATGGTACATCTTTCTCGAACCATCCAATGGCCTAATAGATAAATCTAATTGTTATCTGTTACCGTGGCTTGCTCCGCATCCATTCTGATGACGACAGCACCTCATTATTTGACTTTTGGGGACTACTCCTTTCTTACTTTCAGTTCATATGGTTTGGATGGGATTAACCCTATTTAACCCACCTTCCAGAGCCGACAATGTGACCCACACCTGTTTACCAGGGCACTGCATCCCCCTGGCCAAAGTGACTACTTGATCCACATTGGAGCCATTAGAGGAAATCCTAAACTTTAGCTGGAACTAATTGTAAGGAGCCACTTTTTTTTTTTTTTACCAGAATTGCTAAAATGAGAGACCACGAGAATAGTGTTGTCAGTGATCATCTCTGCCATCACCGGGAGTGGGGGGCAAAGAGGGCTCCCTGCCCCAGGCTGAAGCAAACACAAGAGAAAATCAGAAGAGGACACAGAATTCTGGTAATGTCTATGAAGACTGCAACTTGTTTCCCAAAGCCCCTTCTCACCTTCTTCCCTTTAATAATAGAAGCCTCCAAGTTTAGTTGGGCTCCCAGCCACCCAGCAAGAGACATTGCAGCAAAGAGCAATCATACAAAGTTCCAGGCCACTTCTTTAAAGGAAGTTGCTTGTGTTCAACTCCTTCCTTCTCCCTTCTCAAAGGGTAGAATGTGCACGTGGTAGAGGTGAATTATCATCGGGGTAGTTAAGATGACTATGACTAGGTAGTTAAGAACATTCTGGTGCCAGGATTTAACCCTAGGTAGGGAAGGGTAGCAGAACACGATGGAAGGAACCTATTTTGGGTGACCTCATAGTATGCAGCTGCCTAACAGCCTCAGGCCACTTGATTGCTTCTGGAATGCTATGTGAGAGAGAAAGAACACTTCTCTCTTGTTTGAACCACTGCTTTGAAGATCTCTGCTTTAGTTTATTAGTCTTTTGAGCATTTGGATCTGGTCATGCTTAAACTAATTTGAGGGATATGAAAACAGCATTTTAATACTGGAAAATAATATGTCTGATGGGAGGGAATGACCAGACTTCAAGTATTCCAAAGTCCTTGTTTGTAAGGAGAGTAGACGTAGTGATTAACTTATAACCTAAAATGTTGATCAGCTTAAAAATGTACATTAAAAGAAAGAAAAGGGAATACAGAAAATTTCACTAAGGCCAGAAAAAAGGGTAAAAATAAGCAAAGGAAAAAACATGGTAAATAGCAAATACAATATAAAGTGGTATAAATATTTCCAAATATATTAGTGATGGGGGTAAATGTAAATAATCACAACTTTTTGGCTAAAAGACAGAGAATGTCAGATTAGAGAAAAACACAAAACAAAACAAAATGCAACCATACATTGTCTTCATTAAAACATGGGCGTCTTGTTGGCTCAGTCAGTTAAGCTTCTGACTCTTGGTTTTGGGTTCAGGTCATGATCTCAGGTTTGTGAGACTGAGCCCTGTGTCACTCAGCACAGAGTCTGAGATTCTCACTCTTCCTTTGCCCCTCCCCCCACTTGGGTGTGCTCTCTTTCCTCAAATAAATTAATCTTTAAAAAAAAAACCATACTGACACATAAACACAGGGGAAAACATGATGGGAAAAGATATAGTAGAAAAATACTATAACCAAAAGAAAGCTGTACAATTATATTACTATCAGACAAAATTGGTTTGATTTTTTTTTTAAAGATTTTATTTATTTATTTATTTGACACAGAGAGAGAGAGAGAGAGAGAGATCACAAATAGGCAAAGAGGCAGTCAGAGAGGGAGGGAAGCAGGCTCCCTGCTGAGCAGAGAGCCCAATGTGGGGCTCCATCCCAGGACTCTGAGCTCATGACCTGAGCCTAAGGCAGAGGCTTTAACCCACTGAGCCACCCAGGCGCCCCTTAAAAGTAAAATCTTAAAAAAAAATCATCACATAAAAATAGAAGAAACAATTCACCAGAACTATATAATATGGTTTGCATCTAACCATATAGCTTCAAAATATATGCAGCAAAACTTGGCAGAATTTTAAGAAGAAATGCACAAATTCATCACCATCATCATGAGATTTTTTTAAACACATCTAAATAACTTGTAAAACAAACACATAAAATGTTGTTAGTAATGTAGAAGATTTAAACAATAAAGTGGATCTAATGGACCCTGAATCCAACAATTAGAGAATATACATTCTTTATAAACTTATAAGGAATGTATAAAAATTGACCACGTACTAGGCCATAAAGCAAATATAAACAAGTACCAAAGACAAACAAATCCCTTTTTCTGGTGACAGTACAACGATATTAGGAACCAATAACATAAGATAGTCATGGGGCACCTGGGTGGCTCAGTGGATTAAAGTCTCTGCCTTCCGCTCAGGTCATGATCTCAGGGTCCTGGGATGGAGCCCTGCATCGGGCTCTCTGCTCAGCAGGGAGCCTGCTTCCCCCTCTCTCTCTGCCTGCCTCTCTGCCTACTTGTGACCTCTCTCTCTGTCAAATAAATAAAAATAAAATCTTTAAAAAATATATAAGATAGTCACAAACCTCCACATATTCAGAAATTAAAGTAAAATACTTCAAAATTGATTCATGAATTTAAAAAGAAATCATATAGGATACTAGAAAGTAATCAGGGCTAAAAGGAAACAAAACATTGCATAGCAAAGTTTATGAGCTACAGCTAAAAACAATATTCACAGAGAAATGTGTAACTTATATACATACTTTAGAAACAAAAACGAGTAAAAATACTCTAGTGATTAAACTCAAGAAGTGAGAGATAGTTCAAACAAACCAAAGCAAGCAGGAGGAGGAAAATCTAAATAGCGAGGTGATTAAATATCAAACAACCATATGTTAGAGACTGTCAAAAAATCCAAAAAGTTCTTCCTTAATATAGATAAAATCTCAGGCAGACTTATCCAGAAACAAAAACCAACAGACCAGGATTGTAAAGACAGACAGTTGTAGATACAGCAGATTGGCAAATACTAAGAGTTACTTTCTGCTGATAAATTTGCAAAACCTTATGGGGTAGCTAACTTCCAGGATGGCCTACAATGGTCTTTATTTCCTGGTGCCCCGATTGTGTGAAGTCCTCTCCCACACTGACTAGAGCTGACCTGTGTAACCAGTAGGATCTCCGTGAAAATGATTGCATGTGACTTTCGCAACTAGGTCAGAAAATTCACTGCGGTTCCCACTTGGCTCCCTCTTGGAGCTCCCACTCTGTGGCAGCCAGCCGCCGTCCTATCAGGATATCTAAGCAACGCCATGGAGAGCTCCACATAGTGAGGGATGGAGGCCCCCTGCTATCTGCCATGTGAGTGACCCAAATTAGAGTGTATTTTCTGGACCCACTCAAACGTTCAAATGATTGCCACCCTGGCTGACATCTTGACCGCAACTTCATGTGAGACGCTGAACCAAAAGTATACCTACTAGTCGTTTTGACCAGGAATCTGGGAATCTGACCCATAGAAACAATGTGAGATTAAGAAATATTTCTTGTTATTGAAAATGTTAAGTTTGGGGGTAACTCATTTTAAATAGACTTTGTTTACATATTTATTTTAAATAGATTAATGTTTAGAAAGGTTTTAGGTTCACAGCAAAACTGAGCAGAAACTACAGAGAGCTCCCCTCTGCCCCTCTTCCTGCACCCACACAGCTCCCCCCCACTATCGGCATCCTATGCCAAAACATTACACTTACGATCGATGAGCCCACAGTGGTGCTATATCACCTGAAGTCCGTAGTCCATGTTAGGGTTTACTCTTGGTGTTTTACCTTCTGTGGGTTTTGACAAATGTGTAATAACATGTATCCACCATCATAGCATTATACCAAATCACTTTGCCGCCTAAAATATCCTCTCTGCTCTGCAGATTCATCCCTCCCTCCCTCTAACCCCTGGGCAACCACTGATCTTCTTAATGTCTCCGTGGCGTTGCCTTTTCTAGAATACCGTACAATTGGAATCATATAGTATGGAGCCTTTTCAGATTGGCTTCTTTCACTTAGTAATGCATGTTTAAGCTTCCTCCATGTCTTTATATGGCTTGATGGCTCACTTCTTTTTGGCACTCAATATTTCATTGGATATAGCACAGTTAACGTATCCATTCACTCACTGAGGAATAGCCTGGCTTCCAAGTTCTAGAAAACATAAATAAACCCGCTATAAACATCCGTGTGCAAGTGTTTGTACTGACATAGACTTTCAGCGCATTTGAGTAAATACGAAGGAACAGGATTACTGTATCTTATGATAAGGCTGTATTTGGTTTTGTAAAAAACCACCAAACTGACTTCCAAAGTACCACGTGCATTCCCAGCAGCAGGGAGTGAGTTCCTGTTGTTCTACACCCTCCCCAGCATTTGGTGAAGCCAGCGTTCCAGATTTTGGCCATTCTAATAGGTGTGTAGTAGTATCTCATTGTTTTTTGAATTTGCATTTACCTAATCACGTATGATGTGGGGCATCTTATGTGATTTACCATTTGTACATCTTCTTTGGTGAGGTGTCTGCTCAGGTCCTCTGCCTGTTTTTAAATCAGATTGTTCATTTTCTTATTGGGAATTTTAAGAGTTCTTACTCTATTTTGGGTAATAGTCCTTTATCACATATGTCTTTTGCAAAGATTTTCCCCTAGTCTGTGGCTTTGTCTTCTCATTCTCCTGAGCGCAGAGCAGAAGTGTTTGATTTTTCAAAAGATTTTATTTATTTATTTGAGAGAGAGAGCATGTGCACATGAGCAGGGGGGAGGGACAGAGGAAGAGGGAGAAGCAGGCTTCCCACTGAGCAGGGAGCCTGACTTGGGGCTCCATCCTGGACTCTGGGATCATAACCAGAGCCGAAGGCAGATGCTTAACCAACTGAACCACTCAGGCGCCCTGGAGGTGTTTAATTTTAAATGAAATCCAGCTTACCAAGTTTTTCTTTAATGGACTGTGCCTTTGGTGTTGCATCTAAAAAGTCACTGACGTACCCAGGGTCATGTAGATTTTCTCCTGCATCATCTTTGAGGAGTTTTATAGTTTCATGTTTTACATATAGGTCTATGGTTGTTAAGTTTTGTGAAAGACTAAGAGCCTTTTCTTTAAATCATGTGGATGTCTAGTTGTTCCAGCACCATTTGTTGAAAGACTAGCTTTTCTTTTCTTTTTTTTTTTTCATTTGACAGAGAGCGAGATCATGAGTAGGCAGAGAGGCAGGCAGAGAGAGACAGGGAAGCAGGCTCCCAGCTGAACAGGGAGCCCGATGCGGGGCTTGATCCCAGGACCCTGAGATCAGGACCTGAGCCAAAGGGAGAGGCTTTAACTCACTGAGCCACCCAGGCACCCCGAAAAAATTCTTCCTTATATTGAGCTAAAATAGAAATTCTTGCAATTTCCATCTTGCCTCAAGACCCCCATATGACAGCATTTTAAAGTCAAATTAAAAAAACAACTGTTAAAAAAAAAGGACTGTCATATTCCCTGATCTTCTCTTCTCAGGATAAATATTCCCAATTTCTTCATTTAGTATAATACCTAAATAGTATACTAAAGCCAGATACTTTGAGACTCTGTAGATCTCCCGTTACTCATCAAATTTTCATCCATGAGTTTTAACAACCATTGATGGCTGTTCCCTGAGACAATTATTACTACAATGTTTGCCAAATCGATGATCTTCCAACTCCATTATTCCTTCTCTATTTATCCATTGGCATCTTGGTTTATATCAGCATGGATTCATGAATTCTTATTTTTTTCAGTGGCTTTAATCCATTACTATCCCTTTTTATTTTGATGCTCAAGCTGTTCCATCGTTTTCTCAATGGGAGCCCCTTGGTGATGGCTCTGCAGCTCCCTTATATGAAATGACACATGCACATATAAATTCCAGAGTGAACACACACTCTGCCTTCCTTTCCCCAATGTTATCGCCATGTGGAAGACCATGAGCACGCATGTTTCTACACATTTATTAACACACATGTACCTACATGTGTAACTAGCATTTAATAAATAAATTAAATTCATGTGTATTAAACATTTATGATTCGACACGAAACCTTTACAATGTGCTTCTTCCCCTAGCCAATAGGTTGAGATTCAACCACATTGATACACCTAGAACTAGTTAAGGCCATCTTTACTATTCTCTGGCGGTCTGTTATATGATAAACCACTTAAAAAACAGCTGTTTCTCCACTGAGGAATAGTTAGATTGTTTCAACTTTTTAGCTATTACAAATAGAGCAACAAGTTTTTCCTTGTGTGTGTCTCCACAGCCCATGTTAGAGCATTTCTCTAGGGTTAGTAACACAGAAGTAAAGTTTCTAGCCCATACAATACGTGCCCCTTCCAATATATGAAAAACAACTTGCTTTCCAAAGGTTTTGTGCCCATTTACACTCCCATCTGTGGTATGTGAGAGTTCCTGTTTCTCAACAACCTCACCAATATTTGGAATGACTAGACTTTAAAACTTTTGCAGCCCTGGTGAGTGTAAATGTTAAATTATGGGTGCTTAAATTTGAATATGAATAAGGTTGAGTATTTATTCATGTGCTTATTGCCCTATTGGATTTTTTAAAAATAAATTTTATTTTTTTAAATTTTTATTTATTTATTTTTAAAGATTTTATTTATTTGACAGAGAGAAATACAGCGAGAGAGGGAGCACAAGCAGAGGGAATGGTAGCGGGAGAAGCAGGTTTCCTGCCGAACAGGGAGCCCGATGCGGGGCTCGATCCCAGGACCCTGGGATCATGACCTGAGCTGAAGGCAGACGCTTAACGACTGAGCCACCCAGGCGCCCTCCTAATGGATTTTTTTAAAAGATTTTTAAATTTTATTTATTTGAGAGAGAGAGAGTGAGAGAGAGCATGAGAGAGGAGAAGGTCAGAGGGAGAAGCAGACTCCCCATGGTGCTGGGAGCCCAAGGCGGGACTCAGTCCCTGGACTCCAGGATCACGACCTGAACTGAAGGCAGTTGCCCAATCAACTGAGCCACCCAGGTGCCCTGCCCTATTGGATTTTTGTATATTGCCTGTTCACATCCTTTGCCCATTTTTCTCTGTTAGGTTGTTTAAGGAATTATTTTAAATGAATTCTTTAAATATCCTGCACATTAATCATTCATGGCTTCTATGTATTGGGAAGACCTTCTTTCACTGTGTGGCTTATCTTTCAATGTTGTTTATAGTATATTTTGATACACAGAGGTTTAAAACTTTAATGTAGTTAAATGTATTAATCAAAGCTCATGCTTTTTGTATCTTTAAGAACTCTTCCCTACTATGCTAGTTATAAGAATATCCTCCTCTACCATCTTTGAGAAGTTTTTATCTCTATATTTTCAATCCATGTTTTGTGCATCATGTGAAGTTGTGTGGCAGGTTACCCTTCTGCCCAACTTACAACCTGCCCAAGTTATTTCAACGCAGGCCCACCTTGTGGCCAGAAGTGGCCACTAAGGTGTAAGCAGAAGACTGCCAGAGATTTCTGGGAAAACATTGACTTAAGGGTGTTTTTCCATCCACCTCCCTTTTTTCTTCTATTACTTCTTTTCTGAAAAATAGAGGCTAGAGGTGAAACACCCTTTTGCCACTAAGAGGTGATAATCTTAAAGACAGAAGCTGCAAGCTAAAGACTGTGGAGGAACAGACAGAAAGAACCTAGAACAGGGGCGCCTGGGTGGCTGAGTCTGTTGAGCGTCCATCTCTTGGTTTTGGCTCTGGTCGTGGTCTTGGGTGGTGATCTCAGGGTCATGGGATCGAGCTCCATCCATGTCAGGCTCTGAGCTCATCAGGGAGTCAGCCTGGGACTCTCTCCCTCTCCATCTGCCCCTCCCCCAACTCTCTCTTTCTCTTTTCTCTTGCATGCACTCTCTTTCTCATGAATAAATAAATTGAAAGAAAGAAAGAAAGGAAGGAAGGAAGGAAGGAAGGAAGGAAGGAAGGAAGGAAGGAAGGAAGGAAGGAAGAAAGAAAGAAAGAAAGAAAGAAAGAAAGAAAGAAAGAAAGAAAGAAAGAAAGAAAGAAAGAAAGAAAGAAAGAAAGAAAGAAACGAACGAACCTGGACCATTAATGACATTGTCGGGCTGCTACACCAGTCTGCCTCTGGACTTCACTGTTGACTCTTAATTTTTGTTTTTTTTTTCTTTTGTTCATATTTAGAATTCTTTTTATGAGAGAAAAGAAATCCATTCTTGGTTAGGCCATTTTTGGGGGGCTTGTAGCGGAATGCAAATCTTAATACAGAAAAGGACCTGATGTGTTTTTTTCACATAAACACCCAATTCTGTTTTTTTTTTTTTTAATTTGAGAGACTACAATTGACACACGATGTCACATTAGTTTCAGGTGTACAACATTGTGATTCCACATCTCCATAGGTTACGCTGTGCTCACTGCAAGTGTAACTACATACCTTCTGTCCCCATACGACACTGTAACAGTCAATTCTTTAAGCATGTTTGAAGTTTATCTTTTCCCCACTGATTGTTAAGGCTTCTTCCAAGTAGATGACGAGTTTTCATATGTGTGTGGATGTGTCTCTAAATCTTATACTCTGTTTTATTAGTCTGTTTATTTACCCTCCATGCTGATATTATAGTCTAAGATTATAGTAGGTTTCAATATTTGGTAGGCAAATCTCTCTTCTTCCTATTATTTTAGGTTGTCATCCATTTGCTCACAAATATTTTTTGAGCAACTGCCAAGGGCCAGGCACTGTTCCAGACTCTGACATATGGAACTGAACAAGATAGATAAACATCTCTATTGTCTTGGAGCTTACACTGCTTTGGAAGTCTTGCCCTTAATCCTTGCATATTAACCATTGAATCAGCTTGTCGAATTCACTGAAAACTTTTACATAAACAAAAAGTCGTATGAAATGTTTTCTGGAACTGCACTGAATTTATTTAGTCTTTAAGAGGAATTTCTATTGTGGGGATTTTGAGACGTTCTACTCATAAAGAGATCCAAAACTCTCTGTTTATTGAGTTCTTTTATATTCTTTTGTCATGGTTTCTGTTGTAACTGGAAATGGCACTTTTTCTTTTTCTTTTTAAATAGTTATAAACTTACAAGAAGTTGCAGAAACACTATGGAGAGGCCCCTGTAGCCTCCACCTCCCTTCTCCCACTGGTAACATCTCAAATACGTACAGTACATTACCAAAACAAGGAGTTTGACATTAATACCACGCAATTAACTTGCCTGCAGATCTTGCTTGGATTTTACCAGTTTTTGTGTACACTCGTTTTTGAATACACCTTCATGCAGAGTTCTACGACATCTTATTAATCATGCTTTTTGTATCTTTAAGAACTCTTCCCTACTATGCTAGTTATAAGAATATCCTCCTTATATATATAGATTTGTATATAGTATATAAATTTGTATAAACACCACTGCAATCCAAACACAGGATGGTTCTATCACCACAAAGGATCTCTCTCTCGTTACCTCTGCATCATCACATCCTTCCCTGATTTCCCTGGTTTCCTTGGCAACCATCAATCCATTCTCCATCTCTGAGTTTTTGACATTCTACAACATCATCTAGGTGGAATCATGTTGTGTGTAAGCTTTTCCTCTCAGCACAATTGCCTTAAGAGCTGCCCAAATTGTTGCGTAAATCAACACTTTGTTCCTTTTTATTGCTAAGTATTATTCCATTGTGGAGGTAAACCTCATTTTAACTGTTCACCCATGAAAGGACATTTGGGCTGTTTGCAGTTTAGGGATATTGCAAATAAAGTGCTGTGAACATGCATGTAAAGTTTTTCTGTGAACACATTTTCACTTCTTTAGGATAAGTGCTCAGGAGCCATTTAAACACATATTTATAAGAAACTGCCATCTACTTTCCAGAATGGTTCCACCATCTTGCATTCTTACCAGCAGTGGAGAAAAGATCCAGTCTGTATTTCCTTTCCAGTGTTTGGTATTATCATTTTCTTATTTTAGCCCTTCTGATATGTGTGCAGTGGTATCTCATCATGGTTTTAATTTAGCATCACCCTAATGGCTACTGATGTTGAATATCATTTCATGTGCTCCTTTGAACTGACATATTTTTAAATGACATCTTTTATTATAGTTATATACAACAGGACTGTTGAATTTTTGCATGTATTGATCTCTGTTTATCAACCATACTCAACTTTCTAATTAGTTTTCATAGTTTATAGATTTATCGTTCACAAAAATGGCAATTGTGTCTTCTTCTTTCTGATTTATATCTCTCATTTCTTCCTCTTTCCCAGTTGCTCCTAATGTACCTCTAGAATTATTGTTCCCGGCTTCCGTGGGAACGTTTCCAGTATCTCACCATTAAGCTTGATGTTGACTTTTGGCACAAAATATTTAGAAACTACCCATTTGCTCTACCCATTTTACTAAGAAATTTTTTAAACATCCAGAATAGATGGCGAATTTATCACATGTCTTTTCAGTCTCTTCAGACACGATCATGTCTTTTTCACCTTGATTTTTCAACATATGTAATTATCACATAGCTTAGTACCATCAAACCATTCTTGGCTTTTTTGGTATAATGTCAATTTGGTCGTGGTATGTTATTCTTTTAAAGAGCTTCTGAATTTTACTTACTAAAACTTTAAAGATTTTTTTTTTTGGTATGGATACTTACAAAGGGGATCGGTCTGTTTCCTTTTTGCTGTGCCTTTGATTGGGGGGGCCACTAGTGCTATGATGACTCTACAAAAAGCATTTGGATACTTTCCTTTACTGTGCACTGTAACGGTTTAAATGGAATGGGACTTAACCCTTTCCTGATGACATGAGATAGCTCACCTGTGAATCATCTGCACCTGGGGCTGTTGGGGGAGTGGGCGGAGCTCTCTGCCTACCTGCCAGAGGGGTCATGCCATTCCCCTGCTTGAAACTTCAATGGCTTCCCACTGCTCTTAGAATAATATGATTCCTTGCCGCGGCCTTCAAGGCTCAACTTGACCCAGTTCCAGTCTGCTGACACCTCCTCTCCTATAGTCTCTTGCTGGTCACTGCACTCCAGCCACATCTCCCTCTCTTTCTGTTCCTGAAACACACCAGGCTCTTTCCAGCCCAGGGAGCTTTGCACCTGCTGGTTCCTCTGCCTGGAATGTTCTTTCAGTTGTTATATTGAATGGCTTATTCTCATCCTTTGGGTTTTGCTTAATATCACATCTTCAAACAAGTCCTCCCTCCCCATCTTATCTACTGTGAGGTCCCTTAGTTCTCTTTCATCATTCTATGTATTTCCTTATTGTATCACTCATTTTGCTCTGTAATTATCCGGTTAACTTCTTCCTTGCCTATTGTCTGCTGTGCTATCTTCCACCCCACTGTTGACTGTGAACTCCTCTGAGTTCCTGCAAAAACTTGCCAGTCTTATTCATACTGTTTCCACTTCTTAGAACCGTGCTTGGCATGTAGCAGACAGCCAAAAACACAAACAAGTACAAAATATTGTTGACTGAATAAATCAGAGGACCTGTGATGGGGACCCTGGGAAGAACAGCAGTACTATTGTCAGAGAAGAAATAAGAGATCAGCTAGGGTGGAGTTTAGGTTTGTACTGCTTTAGTTTTACGTGACAGCAAAGGAGCCAAGTGGAAAGTTCTGATGGGCATTTGGAGACAAGAATGGGGTGAACTGGAGAAGGTTACAAATGTAGATTTGAGAGTTTTCCTTAACCATCTGTTAGTGCACTCAATCACTCACCCCCTGATTCACATGACTCTTCATTCACCTGTCCATGCGTCCATATATTCATTCATGGATTCAGATCATAGACTTTTGAGTAAACCATGAGTAAATCATGAACCAAGCCCCAGGTTCCAAGGATACATTGACCAGTAGACAGTCTGTCCTCAAGGAGTGTAAGTCTGGAGGGGATCAGAGAGTAGTGGACATAAAATAATAACAGACTAGTAGGTTCTGCTATGAGGTGGTCACAAGTGCATTATACAGAACATGGCTGAAAACACATGGGTGAAAATGAAGAATGTAATCTTGAGGGCATGCCAGAAATTAGGGAGGACTGGAGAGGAGGTGCTAATAGGAGCTGATAAGCAAAGGAAGAGGTGTGTCGGGGTGATAAAAGGAGAAAGAGGACAGAAATTATATCACAGTAGAAAAAACTTAGGCTTTAGAGTCAGAATGACCACACTTTGCATCTCAATCCTACTTCTTTCCAGCTGGGCGATTTTCGAGAAATGATTTATCTTCTCTGGGCCTCAGCTTTCTCTGTGGAAAACAGATACTAACCTCAAAGCTATGTAGAGTAGATCCTGCCAGATATACAGTAGGCACTCATAGATAATGGTTGAATGGTAGTCATGGTGGTGGTGATGATGGTAGTGGCAATGATGGTATTGATGTTGTTGGTGGTGGTGGTGATAGTGGTGGTAGTGGTGATGGTGTTGGTGTTGGGGATGGTGGTGGTGATGATGGTGATAATGGTGGTGGTGGTAGGGGTGGTGGTGGTGATGGTGGAGCTGGTGATGGTGTTGATGTTGGTGGTGATGATGTTGGTGATGATCACAGTGGTGGTGATGGTGTTGGGGATGGTGGTAGTGATTGTGGTGGTGGTGGTAGGGTTGATGGTGTTAATGTTGGTGGTGGTGGTGATGGTGGTAGTGGTGATGGTGTTGGTGTTGGGGATGGTGGTGTTGATGATGGTAATGATGGTGGTGCTGGTGGGGGTGGTGGTGGTGATGGTGTTGATGTTGGTGGGATGATGTTGGTGATGGTCATAGTAGTGGTGATGGTGGTGGTGGTAGGGTTGAGGGTAGTGATGGTGGTGGTGGTGATGATGATTGACGGTGATGGTAACTGGAAGGCAGTTTAGAAAACTTACTTCTTGCTTCTTGAGCAGTATTTTACCTAAATTTCTTGAGACCTTGCCCTGGAATTGAGAAAGCCACATGAAGTTTTGGCAGCGAGTGGAAGCGTGGGCCAAGTTTGTGTTGCCATCTCTTATAGGATGACTGCAGTTTTGATGAAAGCTGGATACCAACCATCTGCTTTCTGCAAGGAAAATGCATTAGCCACAATCCATTATATTGGTTTGCTGACTCAGAATCTTTCATGATGACTGCTTGAATTAAGTAATTACATTTTTTTCTATTTTAAAGGATATGCCTTCATGCTGGCCTTAAATAGTAAGGTCAAGTGCAATGGTCAGGGGAAGCAGTGTTTAGTTAGAATCAACATTTTCCTGATGAATATGGGGGACTGTGGCTTGAAACTCGACTGAGAGGAGCCACATTCTGCCTTCTACCTCTCTGCAGAGAGCTGGAGCCCTGGGGATACTGAAAGTGCAGAAGGGGGAGCAGAGCCTGTCAGGAAAAGATAAAGATTTCAGGCAGGCAGGCCTTAAATAGCATCACTTGCTTAAAGCACCCAGCACACATCAGCTATTGTGGTGAACAGACCTCTCACCCCTTTTCCTCATCAGATTGGCATCCTGGTGCCCTCACATCAAGGATCACCTGAAAAGGCAAGGAAGCCAGGACACAGGTGGCTAAAACACTTAGTCTGCTCAGGGCCTTCAGTTCTTCCAGGAGCCAAACTTCAAGAGCTCTAGGTCTGAGGGGCGCCCGGTGGCTCAGTCAGTTATGGGTCTGCCTTCGGCTCAGGCTATGATTCCCAGGGTCCTGGGATCGAGCCCTGCATTGGGCTCCCTGCTCAGCAGGGAGACTGCTTCTCCTCCCTTTGCCCCTCCTCGCTGCTCATGTGCACTTGCTGTCTCTCAAATAAACAAATAAAATCTTTGGAAGAAAAAAAAAAGAGAGAGAGAAAGAGCTAGATCTGAAACAGAACTTCTGGAATAGGGGTAGGGTGGGCAGGAGGGTGTAAGGTGGAGGCAGCAGATGCTCAGAATTTTCCAGATCTCCTCCCCACCCAAAGCCTCTTTCCCCGTTGTTCTCACCACTCTTTGGCACAGCAAGAGAGGCCTTGATGCCTGTGTGTGTCTCTGTGTGTGTGTGTGTCTCTGTGTGTGTGTGTGCGTGTGCTGCTGAGAGCCCTCTGACCCCAGCTGCCCAGCTCAGCTGCACGCTCAGCCCTCAGCTCTTTGGAGGCCCAGGTCTCTTTGCAGAGATCCAGGGATACTTGAATGGTCTCGTGGCTTCATGGCTTAGGGCCCCTGAGCCCTTCAGGAGCTTACACCAATATTTTAGCCCTGGGAAGCAAACTACATTGACTCCAAAATGTGAGCAGAGAAACAGCAACATCGAAATTAACAAATGTTGGGGCGCCTGGGTGGCTCAGTCGTTAAGC
>CM053613.1:45537472-45555757 GCA_028646535.1 Procyon lotor
CCAGGGATACTTGAATGGTCTCGTGGCTTCATGGCTTAGGGCCCCTGAGCCCTTCAGGAGCTTACACCAATATTTTAGCCCTGGGAAGCAAACTACATTGACTCCAAAATGTGAGCAGAGAAACAGCAACATCGAAATTAACAAATGTTGGGGCGCCTGGGTGGCTCAGTCGTTAAGCGTCTGCCTTCGGCCCAGGTCATGATCCCAGGGTCCTGGGATCGAGCCCAGCATCGGGCTCCCTGCTCCGCAGGAAGCCTGCTTCTCCCGCTACCATTCCCTCTGCTTGTGTTCCCTCTCTCGCTGTGTTTCTCTCTGTCAAATAAATAAAATCTTTAAAAAAAAAGAAATTAACAAATGTTGAATTAAAATGTCTACAGAGGCAGTATTACGCCAACCAGTCATGGGCAACCCAAACCAGCTCTAAGGTAGTTGTAATAACCACAGCTAAGTTCAAGTTACAAAACAAAATGAATAATTTGCTCTTCACACAACTCGAAATTATAAAAATCCTTTTCAAAATGTCTACTGCAGTACATGGTACCCGACACAGGAGAAGTTGATAATGCTTGTCATGATGAGGACGGGACTCCAGCCTAGGAAGGCCTGAGCTGGCCTCGCAGTGCAGGGTCCCTTTGGGCCACAGAGGAAGGAAGCTGCAGCCTGTCTCTTGGTGGAACTGGGGAGCACAACTCAGTTGGCTGGAGGGGCGGGGGTGGGGGAGCACCTGCCATCCAGAGCTGTGGTCTGTCCTCTGCTCTGCCTGAATCAGGAGAGCAACAGGCTCCCAGGTGGCTTCTCACAACGCCCCCTGGTGGTTGCTTGTGGAGAAGGAGCTGGCTGGGGCCCTCCTGGAGGCAGAAAGACCAGGGATGAGGCTGGAGCAGGGTCCAGTGAGGAGGTGATGGGGGTCTCTGGGAGATAGAGGAAGAAGACGGATTTGAGAGATGTGCCTAAAGTAGAAATGACAAGACTTTCTAAATAACTGGGCATGGAAAGAAGGAGAAGGGAGAGTCCTGGTAGCCTCAGCGTCCGGCGGGGGGGTGGGGGTGGGGGTGGTGCCAGTGGTGGCCCAGGAATTGGGAGGAGCACCTGCTGGGGAGATGCTGATGTCGGTTCACACCATGCAAACCTACTGGGCTCGAAGGGCTCGTGGGATGTCCAAAGGAAACCATCCGGGGTGCACAGTGACATGCTGGCTTCACAAAGTGGGTCCTAGGGGAAGGCACAGATGAGGGCACCCAGCCGGGTCAGACAGAGCATGTTTGTATCACCGGAGGACCATAAAGCGGGGCTTTTTCACCTGGGGCTTCCCCTACTACACCACCTGCTCGTTCCACGCACAAGACCTCTGCTGATGCTCGCAGGCTGGTGGAGAATGAGACCTGGATAAGGGGAGCCATGCCGCGAGGTGGAAGGGTTCCCCATCTCCAGTGCGGTGGGTCTCTGCTTCTGCCTGGCGGGGGTGGGAGGACATAGCAAGCCTCATGGTAGAGGTGATGTCTGAATGGAGTCTGGAAGGCTGGGTGGGGTACATATGGGAGAGAGTCTTCTCATACAGAGAGGAGCAGGCTCCTCATGGAGCCCAGATTGTAATTTTTTTTAGAGAGGGGGAGGAGGAGAATCTTAAGCAGGCTCCACACCCAAAGTGGGGCCAGACCTGGGGCTCGATCTCACGATCCCAAGATCATGACCTCAGCCAAAAGAGTCAGACGCTTAAACTGAGTCACCAGTGCCCCTGGAGCCCAGATTATTAGCTAAGGGTTTTGCTATGGCTGTTGGGGAGAGCAAAAGAAAAGGAAAAGTTCAGAACTTATTGAACCCTGGCAAGCGACTGTGTTAGTTTCCTATTTTTATTGTAACAAATTGCCCCAAATTCGGTGGTTTAAAATGGCACGAGTATATTCTCTTTCAGTTCTACAAGTCAGAGGTCTGAAATCAGTCTCACTAGGCTAAAATCAGGGCATCGATCGGCAAGATGTGTTCCTCCTGGAGGCCCCAAGGGGGTATCTCCTATCTTTGCTTTTTCAGCTCCTTGTGACTGTCCATGTTCCTTGGCTTGTGGACCTTCCTCTGTGTTCCAAGTTCACTCCAGCCTGCATTTCCATCATTACCTCTCCTCCTCCTGGGACGCTTGCTTTTGCCTCCCTCCTATAAGGACCTTTGTGGTCATACTGGGTCCACATGGATAATACAGAATAACCCAGGATAATCACAAACTCCTTCATGATGACACCTGTACAGTCCCTTTAGCCACATGCACAGCATCTGGGGGTGATGCTGTGGTCATCTTTGGGAGCCATTTTTCAGCAAGTAGTGCTGAAGTGTGTCAGGACCAGGACACGGAGAGCCACACCCACTCAGACCCTGGGAGCCCATCTGGTCCAAAGCCCTGGCTTTCAATCCCTATTCCTGGCTGACGCTGCTGCCTTTCCTGTGTAGAATCTGGCCACTGCTCCTGAGCTCAGAGACTGCTCAGTTTCTAATTAAATTGTCTTCCAACAATTAGGCAGGCAAGGTTGGGGACTGTAGGGATGAACAGAGCTAAATGGGCTTCTTTACAGCAGGACTTCTCAGAGCCTTTACCATGCTGTGTACTCCAACTCCAACTCCAACTCCAACTCTCTACATTCAATTCATCACGAAACTTTTCTGAGATAGGAACATTCCACAGAACACAGTTTGGGCACTGCTGCATAGACCAGGCTAATTTCTGGGGTGTTCAGCCTGAAGAAAAGAAGCTTCGGGGAGCAGGTCCTCATTCAGCTATCGGAAAAGCCTTAGTTCCACGTTCCTTTATTCAATAAATGCGTCTCATAAGTGCTAGGCGCTGGGATAGATTGGCGAATTATATAACTACGTCTCCCGCCCGAAAGGAGCTTCCCGATACGTAAAAGATAGACATAAAAGATTCTTTTTTTTTCCTTAAAATGTAAAAGAGTATTGATTTCAATACTACCCATTGAGATCAGGGCTGTGGAGGAAACATCCAGAAGGCAAGGAGAGGGAATAACGTGTGCTATCATTTACCCAAGACCCGAAGGCGGAGGACACAGGAACACAGAGGCTGGGGACAGAACATTCCAGGCTCAGGGGACAGCATGAGTGGAGCCCCCAGGAGGCAGGGATGGCCTGGTTGAGGGGGTAGAGGACGAAGGGAGAGCACTGTGGCTAAACCGTAGGCACAGGAATGGAGAAGAGGAGAAGTTCGGCCGCAGAAGCTACGGGAGATCACATGGGTACTTGGGGGCCAAGGTGCAGAGTTTGGAAGGCACCTTGTAGTTGTTAAGCGGGAAATCTGCATAACAACAACAACAACACTGAAGATTTGCCTATTAGAGGCTGGAGGGTAAGTGATCAGAGGGCTGCCTGGTAAATGGTCCCCACTTACCCAACCACCATTTGCCGAGTGAGGAAACCAAGAAGAGGAGGAGGAACATCAGTCCCGAGGCTAGTACGGCCAAGCACGGTCTGGGAGATGAGACACGGAAGCGGGAGGTGTTTTGGAACGAGATGTGACAGGAGCTGCTGAGGGCGAAGGGGAGGGGCCGGCTAAAGGAGGAATCTAGAATGTCTCCTGGGTCTCTGCTTCAAACACAGGGCAGATGATGTGCCCGTTTCTGCGCAGGGGAAGACTGGCAGAGGCCAAGGAGGGCAGCATGGGGGCGGTGGGGGGGGGGGGCAAGAGAACCGGGAGTCCACACCCGAACGTGCCCGCTGTGCCAGGCCTTGGGACGTGGGAGCGCAGACATCAGGTGGCGGTCTGGAGCCCAGAGGAGAGGGGAAGGTGGAAGGAGCAACCACGTCACGAGCCGGGCAGCCAGGGATAGTGACAATAGGGGAGAAGAGGGTCAGGACCCACATGCGTCCCACATGGTCTGAAAACCCACAAGCCCCAAACCAACCAACCAACCAACCAAGGTCATGCCCGTGTGGTGAGCTGCAGAAACCTGTCTAGGTCCTCTGAGTTTGTTTCCTCCTCTGTAAAATGAGATACTAAATCTTCCTCATAGCACAAGACCCCAAAGTACCACACACACAAGTAGGGGCTCAAGAGATGACAACTGCCCTAGGAAGGCTCTGAATTCTCTATCCTGACAAGGCCAGGAAAGGGCAGACCGAGCTCTTCTCCAGCCAAAGCCAGCAGAACTAGATCCCTTAGCCATCTCCGTAAGTGCCTCTCACAGCTCTGCCTGTTCTCCAGGCTTCTCCAAGCACTGACGAGCCCTGACCTTGAACGGAAGTCCATGCTGCATGCTGCTGCTCAGAATGACCACCAGAGGGAGCGCCTCCCTTTCTTTTCCTCTCCTCCCCCCCCACCCCCCCCACCACTCCCCTCCTCTTTTCCTTTTCTTTTACCTGTACCTCTAACCCCATCTCTATTGTCCAGATGTAGAAAGTGAGGCCCACGGAGGGTCTGTGCCTCCTCAAAGTCACTTAGGGAATGAGGAACAGAGCGGGGACCACTCCACATTTTTCTTCTGTGCCCCGCATAAAGCCTGCAGCACAGACGGAAATCCGGGGCTCTGGCCAAATTGTCAAAAAAAGGGTTTCCTTCATCGTCTGCTAAAGGCAAGAGGCCACTGGGATGGCAGAGCAGGTAGGGCCTTGTCCACAAAGGTGGGACTTAGCACCCAAGAGCCACAGCATTCTGTAGTCCTCCTGAAGCACTCAGCTGTGGTCCCAGGTCTGTTCCGTGATTTCTAGTTAGGCAGTTCAGTCTATTGGGTGAAAGCCCTGAGACATTCGAGGCCTTTTACCAAATGGTCCTAATTCAACTCCTAATTCCATGCTTGTCTCCCTCCATTCCCTCAACACTTTATGTTTCAGATACTTTCATCCATTCATTATTCATTCATTCAATCAATATGAGTGTCTACTGTGTGCCAAACCAAGGGGATCTTGCCCCTCACAGGCATGACAGCACAAGGGGAGGGAGCTATCACCGGGGCCTGGGGGGATGGGTATAAGGAGTGGGCTATCTGACAGGAGCTAAGTGGAAGGACGCAGCCAATCCATGGAGACCCAGCAGGGAGGGAATGGAAGAAGCTCTTCTTCGTTCCTCTTATGAGGAACGTAGGGGATCAACAGAGCGTGTGTCTCAAAGACAGGCAGGCTGCTGTGCCGAGAGCTTAGTGTTAAAATTAACAGAGAGAAGGAAACAATAAGAAAGAGTCAAATGGAAACACTAGGACTAAAAATCAGAGATGAAGAACTTCACTGAGTTCATTGGAAGACTCAATACATCCAAAGAAAGGACCAATGACCTTGAAGACACGTCAATAAAAGTTACCCAAACTGAAACACAGAGAAAAGAGTAAAAACAAACAAACAGAACGGGCCTTCAAGAGCTGTACAATATTAGTCAATAACATCCATGTAATTGAAATCCCAGAAGGAGAAGAAATAACAGAACAGAATATTTAAATATAGAGGGTGGACATTTTCCAAAAATAATGAAAGATATAAAACCATAAACCCAAGAACATGGAGTTAAAAATCTAGACACCTTATATTAAAACTGCTAAAAACCAAAGGTAAAGTGAAAATCTTGGAGGCAGCCAGAGAAAGAGATATGTTACATACAGAGGAACAAAGATAAGAATTACATCTTTAAAGAGCTGAAAGGGAAAAGTTATCAACCCAAAGTTCTATTACCAGTGAAAACAATTTTCAAAATCTAAAAAAATACAGACTTTGGCCAAACAAAAGCAAAGAGAATTAATTCCAGGAGACTTGTGCTACAAGAAA
Source organism: Procyon lotor (assembly GCA_028646535.1). Lineage (NCBI taxonomy): Eukaryota > Metazoa > Chordata > Mammalia > Carnivora > Procyonidae > Procyon > Procyon lotor. Next base: position 45,543,221 of record CM053613.1, read on the forward strand.
CATTAAAGGAAGTTCTTCAGGCAGAAGGAATATGATACCAGGTAAAGGCTGGGTTTATACAAAGAAATGAGGAACTCCAGAGATAGTAAAAATAAAGAAATTCAAAATACTTTTAGGGCCTTCCAGGTCCACAATCCTATCATCTGCAAGAGATAGACTTACTCTATTTCTCCCTAATTCTAGTGCTTTCATTGATTTCTCTTCTCTAACAGCTTTGTCTAGTGCCTCCAGTACAATGGTGACTAGTAGAGGTCCTCTTCCATTTGTCACCGATCTTAGTGGAAATGTCTCTAGTATTTCTCCATTAGGTAAAATTCTAGCTTTAGGAACAAAGTATATATTTTATTATACTAAGAAGACACATCAGTTCCATTCTATGATGTGTTTTGTTAAGGGCTTTTTCAGCATCTATGGAGATAATCATGTAATTTTCCTCTTAAATCTATTAGTCTCGGGAGTCCAAGATGGTGGAGGAGTAGGAGACCTAAATTTCGTCTGGTCCCAGGAATTCAGCTAGACAGTTATCAAACCATTCTGAACACTTGCAAACTCAACTAGAGATCAAAGGAAAGAACAGCAGCAACTCTATGAACAGAAAAGTGTAGGGATAGAGGAACATACCTCAATATAAAAGCCATATATGAAAAACCCATAGCGAATATCATTCTCAATGGGGAAAAACTGACAGCTTTCCCCCTAAAGTCAGGAACATGGCAGGGATGTCCACTATCAGCACTGCTCTTCAACATAGTACTAGAAGTCCTAGCCTCAGCAATCAGACAACACAAAGAAATAAAAAGCATCTGAATTGGCAAAGAAGAAGTCACTCACTCACTCTTTGCAGATGATGCGATACTTTATGTGGAAAACCCAAAAGACTCCCTCCAAAACTGCTAGAACTCATACTGGAATTCAGCAAAGTGGCAAGATATAAAATCAATGCACAGAAATCAGTTGCATTCCTATATACTAACAATGAGACAGAAGAAAGAGAAATTAGGGAGTCGATCTCATTTACAATTGCACCCCAAACCATGAGATACACAGGAATAAACCTAACCAAAGAGGCAAAGGATTCATACTCAGAAAACTATAGAATCCTCACGAAAGAAACTGAGGAAGACACAAGGAATGGAAAAATATTCCATGCTCATGGATTGAAAGAACAAATATTATTAAAATGTCTATGCTACCTAGAGCAATCTACACATTCAATGTAGTCCCTATCAAAATACCATAAATTTTTTTTCACAGAAATGGAACAAATAAGCCCAAAATTTGTATGGAACCAGAAAAGACCCTAAATAGCCAAAGGAATGTTGAAAAAGAAAACCAAAACCAATGGCATCACAATTCTGAACTTCAATCTCTATTACAAAGCTGTAATTATCAAGACAGTGTGGTTCTGGCACAAAAATAGACACATAGATCAATGCAACAGAATAGAGCCCAGAAATGGACCCTCAACTCTATAGTCAACTAATCTTCGACAAAGCAGGAAAGAATATCCAATGGAAACAAGATAGTCTATTCAACAAATGGTGTTAAGAAAATTGGACAGTCACATGCAGAAGAATGAAGCTGTACCACTTCTTTACAACATACACAAAAATAGACTTAAAACGGATGAAAGACCTAAATGTGAGATAGGACTCCATCAAAATCCTAGAGGAGAACATAGGCAATAACCTCTGTGACCTCAACCACAGTAACTTCTTGCTAGATATGTCTCCAAAGGCAAGGGAAACTAAGGTAGAAACATTGGGACTTTATCAAGATAAAAAGCTTTTGCACAGCAAAGGAAACTGTTGACAAAACCAAAAGACAACTGACAGAATGGGAGAAGATATTCACAAATGACACATCAGATAAAGGGCTAGCATCCAAAAATCTATAAAGAACTTATCAAACTCAACACCCAAAGAACAAAATAATCCAATAAAGAAATGGGCAGAAGACATGCACAGACATTTCTCCAAAGAAGACATACAAATGGCCAACAGACACATGAAAAAGTGCTCAACATCACTCAGCATCAGAGAAATATAAATCAAAACCACAGTGAGATACCACCTCACACCAGTCAGAATGGTGGGGTTTAGCCATCAGAATGGCTAAAATTAGCAAGTCAGGAAACGACAGATGTTGGCCGGGACATAGAGAAACAGGAACCCTTTTACACTGTTGGTGGGAATGCAAGCTGGTGCGGTCACTCTAGAAAACAGTATTAAGGTTCCTCAAAAAGTTGAAAATGGAGCTACCCTACACCCAGCAATTGCACTACTGGGTATTCACCCCAAATATACAAACGTAGTGATCCAAAGGGGCACCTGCACCCAAATATTTATAGTAGCAATGTCCACAATAGCTGAATCATGGAAGGAGCCCTGATGTCCATCAACAGACGAATGGATAAAGAAGATGTGGTATTGGGGCGCCTGGGTGGCTCAATCCTTAAGTGTCTGCCTTCGGCTCAGGTCATGATCCTGGGGTCCTGGGATTGAACCCCACATCAGGCTCCCTGCTTGTCCGGAAGCCTGCTTCTCCCTCTCCCACTCCCCCTGCTTGTGTTCCCTCTCTCACTGTGTCTCTATCAGATTAATAAAAATCTTGAAAAAATTAAAAAAATTAAAAAATAAATGTGGTGTGTATAGACACACACACACACACACACACACACACACACACACACACACACACAGAGGAATACTATGCAGCCATCCAAAAATGAAATCTTGCCATTTGCAATGATGTGGATGGAATTAGAGGGTATTATGCTAAGTGAAATAAGTCAATCAGAGAAAGATAATTACATTATCTCACTGATATGTGGAATTTAATAAACAAAACAGAGGATCATAGGGGAAAAGAGGAAAAAATAAAACAAGATGAAACCAGAGAGGGAGGAAAACCATAAAAGACTCTTAACCATAGGAAACAAACTGAGGGTTGCTGGAGGGGAGAAGGGTGGAGAGATGGGGTAACTGCGTGATGACATTAAGGAGGGCATGTGATGTAATGAGCACTGGTTATTATGTAAGACTGATGAATCACAGCCGTGTACCTCTGAAACCAATGATACATTATATGTTAATTAATTGAATTGAGATAAAAATGTTTTTTAAGAATCTATTAATCTCATGTATTATATTAATGACTTCCTTAATCCTACCCGTTCACGGTATATGTAATGGATTATTTTCTAGTATTTTCTAATATAATATTTCTAGTATTTTATTTAAATAATTTGTATTAATATTCGTAAGCAATTCAATAAGTTTATAGTCTCTTTTTTCGTGTGCTGCTAAAAAATTACCTAGATATCCATGTTATACTTGCTATATAAGGAAGAGTTTTAAAGTTTTTCTTCATTTCAAAAGGTTTGAAACAATTTACAGAGCATTGGAGCTATCTAGCCTTTAAAGATTTGGTAAAATGTGGAGTGTTTTGTGAGGAAATTCCTTGATAATTTTCTCTGTTTCTTCAAAAATTAGTCTGTTTAAGTTTTCTATCTTTAATTGGGTCATTTTGGTAAATTATATTTTCTAGGGAACTATCAATTTCATCCAAGAAGGCAAATCTATTTGCATTGAAGTTTGCAACATCATTTCTTTGAATTTTAAAATTCCTTCTGTTTCAAATTATTTCTCCACTATCCTTTCTCATTTTGTGTTTGTGTGACTTGTCCCTTTTCTTCTCGATTCATCAGCTGGTAATTTGTTTATTTCATTGATTTCTTTAGAAAAAAAAATTTTTAATGTATTCATTAGATCTATTCTTTTTCTAATCTCAATTTCATTAATTTCTGTTTTTACCTTTATTTTCCTCCTTGTGTTTTCTTTTGGGTGTTTCTATTGCTCTTCTGCTCAATATTATGACCCAGGAATTTAACCCATTTTTGCTTTCTTTCATTTTTATTCATATATGTGTTTGCTCTAAATGAACTGTGGATTCAACATTTTATGAACTGCAACGTTTTAGGAGCATTTTGGGGGGAATTTGTTAAGATGATTCAAAAATGATGGTACCGTATAGGGGTGATGACAGCCTGGACATTTCCAAGTTAGAAGAGCAAGGAGGAGGCTTGCGCTCCCAGAGATGAGAACTAAACAATTGGGATGGTGTGGCACTGATAAACTGGCCAATGGAAGAGAAGAAAAGCCCCGAGTCAGACCCTCTATGTATGGAATGCTGTTGGACGACAGAAGTGGTACATTACACCATTGAGGAAAGGTCGGGGCGGGGGGGGCAGTTTTCACCAAATGGAACTGCACAAGATGGTCATCTGTTTTAAGGAACAAAAGTGGAACTGACTCGTACTATATAAAAATTCAGCTGAATCAAGAACTTATATATGAAAAGCAAAACTTGAAATGCTTAATGGAAAATATAGAGGGGAAGAGCCTTCTTAAATCAGACCAAGCAATGTCTATTGACTAAAAGACTTGATAAGCATGACTATTTTATAATTAAGAATGTTTGTTCATCAAATGACCCCTGACAAGACAAACTAAATATTGGGAGACGAGAGTCACAATATATGCAACCAACCAAGAACTAGTACCATAAGTGCACAGAAAAGCATCCTGAAATTCAGGCAAAACCCACAAATGAATACTGGTAGAAATGGTAAAAATTAAGAATGAGCTTTTCACAGCCGAGGAAACACCTACAAATAAAGACATGTTTACCATTGGTGATCAGGAAATGCAAACCAGGACCACAATGAGATAGTACTTCACACCCTAGCAAACAATAAGGAGTCTGAGCATACCAAGGGTCAGAGAAGGTATGCATCTATGGGATCGCTCACTATTCCCTGTCAGAAGGTGAACTCATGCCACCATTTTGGAAAATAGTTTGGCACTATCCCCACGCTTGAGCATCCACACACTCTTCCACCCAGCCGTCCCTCTGGCTGTGCTGAGACTGTGGGAGGACCAAGAGGCACAGTGACAGAGGGTCCAAGAGAAAAGCTGGTGTCGAGCAGGTCAAAGGGGCTGGCAGTCGGGGTGGAAAGCGGCTTACCAACGAGAGACATATTTAAATCGACAAAAGACCAGAATAAGAACTTTACAGAAAACGAAAATCCAAATGGCCAATAAACATATTAAAACGTAAAAAAAAAAAAAAAACAAACGCATTAAAACGTGCTCAACCTCAGTTGGCATTAGGAAACTCCCAAATGAAGCAGGCAGAGCTCCCGTGTTGGGCCATGGGAATGTATATGTGTACAACTGCTTTGGAAAACTATATGGCTTTATCCCAGGAAGCCCAGCATTCTATTCTCAGGCACACATTAGATAGAAATATACACCAATTTGTACCAAAAGACAGGGACAAGGATACCCACGCTGCTGTGTGATACACAGCAAAGTCATTAAGAGAGTAGCTCCTAAGAGTTTTCATCACAAACACAAATTATTTTCCTTTCTTTTTGTTGTATCTGTATGAGACGCTGGTTCATAACTAATGCAATTGTGGCAATCATTTCACAAAATATGTCAATCAAATCATCGTGCCATGTACCTGAAACTTAAAGCGTGATGTACAGCAAGTATTTCTCAGTAAAATGGGGAAAAAAGACTGTCCGTAGCAGCAGAGTTCAGTATAGTGGGTTTAGTACAGTATAGCCAGAAACACGTGACAACTTGAATGCCTCGCAGCCGTGCAATGGATAAATTGTGGCATACTCACACAGCAAATCCCACATGGCCACGAGAACAAATGTACTACAAATACAACTTAGGGTGATGTGGGAAACAAAGGCAAAGTAAAAAAAACAAAAACATTAAATTTCCTTACTGCTTACCGTTGACGAGTCCTTGAAATAGAGTGACATTCCTCTAGGAACACACGTTAAACTTCCCTAAGGGCAAAAGGCGATCTTAGCTTAACATTATCCTGATCCCCCAGGATATCCCATTAGTCTACTTTATCTTGTAAAAATTCTTTTAGAAACTTCCTTTATCTCTACTCTCTCTCTCTCTCTCTCTCTCTATATATATATATATACACACACACACACCACACATATATATATATACATATACATTTAAAGATTTTATTTATTTATTCGTGCACACACGCACATGAGAGAGAATACCAGCAGGGAGTAGAGCAGAGGGAGAGGAGACAAGCAGACTCCTTGTTGAGCATGGAACCTGATGTGAGGCTCAATCCCAAGACCCTGAGATCATGAGCTGAGCCTTAAGTCAAGGGTAGGCTGCCCAACTGACTGAGCCCAATTGACCCGGGCGTCCCTCCTCAAGATACATGTTAACAATCGTTCTCATCTCCCAAGCATATGGCCCACTGATATCCATCTGAAGAACCTCATGACTAAGGTTTTATTGGATAGTAATAAATGACCTTTTCCTAACAATAGCTAGCCCCCTTGAAGTCCTGGAGACCTTGCTTCCAAAATTCCTTAGAGACTTACGCTGTCCTTAACCCCCTCTCACTTGAAAGTATATAATCAGTCACAACCCCAGTGTAGCTTTTCCGAAGCATAGGTCTTGTCTCTGTGCTTTAATAAAACCACCTTTTTGCACAAAAGATATCTCAAGAATTCTTTCTTGGTTGTTGGCTCTGAACCATACCATTTCCTACATCATAGGTGGTTCTAAAAAATACAATCTTGAGCCAAAGAAGCCAGTCCCCAAAGAGTATATCCTGTAAGATTCACTTTTCATAAAGTTCAAATGCAGAGGTAAGGACGGTGGTGCCCTACAGGGGGAGAAGAGTGGCGGGCCAGGACACCGGGTGCTGGTCATTTTCTCTTTGTTGATCAGAGTGGTAGTCCCATGAGTGTGTTCACTTTGTGAAGGTGTGTTACTCCATACACTTGGGATTTGCGCATTTTACTGTATGTTGAATACACTTTAACTCAAAGTGTATATCTAAAAGGAGAGATTTAGGAGAATCGACCAACAGATGTAAATGGAGGGGGACAGAAAGAGTCTAGTGGGTCTCTATGGCTTTGGTCCGAAGAGCCAAGTTCATGGAGTTACCTTTCACTGAGATGCCAAAGAGTAGAGGAAAAGTTAGCAAGGGCAGGTGAGGGGAAATCAAGTTTGGTCTTAGGCATTCTGTGATGGAGGTGACCAGCAGGCTTTCAAGTGAAGATGTCAGGTAGCCACCTAGATATTCAAGCCTGGAGCCCCAGGGCAATGTCAGAGCTGGAGCTGGAGATTTGAAAATCTTCACTGTGTAGATAGACTACAAGGCCATGAGTGGGGGTGAGATCTCTGAGGGAGGGAATGTGAAGGGAAGGGAGAAGGCCCAAGGACTAAGGGGGGAAGGAGGGTGCTCAGACAATCTGGTAAAGGACAGGAGCCACAAAGGAGACCAAGGAGCTTCCAGAGAGATAGGAAGGAAACCAGGAGAGCCTGCCGTCCATTGGCGGGGCGGCTTCAAGGCCATGCTGATAGGGTAAGACCAGATCTGAGAACTGATCCTGGATTTAGCAACGTGGAAGCCACTGGTGAACTGGCCAAGGGTAGTTCCGTGGACAAGTGGCATGGAAGTATGCAGTAGGGGAGGACAGAAAGGAAGGTGAAGGTGGGGATTGCAGACAGCTCTTCCAAGACTGTTGCCATGCAGGCAAGCTAAGAAATGGGGCAGGAGGTGGAGAAGATGGTGGGGCCCAGGAATTTTTAGATGAGACCTACTACTGCACATTTGTGGAGGGGGGAGCAGTCCACATGACAGGAGAGAGAGGAGGTAATTATTGGAGCCAGGTCACTGGACAGATGAAGACAGGACTGCATGAGTCTACTTGAGGCTTCACCTTCCAAGCAAAGGGCAAGATTCAAGCAAACAGAGAAGGGGCATTGGCAGATAAGGCGCTGCCTAAGGAGGCAACTGCCTTGGATAAAGCTTATACACTTCCTTTTGCTCCTCCTTCCTCCTAGTCCCAGCGAAGGTGGATTCAAAGGTTTCTCCTAGGAAGCCCGTCCCAGCCACCGTAGGGGCAGAGGCCTTGAAGCTGGGTGGGGCTGGGTGGGGCATGCTCCTCCTCCATCCCCCACAAACTCTTATGCAACCTCCAATATCAACAAAAATCAGTTGGTGTCTCGGACCACAGCCGCCCGCCCTCCGCCCTCCGCGAAGCCTCTGGAGCCATCAGAGGAGCAAGCATGGTGAAGTTTGCACCGCTGTTCATGCCATGGGAGCGCAGGCTGCAGACCTTCATGGTCCTGCAGTGGGTCTTCTCCTTCTTGGCCCTGGGTAAGGCGAGCTGGGCTGGGGGCTGGGAGACCACGGGCACCTGCCGCTCCGGGTGCACAAGTATATTGATGGTGGAAGACATTCGCCCCAATGGGGGCTTTGCTGCACTCAGAGCTCCTGCCCATAGAGTCCCTTGCCCGGAGTCCTCTGGAGGGCATGGGAGGGCAGAGGGATAGTAGGGTGTGGTAGAAGCCACTGTGTGTGGCTTTGGACAGGTTACTGAGCTTTCCACCTTAGTACTAGGACAGAAACCCTGCCTCAGGCAGCTTGGTGGTGGTGTAGGGAAGGACCTAGGTCATTGTGGGAAAGTTCTGGGCTCTGTAGGGCTTCTCAGCGAACGGATTTCCTTCCTTCCTTTCAGAGAGGAGGAAACCGACTGGTGGGCAGGGAAAGAGAGGGGAAGAGGGAAAGGATAGGAGTGCGAGCAAAGGTACAGACTACCAGGGGACTGGGGGCATGAGCGGGGGTCCCAGGCGAGCCTGGGTCGGAGTCTGGCTGGGCAACCTGGCAGCTGCGTGACCTCTGTAGGTCTCTAATTCTAATCAGCTGCCCAGTGGGAATGTCACTGCCCAGCTGGCAGAGCTGTTATGGGACAAAGTGATGATGTGCTTGCTTTGCCCGGCGCAGACTGGCCCCTGGGCTGAGGTCCCTCGGGAAGTATGCTTGGGTCCCCCGCCCACCCCACCCCTGAGTACACTGATGGTAGCCAGGGAGACCACCCTCCCCCAAACTCCACTCTGCTGAAGGGAACTCTCCCGAGGAGTGCCCGGGGTGGAGCAGGGGGAGAGAGTGATGACAGGGGTGGCGGAGGGTGTGTGGGATTCTTTAGTTCCTCTGCCAGCAGCACACAGGGTAGGCTCTGCTCCCCTGGGGGGTGGCGCTCGGCCTGTGCGTGAATGCCGCCATCCGGCTGTCACAGTACAGGGTACTGTGCACCCGCTGGTCACCAGCACGTGCACACACACACACACACACACACACACACACACACACAGGTGCTCCCTCAGAACCCCTGTGCAATTCTGCCACTGAAGGACTCATCCGCAGCAAAGCAGGCCCCCAGCACCCTGTTCCCCTTATGATTCATCTGTGTCTCCGTCCCAAGGGTTCTTAAACATTTTAAATATCCCTGGCAGAGAAACTAAGTACCTTCACTGCCCAAGGTTGTAGGTCTGGAGTCCTGTACTCTTTCTACTGCCAAAGGGAGAAAGGGAAGGAAGGGCCACCGCCTGAGTGAGGAGAGAGGGCAGATGGTGTGGGAGGAGGTGTGGTTAAAAGGTGTAGAGGTGGGTGGAGACAGCCTGGGGAAGGAGGCCTAACTGGGCAGGCTGCAAGTCTGCAGGCTCCAGGACAAAGGTCGCCTGGGGGCCTGGAGGTAGGCAGCAGCCTAGGGATCCCAGGGGGTAAGGTTCTCAGGCCCAGCATGCCTTCTGTGAGCTTGGGGAGCCAGAGTGTATGCATCTCACCCCGCCTCTGTCCCTCAGCCCTGCAGCCCCAGGTCATAGGAGCCTGGGAATGTCGGGAGCAGCCCGGAGAAGTCGAGTAGCCCTGAGCCTGGAGGACTAGAGGGAGGACAGCTGGGAAAAGGCTTTAGGTAGGGGAGTGACAAGGTCCAATCTGGGTGCTGAAGTTCCCTGTGGCTGCAGGGAAGGTCGTTCTGTGTTTGGAGTGTAGGGGGATGGGCCAATGGCAGGAAGCCGTCCCAATCCACATCAGGGGCCACCACGTCTTGGCACATGGGCCGAATCCAGCCCACGGACTGCTTTTGTATTTGTCCGGTTTATGAGCGAAGAAGGATTTTTACATTTTCAAGGGGTGGTATTTTAAATGGTTGGGGACCTATGTAATTATCATCCAAGTTGCCTCTTGAGCCGCGAATTCTAAAATACTGAGCATCTGGCCCTTTAGGAAAAAGATCGCCAGCTCTGGTCTAGCGGGGCTGGCAGTGGGCAGATGTGGCCCCACTCGGGAGCTGTTTAGGAGACGGGGGCCACGGGGCAGGACTGAAAGGCTGGTCAGAGAGCAAGGCCTTCCAGGGGAGGAATAAAGACTATGCACATTTCCTAACAGCTCATTCACACTGGAGTCAGAGGAGGCATTTCAGGGAGTGGCAGAGGCCATAGAAGTGGCCGGAGAGGCCAACTAGGACCCGTCACTAAGGATTCAGGCCAATAGCCAAATACTTCCCAAGTGGGTAACTTATTTACTATTGTTTTTCCTCTGTAACTCACACTGGAAGGTGAGTGCCATTCCAACAGTTCACCTTGTCCTCAGCTCCCTCTCCTGCTCCTACAGGAGTGGGAGTCCATGAATGTTTGTTGAGTGTACAAATGGGAGCAAAATGTAGCCAAAGCAGTAGGTTTGAATCCTAGGTCCTATTTACCAGCTTGCTGTGTGACCTTAGCCAAGGAGCATGGCCTCTCTGGACCTTTGTAATGGGGTTTAAAATTCTTACCTCTCAGGGCTGTGAGGATTAAGTGAAACAGTGTTTGTCTCCCTTCCTAAGTGACCCCAGAGTCTTCAGTTTCTCCTGCTTGGTGGAGATGAAGGATGAGCAGAGAGGGAGGGATGGTGGGTATGGGCGAGGCTTTTCTGGTCAGGTGCAAATGCTTTGTGTTTTTGTCCTAATCTCTTTTTCTGACTGCAGAACTAACCTACACCATTGTAAAACTTTCAGACATGTGTGGCCTAAAAGCAAGAGTTCCCCAAATCCTACCCTCCAGATAATCACGATCAACCATTTCTATTTTCTGGAGCTGGGTTTTCGGCTTGTTTTTAAAAATATTTTATTTATTTATTTGTCAGAGAGAGAGAGAGAGCGAGCATAAGCAGGGGGAGTAGCAAGCAGAGGGAGAAGCAGGCTCCCTGCTGAGCAAAGAGTCCAAGGCTGGGCTCAATTCCAAGACCCTGGAATCATGACCTGAGCCGAAGGCAGACGCTTAACCAACTGAGCTACCCAGGCATCCCTGGAGCTGGTTTTCTTAAAGTGGGAGCCACCCACGCAGACTTCTGATTTTGCCCAAGGGGAGAGAGGCCTAGCTAGGGTTCTTTAATTTTTTCCCCACATTAAACATTTTTAATATGGAAAAAGGAATAAATAAAACTTACTCAAGCTCCCTGCCGTCCTTGTCCCCCACATCCTGTCACCTCCTCCCAGAGCCGTGGGATCTTTTTCTCCTCTGCACCCTTGCAGCTGCATAGATATGGGCCAGTGTCCTTTTTCACACAAATGGTGGCATTTTAGTCCTGCTCTCCTCCGACTTTCTCTTGCAGAATTTTCATTAAAAAATATTTAAGACAAAAAAAAAAAATATTTAAGACGGGGCACCTGGGTGGCTCAGTCGTTAAGCGTCTGCCTTCAGCTCAGGTCATGATCCCAGGGTCCTGGGATCGAGCCCCGCATCGGGCTCCTTGCTCGGCGGGAAGCCAGCTTCTCCCGCTACCATTTCCTCTGCTTGTGTTCCCTCTCTCGCTGTGTTTCTCTCTGTCAAATAAATAAAATCTTTAAAAAAAAAAAAAAATTTAAGACAAACAAAAAAGGTAACCAACCGGCCAACTGTTACTGGTCCTTTCCCGCCCCCTCGAGGAACTGCAAGGCCTCCATGAGGATAAAGCACAGGTCTGGGAAAGGGAGGAAATGCTGGAGGGAAGGGCTGCCTGTGAGAACAGAGACTCATGACTGGGGGCTACCACGTCTTCTGGGTTTTCTAGAGAAATCAGATGTCAGGGTTTGTATGCGAAGCCTCCCCATTTTATATTATCAGTAACTAATTCGATAGTATTTTAAAATTTAAATGCAAAGGATGGACGAAGTGGCCACTGGCCCATTGGCAGATGAATGGATAACACGTGGTCGGTACCCGCGAGAGAGTAATATTTAACCCCAAAGAGGAAAGAAATTCTGACACACGGGCCGCACGGATGGCATGAGCAGACCACCGGGCATCATGTGAAGTGACACCAGCCAGTCCCCTAAGACCAACACTTCCCGATGCTTCTATGAGCTTCCTGGAACAGTCCCATTTGTAGAGACAGAAAAGCAAACAGCCATGGGCAGGGGCTGGGGGAGGGGGCGCTGGGAGTCAGAGGTTCAGCGGGGGGGGGGGGGGGGGGGGGGGCCCCCGGGGGCACTGGTGGTGACGGCTACACAGGGAATGGACTTACTGCGGCTGAACTGTACGCTTGAAAATGATTAAGGTGATACATTTCATGTTATGCGTCTTTGATCGCAGTAACAATTTAAAAAACAAAGTGCCCCGAACGTGACCCTGGAACGTCAGTTTTCCGAGGGCAGGACTCTGTGTC
>CM053613.1:45556257-45572134 GCA_028646535.1 Procyon lotor
CTTCTATGAGCTTCCTGGAACAGTCCCATTTGTAGAGACAGAAAAGCAAACAGCCATGGGCAGGGGCTGGGGGAGGGGGCGCTGGGAGTCAGAGGTTGGGGGGGGGGCACCCGGGGGCACTGGTGGTGACGGCTACACAGGGAATGGACTTACTGCGGCTGAACTGTACGCTTGAAAATGATTAAGGTGATACATTTCATGTTATGCGTCTTTGATCGCAGTAACAATTTAAAAAACAAAGTGCCCCGAACGTGACCCTGGAACGTCAGTTTTCCGAGGGCAGGACTCTGTGTCGGTCCTTCTGGGCCGCCCACTAGCACCTGGCCCGTCAGAGCTGCTCCCTGTAAAGTGAACACCGGTGAGCCCCGATCTGCGTCGGCCTGCTTATGAAGTCTACCGCTGTTCAGACTGGGTCAAGAGTCCCCTCCTCCAGGAAACCTGCCAGGAATGACAGGCCCAATCCTGGAAGCTGACCTTCTTCAAGAGAATGAGTGCACGGTGTTGAGTGGAGGAAAGGAGATGGGAAAGGAGCCATATTCTCCGGGAGTATTTTTTCCATCAGCATCAGATTAGGGACGGCCCATAGAGCGGCTGACCCTGAGATGAAGCTGGGATTAGCCTATGGCAAGGGATTCGGACTTGCAGGTCAGAGGGGGAGTTCCTCACTGGGCCGGGTCCCAGCCCAGCCCAACTACACCCCTGAGCCACGGGCCAGCCAGGGGTTTGGCCTCTTTCACCCGGAAGGAGGAAGCAGCACGCGCAAAAGCTAAGGGGCTGAAGGGGCTCCGTAAGCTGTAAGAACAGGGCAGTTAGTGTGGCCAGAGCGCCGGGGGTGCAAGTGGGTGAGGAGAGGCTGGAGCAGGTGGCGGGTAGGGCCAGCCAGCTCCTCGCAAAGTAATGGGAAAGCCAGCGAAGGGCTTTAAAGAGAGGAGGACCTGGCCAGATTGATCTGTGGAAAGATGGGGCAGAAGGTGGGCCGAAAGAGTGTCCTCGTTTTCTCTGAGGTCCCAAAAGATGGAAACCAGAAACGGATAATCCAATCAGTCGCCCTGCAGGCATTTACTGAGCACCTGGGGAATGCAGCCTGCTTCGCTGGAGGGGGGTCGGAGAGGCCAGAGTGAACAAGGGAGCCAGGGCAGTGGGAACTATGAATTTTGAAGTTAGACCTACCCGGGTTCCAATCTGTGCCCGGAGTGAGACATTCGCGGGTGGGCAGATGCATTTCCTCCTCGAAGGCGCGGGAAGCTGAGCTCCTCCTCCCCGGGGCCACGCGCAGGACGCGACCGCGCGGCTAGTGCGGGGCCGACCGGCGGACTCAGCGTGGGCCGTCTCGCCTCCTTCCTGTCAGACCCCTGACGCCTCCTGCTTCCCTCCGCAGCCCAGATCTGCATCGTGGTCTTCATAGGCCTGCTGTTCACACGATTCTGGTTGGTCAGTGTCCTGTACGCGACCTGGTGGTACCTGGACTGGGACACGCCGCAGCAGGGGGGCAGGCCCTGCCGAGCCCTACGGCGCTGCTTCCTGTGGAAGTACATGAGGGACTATTTCCCGGTCTCGGTGAGTGCTGGGGCCGGCGCGGATGCGTCCGTCTTCTGGGGCGGAGGCGCGTGGGCTGCCGGGAGCAGAACGCTGGGCTGGCGGGGAGGGGCCCGAGCTTGCGCCTCTGTGGGGTCTGGGCAAGAGTCCTGCTGCTCTCTCTGTGGTTTCCCAGGGTGGGGACATGTCAGGGTGTGAAGGAGCATATGTGGGCACGTGGTGTGGCACACACGTGTATCCTTCAAGGGTGAACCCCTCAGCGGCCAGGTGGGGGGTGAATACAATAAGCTCAAGGTCCTAAGAGACAGTTGAGCTCCACGCTATGTCAGAGGGGGAGAAGGGTCTTACTTCACACTGTCTCCGAGAGGGACAAAGGTGTGACCAACTCCATACGACAAGTTCTCCTGGTTTTGAAGTGTGTGCATGAACCATGGGGGAAGGAGCAAGGGAGAGAGAGCCCTGAACTCATTCTCGGGTCTATCCTCACCCCATTCTGAGCCTCAGCTTCCCCAGGTATCCAGAAAGCGTACTGACCCCTCCTCTGTGCATGGTATTGAGTGGAGGAAAGGAGATGGGAAAGGAGCCGTGTTCTCTGGGAGTATTCTTTCCATCAGCATCAGATTAGGGACGGCCCATAGAGTGGCTGACCCTGAGATGAAGCTGGGATTAGCCTATGGCAAGGGATTCGGACTTGCAGGTCAGAGGGGGAGTTCCTCACTGGGCCGGGTCCCTCTGACCTTCACACCTGGCAGACAGGGCCCTCACTTGAATCTCTCACACTCACTCGGGGCATCTCATGATATTGTGGATACTTGACCCTGGGCTCAAACGTCAGTCCTGAGTAAAGCGGACCCTCGGATTTGAGTGAACAGACCCGTGGGTTCCTTTACCAGATCTCAGGCAGACAGAACCCTGGGACTTGAGCGGCGGGGCAGGGCTGGCTTATTGGCGGGATTTGACAGGGTGGGCAGGCAGTGGGGAACATGGAGTGGTGCCAGGCAGGGAAAGCTGGCTGTCCCCTGGAAACGGGAGAAGAAAGGCATAAAGTGCGGCCTCTGGAGCAGAAGAGACTAGGTTCTAATGCCAGCGCCGCCAGCATGTGGTGCCCTGGGGGAGTTTCACAGCTTCTCTTAGCCTCAGTGTCCTCATATGTAACGTGAAGAGGACGCCACACACGTCACTGAGTTGGGCAGATTCGCTGAGCCGGCAGGAATGCACCGTGTAGGTTGGCAGGACACTGGGTGCTAGTATGACGCGTCAGTGGGGAGCATGGAGAAGCGGCATGTGGCTGTGGTCGGGGGAGGGTGCTGACAGCCCAAAGCCCCAGCCCGGCTGCTCTGACCTTCACACCTGCTCGGCCTCTCCCAGCCTGGAGCTCCACCTCTGCCTGCCTCTCCTGGCCTTAGGTTCCCAGCTGGTAAAGGAGGAGGGAGTGGAGGACACAGGCTCCCAGATTGGTGAGCACTCAGCAGCAGACTCAGGGTTCCTGCTTGGCTCCCTTCTGAGAGTCCTGGGGCCCGGTGAGGACTCACAGAAGCTGGGCAAGAGCTGGGGTACAAAGCCCTGAGCCCCACAGTCAGCAGGGCCTCTTGGGCAAAGGGCAAGGGTGGGACGGGGCAGGGCCAGGCAGTAGGGTGGCAGGGCAGGGCAGGGCAGGGCAGGGGCTGGGCAGAGGCCAGGAAGTTGACCAGCAGAGAATTCCACGCTCATGAGGGGTGATAGGTGTGGAAGGGCTGAGTGAATGGGCAGTACTGAGCTAACCCGGGAGTCCAGGTTGGGGGAGGTCTTCTCCCCATATTTGTTTCCAGGATCTTGTCAGCAAAGACAAGCAGGGTCTGTGCCTGTCCTATCCACTGCTTTTCCTGATCCTCCCCTAGCCAGGCACTATTGACCTTGGTGGGACACTGCCCTGATCTGCCACAGTCCTTTGTGTAATATTTGGGGATTGATGCCCACTGCTGGCCTGTTGCATCACCCCTGCACAGGGCAGGCAGTACCACTATGTGGCCAGCAGAGGGCGTGATAGCATGCACTCTGACTTGGCCCGTCCTAGGCTGGGAGCCCGCAGGTCCCCTTCCCCACCTCTTCCCAGGAGACTCTCCCACTCTTCAACACACGTTTCCAGCCCTGGGCCGGCTGGGATCTTGGGAGGGGTAGAAGGTAGGTAACTCCCACACACACATTCACAGGCGTCTGGGCTCCCTTGTCAAATGTGTGTAGATTTCTGGCCATGATGAGAGGAGACAGGGAAGGACCCGAGTCCCTACACACACACACACACACACACACACACACACACGGCCAAAGGTCTGAAGCTGGAAGGGACTCCTTTGGTATACAGGGGGTGCTTCTCGAACTTTGATATATACCAGAATCCTCTGGGAAATCTGCCACAAATCAGATGCCCAAGGCCAGTGCCAGACTACTGAATCAGACCTTGCTTGCCCTGCATTTTTAAACTGCCAAGTAATCGAGGTACATAAATAGGTCATGAACAGGTTTTCCAGGGCCAGGCCGTGGAACAGAGAGCAGCAGGCTGCTGGTGCAGGAAGCGCCATCTCCCGAGAGCCCTGGACATTCCAAATTCGAGTAGAAAGGAAATGGCCCCAGAGATTGTCCTGACTCTTGGGATGCCTCCATGGTTCTGGAACAAAGGCTCTCTCTGGTGGGAAGACAGCAGAACGGAGCTCAGATTGTCTGTGTGGCTTTGGGCAGGTCACTTACCCCTCCGCACCTCGGTTTGCCCAACTGTCAAATGGGGGCTCTCACATTGCAGCCCCCCTCCTGAGGGCCACGGTTACACAGGCTGGTGGCGTGGGTGCTTTGTGAGCCGTGAAGGACAGTGGCTGTCACTGCCAAGGGTGTGAGAGAGCCCGAGGGCGTTCATTGAGAGATAGGCCTGGCAGACAGGGCCCTCATTTGTTATCCTTCTCCCCTGTGGCCCAGATGCCCTCTCTTAGAGGTGCCTCTTTCCTCCCGCAGTCTTCTAGGTGAGGGTCTCGGGATTCAGAGTAGTGACACCCCTGGGAGAATTGAAAACATGTTCTCTCAAAGCCTAATGTGCAAGTGTCGGTGGCCACATTATTTGTAATGGCCAAAGAGTGGAAATAATGTCAATGTCCGTCAGGTGATAAAAAGTGTGGTCTAGCCATGCTGTGGAATAGTATTCAGCCATAAACAGGAATGAAATGCTGATCTGTGCTTCAACGGGGAGGAGCCTTGAAAACATTCTGCTAAAGTGAGAGAGACCAGACACACAAGGCCACGTATTGGGTGATGCCATTGATATGAAATGCCCAGGCTGGGCAAGTCCATAGACACAGGAAGCCAAGGTTGCCAGGAGCCGGGGGACAGTCGAGTGACTGCTAATGATCATGGGGTTTCCCTTTGGGGTGTTGAAAATGTTCTGAGATTGAATAGTAAAATGCAAAAAAAAAAAAAAAAAGTAAAATGCTCTGGAATTAAATAGTAGTAATGGGTGTTCACCTTTGAGGCATACTAAAACTATAGAATTGAGTGCTTTAAAAGGATGAATTTGAGGGTGTATGAATTAGATATACATATATAATTGTATGTGTGTGTATATATATATATATACAGGATATATATAAATAGCAAGCTGCTCCCCTCCCCCCACAGAGCCCCGCACACTGGCTGTTCTGTTCCCTCAGCTACCACTGCCCAGTATGCGGCCCGCCACTGCAGGCACACAGAGGGGGCCTTCCCTGCACCCCATCCGTCTTCTCTCTGTCCCACTCTCTTCCCTCGGAGGACTGAGGGAGCAAGGCAGAGAACACAGTGCTTTATAAACCTCCCCCTCTATGTACCCCATCTGAACCCAGCAGCAACCCTTCGAGGGAGCCCTTATCATTTTCCTGGGGGGGACATTGTCCCGAGAGGAAACTGAGGCCCGGGGAACACCGGGACCTGGCACAGGCCATGGGATGAGCTGGTGACAGAGCCCAGGTCTCCTGACTTGCAGCTCAGAGTTCTTTCTCCTGCTATTGGAATCCCGGTGATGGGCTGGCATGGGATCAGGAACAGAGGGCCTTCCTTCCAAGGCAGGCCGCATCAGCCCTGTCCATTTGTGGGTTCATTCTCCCCTGTCTTCATTCCGTTGTCTTTCCAGAGTCTCTCCCGTGTTCCGTGCCTGCACCCGGGTCAGGAGATGCAGCAGACGGGTGGTCTGTAGTCCCAAGGCCTTCACAGTGAGGCTGTGCTCTCCCTTGGGCACAAGGGACAGATTGAAGAGGTTGGCACAGAAGGACAGCAGCACAGACCATGTCTGCAGGTCATGTGAGACAGTGATGGCCCCATCAGCACACACACTTGGACACGCACGTGTCAGTTCCCTGGGCAGATACTGGTGCGCGTGCCCAGACACAGGCCCTCCCAGTAAGCAGGGTATTTCTCTATATCCAAAGGCTTCTTTATTAAGGATAGTCATTCTTTCATTCATTTATTCATTTATACATTCATTGTTCATTCAAAATAGGTAATATGTTCTTGTTCAAAATTCTAAAGGGACGAGGGGGTACATGGGTGAAAAATGGCCCCAGAGGCCATGAGGACGACTAGCATTTGGTGTGTCCGCATACGACCAAGTGCGTGTCCCCTCTCCCCGCACAGTCAGCGACACTCTGTCCACGTTGGCTTGCCCTTTGCTTTGTCCTGACCGGTGACTGAATGAATTAGATATACATATATAATTGTATGTGTGTGTATACAATACACATACACGGCCGTCTTCCCCTGCCAGGCCAGGGAGATCTTGCTCGTACCTCCCTAGGGCTGCGGTGCCCCACTGTGTGGATATTGGGAGAATTTGTCTCAAGGGGCCCCGTTGGTGGGCACGGGAGGGGGTTTGGATAATACCAAAAACATGATGCTTTGGTTAATAATCTCGCTCACGTGTCATTTTGCACAAGCACAAGAAATTCCTCAGCAGTGGAGTTGCTGGGGTAAAAGGTCAGCGATGCTTTTAGGTATTTAGCTATTGCCCAATCGCCTTTCGGGGGCTTGTGCAAAATCGCCTTCCCGCTGGCTGAGGAAGAATCGTGTGCCCAAGCGTCAGTGCGGGGAGCCAGGCCTGTTTGTAGGGAACACGCCAGATGGGTTCCCGAGCAAGCGCCTTTCCCACTGAGGATAACCAGACATTTCTCTCTTCTGGCTTTAGCTTCGAGTCCAATAAATCCCCACCATGGGGAGCAGAGAGGCGAGTCCTCATGTGGGAGGCAGTGGTCCCTGCAGGTTTCTGCAAAGGGTCAGCGGGTAACTGGGGGCCCTGCTGAGCAGAAGGCGGCGTTGCAGAAACCAAATCCAGGTGAAGTCCTGGAGAATCCGGGACTGGTCGGCCCGGATGGGGACAGACAGGTTCAGATCCCTGTCGCTGCGCCCCGGGTCCCTCCAGGCTGCTCTGAGGGCAGGCAGCCAGGCCTCTGGGGCCCCAAAGGCAGCAGCAAGAGTCCTCAGGGAGCCACCCGCTGCAAGTTTTAGCTTGATGACAGGATGAACTTTCACCGTGGCAAAGCTGAGCTAGGGCAGAAAGGGCCGCCCCATGCCTGGGAGTGCAGACCGTGGGGACTGGGCGGTTCTATTACGGGGCCTCCTGCCAGGGGCTTGGGGCATGGCCCAGGGGCCTCTTGGGGCCTTCAGACTCTTGATGGCTGTGGCTCCCAGAGTGCAGGGCAGTGTAAAGAGTGGGCCTGAGACTGGTTGAGGGGCAATGAGGGTCTGGAGTAGGGGGAGCAGGGAGCCCCAGGGAGACACTTGCACTGTACAGAAGGGTGGATAGGCCTGGAGCCAACCTCTGGCTGCAAGCTCTTCCAACAACTGCTGAGACAGCAAGATTGCCAAAGCTCACTCCCAGGTCTGACGTGCCCATTTTTCCTATATTGAGTTTTGTTAAACCGGGGCTCTTCCAGCATGACGGTGCCCCCGTGTGTCCCTTTGATGCCCTCAAATGATACCTGGTCCTATAGTAATCTTGGTAATTTCATGGTACTGCAGACCTGAGCTTCTTAGCAGTCCTGGGAGGTAGGCAGGACAGGCCTAAATGTCCGCATTTTACAGATGGAGAGCCCGAGAGGGAAGCGATTTGTCCAGAGCCAGCCGTGAATCTGAGAGGGTATCCCTGGATGCATTCACACACCGTATCTCAGCATTCCTAAGAAACTGAGGCTCAGAGAGGGAGAGTGATTTGCCCAAGGTCACCCTGATGGGTGGCACGGTCAGGATTGGCCCGTGGGTCCCGCTCTGGCTCACTGGGTTGCTGTCCTTGCAGCTGGTCAAGACTGCTGAGTTGGACCCCTCCCGGAACTACATCGCCGGCTTTCACCCCCACGGGGTCCTGGCAGCCGGAGCCTTTGTCAACCTGTGCACGGAGAGCACGGGCTTCTCTTCGCTCTTCCCGGGCATCCGCTCCTATCTGATGATGCTGACCCTGTGGTTCCGGGCCCCTTTCTTCAGGGATTACATCATGTCAGGGGGTGAGTCTTTACACCCCTGGGTAGCCCAGGAGGATGAGGCTGGAGGCACGGGACGAGGCATCTCAGGGAGGGCGGCCAACACTTCCATACTTCTTGCAAGTGGGAGAAGTAGCTAGACCCGAAG
The DNA here is from genome assembly GCA_028646535.1 of Procyon lotor. NCBI lineage: Eukaryota > Metazoa > Chordata > Mammalia > Carnivora > Procyonidae > Procyon > Procyon lotor. The sequence goes on from CM053613.1 coordinate 45,564,406, forward strand.
GAGTGCCCCACACAGCCGCATGCAGGGAGAGGACTCAGTTCTAGTCCTCAGGAGACTCCCAGCTGGAGGGGGCAGGGTGGGGATCTGGGCCCCTGCGGCCACTTTGGGTGGTCTCTCTCTTGGGTCTCACTCACCCCACAGTCCCTGCCCCCTTCCCTGTACCTGAGCACCTTCCTCTCTTCCCAGGGCTGGTCACGTCGGACAAGGAGAGCGCTGCTCACATTCTGAGCAGGAAGGAAGGTGGCAATCTGCTGGCTATCATCATAGGGGGTGCCCAGGAGGCGCTGAACGCCAGGCCCGGAGCCTCCACCCTGTTGCTCCGGAACCGCAAGGGCTTCGTCAGGCTCGCCCTGATGCACGGGTAACTGGGGAGAGGGCTCTCGGCTCCGGGGGACATTGGCAAGGGTTCGATTTTAGTGGGAAGACAGCAGAGACTAGGAGGATTGTGTTCTGGCAGGGAGAGTCTCAGTGTGTTTGCAACGAAGAGTAAATTTTGGTGAGAGATGTACTATGGCGTATTCCCAAATACCCAGAGAAGATTTCAGAAGGGAGGCTTGCCCTAGGTGGGGAGGGATGTGTCTGCGCAGAGTGGGTACTAGATCTGACATCTGCGGGGTCTGGGAGGGTGGAGTTTGGGGCATATCCCAGAACTGTTCTACTCTGCGGCGTCTTTGAAGAACACAAGCTAGCTGGGGCTGGAGAGATTTTTCTGCAAAGCTCACAGATGTTCCATGTCTGGGAGGGCTCGGAAGCATTCTGGTCTATCTTCCCTTTACAAATGGGAGATTATGGCCCCAAGAGGGGCCAGAACCTGCCCAAGGTCAGAAAGCAAAGCTATGGCAGGGCTGGGAAACCACCCAGGCCTCCTACTGCTGGCCCAGGGCTCTGTCCTCCGCTCCAATTCCTGGTTGCTGGGTCCCTGCAGGAAGCTAGCTGAGGCCCTCTGTGGGACCTTCTGCTCATATTCTCTCCTGTCTCCCTCCAGGGCCGCTCTGGTGCCGATCTTCTCCTTTGGGGAGAATGAACTCTTTGACCAGGTTGAGAACTGTCCCGGCTCCTGGTTGCGCTGTATCCAGAACCGGCTGCAGAAGATCATGGGCATCTCCCTCCCGCTCTTCCATGGCCGTGGTGTCTTCCAGTATAGCTTTGGTTTCATACCCTACCGCCAGCCCATCACCACCGTGGGTGAGCCGTGAGCCAGCCTGGCTGGGGTGGGGGGTGGGCTTCAGGGAAAGAGTCCTGGGCTCTGGGCTGCAAGGGGACACGGAGACGGGTCGGACGCATCCTCGACCTCCTGGAGCTCGCATTCTAGGTCGGGGAACAGACCCTTCTCAAGCAGGGCAGCCTGACAGAAGGCACTCTGGGATGGGAACTCAAACAGAGGCACAAGGAACAGTAGTCACTACTGATTACGGAGTGCCTGCTGTGTGCCAGCTGGGGTCCCTAACATGCAGCAGCTCGATCTGTCCCAATGACCTTCAAGACAGGGATTCCCCTCCCCCTTTCACTGACGGCAGACTGAGGCTCTGAGAAGTTAAGTACCTTCCAAAAGATCATGCTGCCTTCGAGTAACGAGGTTGAGGATTGGATTAGGATCTGTTTGACTTTTTATTATGCCAGAGAAGGACCGTTTAATTCTGACCCAAAGGATCTAATAAGGCTTACTGGAGAGGGTGGGTCCAAGGGAAGGGCATTCCCAAGTCTATCAGAGTTGTGTGTAGAGTAGGAATCACTATGCTTGGATTAGAGCCCGAGGGATTTTCCTGTAAATAATGGGCATGAGCTTTCATGCGTGGACCCAGCACCGTCTTCTGCAGCCCTTGGGACTCCTCATTTGCTTTCTTCTGCTTTGGATCTCAGCTAGATCCTTCTGATGAAGCCTATAGAGGGAGATTTGTCTTTCTCCATCCATTTATTTGTTCGTTGAGCACAGACCTGGTGTGCCCCTACACCATGACTTTCCCCGTGTATCGTGGCAGTATTTTTAAGGGTGTTAATACTCCTGTCGCCCCCAGAGCTATCACCAAGAGGAGAAGGCTGGGGAGCAAGCACCCCAGCCAGGCGGAACCAGAGGAGGGAGGTCACTTAGGGCTTTCCTAGAACAACGCGGGCACTGCAGGCCAGATGGAGAGGGAAGGAGGAGGAAGAGCTGCGTGGGCTGTGGGCCCACCTCATCCTAGATCTGCAGGCACCCCGATCGTGACATCCTGGTCTCCCAGAACCACGTGGTCTGGAAATTAAGAGCATATCCCCAGGATTTAAAAACTGGAATGGGATTCTTCCTCACTGTGTGACCTTGAACAAGTTGCTTAGCCTCTCTGAGCCTCATTGCGCCACCTGTCAACAGGGAATAATAAGAGCTTCTGTCCCCATAGGACTGTTACGGGCAGGCGCCTGGCGAGTTCCCTGGCACGTGGCAATGCCCGCAGGTGTTGTTACTGTATCAGAATCTCAGAGTTACCATAATGACTTAGAAGCCATCACCCAACACAGGGTTGACGGGGGTGGCAGTAGGAGCACCTTCCTGCAGGGCTGCCCGCGGGGAAGGGCCCCTGCACCCCACGGTTCCTGCTCCGGACCAACACCCACACTTGTGCCTTGCAGTGGGAAAGCCCATTGACGTGCAGAAGACACCGCACCCCTCACAGGAGGAGGTGGACAAGCTGCACCAGCGCTATATCAGGGAGCTGTGTGACCTCTTCGAAGCCCACAAGCTCAAGTACAACATCCCCGTGGACCAACACTTGGAGTTCTGCTGAGTGCCTCCCCAGAGGGCAGGGTTGGCCTTAGGGAGCCCAGCGGGAGGTGCTGTGATCTGAGAAGGCTTCCTGGAGGCGTCTGCTTTGAACCTATCATCACAGCCTTCCCAGACTTCCGCAAATCCAACCACGCCACGCCCCAAATCCCAGCTGGCGAGCGGGAGGGGACACCAGGCTCTGGTGTTGGTGATTTGCACCCCTGCTGCGAAACTCCTGCCAGCCTCCCTCTCCTCGGCCTGCTCCTCTGTGAATGGGAGAGACTGCTGGAAGAGAGCGATTTCTGAGGTCTTGGTCCCCTGTTGTCATGTCACTCGAGAGACAGAGACAGGCAGCAACTGTCACCGGGTTTTTCTTCCTTGACCTTGAGAAGAAGCCTCCTGCTCCAGCTCCTACAAACTCCCTTGTCCTGCTCCCTGGATGTTCCCGTCCCTCCCTCCCTGAGCCAGAGAGGAGGGGGCAGCCTTGAAGCCTCTGTGCTCCTGCCAAGCACCTGTGCGTTTCTGGGTCTTCGGAGCTGTAGACTGGCAGCCACGGGCTGGAAAGGTGGAGAAGGAGAACTGTGCTCTGTCCCTGCTGTATGGTGGTGGGCAGCCCTCTTCGCCCTCCTCCTGAGCCTCAGTTTCCCTGACTGACTAAGATGGACCCTGAGTCCCAGCTCTGATATTACAGAGGCTGAGAGCTCCGGGGGCACCTTTTACTCATCTATTGTAATTTCAGTCCTGACCTTGGCAGAGAAAGGTGGGGGAGGGGGTCTCCGTAACCATCAGTTCAACAAATGAAAGGTATCTATTTTAGCCTTCTTCTGTTCCTCCCCATCCCTCAACAAAGAAGGCTCATCAAAGCCTCTCTTTGGACCCCCTGCCCCGCCTTTTGGCCCAGCAGCCATACCTCCTCTTCCCGGAAGGTGGCTTGGACAGGGCCGCAAAATGTTGGCTCATCCTTCCTGATTCATCGTCGGCCCCAAGCTTACTAGCCCCGGTCCTGTTCTGCCAGGCGAGGAAGTTGAGAGGCTGTGTTAAGATGCAGGGCAGACTGACACAGAGAAGGAAGACCAGACGTTGTGTCTGCAGAGCAGGTGACATGGGGACACATGCACTGATGAGAAGATTCTGGATTCCTAGGTGTGGGGCATATGTCAGTAGTGAAGGTCAGAGTGCCCAGCGGGGACTGTCCTTGTGACTTCCCTCCAGCAGGGAAGCAGCATCCTTTCCCTCCAGGAGCAGATCATACCCGTAACTACAACAGGAGGGACATCTGAGAGGGGTAAACTTGGGTTTACATCCTGGCCCTTCCCTCTTCAGGGACTCTGGGCAAGTCGTGTCATTTCCAAACCTCAGTTTTGCCATCTGAGAAATAAAGACTACTTGACCCACCTCTGGTGTTGTGAGCATAGTAAGATAGTATTTTGAATGTGTAAGCCACCCCACGTCACGTCTGGAATGGTGTTGGATACGTGAAAAGGAGGACTCAGGTGATGGAGGTACCCCGTGTCTCAGGAAGGTGCCTGGTGGCCGATGAGGCAGTGTGCAGAAGGGTCACAAGGGAAGCGGGGAAAAAGTGGTGGGATTCAGGGGAGGGAGTGATGATTTCAGAGGAGGATGTGAAGGAGGTGACAGGCGGGCAGGGCTGTGAGGGAAAGTCAAGATTTGCAAACGAGAGTGCCCATCGGAGGTCTCTAGTGCGTCTAGCGAGCCATGCCAAAGCTGAATGGCTGAAGAAGCAAGGAGTTGGTATTCCTCAAAGTTCCGTGGGCTGACCAGGTGGCTCTTCTCAATCTACCCTGGGCTCCTTGCCGCTGCGTATGGCTGGGGCTGTGCTGCTGGGGCTGCTGGCTGGGCCTCTCTTTGCAGGTGGGTCTGATTGGTCTTCAGCCTTCAGTCGTGGCTTGATTTGGTAAGAAGAGAAGTAAGGCTGCAATGCTCTTAAATCCTTGCCTGGCAACTTGGACAGCGTCATTTCATCCCATTCTGTCCATCAAAGCCACTCCTGAGCCGCTCCCCAGCCCCATTTTAAGGGTTAGGAATAGACTCTGCCTCTGCCTGGGAGGAGTGTCAGTGTCACACTACAACAGGCTGGAGGTCCGTGAAGAGGTCCTGTGGCCATCTTTGCAAAGTGGTAAACGAAAGGCTGCTGCAGGACCTCCACCTCCCCGCCAACCACATGTAGCGGAATTCCCTGTGTGACCACGATAAGAGCTATAGTTTATCCGCAGGGCGCCAGCTCCTTTTCAGTCACTGCCCTGTGCCCATCTCACTCTTCCCAGTCCATCCTCGGTGACCAGCCAGGGTGTAGGGGCCGCCTCTGGTCAGAGGACACAGGCCGTGCACAGACCCTGCAGGGAAGGAGCGAGGAATGGGCATTCCTGCTTCCCACTCTCCCCATCCTCTTCTGCCAAGGCTCCCTTTGCCTGAGCCCTGTCGCAAGCTGGAGGGCACACAGGTAGGCCTCCAGAAAGGAGCGGGCTGGAGACAGGTGGACAGTGGATCTGCAGGGGTCCATGAAAGACAGGTGTCCACCTTCAAGTCTAAGCTTCTTAGCCTGCCTTTGGCCACTCTTCCATTATCTGGCCCAGTTTTCTCCATCCTCATTTGTCCTCCTCCCTTAGCCATGGGCTCCCATTACACCGAACCATTTGCTCAGATTTGCTCTCTTTCTCCCCCTCGAGGCTTTGCCCATGCTGTTCCCTCTGCCTGGAATGGCATTTGCCCCTTCCCACCTCCCCCTTGTCTGGGAAATTTTTATTCGTCCTTTAATACTGGTTTCCTCCATTCAGGAAAGCCTTTTCCTAATGCCCCTCGTTGAGGTAGGGGTTCCACAGGGTGCCCCAGACTTCCCCTTCCTCTGCCACAGCACTCAGCTGGGGGGCTGCTGGGTGGTCACGGTCCCATGCGTGATACTTCTGCCTCCAGTGAGCCCCCTCCAGCCTACCTACTTGTAGCACCTGCCTCTACTCTCCAAACAGAACTCCAAATGGTCTCCAAGGCCTCAGGATAATGCTCGAACTCCTCCTCAGCCTCCAGAGCCTTCCTCATCTGCCCCTAGACCTCACCAGCCTCCCCCACTGGGTCTCCTCCCTTGCACCCCATCACCCTGGCACCCCTCGCTCCTTATTGAGTACATGCTGCTCTCGCACCTGCTGTGTCCTGGGGCATGCTGTTCCCTTTCCTTGAAACACGCTTCCTTCTAGACCTGGTTGACGTCACCCATCCCCAAAGGGCGCCTCCTTTTTCGGCCATTAGCACACCCCACCCGCCCTCCTACTTTGCCTCCCACCTCACTGCCCTGAGCCAGAGTTAGTTACCTCTCTTTGGGGCTAGTTTTAGGGGTGAACAGGCCGTGGTCATTAACTGGTGATCGGACTTCTCTCTCTCCTAGCAGACTGGGAAAGCCCTGAGGGCCAAGACCAGATCCTGGCGGCCCTCAGCCCCACCCTAGCACCCAGCACGGAACCCAGGGCTCCTCAGCACCACAGTGGGTGAGAACTGGTTGGATAAATGAATCCCTGCATGGTGCTTCCTTTTGGAAGGCCTGGGGCAAGGACGAGGCCGAGAAGACCCACGCTTTGCCTTCGGAGGTCACTAAATCAGTTTTCTATAGGTGTGTGACAGCTACTCGCAAACTGAGCTGCTTTAAACCACAAACATTTATTGTCTTGACGTTTCTGAGGTCAGGAATCTGGGAGCAGCTTCTCTGAGGGGCACTGGCTCGGGCGTCCTGAGGTTGCAGCCACACCTTTGGCCTGGCTAGAAGACTTGAGTCTTCTTGGGAGGAGCCACTCCCCCATGTGGCTGTCCTCAGGCGGCTCTGTCCCTCTTTGTGTGGTCCTCTCCACAGGGCTGCCAGTTGGCGGGCTTCCCTCAGAGCAAGTAAGGAGAGAGAGGGGCCACACTACCTTTTATGACCTCGCCTCTGTGTCGCACACCATCAAGTCTGCCCTATTGCATCGGTGAGATGTGAGTCACTAAGTCCGGCTCACACTCCGTACAAGGGTGTGAATCCCCGGATGGAAGGTCCCCGGAGGCCATCTTGGAGGCTAAGCTACCTCAGTGACGGCAAGTGAGCCCTCAGAGACTGTGAGGTAGCTTGCTTGGCTGGCCATAAAGAGGGTCCCCAAATGGGTGGGGCACAGTGTGAGGAGAGATGGGGGGAGGGAATGCTGGCCACGACCGCCTGGCCTGGCTGGGATGGAGGAGGAGGCGACCATGAGATTTGAGGGGGTTCGGATGGGGGAGGGGAGGGGTGAGAGACTTGGGGGTCAGAGGGCAGAGAATTCTTCCTTTTTCATGGTGACCCCAGAGGCCTCATGTGGGGGACCACAGCAGCACAAGAAAGGAGGCAAGACCCTGATCTCGGAAGGGGGCTGCCCCACAGAGTTGCCCGGTTGGGAACAGCCACACTGGACTTGGAGCAAAACATATCCTTTTCCTGAGCAATTGCAGGTGTTTGTCTAGGGGTTGGTCTCCCCAACTGACGGGGTGTGCCAGAGCTGCACGTGTAAGGGGTCAGTAATTAACTTAGTCCCTCCCAACTGACACCCCCTCAGGGCCCCCGGAGCCTGCCTCAGGGGCCTTGGCATTGTCTCCACAGGAGAATGGCTCCCCACCCAGCACACACACACACACACACACACACACACACAGCCAGAGGACGACAGGATTGGTCAGACGTGGTAGACAGGGTAAGAGGCCCTCCAGTGCGGGGTGCGCTGGAGTCTTCCAGAAATCATGCTGGCCTTTGGCCTGGGAAGAAGTTCTCAGAAGGCATTGCGCACAGGGAGCAAAGGGCCCACTGGGGCCCAGCCTGTGTGACACGGCTTTATGGTGCCGGCTAGGACAGGGGTCGGCCAGCACGCCACTGCCAGCAGCCACGTGGCACGGGCCACGCGGCCTCACAAGGGAGCTGACTGTGCTTGACAAGGGTTCAGGAGGAGGCTGACTCGGGTTGGATGGGAGCTGCTGAGCGAGCAAAGG